>CM022945.1:20122317-20865049 GCA_012931725.1 Litsea cubeba
AAATATTAAATTTAAAATTTATAACATATAAGTTGTCTTAAAAAAATCCTAATTAAGAAAGGGAAAATTTCAAAACAGGCCTCAAGTGTTGCCTAGATTTCAAATCAAGATAAAAAAAGAAAGGAAATAAAATAGGGCTTATGTTTTGTGAGATTTCAAATCGGACAATAAAAACTACATTTCAATTTGGACTTAAGTTTTCCATATTGATTATAAATAAGGACATTTGGCAAGAAAGTAGGTATTCCGTGATTTCTTCTGAGAGTGGCTATCTACACATTGCAAAAATCCATTCACATAATGCATTTAAAAAAAAAATCCCTAACTACCCCTATCCCTCTTTCTCCATCGCCCTGCGCTCCGGCCACCTCCGCCCTTCTTCCTCCTCCTTTCTGGTTCTGCAACAAACCAGATGACACTGTTGCCAGTAGTTGTTTTCTTCTCTCCGGTCTCGTGCAAGGGTGACGACAGTGGTGGACGGCGATGCAACAGAAATCATATTTATGTCTCTTCTCCTGACGTGCACAGTACCGGCGAATACAAGAACCTCTCGTCTCTGGTCTTTTTCATAAGTCAAAACAGAACCCAGTTCTGGCCTACGTCTGGGCTATTCTTCTCGGCCAAGGGACAATGAACGACAACTGCAATACGGCGCCGATGGCACGTCCTTCGATGAACACCCTATTCTCTGGCGATGTGGGGTCCAACCGAAAACAAGAACCCAAATCGCCCTTTCTGCTTTCCTTCTCCTTCGATCGCCTCTGCTCGATGTAGAGGGAGAGGGGGAGGGAAGGAGAGGGAGATGGGTCGGCGCAGGGCGGCGACGGGTGGGGTTGCCGGAGCAGGGAGAGGGAGAGAGAGGGAAGGAGGGGGAGATGGGTAGTTTAGGATTTTTTTTTATTTTTAATTTAAAAAAAATTGAAGTGTGTGGAGGGATTTTTGTAGTGTGTAGGTAGCATCACTCTTCTCTTCTCCATTTTATGAAAATACCCAAAATGCCCTTTTTTTCCTTCGTTTCCTATCTTCCATTTCTGCAGCCACACCTTCCAATCCCCATAACCAAACAACCAATATATTCGACTGCCACCCATCTTCCTCATCCATCCAAGCCCTAAGACCATCTTCTCATAAAAAGGACATTTTTGGATTTTTATGGAAACCCATTTGAAATTCGTCCAGGGGCAGCGGTTTCCACAATGTCCGGGGTTGTCGAGCATGTTGGGGACGATGGGTTGATGGCCCATAGACGACCGATGTGTCGGATTTTCTCAAGTAGATTTTAGTTCCATCCATGGTTGCAAACACGAAAGCTCCAACCATAGCTGGGTTGGGTAGGGTGCCCTCTGTTGCCGCAGTTTACATGTCAGAAAGAGACTATAAGACATCTGCATTGGTAGTTGCTGCTTAGACTTTCTGCAGGAATAGAATCGGCTGAGTCCAAGTGTGGCTCGTGCCTTCCCAACTGCAAACCCACCTTCTCTCGGTGCATAAATAGATTGGCCGGTTCACAACCATCAAAATCATCAATGAATGGGTCGGAGTGGGCTACACCTTTCAGAGATCAGGAGGTCATTCCAAAGGTGGGTCAAGGATCATGGGTGGCCATTCACGTTTGGGTTTTTGCCCATTTGAATCCCAAATAGCCCTTCTAAATTAAAATTTTTAAAATGCGTCTCATTAAGGTGCCCAACGTTTTCATATTGGTCTTCGATGATTTGGTGGGAGATGAAGCGAACTGTAGGCAAACTGATGAATGGAGGAAAAAAGAGAGCAGGGGTGTAGGGTTGATGGGTTGCGCAGAGTTTCATTGATTGTGGCTCCCGTTTGGTTCTGTCGGTGTGTTGCCGGCATGGGGGATGGGTTAGAGGGAATAGGGAAGTGATGGGAAGAGGATGGTGCTGGTGTTTGGAGGGAAGAAGAGGAAAGGACAGGAAGAGAGGAGGGATGGCCGGATGGATCCTGGGAGGGCATTTTGGGTATTTTAAAATAACATGAAATGAAACTCACCTGAGAATCTTCTTTCTAGCGGGATGTCCTGGTGTGAAATGAATATGAAAAACTTAAGTCCTGCATAAGCATTGCTATTGTCCGCTTGGTCCCACTGGAAAAGGCCTCATGCTAAGTAAGGGTGTAAGCTCTACATATAATCCCAATCATTTTTGGCCTCACGTTTTGCTTCCCAAAAGGCCTCATGCTAAAGTAAAGGTGTAAGCCCTACATAATCCCAATCACTTTCCTCTCTATAGTCGATGTGGGACTCCGGAGCGTCACAAAACTTGAGCCTTATTTTAAAATATTTCTAAAATGACTTTTCAAAAGAGGGTTAAGTTTTTATTAACATTTCAAATCAGGTCATCCGGTAAAATTATTCTTTTTCCGGTGAAAAATGAATTTTCCGACGGCCTGCAGCCTACCATCTTCTCCCACCCAAACAAGTCAAACTAGCTAGACCGATTTCTCTATCTCCATCACCTTCTTCTTCCTCTTCCATCATCATCAAACTCAGCCATCTCCATCGTTTCTAATCTTCCTCGTCACTTCAACATCCATCATTCATCTGCTCCTATCATCACATTCACAACCACAACAGCAAAACACCCTGCCGACCTGCAACGACTTCACTTGTTTCCCAACACACCAAGGATCAACGACGAAATCGAAGGCCCTAGAGAGTTGAGAGCGAAAACCTGAGGCCAGCCATAACATGGTAAAAACAATGAGTTTCAGAAATGCAGAAAAATAGTCGACAAAATGCCACATAGAAATCAAATCAGTTGGAATGCAATGCTTACAGAATCGATCAAGTCGATACCATTCAATAGAACCCGCCAACTATTTGAAGAAATGCTCGAAAGACATTCAACATCTTATTTTTTAATGTTCGATTTTCAAGATCAGTCTTGTCTTGAAGTACGTGAATTGTTTGATTCTATTACTTCTTTCCATTAGAATGTTGTCTCGTGGACGCCCATGATATCATGTATCACAAAGAATTGCCCATCGCTGCAAGCTCTGAAGCTTTCTTGCAATTATTATGGTGATTTCTCTCGGTAAGGAAATTACTTTGAGGTCCATTACTTGGACTACAAGTCATTATCTTTCCCTAATTGTGGTCATTATAGAAATCCGTTTTTATAGAATACATGCTATCTTTTACTCAAATACGGTTTCCTAACGAGATATATTCCATAATAAACTCTACCTTGATGGACGGTTGAGATTAAAACTAATGGAATCCTAATTGGAAATTCGGTCATCTCTCCACCTATAAATAGAGTTTTCCTCCATCACAAAGACTCACTCACGAAATTCAAACACATTAAGATTTATAGACGAGAGAGAAAATCGAAATTATTTCCTAAACTCTTCTTGGACGGATCTTAACATCAACTAACAACAGCATTAGACAGCAGGATCGGAAAGCTCTCTGCATCAGGATGTCTTGGGGATAGTGCCAATTGCCCCAAAACAGAACCAATGTTATCAGCATGCCTTAAGTTTGATATGATGAAAGAGGAAGAAGAAGGTGATGGCGATGGAGAAAATGGTCGGGCTGGTTTGGCTTGTTTGGATGGGAGAATATAGTGGGCTGTAGGTCGTCGGAAAACTCATTTTGTATGTGTGCGCATGACTCGCAGGTGATAGATATATATGCATGTATGTATGCGCGCGCGCACATTTATAAGGTAAATATTCATGTACTCTTTGTGCACACTACCCGCCGTGGAACACACGGAACCCCATAGCTCATGGGACATGGAGCAATTGAAACATCCACTCATGATGGATCCGAATATAAAATTGTAGTCAATCTCATGTCTTTAAGTACTTCTTGATCTATGATCGAAAAGTTTAATGATCTTATATTAAAAAAAAAAAAGATGCTCAGGCTAAAGGTCTAGTCCATTCGGTGGGTGCAAACACAGAGATCTAGTGGGTCTAGTGGTTATCAAGAGTCCTAATTTGTGGTCCACTCAGTTGGACTATCAAGTAAGCCCCACTATAAGGTGTCCACGTGTGGAAAAAATTATGCATAGAATAATTCTAAAGATGAAAAAATATGGGCATTGATCAAGAAGTTAGGATGATCACATGAACTCGACAATGTACATTAGTAGTTCCATCCAAATTTTATAAGTACCCCGTTCGTTTCTGGAGCCGAGTCAATTCAACTCAGTAGGACGCATCCGGACCGATGTGACCTACTTCTCCAACCAAGGGAAGGCAGAACTCGGAGTTACTATTTTTATTTTTCTAGTAACTCGGAGTTTTTTTTTTTTTCTAATAAAGGAGAAGATAGATTAAAGCAAAAAGTACATAAGGAAGAGTACAAAAGGAGATAGAGAAAAGGAGAGTCCGAAAAAATCTGAGCTAAAAACAGAAATGGAAAGAAAACAACTAATAGTAGTGAAACTGCAAAACTGGGCCCATAGTAGTAGCTAATAGTAAGGACCCTATCTTCAACTTCTTCCACTGCTACTATCCTTTCTGCATGTTGCATTCAAAGCGTTGAGTTGAGGATCCGAACTTAACATATATCTTAGGTCTGAGGACTTTCCCTTTTTTATGAAGGAAATTTGGATTCTCGCCTTTCCTTTCCTTTTATCGTATCTCTTTCCTGTCCGAATTCGACTTTCGCCATCCATCGTGTCTGATCTCTTTCCTACTCCAAGTCTACTCCTTTGTTGTGTTGTGTCTCTCTCACTCTCAGTATCATCGCACTATTTAAGTACAAGCGCCCCCTTCTTCCTTCTTTCTCATCCCACGACAACAGCCTTAGCCCTCTCTTTCTCTCTCTCTCTTAGCCCGACCTGTGGATATCTCTCGTCGACACCCAATTAGCCCCCTTCAAGGTACTCTCTCTCTCTCCTGCTGCTGCTGGAAAAAAGTATTTTGCCCCATTAAACAAACTGTAAAATTGAAGAAGTATTTGGTAGGTCTAATGTGCGTACAAAATTTTGCCACCTCTTTGTAATCTCAAACTGCAGTTGACTATAATAGTATAGAGCTTCCGCGACAGAGGATTGTTTCAAGCAGCAGAAGCTCCCTCCTGCGGAAGCTTCCAAGTATTCAGATCCTCTCAACTTGGGAGACTACTAATCTTATGCCATATAACGTTTTGTATCTATCTTCACTAGGCAGATGATCCTCATATATATATATATATATATGGAACTTAATTGTATTCTATGTGAGATGTTTCCTCTCTTTGAGAATAATCTGACTATCTGAGACTTAAAACCCTCAGCGTTTAAAAATTATATATTATATACACACTTCTTGGTATACGTGTCTCTGTTGAGTCTTGAATAATTAATACAACTCGCTTTCTCTTGCTAGGTGCTACGTTTGATTAATTCAATACATATGGAAGATCCAGATCACCTTCCACCTGATTTCATGGAAGACATAGATGAAATTCTAGATGAGATTGAATCTTACAGGTGACGTCTTATCTATCTTTCATGAACACATCTTTCTTCATTATTTTTCTTCTTTTTTATTCTCTTTTTATTTTGAAACACTTTGATAGAAGATTTTTTTAATTTTATTTTTCTTTTTCAACAGTCACATACCTTTCGTTCGTAGACAGCATGTTGTTAATATGACCCACAAAGTAAAAACATCAAGGAAAAAAAGACGATATCACCATCGATTCTAAAAACACTCACCAACGTTTTTGGCGCTCTGTTGAAGGAATTCTTACTACAATCGTCGATGCAATATTCCCTCCCTTCGTTATTTCATCAATGCCTCGCCTCGTCTTAAAATATGAGTTGGACGAGAAACAGGTAAACTGCCTTTGGTCTCCCACCGAGAGACATTCGCTTATCCAGAGCCTTCTCTCCTTCTTTGATTTGACATCACTCGGTGATGAGTTGGCCAGTTTGGAGACTCAAGTCTCGCTTTGCCTCTTCAATTTGATTTCGACCGCAAAAGATGAAGGGTACAATGCAATTGATGTTGTTGTGTTTCTAGAGGTTGCAACGGTTGATACATATGATGAAGATGAGGTAGCGCGGGCTCTGACAGAGTCTACGAGTGTCATCAACTCTACGAGTGTCATCAACCCTGCACGGAGATTTTGCCCTGCACCTAGATCTTCTATTGAAGCTTTGCTGTCACAAGTATTTGATGATATGACTTCATCGGATGAATGCACCATTTGTTTGGATGGATATTCTTGTGGAATGACAGTGACTCGGCTCCCCTGTTCTCATGATTTTCATAAAGGATGCATTGAGAGATGGTTGAATATAAACAACTCATGCCCGATCTGCCGCTCTCCAATATGAGATTGATTCCCTCATTGTTCCATGTTGGTTTTTATCTCTTTTTTTTTAAGCGTTTGAAGTTAATACAAGGACAAACATTATTTATATTAAGTTCATTAATATAATCAAGTAAATGTATCCATACATGCTTACCTTGGTTTTGTCTAGACCCAAATCTATAATCATTTAAGAAAAAAAAGCAGTGGTTATGTCAACTTCAGTGATGACAGATTGTTCTATTTAGTATGATTTACTGTTTTTTTTTTTTTTTTGTGGGGAGGGGGCTTTAATTTCTTGATTTTAACCAGTTTGGAAGTCGATAGTCTACACTACTACCTAAGGCATGTGTCCAGCTATATTTCGATGACTACCCAGAAAAGTAGAGGATATCTGGGACTTTATTTGGATAGGTATCCTTGTTGGAATTGGAATGGGAGTAAAGATCTATGAGAAACGTTTTTAGTCCACCATGACGCCGTCTCTAAGTTTCTGTTTGCAGGGGCTGGAACTGAAGAGTAGTAGAAGCTGCCCACCCCCAAGTTAAGAGAACACAAGAAGCCAATCAGATAATGTTAATACTTCTGCCATTACTAGAGGGACGCTGTTAATTTGTTGTTAGCCCTATAGACCCTGGCCTAGAATTGGGGCAGAAAATATAACATTGTGGGAGCTTTCATATTTTGCTAAATTAACAATGTGTTCAAATTCAAAAGAAGTAAAGCTTGACCTTGCAATATACTTCTGAAATGGAACCTTCCATTGTTTTCACAGTTGAATTTTTATATACCAATTTTATAGTATTAATAATACTATAAAATTGGTTTTTCTGAATTTATATCAAGAAAGGTGACTTAGGACACGTAAAGAAAGGAATAGGTGATGATGCGATCAGAACATGTGATAGTTCAATTCAGATGCTTTATTCAGTCTAAATTTTGGTTAGAAAGACCATTCAGACGAGTCTACTGATGGTCAACTAAACAAGGGTTTCAATTGATCTCGGCATGTCTTAATATGAAGAGCGTCTGTGGTGTGGCCATATTGTAACGACCTGGGTGATTGGGTCCTTAACTCCTTACACACATCAATACAGTTCTCACTAATTTAGACGCTATTTGCACTGGACTAAATATTTTATTTTACGTTTCTTTTGCTGTACGTGATGGTACAAAACCCATGACATGATTTCCGCAGCTACTACATGCTGCTGATCCCCGTGGAAATTTTTATTTGCAACTATCACCGTGATGACATTGGTGAAGGAAAGGAGGAGAAGACGTTGGAGTGCAAGAGAGTTTGGTTTCAATGAAGTGTAATTTGGGTATTTTATAAAATTGATGGAAAAGGTGGCTAGAAAAATACCTTTAAATGTCCGATTGTCTTTTAATTGAAAACTTAGGCCTTAATTTAAAAAGTTTTGAAACTTGTGTACTTTTTCGAAATAGGGCAAAAACATGAAGTCTTATTTAAAATTTTCCTATTTTCTTGAGGATTGTCTGCATGGGGACATCCATGTGGGCAACCATGTGTGGCCCACCTGAATGGACCATCAAAAGTATCCCCACCCCTGAGTTACACCTGATTTGTTGGATTTGCGCCGAGCCAATGGTCTGGGTTGTTGGATCAATTGTCAGTTTTTTTTTAATTATTATAAAGCTATTAAAGTTGTGGGCCACACACCAAGGGATTATGATAATTTGATGGACTTGTGCCATATATGCTATGGTCTTACGGATGGTTCTCATGGACCTTATACGAATGGCCTTCTGGGCCCATCAATCTTTTGTGTGTAGTTGGGTTGGGGGAGGGGGTCTTTTGAAAGATTTGGATGTGACCTTCCTACTTGCAGAATTGTAAGTCCATCATATCATCCTAATCCTATGATCCAGAAAATTTAATGGCTTTGTATAAAAAATCTTGATTTCTAATAACTAAGGAGGAATGATCATGTCTTGCCGGAAGGAACCTGCTTGCAAAGTGTGGTCCCTTTCTAGCTGGTCCAATCCATTCCCTTAATTCACACCTCCTTGTACAAGCATGGACCCCATTGGATTCATCATATTTTAAATTAAGACCCCACTTGGTGATAAGTACACAAATTAGAGTCATTTTTAGGAACGGTAAGCCCATCCTGTGGATGGAACCGCGGTCAGGCCTGTGGGCCGACCTGGAAGCATCACAATCATGGTAAGGCATGAGGCTTTGAAAGGTCTCCAATTAGGGTTGTCAAAGGACCGGGCCGAGGTAAGCCCTTATCCTACCCTCATATGTACGAGCCGGGCCTAAGCGAGCAAAAGCCCTTGTCTTTTACAGCGGGCCTATAATTTTTAGACCCTTATCCTACCATCAAGGCCAGGGCCAAAAGAAAAGAAGATATTATTTTTCTTTAAAGAAAATAAATCTTTCATACGCCATTACTGACTTCCAACTTAATGCTAACCCTTCTACTTTAGTCCGGATTAAGGGCCAACAATGCAAAGGTAGTTAAGACTTATGCTATTTCAGATTTCAAACTACTCTTATATTGGTCAAGTACTCTTCCACCGATTCAAAAGCTGCTATAGAAACCAAAATTACTAAAATGTCACGAGCCATTATTGAAATAATTGGATATTTTGCTGAATTAACTTTCCACCAATTCAATATATTGAAATCTATAGATTTATCCCTTAGCTCCTCAAAATAATAATTTAATTCAGATTTTTTTTTCCAAAGCAATTGTTTGAGTCATTTGTTCCTCAAATATTAAAAAATCATCTTAAAACTTAGTGACTTTTACTAAATTAACTTTATCCACATTTGACAATGTCATAGTAGGGGAATGTTCATATGCATCTTTCCCTCACCATAGGGTGATGGACACTTCCCTTTTTGAAAATTTCCAAGTACAAACTGTACTTGGAAATTTTCAAAAAGGGAAGTGTCCATCACCCTATGAGGGAAAGATGTATATGAATGTTCCCCGTTAGTATAGGTGCATCATAAACCACAATAATACTCTTTATAAAGATTTCCGAAACGGTCTAAGAGTATCACCTCGACGATTACTCATATCTTCTCTTGATCCATATAACTTTCTTAAGGCATATCCTAAATACAACAACTTGCATTGAGGATCAAAGAGTGAACCATTTCAAATACTTTATTATATTTCTCTCAATATTTATCAAAGTTTTTCTTCATTTTTCAAACTATATTTCTACAAAAGATATCTACATCATCTGACTTTTGTACCAATAAACTGTGTATTCTAATCACTTATGGTAAAAATAAATGAATAGATGGGTACTCACTTCTTAAAATTTTTAAAGTAACTTCATAAAAACTATTCAAAATTTTACATATTTAATAAACTGAGGGCAAAACCGGGCCCCCTCGGGCCTGATGAGTCAAGCCCTAACTCGGCCCTCAAGATTGTGGGCTTTTCAAAATAGGGCCCTACCCTACCCTCATGCTTTAGGATAAAAAAAAAAACCCTCGCTTTGAGGGCTTTTGCGGGTTGAGCCGAGCCGGGCCCCCTCATGAAAGGGCTGGATTGACAGCCCTACTTCCAATGAGCTGCCTCGCTGAAGAAAATGGTTTTAGTTTGATCTTGCGATACTTTTGATTAGGGATGATCAACCGGATTTCGGACCGGATTTCCGGTCCGGCCTAAAATGAAGGACCGGACCGGTCCAAACCGGTCCGGTTGGACCACTTAAAGTGGTCCGAACTGGTTTCCATTTTTTTTTTTTCAACTTTTTTTTTCGTTTTTTTTTTTTTTTTCATTTTCACCTCATATCTAAAAAGTGGGCAAAATGTCAAATGAATGATGATGGGTTTTACAAATGGGTGTTGGGCTCATGCCTCATGGGCTCATCTATATGAAATTTTTTTATTATTATTTTAAGAAATGCGGTCCGGTCCGGTCCAGACCAGACCGGATTTGGACCGCTAAGACCGCAAATCCGGTCCGGTATGGTCCGGTTTTGTGGTCCGGTCCGGTTTGCGGTTCGATTCTGTGCAGCTCTACTTTTGATAGCTACAAAGTCATCTACATTCTAGCAGTAAGAATTAGATGTACACAAATTTGCATGATCTATCCAAAGACCAACAAAACTCGGATACAAATAATAAAAAAGAATTAATCAGCATCCATAAATCAATTTGAACTTCTCAAATCCCAATTTGAAGTTGCCATCTTACAGAAAATTTTGAAAGAAATTAAAATTAAAATTGAAGTCATCATCTGATCAATGTATGGGCGGGCTAGCAAACAATTGACGATGACCAATTTTCATCAAATTTTGCTCCATTTCACTCACTCAGACTCAGAAATCAGAATGTCCCAGTAGACTCGACTCCAAGTCCCACAAGTTTTATTGAGTGTGATATAAGACTTGGTTAGGTGACTCTTACGATGAGCTTCCTGTTTTTAAGTTGAACCTATTTCTACCGGGGGAAAAGTTGGGTTGAGTTGAGCTCAGGTCATGTTAAACAGTCGTGTGTGTATATATATGCATTGGTCATGGCCCCTTGGGTTAGGAAAACCTGATTAAAACAAATGCATGTGAGAATCAACTCGCTAAACTTGCATAACCTGCACAATCCATTCAAGTGGGTTGTTTTATGGCCGACCTACATATTTAATCCATTGAAATAATTTGAAGTTTTAACTAGTTTGGTGCTTCAAATAGTTTATTCCATATGGAATGAGCTGAGCTTCTATTGGGCTTTTTTTTTTGCTTGCAATTTAACTTAAATATAACTTTAATATTTGAAATTCCATTTTAGGCAATCTGTAAGTTGAGTTGGGTTAAATGGGTTGATCCATATTGACTTTAAGTTAAGCAAGTCAGGTCAAGATGTCAAGTTGACTTATATGGGTGCGGGTTGAAGTTAATTGATCCATTTTTAAACGGATTGAATACAAGCTGTACCTATATACCCTGTTAACTCGACTTGTTTTGACATAATCAACATGTTTGACACCCTTAATTATAATTATTGATTTAGTAGCCTTAAAGTTAAATAACTTTTTAAATTTGAATACTTTGGTAAATTTTTTTTTTAAGAATGAATATAATTTAAACTAGTTTGACTCCTCAGGAGGGTGGACGTGACAGAAAAGGAGGGACGATATCCACGTTCGTTCGACAAAAATAAATAAAGAAACGGATTTTTGGGCGAAATGTCTAATTTATCAAATTTTTTTTTTTTTTTGGTCTTATGGCCATATAAAGTATTTTTTCAAATAACATTGTTTATTTATTGAAAATGGGTGGGATAGGAAAAAAATATCTCTCAACTTTTACCTTGTAACTTAACTGGTTGGATTTTGTATGTATAATAAAACTAGTATCGAAGTAGACTTTTTGTAGTGCTAAAGGGATTAGCACTTTAACATGAACTTCATTTCCCTTCTATTCCCGTTCTCATCAGCAGCATTTAAGAAGTAGGAGAGGTAAGCCATTTCAGCTTCTCTCGGCTTTTGTTTTCCTTGTATTTCTTGGGACCTACGTTTTTCTCAATTTTCTTGGTAGAAATCATCAATTGAATGGCGAGGGCTGGAGGGATCACGAATGCCGTGAATGTGGGGATCGCGGTGCAGGCAGATTGGGAGAATCGAGAGTTCATCTCTCACATCTCCTTGAATGTCCGTCGACTCTTCGAATTTCTCGTTCAATTTGGTATGAGAAAAGAGAATCTCTTGTTCTGTTTGTTTTATTTTGTTTTTCTTTCCTTTTTGTTGCAGTGTCTGTGTATGATCTTTGCTCTTATCATAGATCTGATGATGAAGTTTATGCTCTGCATTTCTGAAGTTTATGATAATTTGCATTTGTGACATGGCTGAGATCTTTTTGATATTCTGCGGTCAATAGTAATACGAGATCTAGGGTTTTCACTGTCCTTAATCTTCTGGCAGAATCTGGGTTCCTAATAGAATGTATGATAGATTGAAAACAACAATGCCTTGGAATTAAGGTTGCATCACACGACCCAAATGGAGACTCCCACTTGTTGGTGTATTTGGAATACCTGGAATTAAGGTTGCATAAAAAAACCCAAATAGATACTCCATTTTGTTGGGGTTTCTCTTGATGAATTTGCATAAAAAAACTCAAATAGATACTCCCTTTTGTTGGGGTTTCTCTTGATGAATTTGCATAAAAAAAAAACCCAAATAGATACTCCCTTTTGTTGGGGTTTCTCTTGATGAATTAACACGATTAAAAGCTTTAGGTCTCCAGCCTGCCATTATATTGATAGGTTTAACCGTAATAGGAAACCAATTTCAACCTTCTAAACCAACATTTGATGTTTCGCCCTAACCTTCTAAACCAACTTTTTCCTCGGATGAGTGTAAAAAGTGACAGTATAATTGGGGGGGATCGTAAGGTCCTTCTAGAAATCTTTTTTTTTTTTTTGCTTTAAATGAAGTTTTTATTCTGGTTGATGACAAGGCTAAAAGCATATCAATGCCCAGCCCTGTGAATTGACAGAGAATTAGCGGTTAGAATCAACTCCACCAAGGACATATATTATGGGTATTGCTGGGGAGAAATCTAAGTCATTTTTAAGATTTCAAAAGAACACCTCAAAAAAGCATTTATTACTAAATGGGAACCACAGAGTTCTGATGCAACAGGATTTGCATAGGTATCAAGAAGGTTTATGGGAGTCATAGTCTGATTCTAAGTCATGGATCTCGACAGGGTGTTATTGATACATGTGGCTTCTATGATCATTGCAAGTGCCAACTTAAGATTTTGTTCCATTGAAGTGATGTATATCTCCATTCCTATTCTTCCTTAAGATGTTTCCACTTGTTGCTTTAGTCAATGGTAGCTGTTTGTAAGAATTGGTTTGTCTTTCTTTTTATAATTCTTATGATTATCTCATTTTTTTTCCAGAGGCTACCACTAAGAGCAAATTGGCATCTTTAAATGAAAAGCTTGATACATTAGAGCGGCGTTTGGAGCTTCTTGAAGTTCAAGTGAGTACTGCATCAGCGAACCCTGCACTTTTTAGTTGATATCTCCAAATTCATTGTGGATGATGAATATAATGAGTGTAGTATGTAAAGAAAAATCACCAGATTTGGAATCAAGTATGAAGATGTAATGTAAGATTGGTTTCATTGGACTACAATGATAATATTGCTTTGCTGGGCTTAAATATAATTGATGGATCACAAGATATGCTTTTATTTATTTATTTACTTTTTATAACATGGATCACAATAAATGCGCATCTGAATCTTCGAGTCGGCTGAGTTGGCCCCAAGAGTATGAGTAAGTTTGAGTTTACCTTTCACGAGAAAGAAAGGGGGAAAAGTTGGCCCTGTTAATCTCATTATTCTTTATGAAAAGCACAATAAATCTCCGGCTTGATTTTTTGTATCATTGATATTCTATAGAGTTGCAGATAGGATGTCCAATTATCGTAGAATCCAAAAGTCTCTGATCCGAATGAAGTGGCCATGGAACTTGCTTTTCGATTATGGAGAATTTGGATCTACATCCATGCATATAGGATTTGACCTGAGGATCCTGATTCAGAACAGTTACATAACATATTAAAAATACATATAGGTTTGTAGGGCCCATGTAGCTTGAGTTGTACTCTTATTTGAGAGTCTACTTAGCTTCAATCATATATCATTTTTTTTTTTATATATATCTATGTCTCTGGGAAATACTCACACAGTACCATACACACTCACCCGAGTCCCTCACCACAAGGGCTACAGCCAGGGATCAATCCCTGGTTGTTTTTGTGAAAGGGGGAGGTGTTGTTTATGCGGAAGAGGGTTGTCTCACCACTGAGCTTTAATCAATCATATACCATTAATAGCCTCACTTGTATATTTAAAAATTTTATTTGGAAGCTCTTTGATCAAGTTTTACCAATGCACTGCACAACTTGTTTTGTATCTTGATTGAGTTCTTTTAAGTTGATGCTGGATCTGGATAGATACAATATTCTGTGTTGGTTGAATTAGGATTTAGATTTGGATCCATATTTTTAAAGTCGGATATGGGTCTGGATTCATCGTGTTTCACCCTGGATCCGTCCCATTTGCATCACCATGCAGAGATCAAAGTTCTCTTTTCATGGACAATTGCATATATATTAAATGTTCAGATTAGATATCGGCTGAACAGCTGTGGTTATATTATATATAAAATGCTAAAATGGAAAGAGCTTTGGAGCACTTGGACACTCAGCTCGCATCAGAAGCCAACATACAATAATAATAAAGCCATGATTTGCATGGGTGTCCTGATGATGAAATAAAGTATGTGGGCCAGTAAACTAGCTGCATTTTGGTTTTGTTCCAGTCTTCGGTCTACATATATGCATGTTGAATTGCCACAACGATAATGAGAAAGGCTGAAGATACTTGAGACCAAATTATCAGATTCACAGATGAAATGATGGACCAAATGGCATAGAGCAAGGGGCCAATTGCTGCCATCATTATGATGCTGAACTTATTTCATGTGAAAATTTGGCAGGAACTTATACAAAGGTGTCTGTGACATTTGAACTAGTTTCATTAAGACGGATCCCACAAGATAAATCAGGTTTTAGCTGGCGTTAGCATGATATTAACGGCAACATGGGGTCATTTATAAAATGAGGAAGGACGGAGGTAAGGACGGAGATGTGATGGGGGTTTTATCATGTGTGTGCATCCATTTGGTCTCTTTGTCTCTGTTGCCCATACGGAAAGCAGTTAATAGATTGGAGAAATGCCAACTAATAGGTGCGAGTTTTGGGTGTTTGGTGAACCCCATTCTTCAAAAGGTACTGAATTGTCACTCGGTCATCTTCCAAGTCAATTCAAGATCTCAGGGGAAGTTCAGGATTCGTTATATAAATTTACACTCACCATAGGAAAAGCGTTTCTTCTCCAGCGACTAGCGAGAGAAAGAAAATAGTTGAAAAGGGCCGGTTGGCTAAACACAAAATGGCCCACTAAGGACTTCAGTTGAAAGTGACAAAAAAATAGAGTAAGGGCCCTGCTTTAGTTGAGCTTGCGACATCCAAACAGCTGACAGATGCAATGAGGAGCCAGGGGGCCAGGACAAGCTAGTCCCCAGTTACCCTTCGTCTATTTCAGGATTTAGTTCATCATGACCACACTTATTACCATAGTAATCAGGGAGTTCTTGTTATCTTTGTTCTGTCCTGGCATACATCGGAGGCGTGAATTGCGGCCTTGTGCCCTGAGTCCGAGTGTGTATCTGATTCTTTTGGGGAGGAGTGGTTGTAGTCATTTCCATTTCCACAACTGATTGAAATATCCAGTGCCTGGTAATCGATGTTGAAATTCTTGAGAACCACTTCCCATTTGGTGTGTGGCTGCTAGATCTGGTGCTCGACTTCAAGGCACTAACCCATTGGTGCACTGTACAAATCTCACACCAATTTTACATCAGAAACTATATTGGTCATTTCTTGTCGGCTGTCAATCTATTTGTTTTCAACTATCCCTATGAAGGTCAGAAGTTGGACTGGGTCATCAACTTAAACACCAAATGTTTCGTGTTCCATTGCTGTAATGTGTAATGTATGAACATCCTGACCATCCATCCATATGAACTCTCTCTCTCTCTCTCTCTCTCTCTCTCTCTCTCTCTCTCTCTCTCTCTCTCTCAAAGAAAGAATTAAGAACTAGTACATAGTATAAGCAAGATGAAGAGGAACGTTTAACATTTATTGAATAGACAATATGAATACTGGTCATTCAAAGTTGCAAATTGCAGTTCATACCTTAGTTCTATGTCAGGAAGGGACCAAATTTTATAAAAAAAAAAAAAGCAAGAAAAAGGAAAAAAAAGTTTATGCAACGAACTACTTGCGCTATTTGCTTACGCTCAAGATTAATCCAGTTGCATTGATCCGCTGTTTAATCATTATACAAGTTCCAAGTTCCGCAGCATCATGCTTCAAAGATCAGTTTTTCTTTTTCTTCATATTCCATAACATATCAACCAGCCTATGTTGCCAAAGGATGAATTTGACAATCTATCCATGTGTTGATCATCTGGGTGATGGAGGATCCATGGCTTGAAAGAAGATTGGTGATGGTTCTGATGGAGTAGGAGTGGCAACAGGGGGAAGGATCTTCCTCTCCACAGATAAGAAGCGGTTAGAACCTCCCAAACTTTCAATGGATTTCATATATTCGGAGGCATTGTTCTCTATTATGAATGCATCCTCCAGTTCTCGGACAATGTCATCCATGCATGGCCTGTAAGCAGAGAATGTCTCAATGCATGCCAATGCAACCTCCACCACCCTCCACATTGCTTCCGCATGGTAGCCTGCCTTTATAGTTGGATCTACAATTTCTTCAATTCTTGCCTCCCTGATAAACGTTTTCGCCTGAAAGTAGAGATATCAGTTGGCTTTTTCACAGGAAAAATACAGTCAGAGGACAATAAATGATCTATTATTGCATGGATTCACATGTATGTAACATATAAATGCAACTGTTAAGGATGGACAAAGGACCAGCTAAGCAATAAGACAATTAAATGGTGAGGTGGTGGGAACCCAAGTGTAAGTCAATGGTTTAAGGTGAATTTGGATGCTGAAATTGTACCCATTCGACTAAGCTCCATTCGTTGCGTGGCCTGTGAATGTTGAGAGGCTCTCGACCGCTTATGATTTCTAGCAGCACCACTCCAAAGCTAAAGACATCGCTCTTTGCAGATAGCTTCTGGGTGGAATAGTACCTACAAAGCAACAGGTGAGAGCTTAAGACCATGGAGTTTGACTTTTGACGTTTTTTTTTTTTTTTTTTTGGTTTTGTTCCTTTTGATTCAGAAAATGAAGTGAGAGTTCAAACTGATAAGGATATAAAACAAGCAAAAAGGCAATAGAAAATATAAACATGAATTTCAGAATGCATAGGTTTTAAATCTATGATAATAAGCTCTGGGTATGTATATGACATCAAGATACGAAGCTCCCCAAATCCACATTCCACAATGGTAAAGATATGTTCATTACATCTTTTAAAGGTTTTCACATCCACAACAAGCTATTCATATTTAGTTGTGATTTTATTAGCATCCTTTACTTACGAATGTTAACTGTGTATTTTTTTTAGTCTTTAGAATATGCTATATATGATGAAACTATTAGCACTTACAAAATCTTTATCCAGATTTCTTACGTACTTTTTGAAAGAGTAGTGCTACATGGACAAACTTTTTGGTCAGAATCTTGGACAACCCCTATGATATTTATCATAGGGGTTGTCCAAGATTCTGACCAAAAAGTTTGTCCATGTAAATATCATAGGGGTTGTCCAAGATTCTGACCAAAAAGTTTGTCCATGTTGACTTTTTATTTTGAAATGACATGAAGATAAGAAAACCATTGGACTTCTTCAATATAAATATGGAATCAATCTAATGGCTGGGATCTATTATAGTTCATGGAGTGTATCATGCAGTGTTGGGTCTTCTTCTAAATTGAATTTGCATGCGGAATGTGTTCCCTTAGCATCTCCATCATTAGTTTTGTGTGGAATGCTCCTAGACAGAAGTTTCTCATCATTTTCAGCTTCACCATCTTGTTATTCTCTGTTCTTGTGTTTTTTCTCAGTTTTCCAGTTGCACAAGATTCTGTGGAAGTCTTTCCACCCAAATTTGGTGATGGCTACATGAAGTGGGTTTGGTTCATTGATTGACTCATCAATCCGATCCAGACCAATTTCCATTGGCCTAGCCTAATGCCCATCGGTCCATTTGTCCCAGTGTGTGTATAGTTTTTAGAGTCTTTATTTTCTGAAAGTCTTTTTATGTTAAAAAGTTGATTTTTTAGAGCTTTCATTTTGTTAAGAGTCACGATATAGATAGTTAAAGTCATAACATCTTAACTAAATTCAAAATTAGACTTCTACACATTAGATGCATTGTAATTTGCAACAACTAGAAGTATCATAGATTCCAAGATGAGATGCTATGATTGGTCAACCCCATCTAGGACTAGTTGCCGCACCCTCCCCTGTATGGGCTTGAGTTTCTTCTTCTTATGTAATTGATAGAAGTTTCAAAACTTTGTCCGATTGTAGATGTGTGAATGTGTACTGAATCCCAAATCATTTCTGAGCCTTGGCTTGGGATTTGACCTTCCGGGCATCTCCATCCTCCATCAATTTTGGTATAAGAGACAACACACCTATATAAGAGCTTTGGGTTCCATCATGTGGGCTAATTCAGCTACTTCTTGACATATCTTCTAATGACAAAAATCATATAAATAGCAGAAGAAATAAATTTATTTATTTCGCATTGGTGCCTCTAAACAAAAGTAACATAACAGTTCGATCATGGTGAAGGAGATTAAATATTAGACTGTGAAAGAACAAATTCCAACTTACTCCGGGTCCAAGTATCCAGCTGTGCCTCGCACTTCTAAAGAAACACCACTATCCCCTTCTTGAGGAGCATACTTGGAGAAGCCAAAATCTGCCACTTTGGCACACATGCTATGATCTAGAAGAATGTTGCTGGACTTAACATCTCTATGTATAACGCAGCGCCCCGCAAATGAGTGTAAATACAAGAGACCTGAAATCATATAACACCAAAAAATAAACAACATTGAAATTCGTCTGAGGTACCAATACCATAACAAAAATCTTGAGGTAGATTTCAATTTCTTATTTAACATTATTAGATTCTTCATTTTAGTTGTACCACTGGACATTATTTCCTTTAGTATTACTTGCCTCGAGCAGCACCAAGTGCAATGGAAAGTCTTGTTTGCCAATCAAGTGGCTTCCTTTTGGCTGCTTCCCCTGTGATAAGCATATGTATATAATTAGAACTGGAATGAATAATAAAATGGAAGAAGCTGGTAGAAAGAACTTTGCTTTTATGAAGTACCATAGAGACGATCTTGTAGAGAGCCGTTAGACATGAAGGAATAGACTAGAATTTGCTGGTCATTTTCACAACAGTACCCAAGAAGAGGGACCAAATTCTCATGTTGAATGGCTGAGAGAAGGTTCAGCTGGAAAACAAGTTAACAATAAATGTCATATATAGGAACTGGTGATTTTATCACGACTGACAAATGCAAACATATCTAGCCTATGTCCATGAATTGGTATACAATTCAACAACCAGATTCTTATCCCAAAGTTCGGAATATTGGTCATGTGACTTGAACATCCACAATTTTCTTTTTTGCAAGGACAGACAACCTTACTGCCCCAAAATGATATTGAGGCCATATACTGCAAAACTTTCTTGCTTTGGAACATCCAAATAGGTCTACAAAGTATGCATCCAATAGAATCTTGATAATTCAACGAAAGCATTGATTGAAGCCTTGAATTCACCATTAGGACAGAAAATGATACTTCTGCTGTATGCATGAAACTGTTTTAAATAAATTTAGAACTATGCATGAAAGGTTTACCTCATTCTCAAACTCACGGGTCCCTTGTGTTGAAGTAGCTGACCGAACCTTTACCGCCACTTCTTGACCATGAAGTAGAGTACCACGGTAAACAGCTCCAAAGCCCCCTTCACCTATCATAGTCTTGTATTTGCATGTGGCAGTTTCAATGCATTGCAATGAAAAGATCTGTATACATATTGGACTCAACTTGAAGTCATCCATGCTGGGTATGGAGAAAACAGCATCTGTACAATTTTGGAACTTGACATTAGTAATTGTGCAGAGGAATGGATTCCCTAATAGATACAATTTTTCATGATGGGAAGTATGAAAAACTTTACATGTTTGTACCATGCCAAACAAATGAAACTACTTCTTTGATCAAAATGCAGTATCAGGAAGAAATGATCAACTACAAAAGATGCAAGCATGGTATCATAAGTTCCATTCTGAACTAAAAATACAATGCAAAAATTCCTGGAATCTTTCATTAACTGAAGTTTGAGGAGCTCACTCTTTGCCATTGCATGTTTTGTTATGTTGGGACGCATGCGCCTGTAAACGCAGGTGAAGACTACTCCAATTGCAATAGTGAACAAGACGGACCCACCGGCAATAGTGCCTATAATAACAGTTCTTTGAGGCAGTGGGTGTGGAGAGTCTTGATCACCACAATCACCAAATCTAGCACCGATTGAGAGACCATATTAGGTGAAGATAGTACCAAAAAGCCTATCAATACTTTTATTGATATTTCTGCAACTATGTACGATACACTTACTCTGTTATGAGATTTGAACGGTTTGATAGACCTGGAGGAAGCCGGCTATCTAATTGAGGATTGCACCCGTAAGACCTACATCAAGCAGTTTTAAATTCATTATACTGAGAGGCAGTTTCAACTGGCAACTAATTGTGGGATGTATTTAGATGTACCCTATATTGCAGTTAAGAAATGATAATTTTGGCAGAAGGGAGAAACATTCTTTATGGTGTGAATTTATGGGTGGTCATGAACCACATTATGTGGGCTTCCACCTATTCCACTTTTTCTGATGAACTTAATATTTTAAGCTTTGTTTGAACCACGGTTTTAAAAGTCGGCCAAAACCAAGTTGTTTCACCCCATATATGAAGGTTTTGGTCATGATCAATATTTTGTGGGTTTAGTCCGAAACCTAAAATGTATAGGAATTCTCTTCTTTCACCTTTATCATCATCGTCGTCATCATCTTCATCATCATTAAAGCCTTGTCCCAACTATCTTGAGTCAACTACATGAATTATGTTTTTCCATTCTAGTCTATATAATCACGGAATCTCAATATCTCAAAACTCATGTTGTAGTTGTGACAAAAGTACTATGCCGGCTGTCAACCTACCTTACGCAACCCTTCTCCTTTATCAGGGCTTGGGACCTGCAATTACAACAAACTAGCAGTACTACACCTTTATATACACACATACATATTTTTATCTCAAACACCCCTAAGCAATTTATAATGAAGATTCACTTCCCCACTATATTCTGATATTTCTTTTGGACTGTTTTTTTTAAAAGAAAGGGCAAAAAATAAACCAAAATCCCAGTCCACTGATATAACGGCTGGTTTGAAACTGTCTTTTAAAACCATGGCTCCGATACAAAGCTTCCCAATGAAGATGTTGTGGAAATAAATCCACCCTGCCTGAGTTTGGGATTTCCATATGCAACCTTTTATTATCATTTCACCATTTACCTCTATAAAAGAACATAAGGAAATTAAAAATGTTAGAAACAGTTTGCCGCAGAGTCATTAGAAGCAAGCTTCAAGGACAAAGAGAAATAGAAGATGACAACTTACAAGAAATTTAAATGCTGTAAATTAGCAAAAGATTTAGGAATTGACCCCACAAGTCTATTATGCCGTACATTTCTGCAGAAATAAAAGA
Source organism: Litsea cubeba (assembly GCA_012931725.1). NCBI lineage: Eukaryota > Viridiplantae > Streptophyta > Magnoliopsida > Laurales > Lauraceae > Litsea > Litsea cubeba. The sequence continues at coordinate 20,143,938 of CM022945.1, forward strand.
AAGAGTTTAGAAAATGAATAGTGAACTAGGAGTGAATTCCAGTGAAGTTAGTTGGCTTAAGTAGTTTGGTGTTAAGCTTCTGAACTGAAGCATTACTGTTCATCTGCAAAGAGACTGGAGCTAGAGCAGACATCTAACAGAGAACTCCGGTCTTAAGTAACATGCCAGACTCTAAAAAAAAGATTAGTTGAAACATTTCTTTGTTAATGAAACAATTAACATGGTCTTTTTCCCCCATCCCTTAAAGGGATCCCTCAAAGGATGCCTGTTACTGATCAGCTTGGACCAACTAATGTTGCTTATAAAGAAAATCAGAAATATGAGTAATTTAAAATATAAAAAAGAACCTAAAAAGAGTAACTGCATCATTATAATACCCATATCCTTGAATGTGCTCATTGCGTTGTGTTGGGCATGATATTAATTGCACTCAACATACTTGCAGGGAACCTGGTTATCATGTAAATCCTAAATAATGCTCTTGCTAAATTGTTTTGCAAACAATCTATAGTTTAGTCAACTTAGCATAGTGTAAGGACTAGAAGACGATACATTGTGAAATGTTTCTAGTAAAAGCCATAAAAAGGCTTTATGAATATGTTACGATTGAGATTATTTCTGAATAGAGAGCTGCATTCATCATCCCATATCCGTGTCAGTATCAGATTCTCTGTCTAGAATACTTGAGAGATTTTTATTGCAAGTGCAACACTGGGATTTTTTTTCTACAATTAAATTTATTTTTTCAGAAACAAGTAACTATGGAAAACATAAGCCATTAATTATTGGAAAGGTACCAGCCATGTTGCCAGCAAGGGGATTAGAGCTTAAGTTACAAAGTCCCAGAAGCTGATAATGTTTAGATTAAAATCCTACACTGTTAAAATGGAAAATAGGAAAAAAACTAAATTTATCTAGAGTAGCAATCACTTTTCATACATTTCCTCTAGCTGTGTTAGCTCACTGATGATTGCTGGAAGTTGTCCTTGCAGACCATTTGAAGAGAGGTCCCTGAAATGAGCACATGCCGAATGGTTTAGCTAGAGTTTCTAATTTTAGAACAAGAAACATATATTATCCACTGTTGCAGAACTACTTCATTATAACTAGAAAGAAAGAAAATCCAACCCTAAATTCAAGAAAAAGGAAAACTACTTAAGAACCTGGCGCGAGTTCAAGGACAATATCGAATCCATCTTCAAACTACTTCATGCATTTTAAACCACAACCCAAAAGTTATTACTTGGTGATTATTTCTTAACGTGTGTTTGGATTACTCCAAATTGCTGATCAACCAAGTCTGTGGCATAATGGTTGCCATCCATTCCACCAAAGCATTTGAGGTGGTGCAGTAAACTTAGACCTGCACTATGTAGAATATAGTTTGTCCAACTTCTCTGGTCTAACCCGATATATTTATCTGGCCTGATCTGAAAGGCATACATATAAATTTGGGTTTAACGGTAATCCTATCCACAAATTTCTTTGGTATTCAAGTTCACCCTCCAACCTTTTAAATTTTAATTTGCCTCCAGATCCTCGGTTATGAAAGTGATTGCCATGTTGAAAGCTGTTACAGAGCAATATTGCAAATGTAGTTGATTCCGTTCAGTTCTCTCCTACTTAAAGAGAGCTTCTGTGGAAATATAAGAATGACGAAGTATAGAATAATAATATTACACCTCTTGTTGCAATTATTGCCGTATGTGTACTCACATTTTTTATTTTCTCCACATGTTAAGTAGCATCATTTCACTCCTAAGTCCTCTTATCTTTCCTTTACCTCTATTCTATTTCTTGAAAATTTCAACACTCCGCAACTAAATAGGTTAATCACTTGGCGACCCTCTGAAAAGCTAACAAAATGTGCTATTTGAAGCATTATTTTCTTAATACAAATTATATTTTTCATATAACAACTCCATAAATACAAATTATATTTGAACCAGTTAACCACAACAGTGTCTTATATTTTTCATATAACAACTCCATAAATACAAATTAGTTTGAAGCATTCTTTTCTTAATTATGTTGGTGGATGTCAATTTGTATGGTTGCTCTCTCTCTCTGTGTGTGTGGGTGCGTGCATCTGTCTGCCCGTTTATCTATTTATCTATCAACCAATGAAGTAAGGAACCAGATCCCCTGTTTGGACCAAACACGGGTTGACACGCAGGGGGCGGCTGAGGGGGCGGATGAAAGCTCAGCTGCCCCTTATGTGTCGCCCGCTGTTTGGTCCGTCCGTTTCCATGAAGTAAATATAGCCCAGATGCCCCAGACAAAAACACCCATTTTTAAATTTTAATGGACCAAGAAAAGGCACAAGGTGAAGAAGAAAGGAGTGAACAGAGTTCTCATTGTGCTCTTTGACAATGTCAAAGAGCATCGCACCACACTCCCATATGCTCAAATTAGTAGTTGAGAATTCTCTTTGACATTTTGCAGTGGATGTGCTAGTTGTGTGGTGTCTTTGTGTGTTTCTTGCAGTAACATTAGCCCATACAGAGCACCCATTTGCTCATTAACCCAAAATACGTGCCACAATGTAGCAAAAAATTGAACAAGAAGAAGATAAAGAAGAGATAAGCGGAAAAGGACCACTTACAGCTTAGTGATGACAAAGGTTGAATTCCTGGGCTCACAGGCCAAACCTTTCCAAGGAAAAGGAACACATGGGTCACCAGACCAACTACCCAACACAACATTATCTGGATTAGCCACAAGCAGCTCATCTCTCACTTCCACAATTGTGTCAACTGAAAACAATAAAACAACTCATCCTCTTAAATGAACCGGACTTCATAAATCAGCAACTTTCAGAACAACAATATATATAATTATAATAATGATGATGACCAATAATAATACAAACCAGCTGTACCAAATTGGAATCACTATTTTGATGGGTCCCTACTCCCTACATGCTACATAAGATTGCATAGTTGCTTAGCCAATCTGAACCTTCGGAAACCCAGCTCAGACCAGAAATCAAACCAGGCCATGAGCCTTGAATTCATTCAAAATCCAACACTAAAAGAACTTTACTTGGGCTAGGCCCAGCCCATGTGCAGCCTCAACATTTCCTACAGCCTAGAATTGCATCACACAGTTTAACCTTTCAATTGGAGGGCTCTTTGGGTATTTTCCCATTCAAATGGTATGCAGTTTACCCTTGGCCCTCGTATTGGACGGTAACTATTATCCAACTTGGTTGCGTCATTGGTATGACCAAGTGACCAACCAATAAATGGACCATTTTTCCATTTTCATGTATGCAGTAGGTTGAAGGGTCCTGAGTCTTTACATGTCGATGATTTGAAGATTCACAAGATGACCATTTCAGATGTTAATCTTCACTAACACCAGCTAGAGGGATTAACGAAATGCCCAAGATTGAATAATAACACCACCAAAAATCTTGTATTGCATAGAAAAGTAGAAGATTCACAGACAATTAATCCCACTGAAAAAGAAGTAAATAACAAAAACATTGTTTATGGAGTGGAAGTAAAGAGAGCAAGCACAAAAACCCTTGTGTAAAAGAAGGAGCAGGAGCTCCAGAAATTCACCTTATTCACAAAAAGAAAAGCTATTCCACTTGAATTAAATACTAGTATCTGGTACAAAGAGAAGTCTCGCATTCGTATTTAAAGTATAAAATACCATAAAATAACTTAAATAAAAAATAGAGTCCTAGTCTAGCAATGATTTTAACATGGTTTTTGAGAATCAAGAGTATGTCTAAATCACAAGATCATTAATTTGAGGAGCTTCACTGTCCTATGAGAGATATCTCTCACCTTAAATGAGAGATTGAGTGGGATCCTCACATTAACATCCAATACCAACAATTTAAATGTGAGTGCCCTCACCCCTATCTCTCATATAAGGTGAAGGATATCTCTCATAGGAGCATCTCCCACATATATATTTATATATCCGACAATCCAATTTCAGAAATTGTTTGGTTCCTCCTGTATCCATGGGTCCAGTCAGATCAACATTCTGAATTTGAACCAGTTGGGCTGGGTGATGAGCCGGTCCTATTCAAACATGTGATCTTCCTAAGCCAGGTGAGCCTATTTACAGCCCTACTTTTGGTGATATTCAGGTTAACTTGGATTCTTTTTGGTGATCCAGATCGGATATCTAGTATTCCACTATAGGCACTTTCAATTGGAAGGCAGGGTGACTCATGTCTCTGGCTTAGTTGATGTCTAGATCACAAATTTAGTGGAATGATCAGAGTCAATTCATAATTTGACAATTATCGTATGAGAAGGCCCAACACCTCATTGAGGTGGTATCCTTATTGTATGAATACTATCGAGGCCTGATATGAGGATAATTGATACCATGCCACGTTAAATTCAAATGTATATGTTGCACTCCAGATCCTTTAACAGAGTGCGGAAACAGATACAGGACAAATATGGCAAGGAATAACCTACCATCTTCCTGGACAGTCCCCGAAGTACTGTTTTGAACTTTGAAGACCTCATATGCATTGCAAATTGGCCCCAATGCCGAGACCCTGATTAAGGAGATAACAAGGGACCCTTTTGCCTTAACCTTAAACACAACTTGTTTGTAGTTGGAAGAGTTTTGCAAAATATCGAAACGGTCCTGCACCATTACTCCATTGATGTTTATGTTGAAGACCCTTTCGCCCGTTTTAACGGAGGAGTTGAGCTCCAGAAAATAGAGGAGTATCATGTATTCCTTTTCGCTTGCTTCGAGACTAGTGCTGAAATTCAATTGTTCCATTGCAGTTGCAGCAGTTTGTAGCACCTCAAGGGGCACAAATGTGTTTTTGGTACCATTAATGGCAGTGTTGTTGGACTGTATACTATAATTATTTGGATTTGCATCAGTGTTCCAAATTCGATCGTCGTCTGGATATCTGAGTTGACATGTAAATTCCCATTAGATAGTGTTGAAATGAAATGAAAATGAGAAGGAAAAAGAACAATGGGGAGAAAAGGAGAAAGGCTACAGTGTAAAGAAAGAAGTGCGATTCCTTCTGCTTTAACCTCTCATCTTCTCATGCAGGATAACCACTAACAAACTATAAAAATAATTGACATACCTGATTTTTTGTTGTGTATTTCCTACATCAACCCTTTGAACAAGCTTGAGAATAACAGATGAATTGCCCTCTAGATATGCAGAATCATTTAGAGGCCTTAATTCAAGCATTGAAATGTAGGGGCTGCCTTTGTCTTTCACTAAACAAAAGTCTATGTAGTGATTAGTAGCTCTAAAAAACACCTTCCACTTCTGATTTATCATCTGAGGAGTTCACTTGAGCTATAGACGTGGTACCAACTGTGACGGCAAAAGTAGAATAAGCAGAAAAAGAATTCCTCACATTAAGACCATTAAGGAAGGTGCCCCTTATCAAGTAGTCCTGTCCGTTTATGGTCGTTAAGTTGTAGCACCACTTTGGAACTGTGTCGAAAATCCGGTCTCCTTTATAGCTTATTTCATTTGATACAGGGCGGTCAAAGATCAGACATCTTCCATTGATGTGGCTCAAATTGATATCTGAGATCCATCTTATGTTGGTTTTAGGATCAATACTATCTGATGGAGCGCAGCACTGAATGCTCACAAAATCTGTAACATCTACAACTGCATGGAGTGAGTATAGCTAACTTTATTCTAAATGGTTTCCAAGAGGAAGTTTTGGAACAGCCTTTGCAAAAGCAATTATAATTATTATTTTGTTACTGCTATAACGTCTTCAGTGTTGGAACTTGGGAGATCATAACCCTTTGAGTTTTTCAGCCAAGTTTAAATGGTTAACAAGCCACACATCAACAGTCCAGAATCAGGTAGAAATATGACTTCTTTTGATATTTACTGGTGTCATCTGCTACAGTTGGAACAACTATTTCAGCCCTTTGGATCACTGAAACATGAATCCACATGGGATCCACATATATGGAACTGATGGATTAGGAAACTATACTTGAGGCTTCAGACCGGAGTTTTGAGATAACGATATTTATTAGATCGATTATCAATTGCCATTATACAATTATAAATTTGTTGGGCAATATGATTCAAAATACAGATTTTGTCTGGAGGTATTTCTCCATCCATTTTTCATTGTTTTCTTTCTTATTAAAGTGTAAGACATGATTTACTAAATTAAGTTGTCAGAACATATTATATGAAGCTATATTTCGTGTTGGCCGAGATAGATGAGACACTAAGCTTGGATGATGAAGTGATCTACCCATCAAATTTCATTGTTACAATAGTCCTGTTCAAAACAAGAAAGAGTAAGCATCAAAGTTTTGATCTGAATATTGAATTTATCAGTAAAATTATTATGGATACCAAGTACTGTGGAGCATTAAAATGATATTTTAATCTCCACTTCGGGACTCTTATTGCTCTGCTCTAAGATGTGTCATTGTAACCGTTTAGTGTTTGAGGTTAACTGGTTAAGCTTTTTTTTTTTTTTTGAAATAATCGGTCATTAAGAACATCTTGGGCACATGTCACAAAGTTAGAACTGCCTATAATGGGAAATCATGATTTCATCAATTAATTGGTGCAGCCAGGAAAGAAATCTGTATGGGATACAAGAAAACAACTATGGTTTATCTCTAACTCAGGTTACCCAAACCTTTGAACCTTTTTTTACCAATAGATCAAGTTATCTACACTTGATTTAAGAAGATCCAAACAGGCTTTAAACGCTTTTTTTTTTTTTTTTTGGTTAAGAGGCTTTAAACGTTTGTTAGGATGTGCGATAACCATCAAAATCTTTCACTCATTTCATCATGTAGTGCCTTTACTGTAGGGGGATTCATATAATCATTACCTTATCTAGAAAGAATCCAAAGCCCTTTGATAAAACTACCTGTAACCGTCTCCAAAAGTATAGATTCTATTGCATCAAAAAAAAAAAAAAGTATAGATTCTAAACATCATATATCCTGTTCAGTAATCAAAATTACGAAAAAAAAAAAACTCCAAAAACAAGAATTTTTTTTGTAAGTATGGGATCTAACTGAGAGATCTTACCTTCTCGTGAACAAGTCGCATCGATGATGATCAGCAATATAAGGCAAAGGAGAGATCCAACCCTTGCTGAATCAATGGAGTCCATCTTATCCACCTGTATATCCTTCCATTTCCCAACTCAAAAAAAACAAGGAATGCCTTTGAAATCTCCTACTAATAGATACCATAAATTACCAAAAAAGAACTGCTTTATTTGCTGAGACCCCTGACTTCCCATCATCCAAACTCACCATCCCCCCTCATGATTTGGCCTTAGGAGATGCCTCAATCCTTGATCCACAAATAAACCACCCCCATTCTTTCCACCCACAAACTCAATCAATGACTATCACAGCTGAATTTCATCTCAATCCCTCCAGCATCAATTCACTCTTCATCAAGACCACCCACAACTCGCGATTCAGTCCTGATCTTCATGATACCAATCAGATCGATGATAATCACACTTGGATTGCATCCATTCACCAAGAAGCACATATGAAAGCTTGCAAAATCATGAAGTAGAAGGCCAGGAGCTAACTCTCAACTGAAAATAACCAACTAAATCTTACTGTCCATGGATTTTTGCACCTAAAAAAGGGCTAATTGCAGGGGCCTGTCAGGAAATCCTTCTTGAGATCTGAGGGTTTTGGGTTCTGCAGCGAGGCCTCCGAGAAGGGGTTTGACTTGAGATTTGATTAGGGATTAAAGGAAAACTGTGGGAATCAAAGAAGCATCCAAAGGTGGAAGAAATCCAAAGGAGATTGTTTATTAAACAATTAATTTCAATTGAGTGGGTGTTTGTTTAATGTTAATCTATTACGTTGATCTTTTTAAAATAATGGGCGGAGCAAGCATTCAAATTTCGTCCCTCTCCTTGTTGGTTACCGGCAAGGCAACATCAGAGAAACGACCCAAAAAAAAAAAAACCTTTCTTGTAAGAAATTTCAAATGGTGCCACCCCATGATTTCTTGATCGAGCCATTTCTATGGAGATGGCTTGGATCAGAACCATTCATCTGGTGGACCTATTGTTGATTAGCAACGATTCAAACCCCCCCTTCCCGCACACCACCATATGTGTCTCAATGGGACCAAATTCAATTCAACATTGCATGCGACTCTCACTAAAAAAAATTTAAATAGGGGGGGGGGGGGGGGGGGATGACATTTCATTTTGTCACCATCAAACACACGGTTGGGATCGTCTTAGTCTTGTGATTGATGTGTTGCAGGGAATCACTGGCGGGCCATGAATATAACACTACTTCAAGGGTAATAGCGTAAATTCATGCAAGCTTGCCGAGTTACCAGCTTTACCTACCCCACTTGTTACAATTGACAGGCAAAAGTCAGCTGGTTTTCGGACCAGTTCGAACTGCAAGATGAGATGAGATTGGGGCCGTCCATCTCGGTCAACTTTAAACCTTCATTTCTATGACTAATCAGCGGCTCGTGTTCGAGTAAAGTACCCCGATTCGATACGAGAATATTCGTAAGGTGTTTCGGACATTCTCGGCGAAGAAGCCATTCTCAGTTACCGCAATCACAGAAAATACCATGTTCCTAGTAATTTAAAAATCTTAGGTATTAGATCATCAAAGTTCCTGCTTATTAAACCAATCCAAAGAAGTGATATTTAAGAAGAACACGGGAGGATTCCAAATTCTTGAAGTTCCTCTTGACATATATTCTCAAATTTCTCACATGGCAAATTGAGAACCTCATTTGTATTATTAATATATTAAAGAAGAAGATTTTGGTTTTAGTTTTGGCCGTAGGTTGAAATCTTGACCGTAAGTTATTCGGTTTTCAAAACTTCTCTCCCCATTTATTATACAACTACCTACTTTATTTCATTATAAGCAAAACCACTTATAACCACTCCCATTTCTATTTTATAGCAAAAGCTTCATTTCAATTCAAATTCTGTAATTCCCTTTTTATTCAAATTCTCTTCTTTCCACTATTGGCTCTTGGATTGCATAAATAGGTATTTTCATAACTTTTTTATTCTTTAATTTTTTTCCTTCTAAAATCTATGAATTTTCTAATGCATGAATATTTAAATTGCAACGTTGGCCACATTTTGGGTTATTATGCTAGTTTTTTTTTTTTTTTTGTTAATGTTGGGTGCAAGCGATATCCAAATTTCTTAAAATTCTGAATTCGAGCATTTGGAATGCTGACGAGATGTCACGTAATGTCATAACTTCTCATCAAGCTCAATTCCTTATCAGAAATGCCTTTAACCAAACATGTAATTAGGATTAAGATGCTTTGCCTATAAAACATGATTATGGGGCCCACCTACTGCTTCTATTGATCACCCATGCGGGTCCCATACAGACCGGAGATCATGAACCGTGCAATTTCATCAACAAATTCGTAAAAGAATCATCACCAATGACATCATCAGTTCATCACCATTTAGCACCACTTAGACGATGCATATAGTTTTTTGAGTATAGGTGGAAAGTCCAAAGAGTTTTGGTTGATGGTGGGGAAGGGTGTCTGGTGGAACCAAGTGTGCAAACAAGTCATCTACAGGTTTGGGGTATGCATGCCTATTTGAGAAACTATAATATAATCTTTTGTTTTATGGTTTAGATAGCCCAAATGACATCACAGCTAACCACTTTTCGGTGTTTTGAAGGTGATTCCAGGGAGTTTTGGTGAAGTGAAACTAACAATGAGATGATGGAGAGATTCATGAAAAATGATTCAAAGTCTAACCACTGTGCTCTCATCCTTCTTGTGGGGCCTATTCTACTGCCTATATGGATGGCCCATTGTTAGATAAGAAGGGCTTTGTAGTTTGTATAGATAGTGCTAAAAAAATTGTCTCCATAATAAAGACAATAACAATTGTTTTTAACACGGTATTGTTCCTGTTTGGCCATCTACCATGCATGCAGATGTAGGTGGCTTGGCTGCACTGGGCCCAACAAGGTGAGTTTAGATTGCTGCAGTTGGATCGATCACGGGGTTACAGAAAGCATCCATGATCCACCCAATTATCTAATTATTCACCTAGAAAGCAGCCGATCATATAAGGTTCATGAAGAGCCAATTATTGTGCAGGTGCTGTACTAAGAAAATTGATGCATTATAGGGATCTAGGCGCACATAGAATTTACTTTGTAGTTTACCATCGCCAGCGCAGTGTATGTGCACTTCTAGTAATGCTTAGAAAATGGTATGGCCTTGATGGCACATCAGATTGGCAAACATATCCTTCAATCCAGCTGACCTACCAGTGGTATGTTGAATCATGGATGTGCCACTGGCCCATTGGATTTTTAAGGTCTCTGATGCCGTCTTCCAATATATGATTATCAACAACCCTTTATAAATCATGCATGGTAACACCTCATCATACAGACGTTACATTAATTTTCTTGAATTGCAGAATAGAAAGACGAACAGGGCTGTAAAACCAACTGCTGCAGTGGGAGTAAGTTGGTTTACACGTAAATGATAGTTCATGTGTTTGGATGACCACTGACCACAGTTGCACATAAATCACAATTTTCTTTTGTTGTTTCTGATGGCCAATTACATGTAATCAGCATCACAGATAATTAGAGTTACATGTGGATGATCAGTAAGGTGTCTTTTTTTTTTTTTTTTTTTTTTGTGTGTGTGGTGGGGGGGGCGGGGGGTTTCCCATTCCCAGCTAAGGCTACATGTGTATTAATTATATGAATTAGGATAGACTAGAAATGGTCGGGTTCAAATCATAGTGGCCCTTGATTTAGGGGTTTTAATGCTTAAGCCTTTTAGATAAATTAAATAAATTAAAACTTTCTCTATTTCTTTTTTTCAAATCCAACAAATGAATGCAAAATTAGATTTAGTGCCAAATGAAATGAAAGGTAAGGTGTAAGAAGACTTGAAGAATTAATTCATCACAGGTAGGCCCTCTAAACTGTTCCATTTTCAAGAGAAAATAATAAGGAATGGGCTCCCAACACATCGGGCAAAATGAAACCACATGGCCTATGCCCAGCCCAGCCCAGCCCAGCCCAGCCCATTTACTCAATGGGCCTATGGAGGCCCAGGCCCAATTTGCCCCACAAGGCCCCAACCCAAGCTTCCGGTTCCATTTCCAGGTCCTCAAATCCGTTGCAACGCCACGTATCGGTTATTCGGTAATCTCCCGCGCTCGCAAGAACGAACGAGATTCCTCTACACACTTCTAAAAGAAACCAACCGCATTTGAAGAAGCAACCGATATAATGATATATGCCGCACCAACGTTACACATGGAAGGGTCGTGTCGTGTCGTGTTACAGAATTCCAGTTTCCGAACAAAACCCTTCCAAAACCCTAAAAACAAAAGAAACCCTAGAATTCCTCTCTTCTTTGAGAGATTGCGATGGTGCTCGGAGCTCTTCGGAGATCCGCTGCCAGATCGGTAACTTTTTCATTTCCAATTCATTCCCTTGCTGCTGATTGTTTGAGGAATTGATCGGTTACTAGGGTTTCCTCTGTTTTATGCACAATTCAATTCCTATAAGGTTTTGAATCTAATGCTTGTTAAAGAAATGAATGAGTAGAAAACCCAAATTCTTTCATGCTATCTCATGATTTACTATCTGATTAAACTTTAGACTGTGCTATGTACACTTTATAACACAATTTCTTCTTTGTCAATCATCCTAATTTGATCATTGATTCTCAAATCTCAATGCTTATTGGATCCTTTTGCAGCTGTTGCAATTTTTTGATTGTTAAGTTCACTTTAGAAAATATGTAACATAAACTGGAAGGAGCAAGTTGCTTATTAGAACTGCCATATTATATATTGCTCTTGTAGGTGGTTAGCAATACAAAGACATCATGGGCGGCTGCTGCTGCTTTCAGTCAGAAGTGGGCAAGTTTGGCTAGACCTTTCAGGTGCTTATTGAATGAACTGAACTGCCTTAACATGCTTTGTTCTAGGACAATTGCTAGATTATTCACTAGTTTTCATTTAGACCAAATTTCATAAGTTGTTTTGGTCCAGCTCCAAGCCTGCAGCAAATGACACTATTGGAATTGATTTGGGTACCACAAACTCATGTGTGGCAGTTATGGAGGGAAAGGTTGGTTTTGGTGTTTTTGACATTTATTTGTTACAATGGATAGTCTTGACTCTTTTTCTTACTATTCGCAGAATCCGAAAGTAATTGAGAACTCTGAAGGATCTCGGACCACACCGTCTGTGGTAGCCTTTACCCCAAAGGGCGAAATACTTGTGGGAACTCCAGCCAAACGTCAGGCTGTGGCCAACCCTACAAATACAATTTTTGGGACCAAGCGGCTAATTGGAAGGCGTTTTGATGATCCACTGACACAGAAAGAGATGAAGATGGTTCCTTACAAGATTGTTCCGGGTCCCAATGGAGATGCATGGGTTGAAGCGAATGGGAAACAATATTCCCCCAGCCAGATTGGTGCCTTTATTCTGACCAAGATGAGAGAAACTGCAGAGTCTTACCTTGGGAAATCTATAATAAATGCTGTAATCACAGTGCCAGCTTATTTCAATGATGCTCAGAGGCAAGCAACAAAGGATGCAGGGATAATTGCGGGTCTAGATGTACAGCGCATCATTAATGAACCAACTGCTGCTGCACTTTCTTATGGAATGAATGACAAGGAGGGTATCATAGCAGTCTTTGATCTTGGTGGTGGAACTTTTGATATTTCTATCCTAGAAATATCCAATGGCGTCTTCGAGGTATGCATTGTATTAATTTTGGGATTGTCTTCTATCTCAATGATTTGGTTTTTACTTCCCTGTTAATTTACTTGTTTACAGGTTAAAGCAACAAATGGTAATACATTCTTGGGTGGGGAGGATTTTGACAATGCTCTGGTAGAGTGCTTACTAAGCGAGTTCAAGAGAACTGAGGTAATTGATCTTTCAAAGGACAGATTGGCACTGCAAAGGCTTCGGGAAGCTGCTGAGAAGGCTAAGATAGAGCTCTCATCCACAACTCAGACAGAAATCAACCTGCCTTTCATCACAGCTGATGCAGCGGGTGCAAAACATTTACATATCACACTCACAAGATCGAAGTTCGAGTCTTTGGTTAATCATTTAATTGAGAGGACTCGAGATCCCTGCGAGAACTGCTTAAAGGATGCCGGCATATCAACTAAAGAAGTGGATGAGGTTCTCCTTGTAGGGGGGATGACTCGAGTTCCAAAAATTCAACAAGTAGTTGCTGAGATCTTTGGGAAGGACCCGTGCAAAGGAGTGAATCCAGATGAGGCAGTTGCCATGGGAGCTGCAATTCAGGGAGGCATTCTTCGTGGAGATGTTAAGGAGCTGCTTCTTTTGGATGTCACTCCTCTGTCACTTGGTATTGAGACTCTGGGAGGTGTCTTCACAAGGTTGATCAACAGGAACACAACCATTCCCACAAAGAAGAGTCAGGTTAGTTTACTGTAAATTTCTTCTTTTGAGAAACCTGAAGAGACATGTTTTAAATATCTGCTGCTAGGAGAAGGAATCCTACTGGATACTTTCTCTCAAGAGTGTCTATATATCTATAGAAAGAAATTCTCATCTCCTTACAGAGCTGTTGAAGTGATTTAAGTTTATTTCAGACATGTACAGATAAACTTGAAATATTGTTCAAGTATATCTGCTAAATCAGGTATGCAGAAACATTGGTGGATCTATGACTCCAATGAAAGTGATATTTAGGCCCATCACATTACGGGGAGGGATGTTAGGATCCAGTGTTTGCCTCCACAAAATGTGAGCCTCACAGTTCTGAATTGAAAAATGTTGTCCAGATTCACTGATCATGTGTCATATATCAATATTATCTACCACATAATATGCATTTGGTTATATGAAAATATATCGATAGTTCTTTTCCACGCACACACCAAGGGGGATAGGGTGATCGAATGGACTTGAAACTTTACACCTCACCTATGATGGTTTGTACGTTCTCCTGTGCAAGTCATCTGTACAGGAGCAGGGTATAAGCCTATATAAGTATAGTGATGCTATAATGATTGTATGTAAATGTTATTGAAGTGTAAGAATAATGAACTCCACAGGTCATGCAATGTTTCTACGTTTTCTTTTCTTTCTTTAATTTTTTAAAATGCTTCTTTTCATTTTTGTTGGAAGAATAAAGACGTTTCTAAGTGCCCAAGATGGGTTCCGGCTGTGGATATGACAATTTTTGGTGGGGGATAGAATGACCTTGTTTTGGAGGTCTATGAAAAGTATGAGTCTGGTTCTGTAAGCATAAAAAAAAAAAAAAAAAAAAAAACGATTTGAGTGCGCTTGGGGTACTGTTTTGTCCAAGAATTTAAACGTTTTTTGTTGCTTTAAGGAATTAAGTGTAGCCTTGCCTTTCATCATGCCATTGTGTTCAGCAGAGTAGGTATTTTGGAGGGAATTGCAGGATGGATCACCTCGACTCTCTCCAACCACTGCCCCCACATACCAAAAAAATAATATTAAAAATTATCGATAAAAAAAACCCAGTTACATTTCAGGCTGGAATGGTGCACTCCAGCCTGCTTTGACCTGGAACTGACAAAAGAGAAGGAAAAATTGAAATAAATCCTACCTGCATGAATAAAACTGGTACTGTGTTCCTTTCCCATTTTAACCATACTTCTACCCGGGGAAGAAGAAGAAGAAACTAGACCTTATGCCTAACATTAGGGCATAAGTGTATTTTGACCCTCCCAGTGTTATGGAATGGCTTAAAGGAGGAAACAAATGAGGGCTTGGAAGGTTTGGAAGGTTCAATAAAATCTCTCCATGACCTAGAACAAATATCTTCCTTCTAAAACCGTGTGTTCAGGCTATTAGTCTAATGTAGTGTAGTGTAGCTCTGTGTTCAAATTTAATTTTTTTTCTCTATTTTGTTTTATCATTATGTGTGTGTGTTGTGTGTGTGTGTCTCAACTCCTCCCTTGCCAATTGATTATTTCTAATTATAATTCATGTGTATGTTTTGGTTGGGTGTTTCATTTTTGAGTTGCTTTTAATCATTGAATTATAATTATAATTCATTTGTATGTTTTGGTTGGGTGTTTCATTTTTGAGTTGCTTTTAATCATTGAATTATATTCCTGTAAATTTTCAGATTTTTTTTTTGTCTGTGTTTTTTTGGGGAACAAACCATTGGAATGCTCTCTCTTGTGGGCAGACAGGAAAATGGTCCAGAACTGAATTTACAACTATGGTTTTATGATCATCATAAATGGATCTTTTTATGTATGCCTGTGCTCTTCATGCCCCCGTGTACTACTGTTCACTGTAGGTTTATGTAGAATTTTCTCCTATACTTGACAAATTGATCTAGATTTTTCTCCAGTCAGTTGTATCTTCATCTCTTAATCAGAGATCATTGTCTATGGTCAGGTGTTCTCCACTGCAGCTGATAACCAGACTCAGGTGGGTGTTCGGGTGCTGCAAGGTGAGCGTGAGATGGCAGCAGACAACAAGCTCCTAGGGGAGTTCGAGCTGGTTGGCATTCCCCCTGCACCTAGAGGCATGCCCCAGATTGAAGTGAGCTTTGACATTGATGCTAATGGAATTGTGATGGTTTCTGCCAAAGATAAGGCCACAGGCAAAGAGCAACAGATTACCATCCGGTCGTCTGGAGGACTCTCAGAAGATGAGATCCAAAAGATGGTTAAAGAGGCTGAACTTCATGCGCAAAAAGACCGAGAGAGGAAAGCTCTGATAGATATTAAGAACAGTGCTGACACTACAATCTACAGCATCGAGAAGAGCTTGGGTGAGTATGAGGATAAAATTCCAGCCGAGGTTGCCTCAGAGATTGAATCTGCATTGGCCAATCTCAGGAAGGCTATGGAAGGAGACAATATTGATGAAATAAAGGCAAAGCTTGATGCTGCAAATAAGGCAGTATCAAAGATTGGACAGCACATGTCGGGCCGTGGGTCCAGTGGATCCCAGGATGGTAATCAGACTCCAGAGGCAGAATATGAAGAGGTGAAGAAGTGATGAGTCTTCATAGATGGATAGGTGATACATACGATTCTCTCTTTTGGGGAAAGCTCTTAATTTCGTGCGAAGGATGTGGGTGTCATGAGTGGCCTATTCTGGTTAATATCTACATATAGATTTCAGTTGTGTGCAGTTTTGTAACTAGTTTTTGTTGCAAGTATTTTTTGTTGAAACCAACATTAGCTTGTGAGAATTCACAGATAATGTTGAAGACGTAGAGCGACGATGGTGCATGAAAGGGAATCTCAAATGTGGAGTTACAATACATTAAAAACTTAATTTGGAGAAGGGAAAAAAAATCAATTTAAACTGAGGAAAGAAAAGAACTTCTTTTAATCTGGCTATATGACTTTTATTTTATTTGATAACGTTTAGCTTTTGCATGTTGGCGTTTGTGTAGGTCGGTCCTGAAGCATTGGCCATAAGTTGGTGCTTGTACATCAGTACATGGATGGCCTTTTGATAGCCAAAAAGCCTGTGGTATCTCCTCCGTTGCTAGTAGTTTCACTCTGATTTTAGTGTTTTGAATGAAAATCCAGCAGAACGAACTGAGGAGGAAGAACTTTTATGCTCTCGTGATTGAAGGTGCGAGATTTTAAGAGTCACGATGTCCGTGCATTTATTTGTTTATCCACACAGAATAAACTCTCTACCGATCCAGGTGTCTGAATTCAAGTCTCCAATGCAGGGAAAACAAATTACTTATACCGGTCCATATATAATGATCCTTTTGATTTCTCATGCAAGATTTTTGTAGCAAAGAGCCTAAAAGAGTTGTTTCTTGGAAGAATTCTTTTAAGGGGTCGTTTGTCTTTTACGCATGGGATATGTAAATATAATTTACATATGTAAATGATGAATATTCAAATTTTAAGCATGTAACGTTTACACATGCTTTTTTTACAACGTTTGTTTAATAACATCATTTTCGCATCATTTACATATGTGATTTTTTTTTTCCATGTTTGTTTCAATGATATGGTTAAATATATTATATGATTTTGTAAATGATACTTATTATTCATTAAATTAAATTCTACTATAATGATTGGAAAAGGAGACAGAAAGGTCCATTTTATATCAAAGTCTTTATTTGCATTTTAGATACTTCAAAAGGAATTTATCTTTCAACATGAAATATACTTTTTAAAAAAATACATTTCTATCAATGATCACCTTTATAAAAATGAATTCCAACATGTTTAGTTAAAAAAATATGAATTTATCTTCTGATGGTTAATCAAATAGCATTATTATTAATATTTTTATTAATTAATATTTAATTCAATATTGATCTTAATTCATCATTCAATTTGCATAAAACTTAATCCATGCATCTCATAGGCTTTATGCTAATATTAATCAATTATAGAAAGTTCTTAAAATGAGTATTTTGTGGCTCAGTTCAATCATATTAAAAGTGTCACAAATTTGAAATGGTTAGATAAAATAACATTTATAGATGATTTTTGAATGATGCCATAATGCTATATAAAGTACATTCTTCCTTCTCTCTTACATTCATATATACATGTTTAAAGATTTTTAAAGTATTGCAATAATAAATAACTTTAAAAAAAATCATTGAGATATTAGAAGAAAACTAAAATGATAAGGTAATTAACTAGTTAAAAGTTGATATAAAAAAATCATTAAGATAATTATCTTATAGATTGTCCCTTAAAATTCTTACTATCAATATGTTTTTTGTCTTATAAATTTTGTCTCTTAAAATTATTGGAGCCACTTTCATTTTTCTATTTTTTGTCTTACAGATTTTGTCCTTTAAAATCATCTATTTTGAGACATCTTTTATTATTAGGGTTTCGAAACCAAAACCTCTTATTTTCCTGCGCCCTTAGTGATATTAGGATTTGCAGTCCTTGAAATTTTAATGGAAACGGGGGATTTTCACTTTTCACCTTTAGGGCTGCACAAGGACGGCAGGATTTTCAATCCCTACTGTCTATAGAAGTGGGACCCTCCCTAATGAAGGAGGCACCAAAATTTCAATCTCCGTCAGCAGAAGCACCCCATCTTAAGGGGGTTAACTAAAATTTACTTGAGGACACTGATACTGATATTTTGTATGTCCTGAGAAAATGCAAGTTTACAATGTTGAGGCGCCTCCAGTGGCATTTCACCCATCGTCATCCATGGCATTAAGAGTCGAGTCGTTGCAAGCATACCATATTGCTGTAGTGTTTCAAGAAACTGATATTGAGACATGAATCTTGATACCGGAGTCATACCTGTATCAGTATCACCAAGAAGTGCCCATGCCGTTTAGTACAGTCTACCACCTCACTTTTCTTTTGCTTTGCCAGTACGAATTGGTTTTGTGGCCAATGTAGACACTTGGACCCATGATCAGGAGCCCTATTGCAAAGCTTCTGTAGAGGCAAAATGATTGGTTCTTGAGCGTCAAAATTACACTTTACCAGATCACCAATTTCTGTACGTTTGTGCTTCATAAAATCGAATGTGATGAGTCCTGCCATGTATGATGATTCCCTAAAATATTGTATCCTTGATCGAAATTGGCGACCCAATATTTGGCACCCTACAAAATGGATGTGTCAAAGAGACAAACAAGAAAGGACATTCAATCTTTTCGGCATTCCTCATCTTGGCGGTGCTTGTGCAATTGTTTCAAATTTTCAATCCTTTTTGGTTCATTAAAAGGGGGCCTCTATGTACCATGTTTATAATAAAACTGATGGCAGCATAAGGATGCCCTAGGTTTCAGGTTCGTAGCATCCTAGCACGTAAAGAGGTTTAACTCTCAGCTAGGATGTGACCCGTGCTCCTACTGGGGACAACCTGCAATAGTACTTGGTCCAGAATTTCAGTGATTCAAAATCTTTGAACTAATACCAAAACTTTCTAGGAAAATAAAATAGCATAAGCACGTACAGAAACATGCCAACTTTTGAAGATTTTTGTACCGACTGGAAGAAGAATTTTAGCAGACATCTCTACACCTTTCACAACCTGTGTTCACCTTATAGCCTAATCTACTCAAGTTCACCATTCTGTTTGTCTGATATACTACTGAAATCTTAATCTCTAAAACGAGCACAACAAAGCTTAACAAAACCACTGCTGCACTTTTCCAAAGAATCAAACCAAGGAAAGAGAGAGAGAGCCTGAACAACATTGTGGTAGCAAAAAACGCTCCCTAAATCCTATCATAGTTCTTTCTCGAGTTTCATGGAAAGAGCAAATGCTTGACTGCAAAACCGCTAAATTTTCTAGGGTTGTTCTGTCCAAGTAAACCCAGGACTGGGCGGTGAAACACTGCCAAATGAAATGTTAAAATCAAAAAAGTCCTAGTGACACAAAACTCAAACCTGGTTCTATACAGCTGCTTTCAGGCATCGAAAAACAGTATAATTGCTCTACTTGCTGGGTTTTACTCTGTTATCCCAATGGACGATCTGTCCAAATCAATTTCACCCATCCCAGTATCTTCCTCTTCTTCAGAGCCTACATCACCATCAACCTCCCCATTCTCAGATCGTAGCTTAGCCATATGTTCAGCAAGTAGCTTGTCATCCCGTTCACTCACCTGCACCAATATCAGTGTCAGTGAAATACAAAAATGGTGAAATTTGCACTGCAATGCATCATGCAAGATAAGTGAATAGTAATTTGGAGATTGGCCCACAGACACTTGCATCAAAAGAGAAAACAGAAAATGAGCAACTTATGCAGACTCAGCAAAAGATACAACTCCCTTCGGTGTGCTAAACCACTCGCAAAGGGAGATACTGTAAAATTCCTGTAGGAGATAAAATATTTCTAACATGTGAAGAATGGGAAGGTGCAAGTCAATTTGAATTTAAAGGGAAACAGAGATGTAAAAAGTAAACTTACAGCTCTAGGTGCTTCCTTCACAAGCAGTTTTCCCTTATGTCGGTCCATCTCCTCAGTGCATGCCTTAATTGCATTTTTCAGAATTGATATGCCTTGTTCCTGTCAATAAGACAGAATTAACAGAAAACTACAATATAAGGCCATAGTTTTTTTTATTGGTAAATATAAGTCCGTAGTCAACAGATTATTTCATTTCAACTTTCTTTGTCCCGAATGATTTTCATATTTTGGACCATTGCATTAAATAGTCCGCAAAACATGGGGGTTAAATAAGACAAGCCTAGCTTAGTCCAGCTTGAGCGTGGCTTGAACACTAAAGGAGCCGAGCTTCAGCTTGAAATAAGTCAAGCTGGGCTAGATAGTACCAAACAGAGCTTGAGCTCGGGCTTCAAGCACAGCTAAGCTATAGGCGTGAGCTTGGCTTAAAACTGCATATCAAGTTTGAGCTCAAGTCAAGACCGCTCGAGCATATCAAATATTAGGAAATATTCTCCTTGACACCACTTAAATGGGCACCATTGGCACAACACTACTTGGGGCCCATTCACAATTACTGAAATAAAGAGGAAGAAAGGGAGAGAATTCAATGCATGGCTAAGGATAGCCTAAAATCAACCTCATAGGATCTCAGTAACTGTGATTTTAAGGTCTGAAAGATCAGTACCTAAAAAAGTGTTAAAAATAGAGCCATATATATACATACACTGATACACAAGTCTTCATATGAAAACCATCCTCTTATGTGCAGTGCACCTTATTTCCCGGGCCACTGACCTAGCTCACCTATGATCAAATTACATAACCACCCCTCCCCGTCAAAAGCCACAAGGCCAAATGTGACACTCATCCATCTGTTACTCACCATTGGATTGAAACCTAGACTCGAAAAATAGTGCCTTATAAAATCATTAAACTCGAGGGCTATAGATCAACGGGTTAGGATGATCTAAGGGGGTTGATATTTTGCACAAATCCCTAGGTATCATTGAGATCCATGATCCCAAACCGCTCCCCAAAAAATAATAATAATAAATGATTGGCATAGCAGGGAGTTCACACATTACTATATGCAAATGATGATCAGCGTAAAAATTAACAGTGGATAATGAGTAATGACAATGAGTTTTTCTGCACAAGTGTAGCATGTAATTTTGAAGTTCTCACTCACCTTGTCTAGAGTCTGTGTTGTAAGAACATAAAGAGGAGGAGCCACCAGTTTAATTTTCACTGGACAGATATCATTGCCAGCAGCTTCAGCTTTCCTCATAGCTTCCTGTAAAATTACAGAATTCCAACTTAACATGTAAATGACATTTTCCAGTTCCCTAATTTCACATTGCTGGGGAGATAAAACAATAGAAACTGATGAGGTGAATAGACAATCAAAACCTTAATGTGAAGAACTCCATCAAATTGAAAACATTTCATTTCAATGTCAGCACGTATCTTTAGAGGTTGCGGGGTCATTCTCCGCCTAATGTTTTTAATCAAAGCATCTTTGACCTCCTCTGACATAGCAGGCACTATCTTAGTCACCTATATCAAGCAAGAGGATGGAAACAAGATAAAAGCAAACACCCAAATCCATTCAAACGTAAAATTGTCAACAAAAGCAAACTGCATTTGGCTCCACACCAATTTAGAAGAGAAACTCTTCCAACTGTCTTTTAGGGGGGGGGGGGGGGGGGTTCTTATGCCATTATAAAAAATAAAAATCCTAACAGTTGGTGGAAAAGATTTTCTCTACACCCAAGTAACAAGGAGCCAACCACAACCTTACGCAAGCTCGCATTACCTCCTGTCCATCAGGACCACTTTCCTTAACTTCACGAGTGAGGGAATTTAAAACTGAATCAGGATCTGTTACGATCAACTTGAATGCCTATCAAATGAGAAAGTGTAAGTCCAGTGGCAAATCATAAAAAAGAATATAATCCTTGAAAAAGAGGGTGTGCGGTGTCACCTCAAAAGCATGTCCATATTTTTTATACAAGGGCCATCCAACATGAACGTACAAATCCTGTCAAGAACTCAAATAAATAGCCGGCAATGACACTAAACCATAATAATTTACCTCTACTTCACTTATTTCATCTTTAACGCAAACCAGTGAATACAGAGATGAAACCAAAAAAGTGAAGACACATGGAACACAATAATTTCTTCCAAACTGGAGCAAAAACTAGAACAATCAAAAGGAATCCATTCATTTAAAAAAAATAGAAAGAATAATTGAAAAATAAAAAAGATCCAAATATGAATCTTACATGTTAGGATGTCTCCTCAAGTTAAAGAATTGATCACAAAGAAAAAACTGAAGACAATTTAGAAATAATGATTATAAAATAAACCCCATACGTACAATCGAATGATTGTTCCTTATATTCGTCTTTGAAGCCTCCCCAAAACCGAAAAGATTCTTAAGAGATTTGGTTGACTACTAATAACCTTTTGAAATAAAATGCTAACAAAAAAGAAAGAAAGAAAAAATAAAGGATCGTTAACGTTAAACTCTTGGTTGTGAATATTCTTGCTTAGTCGAATCGCTTGAATCGTAAGATTTGCTAAAACAAGCATCAAATCTTAAGATTCACTAGTAAATGGGATACATCGCTTGAATCGTAAGTTTTGCAAAAACAAGCATCAAATCTTAAGATTCACTTGTAAATGGGATTCATTGACATAGATTTGAATTGATTTCCTTAGGATTCAATACGAGTCATACAATTCTGACAACAATGTTATCAAGGATCAATTAGATTTTTCTAATAAAAAATGATCAATTAGGGTTTCCTATTTCTTGGACTTGTTAATCTAGTTCCCAGCCCCTACCTACCTACCTACCTTGCTCCCTCAATCACCCCCTGGAAACATAGCATCACGTGGATTAACAGAAGCATTGGTTTGAAGAGTTTCATAGCTAATGATATATTTTTTGGGGGTATATAGTCAAATATTGTTTGGATGATCCAGATTTGAACCGAACTTGCCCAAAGCCATTGGGTTAGAATAAAGCAATCCAGAGTAAACCAAGCATAACCCAAAGTTCATTAAATTGGTGGAAATCAAGTTTTCAATAATACAACTAGGAAGCATCCAATCCAATTCCAATTCAAACTACATCCAAATAATAATAATAATAATAATAATAATAATAATAATAAAAGAACTCACACACAGCAACAACATCATCCAAAAAGAAACAAGACCCAATTTGCATATATACCTCCAAATCGATCTGCATTGTCTCTGCGACATGGCGCATGATGGAGTGGACGAGCTTGCTCTTGTTGTAGCGCTCTTCGCATGCCTGTATCTCTTCCTCAGAGACCCTGCGCTTGCTGAGGTCGATGTAGCCCTTATCCCTGTCGACGCGGAGGACCATGACGGGCTCAATGCGGCCGACCTTGATGAGGCTGCCGATGCTGCGGATGCGGCGGCGGGAGAGCTCGGAGAAGAGGATCATGCCTTCAATGTTGTTGTACTCAAGAAGGGAGACGTATGCGCCCATGTCCGCGATGTCCTTCACCTGGATCATTACAGCCATGTCCACTTCTGGGTATTGGGTTTCGTACATCCGGCACTCGAGATTGGGTCCGTTCGTCGTCATTGAAGTATCAGAGATGACGAAAAGGCTTTTCTTCTTGGTTTTTAGGGCTTTTCTCTTCTCTTCTAGGGTTTTTTCTAGGGTTTGTGGGGGTTGGTACAGAGGGATTTCTTGAGAGAGAGAGAGAGGGGATGGAGGGAAGAATTAGAGAGAGAGAGAGGGAGTAGAGACCGGTTCGAACTTCGAAGAGATCCGCGCGAATCGGGAGATGGAAGGCTATTTATAGGAGTGGGTTTGCCGTGGCCGAATTCGATTAAGAGCCCGGATCCCCGTCCCGCCGCTAGAGAGCCGTGTGACAAATAAATTCCTCCGAGTCGATCGCGGGGTCCACATAGAAATAATCGGGATGATTTAAGATTCATTCATCTCCTCTTTATATTTCGGTTAAAATTAATTTTTTTTCAGTCATGTGCTCAATCAGATGGTGAGACTCACTTTTTTTTTAAATGGCATACTAATTATAGAGGGAATAAAATTTCTCTTGAACGAATTAAATTATCTTTACGTGGGCCCTACAATAGAGTTGTAGAAATTTGTTGGAGGATTTGCATGTAATGGTTTCAACAAAGGATCAGGCTCATTAAAGGGCATGGTTTGTTTGAGGGAAATTTTGAGCTTTGGAATTTCCTGTGTCTGAAAATTTTGAAGATAAAAGGTGAATATCAAAAAAGAGAGGAGCATCAAATGACCTCTCTCTTTGTGGAAATTGGATCGGACAAAAATGAAAAATGAATACTCAGCCCCAATAATTCAAGTATAACTACATATAATTCACTTCTAACTTCTTTAAAATCTTTTAAAACTTAGAATGTCATTAAACCATGAGTTCATATGTATTCCATGTAAACAACACAAGCCTTTTGTTTATCAAACATCAGCAAAACCATATCCTATATGATTTATTGCCCATTTATTTGAGTCGGCTTCTTCACTCTTTTCTTTCTGCAAAACTAAAAAGTGAGCCTTGTCCCATCAAAATCCAAACAAAAAAAGATGAAATTTGCTTGTTTTTATACAAGATTGATATGACATGTGAGATTTGACACACCACATTAGATGTGGAAGACAGTGATTTGCATCTTAGGAGTAGCCCGAGTGGGCTTCCCTGTTGGGTCCGCTGGAAGATCAGACGTGTCTTGGTGGGGGTCATTAACTGGATATATGATACATTTATGAATGGATAGATGGATGTCTAGAAGAAGTATAGGTGTATGTCTGGCCCACCTAACGGATGAATAGAATGTTTGCATGTCATCTATAAATTTGGCCCACCTCTGTGATGGCTCGGATGAAGGACTTACATGTATAGATAGGCCCATACGAAGTAAGTATAGCCTAGTTCGAAATGAGATGATGACCTGTTTTTTGGGTTTTCCAAACTTGGGGTTCTAGCCGCATGATGGAAGCCTAGGGTTTTCTCATTTTTATACTTTTGGATCATCCATTTTGCTCAATTGATTGGATGATGTAGATTATTGGGAAAATAGGTTGATCTTGCTGAAGGGAAGGCAGGCAACGCAAGGTGGGCTTTTTGAATAATGTTCTAGATTGAAGATTGGATTCTTGATTGATGTAAATGAGTTGGACCAGGATTAATGCCCTAATCCCCATGTAAACCACCCATGATATGATCCAACGTAGTTGCCCACCTAAGGCAGCAAAATATATCTTGAACGGTGACTCAAGCTGCATTGTAATTAAATACGGCGAGGGCGGGGGGCGAGGGCGGGGAACAAGAAACTCTAACCTAGTGGTGCTCATCGGCTGGGCCAGCCTGATCCCGATCCGGGCCTAGCTTGCTTTGGGATGGGCTTGTATATATAAGGCCGGCCCGATTAATAATTAGGTCGGGTTTGGATTAAGTGATAGAAAGCCCATAGCCTGGACTAGTCTAGCTTGTGAAATGCATGTAATTTAATTTAATTAGTGCTCTAATTTCCACGAAAGTGATGAAAAGCCCGGTTCGGCCCGGTCGGATTGATTAAATGGGCAGACTAGGGCCTAACTTTTATAGCCCGTGTCGAGCTTGGGCTGTGCCTGAGCCGGGCTATGCCCGGATATACCTGATCCCGGCCCATGAACACTCCTACTCTAACCCATATTTAAATGAGTTTTACATGCAGGATTGAACTCCTAACACCACATATAAATGGTAATGTGCTTGTATGAATATCATTTTTCACATGGGCCCACAATAAAAAAAACTAATAAAATAAAAGATCACATTGAATAACATTTTAACGAGAAGATAAAAATCAAGGCTACATGTTGGGCAAATTGAGATAACTAATAATAGGCTGCAAGTTGGATACAACCTATTTTAATAAAAGATCAAAGCCATTAAATAAAAGAATTTGGATCGTGACTTACAAAGTTTTAAATTGCATAATCTAATTTGATAGGATGTAGCAATTTTACAATCATATCTCATCCATTATTATATTACATAATTAATTTTAAAAAAAATCATGAAATAAGTATTTTATGACAAAGTTCATATGATATTGGAAGCGTCATGAATTTGTTGTGGCTAGAAAAAATCAAGTTTGCACATAATTGATGAATGATGGTACAACAATATATAAAGTGACTCATTTTCTTCTTCTCTTACATTCATAAATATATTTTTAAAGATTTTTGAGGTGGTGGGATAAAATAAATTAAACAAACTCATCAAAGAATTATTGAGATATTGGAAGAAAACCGAGAAAGAAGGTAATATGTTTTGAAGTGTTTGGAATTATTTTTGAATTCGCATATTTGTTAGATATATTTTTTATTTTAGTATTTATGTATAGAGAGGTGTAACTTAGAAAAAACTTTGAAAAGGATTTTCTCAACAACCATAAAAGATAAAAAAAAAAAAATCATGAGGGGAATACCCATTTAATCTCTTTTATTTGCATTTAGATAACATGTTAAATTAGTCTCGAGTATATTTTTCCGTATCTTTTTTCACTTTCCAGTTCATTTCAAAGTTCATGTGACATGGTTTAATAGGATGATATGTTTTCTTATTTTATGATCTTATTTTGTTTAATCAGATTATCTCATTTGCGATCAATCAAATTGGGGATATTGGACACAGATTCCGATCAATTTGAAGCTTTTATTTTTTCTAAGAAACCGGTTTGGCGATTCCATCTCTTATAAGAAAAGGATATGAGGCTTGTCACTTTTGATACTGTGGGCTTTTTACATAAGTAGTTTGAATTATTGTTGGAAACCTTTTTCTGATTTTTTTTAATTTTTTATTATTATATTGGGTTGAGTTGTTGTTAGAGATCTCTTTTTAATAAATGCATATTAGATTAATATGTGACATCAAACTAATCAAATGATCATATCCTTTATTTTAAATCTTTTATTTTTAAAGGGACAAAATTATCTTTTTTATCTTATAATTTAAGGATAAATCGCTCAGAAATAAAATATCTGTTAATATGTTTCGGTTATAGTGGCCTTTTTTATGTTATGTAAAAATATAGTGACTTTTTTGTAAAAAAAAAAATTCCGTTTAATACTGTATAGATTTGCTCAACCTTTTTTTAAATTTTACATGTAGCCCTGTTTGTATTAGTGGTGCTCGCCAGAGGTATAACTTTAGTTCTGTATCTTTCTCCTCCTTTGTTTCTTCCTCTATCTTCTGTTTTGAGATTTCAATTTTCAAGTCATTCTTCTTCCCTATACTCGGATAAATCTCAATGTACAAGGTAATCTTTCTTTTTATTCTTTTTTAAATAAATTATGAGGTGTGCATCTCTCAATTTGTTATGCACAGTTAGAAAAATGGGCACTTACACAGGTCTCCTTTGTGACTATTTCCTATGCGTTTATTAAAAAGTGGCAGCATATAGTTTATGATTTGTCCATTAATAAACCTTCAAAGAGTAAAAAAGATTTATTCACCTAAATTATTACATCATATTTTACCATTGGGGATGGATATATTCAAGAGGTGGCAGTGTTTTAAGAGTTTTCAGAAACACAGTGCATAATAGCCCATATTAGCTCCACCATAGACCAACTTCCGGCTGCTCAAGGAACCGGGCTTGATTCGGGCTAAACAGATTTTAGATAGCCTGGGCTAGGACTAGGCACTTAATGTCCGAATTGGGCTTGGGCCGAGCCTGAATAGTCCTCGGCCCAGCTTGGCCCGGTCCATGAACACCCCTATTTGTTTGTTTGGTGCAATATATTTTTCTTGCGTAAAAGGAGAAAACTAGTTAATTATATATATGAATTTTGAATTAGAGATATAAAAACTGGGTTGTGCTTTTAGTCCCTTGATCCTGATGGAGGCCTAATTTTTTTAGCTCCATTATAAAAGGTGTTTGCATGTTAAAAGGGTATTTTGGTCATACTTATGTAAAATTTATTCCATTTCGGACATCATTCCCGCGTACAAAACACAGGAACAAGAATTAGTGGGTTGATTCCTTCAGCGTACCAAACGCTAGGAATGTCATTCCGGTCTCCATTCTATTCCCGCCTACAACCATTCCAGCAAACCAAAAGCTACCTTAGAAGTTTTTCTTCTAAGATAAAAAAATAAGACTATTGTACTAAATATAGATGACTTGAATCAACCTTAATTAACTCTTAAAAGGTTAAAGTAGGTAGCTATAATGTGATTCTTTTCTATTTTTTTTTAATATGCACTTCATCATTTATGTAATTGATAAGTGTGCTCATGAGTTGAGGCTTAGCCTCATGCTTTGGTAAACTGGAACGACTCAGCCAAACGCATCAACATTTAAAAAACATTGCTCATGACATGCTAGCACAAAGCAACATTGTACTGAAGTACTCCAGAAATGAAAATGATAAGACTGATAACATAAACAGGATTCCCTGGAAGATAACTCAATGAAAATCTGGTTCTACCAAGCTTGACTAAGATGATAAATCAGTTGGACTAGACTCTTTATTTTATTTTATTCAGTAGATCAACACTTTCAAGTCTTCTTTCCAAGTCTTCAGTAGACCCAATCTTCTTTAGTATACCTTTTTTAAGTTTTTAATATATTTTACCGTTACCGATAAAAAAAATAAAAAAAAATCAATACTTTCAATACTTAACCTCTTTATGCTTTTCTTTTAACCTTTTTATGCTTTTCTTCTTCCTTTTCTAAAGAGTTGTGATCATGAGGTGTTGTATATTAATTAGTATTATAAAATCAAAAGGTCTCTTGTTTTAATTGAACACCTGCCACATCTGTCCATTCTTTAGACTGACCAATATCAGTTAGGTCCAAGGCCATGATGCTTCAGGTCGATAGTTTGACAGACCTATTCCCGGTTGACCTGGACATAACCATATAATTATAAACTGTATTATTAACACACACAATAAATAGGATTAATATCATGCGGCTAAATCACATTCACTTAAGTAAACGGATATTTGGGAATGAATATCAGACTGGACAGCATAGGTACCTGATTATCAATTAGGAACAAAAAGTGGCCCATAACTCAATTTTCTGGGTCAAGAATGGCTCCTTAGTCCTTACCCGAGTCACCTCTTCCCATTCCGCGGGCTCTTTTCCACTTGTGTGAGCTTTCTTCCCGTGTGTATGTAGGTTCTCTCTTAGGTCCCAACTCCTGGAGGTTGGAGTACCATAAAAAAAAAAAAAAAAAAAAACACTCAATTTTCTGGGTCGGTTCATGGGCAAGCAGGGTCCATTTTCAGCCTTAGGTCTTTCTGAAATGTCCAGGGTAGACATCCGGGCTCAACTAATTTGGGTTTCAAAATTATTTTGAAGAAACTGGAAACTGTAACAACCAGAGACTAGGTAGCATGCACATGGTCTGAGGGTGGTAAAAAGGGAACCCAACCATTGATACTTTGAAGTTTCATTCTCATTGACTTTAGTTTAATTAGATTTCTATATAATAATAAAAAAAAAATCAGTTTCATTAGATAGCCTACACACGAAATCTATGAAATGTGTCTTCTACTACATGGAACAGTGAATTTGACTTTCAGTTCTGTTTATAATAGTATTTTCCTCAGTGTCGTCTAATACCAAATGGCCCTGTCACTCAAACCTTCTTTTAGGCATGGAGGAATTAGGAAGGGCATCTTATACCACAATTCAATATTCAAATCACTCAAGATAATGCTTTGTTATCCATTGAGCCAATATTCAAATCACTCAGTATTTGTTATCCATTTTCCTCCTTTCATCTTTAACCACATGTCTTATATATCTGATCAGTTTAGTAGTGGGACTCAAACATGGACCGCCGATATCGAGGCTATAGGGACCACCGAGGATAATGAGGGGATAGAAATATTATCAGATGAAACCAAAGGAGCAAAATCTCCACTAACTACAAGGTGTAGATGGGCCCTCTAAAAGACCGGACCCGAGGTTCCGAGTCAAGCCCGTAAAAAATTGGGTTAACATCTTTTCCGATACAAAGCAGTGGAAAATATGAAATTTCAGGTTTTCCACCGAAGCAGAAAACCTGCTCCTATCCCAACATTATATACACCTTTCCTAATTTGGATTTAAGCAGCCTTTAAAAACCAGTTTTCGCTCTGAAGACACGATTAATTCTTTTTCCAACCCCTAAAGAAAGTGTAAATGATACAAAAAAAATGTTGATGGGAATGGAAGATAATGGATCTTCTATCCTCCAAGATCTTCCCCAAAGCAATTAGAAGGCTGAATGGGGATTCCTTCATTGCATATCAGCATTTTGTTCTGTTTTCTGCCATGAGATGGTCTACTTCTCTCATGGACTCAACTAGTTTATTTGCAATCACATTGGTTGACATCAAATAACATAATCCCAACTAAGAGTGCAATCTAGTAATGATGATCGTTAAATACAACCACAAGACAGACTTACCATACCTGAATTTAGGGAAGTTCTGGTTGCTTCCACACTGGGCTGTCCACATCCTGGGTCTGAGTGGTTCTAGGCCCACTGCTTCCTCCCTGTTGGAAGTTCTACATCCCTGTTGGAAGTTCTAGGATCTGTCTGGCCAAAAAAAAAAAAAAAAAAAAACAAGAGAAAAAAGTATGTGCAAAGTTCCTGTTCTCCCCAAATACCAAATGGCCCCTTAAATTCCATTGGCTTCAGCTCAGCCTGCTGACAGCACAATGGTTAGATACTCCAGATCCAACAATAGCTCTGTCTAGTGGACAGCCTACAGCTGCATGTTGAACGATAGCTTATGGTTCATGCACGGTCAAAAACAAAACTTAGTTGGGATTATGTTATCCATTACATCTACGCGCTGCCCTCATCGATCGATCTTTTCTTCACGGATCATAAATACGTGGCCCCTGTTCCCCTGTCTGAATGTTATTGATGATTGTGCAAGAGGTTTAAGGAACCATAAACATCTTTGATGCTTCTCAATGCCCTGATGGAATCAGTGACTGTTTCTGTTGCCTCCAAATTTGTTCCAAAACCAAATCACAACCCCTTGTTATTGAGAGCCATTAGGTCCATTACCCTTCTCCGACCTCAAATGTTCTCAATTGGCTAAATTTGATGGTGAGTGGTTGCAATTTCTTCTTTAATTTTCTATGACATCTACAGCTCTACAACTAGCATCAAACAATAGTGATGAAACTGTTGTTGAGTGAACATCTCTATAGTTTCTCTAATTGAAGTGAAAAGAGCAAAAAGGAAGTTTGGGATAGGCTACTAATTCCCTTGTGGGTAGGACATTTGATTTTCATTTAGAGCCTGCACCCCTGTCTGCTTCCAAAGAATAAAACAAATCACGAATTTCTTACAAATGTTAAAAGGCATTTTTACTTGAGGCTTTCAATTTATAGGAAACCAATTCCTTTAATTTGAATTGAGTTTGGCATTTGACTCCTTTTCAAGAGAAAAATTAAATTTTGTTACATCTTTCCAAGAATTTTTAGGATTTGGCTCTGGATTGGATAAATCGAATTCATGTAGCCGACCTTAATATAGTTGGAATAAGGCTTTGATGACGATGATTTTTCCAAGACTTCAGTTGATATTTCAGGCATTCATCTTACTCAGGTAAGATGCCCACCCATTAACCCGTGCATACCAAAATGATCTCTCTGAGAGATATCAGTCATTAAAAACTAAATGAGCTCAACTCTGGTGGGGTCTAATAGTGCCCTTATGATAAGCATACCCCTTGCTCATTCACACTCACTCTGGTAGACTAGTCTTTGGATATGGAGTTGACATTGTTTACTCGCAAAGCAACTTTCTGAGCCGCCTAAGCTCACTAAATATTTCATTACACATCCATATCAATCAGTGCACGGTGCACTTACCTATTTTTGTCTTTCCTCTCACTCATACTTCATTCAAGTAGCACATGATTTATTTTGTAGATTTGGGGTTGACTTGTCCCACTTGGAACTCTTGTTTTCTCATTTATGGCTAAATCCATCTTTTCTCTCATATTGGTGCTTGGCTTTATACTGCTATGCAGTCTTTGTTTAAATGTGATAGATGTTGCATGATTGCATGTCATAACCATGGCAAAATTAAACCACTGAAGGTGTGCAAACTAAATAGAACTACATGTGCCCACAATTAAATTAGACAGAACCCAGAGTGTGTACACAAAGCAGCTTTCCCAATCAAATCTCCCAAACCCATTCTGTCTTGCATCCATACTGAAAACCAATACCTATAACATTTTCTGCCATTTAATTTAATGAGCACATATCTATTTCATGGATATGGGGGTACCCCACTTCTGTTCTTGCTCTCTCTTCTATGCTAAATGTAATCATTTCTCTCATATTGGTGTTTGGCTTTATAAAATTGTAGTCTTCCGTTGAATTTGGTAAATGGTGCATCTTATCAATGAGGTAAACCACTGAAGGTGCAAATTGAGAAACTCTTAAGCAGCTTACAGTTAAATTACACTGAACCTAGAGTGTGTACACAAACCAGCAGGGCCCAATCAAATCCCCCATTGCTACTGTCATTAATGTTGAAAGGCAATACCCGCAACATTCTCCACGTTACAATTTTACGAAGGGCTTTTTGTCAATTGAGGTTGTGAAAGACCGGTTCTTTCAAACAAAAAAGTTATCGAACTTGTGGCAGACATTGGAGTCGATTACTAAATGCCACTAAGAACTTCCAAGGAGGACGTCCATGCAGGGCTTGATTGCATTTAAACCTTTTCTGACTAAAAAGGAATACAAGTTTTGGTTATCCTGATGATGATACCTTGATCTGTTTTCCCCTAGGTTTCAACTCTCAACTGAGTTTTGCTCCCACCAACTTGTAGAGGAAAGGATCCATAAACTTAAATATCAGCAAGGCAAACAGTGGATTGGTGGGAAGAGCTCTCTCGTTCTCTTAGAAAGTAAGTTCCAAAAAAATGTTCATTAGATCCTCCAAAAGCAAGTGTGTGGGATTCTAGAGTTGCATTGTGGCATTTGATAATGAAAGCATTTATTATCATGATAATGACTAACCAATATAGCATTTGGTCTCGGAGATTTGATAGTAGGCAACCCTAGGAATTGCTTAATCACATGATCACGGAGAATTAGACAATGATTAGTGCTCATTTCGAATTATAGAGAGTGAAAAGGTGTGCTCATGAGCCGGGACAGTCAACGCCTGACCTGAGCCCAGCCCACTTTGGACCAGGTTTGGGTCTAGGGTTTTTGTGCTAGTGCTGGACCTTGATCTAAGTTTTGGGCCCGTTTAATATTTGGGCTGCACTTGGATTAAGCTCTAGACCAGCCTATGCCTGTCCCAAATAAGTGGTGCTGGTAAGTTGGCAATTTATTGCACAAAGAAAGGATAGAAAACAAGGCTAAGGCCTGGCATGTTTAAGGTGGATCAGGCCCGGCCAGATACGTACCTGTGTTTCTAAAGTCGATCTAAGTTTATATATGCTCCAGCCCGACTCAACCCAACCCGTGAAAGACCTAGGAGAAAAACCATACGGGTGGTGGATCATATCTTACCTAATGGTCCCGGCCCAAAAGCTTCATGAAACGGCCTGCTCGGGGGCCCACTAGTATACCCTGAAAATTTTGATACTCATATGCATGCTGCTCTGTGTGGGAGATCACCCTGGAGAACTATGGGCCAGAGCCCACAGGTGCCCAACTGGAAGAGGGGTTTGATGGGGGCCCACCAATAACAGATTCAAAGGATCTGAAATGATGGAGATATGCCCATCCACTAATAAAATCAATGATCAAATCCAACACTAAGAACAGTGCTGAAGACAGTCGAATAGGGTTTGGGGACAATTCAACTTGGGGAAATGGAAAGGAATTGAGTCTTGAGAGTTCCTCCTCACATGGGCTTTTGCCCATGTGTGTGTCCTAAACAGTGCTTCCCAGACAAAATTTTCTTGCATAATGCATTTTGGGCAAATGAGTTGGGTCATCTTCTTATTCAAGTATGGTGACACCATTGACATTAACCTAACCCAAACTGTTTACTCTCTTGTGTGCTTTCTGATGGTTACTTGAGCCATGAATGCTTGCTTCTTGTTTAGTGCCTTTCCCTTCTACTTTTTATGGGTCTTCTCATGGCTACTTTACAGGTATGATGACTAGCAGATTCGAGTCTGGGTCTACGCAATGGACCCAAGCCTAACAACCCATTTTTCAGCCTTATGTGTATCTGATGGTTACTTGATCCTCACACGCTTTGTTGTTGTTTTAGTGTCTTTTCTAACTACTTTTCATGGATGTTCTGTGAATCATTGTTTCCAAATTGGGCCGGGCATTGGACCTGTGAAGGTTTGGTCCAACCTGGTCCAGCTGGTGGTTCATTCCAATTTAATCATGTCACCTGCACGACTTCATAGTTATATAATAAATAAAGGAAATTTTAAAGCCTGAGACTCGGTAGATAAAATAGGCCAGATCGGAGGGAGGGAGATTGCTGCATTCTCTTTTGATGTGGGCCTGATGGGTCTGGATATGGAGGAAAATCCACATGCGGTATGTGCGATTGGAAAGATCCGCGGATCATCTGACTTATAAAAATGGAGAAAGTCCAATCCTAGTGCTCGCTTATTTTATATAGACAAGTCTCTAATAGTCACACTTACGAGAGACTTTTTAGCTAGAAAATACATATCTACTGGCCATATTGGGAGTCTTATTTGTGGGGACAAATCAAGTCTTACCATGAGTGGGATTGTATTTTCTACCGGCTTACACCCTACTTGATCTGACGTGGGACCCGTGGCATGCGTGCCATACGATTTCTTATAGAGTCCACTGGATATGATCCTTCATGTCATCTAAACACTAGGCAATCAGAGTTTTTTCCCTTTTTCCCTTGTTTTCAGCTATCATTACCCGTAAACATCCAATGCTATTCCTCATTGAAGCAATGTTTAGTGTTGGTTGAATGCTCTTATCTTTATCCAATTAACTTTAGAGCACCAAGTTCAAGTTGAAAAAAAAAAAAAAAAAAAAAAAAAAAGAGTTCATGTTGGTTTACCAAACTTGAGCTGGGCTGATGAGCTCATCAAGTTTGAGCTTAGCTTGATTAGCTCATAAATCAAGTTTAATTTGAATATTACTTGTTGTCATTTTTTGATAAATATTCAAATTTCTATCATTAATCAGTGATAAAGAGGTTTCTTTATAATTTCTTTTTATAAAAATCCCTAAATTTCTTTTATTGAATATAAAGTTATTTTTCAAGAATGACCATGCTGTTCTTAACACACTATTGTGCGACATTGATGAGTCAACTCCAATTCTCAAAATCATAGGAAATTTGGTGATGTTTTTCAGTGGATTTTACTTGTTAAAATCTAAATTGTTAAAAAGATGACTCCCACTTATATTTGCCATAACATATATGAATAAATCATTGAAAAATCTACATATTTAATATATAATTAATTTAAAATTGAAATCAATTATGATTAGAGTGAAATTTGGCAATAGCCGCATCAGCGGTAACATTTATTTTGAGCTTATTCATTTCTAATAAAGAGAGGCCCACTACACATGACCAAATTTACAGTGTTTATGGGTTTTGGTGAATCCGTACACTACATCACATCATCTTCATCTTGGATTATTTTTTTTTGGGAACCTCATCCTGGATACTTGTGGTTGTGCCTATTTTGCCAAGCATAAACTGGCATAGGATGAATGTAGGGCTTTCTACTTTAGAATAGAGAATAGGTGTTGAGAAAGATGTTAAGATATCAAATTGGTCCAATATACTATACTGCCATGAAAATTAATAATTTCTAAATCTCACCCAAACATAGTAAAAGCTTCCTTCCAACATTTAAGGGCTGAAGACCCATTTCCGGGATCGCCCAAATTTACAACTTCATCATCTTTCTCCATTGTTACATGCTCAGTGGACCAACTTACATTTCTACTTCAACCTGCAATGATCTGCCCACCTCCTTTATGCTGTCTGATCCCTTATTCTCAAAATTACTTGAATTTGCAAAACCCACTTTGGAGATTCCATGGGCAATGTTTTCATTAAATAGCACAGACTTTTTAAGTGTTTCTCAAGTTTAGGATTTTGGCAAAAAGCAGGTCTTTCGGATTCCTTTGGTCGCACTTATATGCAGGCCCTCTTGTGTGTTTCCATGTGGTTTGTTGGACTTCATTAAGTGGACCCATCTCGGGTGGCCCACCCGAGGCATTTGATGGCCTTAGAATACAATCGTCAGAAACAAAAACCCACTTACCATAATTAATTTTATTTTGACTTGGATTGTTTGGTTGCAGACATTTGGAGATATCTTGTCTAAAAGATTTGGAGAATCTCAAATATTGTCCGTTAATAATAGAATTTCAAAATGCTCAAGAGTCCAGGAGCAACCTTTAGTGCTTCGGCCCCCTTTTTGGGGGATCTACACTTGTTGCCGTAGCTTGCTCCTACGTTTGCAGGCAATCGCGGTTTGCTGGGAAGCAATAGTCTCAACCGATTTAAAATTAAAATTTTGAAGATATCCTACGGTCAAAAGTGACTTTTCAATGCCGCTTAAGCAAATTCTCACCATTTAAACTGTATGATAAGGAAGTTGGAATCCAAAGAGACGACGACTGTATTTCTATCAGGAATTCGGGACAAGTGGGTTAAGTCCCCTTGGAAATATTTTCAACCAACGAGCCCATTGTGAATGACATTTCTCTTATCTGTTGGATATTTTATAATGTGGCCATAGATAAGGCGAGAGGAGGAATGATCATAACTGTCTAGAAGGCATGGGAAAAATACAAGAAGGGGTGGGATGGATACTTTTTGTTTATAGATAACAAATTTTGATTGGGCTATGATCATCATCATTATCATTGTGGAAGCTTTTATAAATTCTACTCTTCTACTAATGGATTGGTGATCAAATCATACTTTAGACCTTGGATTGGGAATTTTGGAACTTTATGATCCCATGTGAAAGAAACGCATCAACTTTGGCTAAACGTAAAGAAGATAGAATGATTTGATAGCTAAAGATTTTCCAATTAAGGCTTAAGTGTTAAAAAAAAAAAAAAGAAAAACTGTCCCACGAGCTCCTAATAGATGCGGTTTTGATAGTGCAGTTATCGAGTTTAAAGACGAGTGAACCTCACATAGGTGAAGGAGTCCAAAGCTCACGATCCATGACTCAGATCAGTACCTAAATGGAAAGTGCTCCAGTGCATTAGGTGTGAATGATTTATCGTCGATACCAGCCGTTGGGGCCCATATATCATGTGACAATGGGATCGAAAGATTCAGGTGGAACAACCCAAAATGAGGTTTCAAGTCAATGTGACGGCTTTTTCCCATGTTTCGTGGCGGATTATAGATCGGAATGGAGAGACACAATTTATATAAGTGAAGTGGCAAATCTAATATAGTTATGACAATGTTTTGATGATAATGATGACGATAATATGTGACTCACAAGGTTTAAAGGAATGACCCCATGGTACAATGAAAATGATTGTGCAGGCGGCGGAGGGCCCCGAGAAAAAAAAATATAACTAGATAACTTACAATAAAATGAATGATCATATAGTAACTACATCAAAAAGCATGGTTTAAAATCTCGGCCAATATTGGGTAATATCGGCCGATATGAACCGGTATCGTCCCATACCGTGACGATATTTTGCCGCGATATCGAGTCAGGCAAAATATCGGCCAATCTCGACCGATATGGTCAAAATATCGGTTTAACCGATATCTCAGCCGATATTACCAATATCTCGATCGAGATGGAGTAATAGTAAAAAATCTTAGTTTTTTTGTAATTTTACCCCTATTTTCTTATTTTCTTCTCCTCTCCCCCCATCTCCTTAGAGCAACCATATCTTCATAGCTCATTCTCTTATATATTTTCAAATTTCAACACTATTTCTTGAAGAAATCATTTTATTTAGTAAGAGAAAATCAACTTAACTCCTTTATTTTTACTATTATGTATTTTTTATTTTTTATTTTTAGATAAAGCACATAAATGAATGAAAAGATCATTGGCATGTCATTTTTGGGTTTGTGCTGTGTTCTTCACTTAGCTCTACGCACTTTCATGCTAGATCTACTTATTAACATGATTTTTGGTGTAGAAAAATATTTTTTTTAATCTTCTATTTTTTTAAAAAAAAGTTGTTGGAGTATTTATGATACTAAATAGTAAATACTAATAGCTTATTAATAGTTTATAGATAATTGTTATGTTATCTTTATTTTCTTATATTTTACACTAATAAATTGACTATAAGTCAAAATAATAATTGCATTATATGAAATATTTGAGAAGTCAGCGAACTGCGACACAGACAGGACTCATAACTTAAGGTGACCGATATTTTGATTTATTGTTGTTAGTAATGAAATAAATATATATTGTTTTTCAGCATTTTTTAATATTCTAAATTTTTTGATATTTTTGTCCGCGATGATCGTGACGAACCGATAACCGTGACCGATACCGATGTCATATCGGTTTTTATCCCGGCCGATACCGCGATCAATATCGAAATTTTAAACCATGATCAAAAGCATGACCAGCTCATGCTAAACTGCAATTGACCGCATGAGAATCCCATGCCAGACATCCATAGGATCAGTTCCCTTAATTTAACAATCACTGAACTTTATTAGGATTTGAAATCAATGGTTTCAACAGTCTAATTGGAGTGACATCCGGTCCACCCTCTAATCTATGCCAGCATTTACTGATGCCTTTGTTGTCTGTGACTCTCATGCACCCCAAATGGGGCCTATACTTTTGTACCATATAATACGTGACAGGGTGTATGCACAAAGGACTCAATCGAAAGCATTTGCAAAATGATCATATGCATGGTCCTATGGCATTGAAAGTTTTCATACGGACTAGTTGTGCTGAAGCATGGTTGGCCTCATTATTGCCTGATCTAAAACGAATATTTCATTTTTTTATTTTAAAGAGGAAAGAGAAATATTTTACACCATCACTCAAATCTTACTTTTTTTTTTTTTTTCCGAAAGTAGCCATTGTTACTCTGGTGTGAGTGATAAATACCACTTCATTATCTATCGTAATTTTGGAGTGGAGGGGCATAAGGTATGGATTAACTTCTCATATTATTTGGTTCGAAATCACTCTAAATTTATCCGGTGTATGTTTATGTGGGTGGAATTAATTTCTTTGGATTAAAAACCTTAAAGACAGTCACATCATTATATATACACCTGATTTGATCATTTTTTTTTCCAAATTAGTTTATAAATAATGTAAACCTCAAAAAAAAAAAAAAGGATTGGTATCAAACCAAGGTTTGCCTCCTATAATCGATTTAATTCATCCTCATCATACCCCATCCGACAATGGGAATATTATTACCATTTCTTTGAAAAGAAAAAAAAATCACATCAATCAATGAGTCATGTTGAAGCTGAACCGCAAATCTAAAGAGGATTTTGATGCGGGGATAGTTTGAGATGAGGCCCACTATGTCAGCGGCTCAGTTATATCTGAACCGATCATTGAATGTGGGACCCACCCACTTTTGGATATAGTGCCCTTTGATCCTTTGATGCCGCTGTGGCTGTGGGTGGGATAGGCCGTGGTGGCCGGTGGAGCAAAGCAAACTTGGGGACTCACTGTAGCTAGGGTGCGCGGCAGGTGGGACCCAGTTCATGTCACCATCAAAACAAAAGAAGGCAGGATGAGCACGAGAGAAGTTAGTGCGCCCATGCCACGTGGAACAGTTATCTCAAACGGGCCCCACCTAATGGTCACTTGCTCCCACTCTTTCCCAACTTTATGCTGCTGCTGCCACGTGGAGGCATCGTTCGTTTCTGCCGTACGTACAGCTCAGCAGCCGGTTGCAGATGTGTACGGCAGTAAACGCCATGTCCTAATCTCTCTGTTAAAAAGCTTGAAAACCCGTATTACTATATATAAAATTAGAGGCTTTTTCACAAGCCATGGTTCACTAGCAAGGATGGCCCACCTAAGATCATGACATTAATGAATAGATAGGGGTTTGAAAGGCATCCCTATGCAGTGGCTGGTGGACCAAGATTTTCATTTGAGGGAGAGTGGGCTAAAATGGGTGGTTTGGTTTTGGGTGCAAACTCAAAATTTTTATGTTGGTTTTAGAAGTATACATTCATATTTTTCATGTGAATTTTAGAAGCAAACACACTATCTTTATCTAAGGTTTGGAAGGTCCAACAAAGACAACCGCGTCCAAATCTACATATGTAAGTCCGCTCATACCTACAATTGGTGTACTAAAAAATGGATATTGTCTATATGTGGGAGGCCAATGTTTAAGGTCTTCAAGCTAACCAACTCTGGACCGTTATAAACGTGGATGAGTGCCAAATTTTGCAAAATCAGTTAGAGGAACCTATATTTAGTTGGTTTCAAATAATGGGGGAGAAGGGGCGCAGTGTAAAATGCCTTATTAGATGAATTATATAGAGCCCCAACAAAAGAAAAAAAAACAGATGAATTATAGAGGGCCCATTGAGCCGCACAAGTTGGACTTTTTCTTAGACAGGAACAGCTAGATCCTTCTTGAAAATTGTCATATGTACCAATGTTAACATAGTTTTTTACATGATTGGATTTCAATAAAATAAAGTGGTAAGGCAAACTATGGTTCCAATGACAGCATTAGCTAGTGTCAACTAAATTGATTAACTCGACAGAATCATAGTTATAAAACTTGACTCCAGCGTGACTCTAGAAGGCAATGAGTAGAGTAATTTATGTGGCTTTTGACCGTGTTAATTGGTGACTAAGTCAACTCATGGTAAGGAGTCAAGTTTTTCAACCACGAACGGAATGGAAAGATCCTCCCG
Organism: Litsea cubeba; assembly: GCA_012931725.1. Classification (NCBI taxonomy): domain Eukaryota; kingdom Viridiplantae; phylum Streptophyta; class Magnoliopsida; order Laurales; family Lauraceae; genus Litsea; species Litsea cubeba. The sequence continues at coordinate 20,184,728 of CM022945.1, forward strand.
TAGATTTGTGGGGGCTCAGTGCTCTGTCTTGTGAAGAAACTACTTTTGGGACAATTCAATTGAGTTTGATAGGCTTAGCAGAAGCTTTGATTGACAAAGATAATGCCACTACAAATGTGACATCGGCCTGCATCTGTTTAGATTAAGTAATCAGTTACTATCTACCAGCGATCAGTCATGTGCAAACTCTTTATTGATCTAAGGGCTTGGATAAACTCTCTGGCAGAGAAAGATGGCAATGGACCGATGGATCTAATTATCTAAAGAAAAGGAGTGTTTCCTTCTTCTTTGTATCCCTTGTTTAAGAAGTCATTTTGGGCTTTTGGCAAGGATTTAGATCACTTTGAAATCGAGGTGAGATATCTTATGGGGTGCATTTCTTTGATAGGAGGCCCACCAATATGTAAACAAACGTGAGCCCATCACAGATACCAACACCTCCCAATTATGCATCAAACATGATTCATCTTATTAGATCACAAATATTCATTATCAAAATCCACGAAGTAAATATGGACCTGAAGAGCGGAACTTCCATAATGTCTATCTATGAAGATAATGTATACCAAGTTATGATATAATTAGAGTACACCAACTCACCTACACATTATTTATTTGCCCTAGACATTCACTTGACCACACTCAATTAAATAGGAGCTCATGCTCTTGAGTTGTGTTCGATTGATATACATGCTTAATCAACTGATCTAGGAATTCTTGACTGACGAATATTTTCTTTTCGGCGGAAACCTTTGCTATTCATATATGTAGATTCAAGCCCACGGGGACAAGTCAAATAAGATAAGCCAAGAAAGAGAGTGCATCGATATTAAAACAAGACTTTAGAAAAATAACACATGACATGAACTAGAAGAATGGTAGACAAGAGCCCATGGCACTCTAAAAGGTGTGCAAAAAGTGCTCACCGTTGCAGCCCGGAAGGTTGTGGGTTTAAAGTCAGGTTGCCCCTTAGCAATAAAGCAAAGAAAGTATATTTTGTAATAATTGAAAACCTAATTTTAGCTGGTAAAATGGAAATGATGAAAATGGTTCTTCTCACTCCTTATATGCCTTTTTTTGTACACGGCCCTGATGAACCGCTTTTTGATAAGGAAGTATCAAAGTAAACCCAGTCGACTAATTAGGGAGGAAGGAGTACAAAAATAAATGAAGATACTGTTAAAATAACTTTCGTAGAATTATTTTTTTTCTAACATTTTTCATCTTTATCTGATATTTTCATGATTTTCCTACGGTATTTTTTTTAGCTTTGGCAATATTTTGAAAACATCTCAATATTACCAGAAAACATCTATTTTCAACTAAATTCTGTTTGAGCAACTATTCATCATGGCCACCCCCCCCCCCCCCCCCCCCCCCCGTGAATTTAGTTGAAAATAGATAAAATAGATATTGAACCCCTTGTGAATTTAGTTGAAAATAGATAAAATAGATATTGAAAACATCTCAATATTACCAGAAAATATCTATTTTCAACTAAATTCTGTTTGAGTAACTATTCATCATGGGACCAAACCCCCCCCCCCCCCCACCCCCCCCCCCCCCCCCCCCCACACACACACACACACAAAACACACAAAAAAAAAAAAAAAACAAAACAAAAAGAGATAAATTGAGAGAAAGAAAAGTCTACAATTGTAGCAGACATACAAATCAACTCATCAATTAGAGAAAGGAAAAAAGAAAAAAAGGGAAAAAGGTAGAAAAAAACAATCCTTACAACCCCTATCTGCAATCTGATATAATGGTTCATTTGCTTATATGATCAATCCAATTTCTTTATCACATTTTATTGCTCTAAATCTTATGCATTCAATTTAATAAAAAAAGATATTTATGGTACAAACCCTCCAGACATTACAGGCTTCAAATTCAAGGTTTAGATCACCTGATCAGACAGACATGGACCCACCTTTAATCCACGTTAAAACCAATCTATAATAAACCTGTGTTCCCTTTAATTTTCAACCATTCATTTGAGCCCTGAAAAGGAGGGATTGGTTCTTACTTCTTACATCTTTTGCATCATATAAGACACTTATTACTGCCACATAAACTAAATAAACATCATTAAAGACACTTACTGCCACATAAACTAAGATAGACATTGGAGGGGAATGGTGCCGTTCGCGTGGAAGGTCTTATCAATGATCAAAGCAGATGGACGGTCTGGATTAAGCACCATCTGATCAACTGCTTATCAAGACAAACCTGCAAATTACCTTTTCTCTAATTCTTCAACTAGATCATGATTTCTCCCAAACTTTTCATCCAATAAACAAGAATTTCAAGTATTTTGTCAGTTGAAGTTAAAAAAAAATGATTGCTAGAAACTGGGCACATACCATGCACTAGCCGCGATAGAAATGGCATACCCTCACATCAATCTAAATCATCCAAACTAGATGTCTCTCTGAAGACAAACGATCGCCCCCACCATCATATCCCAAGAAATCTTACGGTCTGGATAATAGAGTAACTTATCATCTTTATCTTCTTCATTAGCTTTTTTTTTTTTTTTTTGAAATCCAGCTGGATTTTCACCTATTCTCTTACCACTTTTTTCAAAAAAAAAGAAAACAAAATATAAAATGGAAGTGTGTTTGGGTTTATGTGTTTTTTTTTTTTTTCACTGTGATAGTAGTAAGAAAAAAAATGAACTAGTTTTTCCATAATTTTGAGAGGTGAGCGTAAGTTTCCACAAAAAGCAAAAAAGATATTTTGCAAAACCAGTTTTTGGGGGCAATAATTCAGCTGGATTTTCACCGAATCTATAATTTTAGGGCAAGTTTCTACCACCACTTTTCAAAAAAAAAAAAAAAACACAAGTTGGAATTGTTCCTTTTTTTTTTTATACATTATGGTAGTAAAGAAAAATAGAAAAATAAACTAGTTTTTCCGTAATCTTGCAAGGTGAGGCTTGATTTCCCACACAGAGCAGATAAGATTTTCCACAAAATCAATTTTATGAGGGTAATAATCCAGACAACACTTTAGAATTCTCAAGTATAGCAATGGCAAACACTCTCCCCCTCTTCTTTCTTTCTTTTGACACCCTTGCGCACTTTTGCACAACCAGTGTACTTTTACACCGGCAGTGTTCTCCTTTTTTTTCTTCACCATTGATAAAAAAATAAAAAAAAGTAATCTACATATTTACAATAAACAACTGTTGCTTTGACAATTACATATAAAACCACTTTAATGTTTACAACACCCATCTCGGTTAGTATGGAAATTTTAATCAACTAATCTCACCATCATTGAATAGTAGTAATTTTTCGAGCAACAGGCAAAATTAGTTGTTTTTTTTTTAATCTTAAAAGGATAAACATTCTATTAAATCTAGATATATTTATTTCTATTTCTAATAAAGAGGTCTCAAAATTACACACCTACGCCATTCACTCAGATATATTTATTTCTATTTCTTATAAAGAGGTGTCAAAATTACACACCTATGCCATTCACTCAGATGTCTTTAACCAGCCGAATAAAGGTTAGAGATAAAACTAGCCTTATTCAAATTTAACTCCATGAATGTCACGTCAATTTAATTAATTAGCATGATAAACTCAATTAGATTTAAAATAATGTTAAATAAGAGAAGGTTTCTATCATTTTACATATTTAAGATACACTGTATGTCAACAATTATGAAAAGGTCGTTGTTGATTATGACTTAAGCTGGTCGACTGGATTTTATATTATTTGTATTCCTATTTATAAAAACAGAAAAGTGCAGTCCCTTACTTGTAATTTCCCCATAAATATGAGTGTTCATATGCAATTCTCTCATAAAATGGGGAAAACACAAGCATTATCTGAAAATGTTGCCGGAAACTTTCAGGAACCTGTCGGTATAGTTACCCAAAAAAGGAAATAGAAAAGTGAAAGAAAAAAGTACGGACAAACCAGTACACCGCGTTACTACGTAACTCATCCATAGTCCTGTCAAATATCTCAAGGGACTCTAACCGCGGGACACGAAATGAAAACGCACCGCGGATCACTGAAGTGAAGCTGAAGAAACAAAGTAAAACAGTTTCGGTTTTTGCCTGCATAGTTCTCTTTCTCTCTCTCAAAAACCTCTCAATTGCAGACGAGAAGCTTAGAAATAAAAAAGGGTTTGCAGAAAGGCAGATGAAGCTTCTTCCTTCCGCTCTCAAAAAAACCCATCTCTGTTTTTTTACTTAGTTGTTGTTGATTTCTTCTTGTTTCTGTTTGCCTGTTACATGTTTGTTGAAATTACTCTGAGAACTGGTATCTTTGTTTGCTTGGAGTTTGATGTCTCCGCCCCAAGAACATGATTACATAGGTTTATCAGAGGTTTCTTCCATGGAAGGCTCTGACAAGATCTCGTCTGCTTCTTCCACTCTCTCTGCTGAGGATGATGTGAAGAGCAATGCTCTCAATCTTAAGGAGACTGAGCTGAGGCTTGGATTGCCTGGTTCTGAGTCTCCTGAAAGGAAGGAGAAGAGTGGGTGGGTGTTGAAGAGCTTGGTGTCGGGAGCGAAGCGGGGTTTTTCGGATGCGATTGATGGTTCTGGGAAGTGGGGGTTTTCTGGGGGGAGTGGATCTGATGTTGTTGATTTGGGGAAAGGGGGTGGTTTGTTTTCTCCGAGGGGTGGGAGTAATGGGAAGGCTGTTGCGGGTTTGGAGAACAACGGCGGCCAGCAGTTGGGGCCGTCGCCTGCGGTGAAAGATGGTGGTTCTACGCCGAAGCCGGCGCAGGAGAAGAAGGCTCAGGTGTCTGCTGCAAATGAGCATGGGGCTGCTCCTGCTGCAAAGTAAGGTTCTTGGTTTTTTGCAGAGAGAAAAAATTAGCTTCTTTTTCTTCCCCCCTTTTGTGGGTTTTCTGGAATGAAAGTTTTGTGCTAGTGTTTCTTTTTTTTTTTTTTTTCTTTGTTGGGTTTTGATTTTGAGCTTTTGCTCTGTGTCCTGACTTCTTTTTCTTCCCCACTTTGTATGATCGTTCTGATACCTCCTCTTTTTCGTTTTCTTTTGCTAGCTAATAAGTTTGTGTTATGGTTGTCAAGAATTCTTTTGCGTCTTGCTTTATGATTTTGTACTTGTGTGTTGGATTTATGTAATGTGTTAATGCAATCCATAGTTTGATAGAGGAGCTGATAGCTCTAGATTGTTATGAGTTGATAGCTCTAGATTGTTATTATTTTTTTTATTCTAGATTTTTTTTTTCTTCATTTTCCTTTTCAACCATGAGGGGACTGAACTTTGCTCTAAGGGAAGGGAGAAATTGATGCTCCATTTGTTTCCATGCATTGTGGCATTTGAAGAACAAATTATCAACTTGATTTTGGATGACCCCCAGTGAAAAAAGAAATCAGAATAAGGAGATAAGCTTCTTCACTCAAAAAAAAAAGAAGAAAAGAAAGGTCAAGAGTCAAAGATATATCATAGTGCATCTCTCCTCAGAGAGAGAGAAAAAAAAAAAGGAAAAGTATTCTCCTTCTTGCACTCTTTTCATTCTATAACTATTGCAGATGCCTTTTCGTTTTCTTTTAGTTTATAAGAATTTTGTTAATTGACTTGGTTGCTTTTGATTTTTATGTCCATGCTGGTGTTATCTTAGATGGAAACCTCATGTGTATGTGATTTAGGTCTTGCTTACTTTTATGGCACCTATCAATTAGAAAGGAAAAAAGTTATATGCGTTGCCTGTTTGGAATGATGATAGCTCTTTACTTAGTTTCCTGTGGGTTTTTTTTTTTTTTTTACCTTCCTATCATATAAATACATTTTTATGGTTCATTTTCTTTTCTTTGGGGGATCAAAATCCTAGTTACATTAATCTATATTACATTTGTGTTTTTGGTTGAATTGATGATTTGAGTGAGAATTCTATTTCTCGTGCAAGATTTCAGAGATTTGTATGAGATTTTTATTTTTTATTTAGTTGTTTCTATTGTTACATCTTTTGTTTTGACTCATCCTAACTTATAGTTCTTCATGTTCTTGAAGTTTGCCCACTACCTTGTAGTTTCAATCTGCCTGGTATTGTAGTAAAAGAATCAAGCTTATGTGACAGGGCACAGGTTGTGGGTTGGCCACCAATTCGATCTTTCCGGAAGAACACCATGGCTACAAACCCAGTTAAGAACAGTGATGATGCTGAAGGTAAGCTGGGAATGGGGTGCCTTTATGTTAAAGTTAGCATGGACGGTGCTCCATACCTGAGGAAAGTTGACCTCAAAACCTACTCCAACTATGTGGAACTCTCGTCAGCACTTGAGAAGATGTTCAGCTGTTTTACCATTGGTGAGCTTTGTTTCTTTTTCTTTTTCCCAATGGACTATTTTGTTCTCTTTTCCTTTCTTGTCAGTATCATTTACTTTTCCATATTTTTCCTGCAAATACTCTCTGTTTTATTTCATATTACCTGCACATGATTTTGCCAGACCCAATTGCTGTAGAGATCTCCACTTTATTGCAGATATGTTAAACACATGTTTCTCTGGTAAAACAGAGGCAACAGTCTCATTTTGAAAAACACAATTGGCTATCTTTGTTCACTGTTGTTGCTCAACTCCTATAATTAAGTAACCTTTCTTCACTTCTTTTTATAGTAGATACGAATAGTGTTGATAATATACTTCCCTCATTTGAAAGAAGATGTTTTAGCAAAATATGAATATTTAGTGCTCCTTGTAAGTGCGCTCTTGATACTTTGTCAAAGTTTAAGTTCATGAAGACCATTCTCATTTAGGTTCACCTCTTTTTTTTAACCCAACCCTTTTCATGGAGTCTCAATTTTCTGATCTTCTTCACACTTTTACTATCATTCTTGCTGAATGACACCCTTTTTTTTTCCATCTAAGTCATTTAATTCTTCTAATGTGATTTAACATGAGGGGTTACTTTTGTGTATGTTTGACCTTTCAGGGCAGTGCGGTTCTCATGGAGTACCAGGCAGAGAGGGGCTGACTGAGAGTCGATTGATGGATCTTCTACATGGCTCTGAGTATGTTCTTACTTATGAAGACAAGGATGGAGATTGGATGCTTGTTGGTGATGTCCCATGGGAGTAAGTAGAATTCTAATCCCCTTATAATTGGATTTTCACATATTAGTTCAGATTTACCTGAAGATGACTGCCATTGACTGGGAGGAACTGTCATCTAACCATTGCCATCTCTGCTTCAAGTAAATGTTCAGCTTTTATTTTCCTTGCTTCGCCATGCCATACAGGCATTCAAGCTGGCAATGTATTACGTGGATTGGGGTTTTGCAAGTGTCGAGGGAAAATAGATCAGAGGTCGCTCGATGGTTATAGTGTAGCAGTTGTCTAGACACTTGCACATAATTTTCTTAGATTGATGGTTTACGCACTTAGGATACTGTTGAATATCGTTGCAGTGAAGTCTGTGGCTCATCTATTTTGTTGAATTGAAATCATTTGATGCTTAAATCAGGCCATATATCATTGCTACACTCTGAATGATAGTGCATATGCTATGCTTGTTTCCCCACAATCGGTTGCCATTCTGTCTTGGTCAAGGTAGGATTATTCTTTTTCAAGACAAGGGATTGCTGAATTAACAGATGTTTATGATTGTTCACTCAAATTGTTATCATTTGGTTTTGTGGGGGAATGCGTAATGTTATTTGGTAGTTCTACTGGATTGTTAGTGTTGATGCTTTAGAGAAAAGAATAAGAATAAGGCTGTGATTCCTTTTTTAGTAATTTTAATGGAACTGTTTAATATTGTTGTTGAGAGTGTTGAATCTAATGATACTCTGATAATTGGGTCACATGGTTGTTGTGATCTGATTCTTGCCATTAATTATAAGTTAATGAGCTGAGAACATGGGCATGTTTTAAATACTGAAATTTTTTTTTTCTATTTAATTGCCAGTAGAATCTCTTGCAAATTGGAGTTGTAATTATTTGGTTCTTTTAGCTGGTTGAGCAAGTTGTTCTCATCTGATTGTTACACCATAAACCTTTGTTGGACATTATCCTGAGCTGCACATGTATATGATCTCCTAATTTTGTTGTTTCCATTTCAGGATGTTTACAGATTCTTGTAGGAGGCTGAGGATCATGAAGGGTTCCGAGGCAATTGGATTAGGTATGTGAGACTGGACAAAATAGCATGTGATTTGATGGTGTCCGCAGCTTATTCCATATATCTTATTTCATAAACCTTCCAGTACATCCACCCATCTTTTGGCTTCATGTGGTACATTCATATTGAATCCTCTCCATCTGTAAAATGACCAAAATGCCAATTGTGTACCTCCCACTATGACATGATTTGCAGTGTTGGCAGACTTTTCGTTATGTTTAGGCCTATTATTACCCACCTTAATTGTGGTCATGGACTATCGAAGGGGCCCAATCCATTTTGTCAATTTATCAATGAAAAATCAACTTGCAACAGATAGAAAAAAAAAAAAAGAAAAGATGCTTTTCATGTTTTGATCTCTGCATGGCCTTTAATCATTCTAATGACTATATATGATCATAATGATAGATGAGGAAATGAGTCTAAAAACATGTAGAAATTTGTCAAACCACTGTTGTTGAGCTTTTACTTAATCAATTTAACGCCTTTCAATCTACTTGCAGCGCCGAGAGCCATGGAGAAGTGCAAGAACCGTAACTAGCAATGCTGCAGCTGCTAGATCCGAGCTCATGTAAAACTAAAGGTTGAGGGGCACTTTACAAACTGTAAGGTCTGAAGTTGGGATCGTCTTTATGTAATCCTAGTTTTATATTTCTAAGGTTTGATATTTTAATGGACTAAAACCTGTAGCAGAGTGAAGTTTCCTAGATACAGGTTATTAGATTGTTGCCCTTCTGTGTTTGTATGTTGATTGTCTGCCTGCGTTTTATTTATGTATATCGTTTGCTGCTTGCAAATGGGCTTATTTGTTGTGTTCTCTGTGGGGAATTTGTTCTCTTTATCATTTGCACAACTCACCATTTTAACAACAAAAAATAGGAAAAAAGAAACTCTTAGCCAATGAGACCCCATACAATGAACCTTTTTTTTTTTTTTAACATATTTCAGCTAAAATAAATGAAAATCATATAATATTCCAGCCTTTTACTCTTCATTTTTAGTGCGGAATTTAAAAGAGAAAATGTAGGTTTCCTATAAATAATAATAAAAAAAAAATTAAAAACCTTGAGAAAACTGATTATCCTTTGGTACTGAAGGAAAGAAGACAGAATAATTTAAGATTGTCACTCATGACCATGTTGTGTTGTTTTGGGCAAGAGAAATCCTATTCAAATTGCCCCTATTGATTTGTTAGGTATTTTCTAGCCGACAAAATGAAGTCACCGAAATATAACTTCCGTCGTCTTCTCCTTATTATAAGCTGAATGCAATAGTTGTTTTTCCCTTTCCTGGTGTGTGAAGGACTGGACCACCCCCCACCCCACTGGAGAAATATAAGAAGAGAAAGAAAAACGAGCATAAAATAAGGGGTGGGGTCCAACCACAAAAAATCACCGGCTTTCAGCAATTCCCTTCAAGTGGAAAAGGGATAATACAAAAGTCTTAATTGGTTGTTGTTTGTCCTTGTCCCCTCCCTAAGACAAATGGGTCTTTTTCTTTTTAATAAATGATGGTGTTTCTCTTCTTTCAATATTATCTTGTCTGTCTTGGCGGTTGTTGGGCATGTGAAAGTACCCCCATTATTATTCTGTTATTCAATAGTGATAATAAATGCCTCTACCAATATAACAAATCTATGTTCCTTTAAAAAAAAAAAAGGAAAAGTGTAAATAAATAAATAAAAACTCCCCATGTTCACTATTTGTTTTTGTACTAAACAAATGTAAGAATTTAAAATATTATCTTCCAATACGTTCTACATGCAATGAATATTATCTCCAGATGCGTTCTACATGCAATGTACGGAGATTCAACTTCAGATGCAAGATTTATTGCTGTTAAAGAAAAGACAACCAAACAAAGAAATTAGATTGTAGAATTTAACAGCGAAGGCTCACAAGTAACCTCGACCCTAGTTTTTTTTAACAATCCACTGTTGCAGATATTACAAGAGACCGATATCTCTATTGTGGGGCTAAATAATTATTATTCATCGCAGATATTACACCGAATCCGTGTAAAGAGTCTCTATATCTCCACCATTGTATCCCCTTCAATGATAGTACATATTCAGGTTTCCATTTGTCTCACCAACCAATTGAGCACATGACGGAACTAATGGCATATCAGCAGTGACATCATATTTGGAACTCCTCTTGGGCTCCTCTATCCTGCTTTTTTTTTTTTTAGCGGATCCATCTTCGGAGCGCGGTTTGATCGAATATAAAGCGAACCTCTGCAGAATCTTCATTTTTTTTTTTGCATTTGTTTCTATAAGCTTGACATTTATCTTTTTGAATGAAGAGAATTTTTCTGACTTATTAATTGTTGTCTATTTTATAATATCAAATTGCATAATTAAGTTTTTTCTCCATTTTTTATGCTTAAAATATATGGATAAGGTATATTTGTGCTCATTAATTAATTATTTACACACCCTTGTTGTATTGGCATTTCGGACATAGAAATATTTTAAAATTTAACATTTTGGTGCTCCCGCCCTAACGCTGACTTTAAGTCATATATACTCTTCAAGTGAAATCTAAAAATATATTACGAACATGGATGGAATTTATCTTAAACAATACTCCGAATTATCTATATATGGGCCTCATGTAATAGAGTACCACGATGTGTTACGTGCTTCTCGTGTAATAGTAATAGTTTCAACTTTCATTAGCCTCAATTCGATCCTTGTCCGACTTCATTGCACTTTAGGGCCCGTTTAGTACTTTACTTTTAAAGTGAAGTTGAGTGAAGTGAAAAAAAAAAAGAAAGAATGAATAAATATATAGTGGATTATGATGATATTTTATTTTTAGTTGTTTGGAATGGAATATTTTTGACGTTTTGTATCAGAGAATGAGTTTTTTTTGTCTTTTAATTAATAATTGTAGTTGTTTTTTTGACTTTTTTTTTTGAAAAGATGGAGAGAGTTTTGGTAAAAATATTTTTGATGTGATGTTTAAATTGATTTAACTTTACTTAACTTTACTAGTCAAATTACCAAACGGGCCCAGTACATTTATTAACTAAAAGACAAAAAAACTCATTCTCTCGTACCAAAAGTCAAAAATATTTCATTCCAAACAATTAAAAATAAAATATCATCATAACCCACTACATATATATATTTTCACTTCACTCAACTTCACTTTAAACCTAGGCCCGTTTGGTAACTTGACTAGTTAAAGTCAAGTAAAGTTAAGTCATCCTAAACATCACATCAAAAGTACTTTTTCTTAAAACTCCCTCCAACTTTTCCAACAAAAAGTCAAAAAGTAACCACATTTATTAACTAAAAGACAAAAAAACCTTATTTTCCATATCAAAAGTTAACAATATTCATATACAAACAACTAAAAACAAAATACCATCATAATTTATTATATATTTTATTCATATTTTTTATTTCACTTCACTCCACCTGACTTTAATAGTAAAATGCCAAACCGAAAATCTTTTAAACTTAAGAAAATCTAATCATATTGATTGATGGTTGGGGCATGTCAGTACAGACCTTGGTCGTAGCAAGCATCCGGAGGCCATACCATTGCCAGGTACCAACCAAGGTCATATATCATACTGAGTCATTTGTCAATCTCCTTTTGAAGCATTTTGACTATCCATTTATTTACTAATATCTTACAGCATTAAATGGTCAGATTCCAACAACGGCTTTTGCACGTTGGTTAGGCCGCATCGCCCACAACCACAATAGCTATTGTCGGAGTTTGTGTGGACGGACGCTACTGGTTACATTTACCCGAATACTCTTTTTTTTTTTTTTTTTTTTTGCGCCACACCTCATCCAATCGGATCTCCAACATACAGACCACATTTCCTTCTTTTCATGGGAATAAAAAGAGGGAGGGATTAGCATAAAGTAATCTACTTCTCTCCCTAAACAAGCATTTTGTAGAGACGTCCATGGCTTTTGCTATTGATGAAAGCAGGAAGAAAACAACCCTTTTGGACAATTCACATGAATTGCATTGCAATCATTTCTCTTCCTTAAAGCTTAAGGCATGATTTCCATATATATATATATATATGAAAATATTCACGTGCATCCATCTCTCACCATATTATGGTGAATGACAACACAGTAGGATTTGACTTTATAACACATCTGAACCATCCACACACATGGAACTCTCTTTAAGTACACTACACTCATTTAATATAAATATATATATGTGTAAAGTGATCTTGTGAGGATAGTCCCCACGATCTTAAAGTGAGGACCACCTAGTGGGGCCCATATTGGGACCCTATTGATTATTGGCCGGAGAGGGATCGAAAGACCCAAATGGAGCAAATCTAGATTTCAAATTTGAAGTTAATTTAATACCTCTAATCCTTTCATCTGTGGTCCATAAGGTTAATAGCTTTATATCAAATAACAAAAATTGATTTCAATCTAACGATGAAGTTTATTTGAATCCATGCAAATCCATGAGAAACGGTGACTGTTATGGGATTGTGTATGCGTGGTCTAAATGGATGGGTCATTAGGTGACTAGGTGGCCTCACTTTAAAACCGTGAGGATCGTCTTCCCTTTTATATATAAATGTGTGGGTGTCGTTTTCTCTTTATGTCTAGTTCTTAATTTCTAATCCCTTTTGAATCCCTCTATCTAAAAATATAATAGCTTTGAAACAAGATAAGGGTTATTAGCTTGTTTGTATGCAAGAATTCTGATAATACTTTTGTTTTTTTTTTTTTTTTGAATTCTCCAAATATTTTCCCTCACCCGATCTCACAAAATGTAGCATTTTGGAAAATGAGATTTTAAGAATTTTACGGTCCAAAAGAGTCGTTGCAGAGGATTGATTTTATGAATACTCATTACTCTAATATGACATTCAGAATTCTTGGAGGACATCAATTACAATTGCTTATACATTTTCAACATGAAAAAAAAAAAGGAATTTTAAGAATCCTAAGGCCAAAATTGACATTTCACTAAGCTGATTTTATGAGCTCTCACCATTTAAATAAAAAAACTCAGAGTTCTTAAGAGACAACTGCTATCATTTCTATAAAAAAAAACTTTCTTGCACAAAGTTTTAGTTAGAAACTAGCAAAATCCCGTGGATAACCACGAAACCACTAAATGCACAGACTGATATGAATTATTTTTAACAAAATTATTAATTAGTAAACTTGTGAGTCTTTTTTTTGTTGCTAATTTGATCTTTATGTTTTTTTTCCAAATGTTATATTCTTTAGATGAGGCATGAATTGATTAAGAAAGATCAAATGATTATAGACCTAACAAATTGACCAAATATATTTAAGTGGGACCAAGATGAATGGGGCCCATCATCTCTATTCGAACCGTTCATAAAATCATATGATGCGGGCTGGGACCCATTAATTGATTGATAAAGATCAAATGATCAAATGATCAAATAATCATAGACCTTTCAAATTAACCAAACCTAACCTATTTAAGTGGGACCCCCAAGATGAATGGGGTCCACCATCTATATTCTAACCGTCCATAAAACCATATTATGCGGGATTGAACCCATGAATTGATTAAGAAAGATCAAATAATCAAATGATCGTAGACCTAGCAAATAGACCTAATGTATTTAAGTGAGACCCAGATGAATGGGGTCTACCATCTTTATTCTAACGTCCATAAAATCAAATGATGCAGGCCGGGATCCATTAATTGATTGATAAAGATCAAATGATCATAGACCTCTCAAATTGACCAAACCTAGCCTATTTAAGTTGGACCCCCAAGATGCATGGGGTCCACCGTCTATATTCTAACTGTCCATAAAACCATATGATGCGAGCTGGGACCCATGAATTGCTTGATAAAGATCAAAGGATCAAATGATCATAAACCTCACAAATTGACCAAACATAACCTATTTAAGTGGAACCCCCCGGATGAATGGGGTTCACCATCTCTATTCTAACCGTCCAAAAAATCATATTATGCGGGATGAGACCCATGAATTGATTTAAAAAGATCAAATGATCAAATGATCGTAGACCTAACAAATTGACCAAATATTTTTAAGTGGGACCCATATGAATGGGGTCCACCATGTTTATTCTAACCGTCTATAAAATCAAATGATGCGGGCCGGCATAGACCTCTCAAATTAACCAAACCTAACCTATTTAAGTGGGACCCCCAAGATGAATGGGGTCCACCATCTATATTCTAACCATCCATGAAACAATATGATGCGTGATAAACCCATGAATTGCTTGATAAAGATCAAATGATCAAATGATCATATACCTCTCAAAAGAAAGCATTCAAAAGTGTATTTATGCTTTTTTGTAGCTTTGTCTCCAGAAAAAGAAAGCTTTTCTCTTTCCTTCACATTTTTCCGCATCTCCTTTTGCTCCATGAGTCAAAGAGGCCACATGCATCTCTCGTGGCTTCTTCTCTTTGGAGTTTTAGTCTAGTAAAAGCATTAGAATTGCTGTTTTAGTCTTCCTAATTTGCAAAATGGCCGACATGCTTGCGTACATCAAGAGGCACTTTACTTGGAGAAACCACTTTCCTTTTCAAGTCTCTACCTATTGAATATTGATGAAAACTACAGATTCCTCAACTACTACGTATGTACATATATGCTTCCACGCTATAGTGTTGTACAAGTAGGTTGCAATAAACAATAAAATCACATTTCCATGATTCAATACCAAGACAACTTGAAAAGGACAGTTCTGCATTTTGCATGTATATCAGTATGTGTTACACGTTCACAGTTTATTGGTGCAAATATCCTTCAAGTTTCGATTCTATAAAATATGGGATATTCTTATGTTTGGCTTCTTCTTTTGTGTGTGGATATTTACTGTTAATTTCTTTTCCATATTTCTCCTGATGTTTTCACACTTTTGTTTTGATGTCAACATGATTTCTTGTGGTGTTTATTTGTGTCAAAGATTGTGTTGAAAATATCACAATATTATCAAGAACATATAATTTTTTAGTGGGCATCATTATAATATTGCAATATTTTTAGGACTATCTTGATGTTTGTGACACTGTTCTTGATAAAATTTTTTAGGGGAATGGAAAGCAGAGCAGATGACTATTGATGGTTTCGAGGCCTTGCTTGTTGCAATTTAGACATCTCTGAGTTGCAATAGTAGTAGAGGCACACCAAACAGCTACATAGAATTGCACTGTTAGTCTGATTCATGTGTGGGTCCAATAATGCATGGATAAGACCTTTTGGAGTGTTGCCCCATGTCGGACCCATGGATCTGGGTAGGGCCCTTTTTGGATCTTCTAGCAGTTGGTGTCTCACCATCTGAATCTTCAAAAATGTCCTTTGAGGGTCTGTTTATTCGCATGAAATTAAATTCCTAGAAATACATGATAAATTGTCTGTGGTGAAGAATTTAATGTGCAGAGATGTATAAGCATATAGGCTTTTCAGCTATCTGATTTACAATGGTGATGACCGGATATTTATTTTGTTCATTTAATAAAAGACCATTTGACGGTCATTTTTGAATCTTCACTTCTCTTAAATTTTAATCATTTTTACAAATACATTTTTTCAGAATATCTAAAAATTCATTTTTAAGTTAACACAGATGCTTTTAAAGATTTCTTTAGTTATTTTTCTAGTTTCATTTAAAAAAAAAAAAAACTAATTTTAAAGAGCAAGATCTCAGAAATAGAAAAGAGCCAGCAATCTACACTCCAAAATCAAGTGTTTGATGGGCACTCAATGAAGAGACCATCAAAAGAAATTTCTTAAGAACTCATGTACGAGCAATGAGTGAGAGATGGGAATTTAGAAGAACTAAAAGATAAAAAGATAACTTTTGGGTCAAAAACCAATCAAGAGGATAACCACTAGCCAAGACAATTAATATATTTCATGGGCCCTCGATCTCTTTCCATAATTTCGGTTGCATAATTATATGTTATTGTGCTTGCAGACAGAGACACATGTGATGGTCGTTAGAGAATCTTGGTATCTTCTATGTGAAATCCTAAACATAAATTTATCTGTACAGGCCAGATTCATAATTGCATATGTGAATGGGACCAATTGAGTATGCCATTGCCGTGGCCTCATACTATGGACACTATTAAGTAAACTTCATAGCCATGAATGCATATTTATTTATTTATTTATTTATTTATGTAGAACATGATTTCGGATACAATTGGTCAATGATGAAAACCTTTGTGTGCATTCTAGAGGCTTAATTTGAGATTATTTGAAAAGAGAAATGCACCTATTGTCTAATGTTGTATATTTTGTGAATATTCTTTGCCTTGGTATGTCAACTTGTTCCAACTTTTTTTCCTAGAAAGATTCTTTTTAGGGATTATTAGAAAATAGAATATCATAAACCTTTATTTTTTAATTATGCATTTTAGATCTAAACAAAATAACACAACTGAATACAAGGATGGAATTCAAAGACTTTTTGTGTTTTATACTTAATCACAGTGTGATTGTTGAAACCTATTCATACAGCTAAAGGGAGAGTAATTTTATTTAAAAAGTAGAGAACAAAGTATTTACACAAAACATATTGATTAAAGGAAAGACAAAAAATAATCCAATAAAGAATTATCATGGATCATCCTAATCTCCTGCAACTTATTTATATGGTGAGGTAAGTTAGCAGTTAAGATCATAAGCTGAGGGGTCACCAATTTGGCTAAAGGAGTCTCTCACTCTATTAGCTGATCTGCTAAAATCTTCTTAATTTTCTTCCAAATTACCATTAGATTTCATGGCAGAATGTATAGTGTAATTTTGAAGACCTTCTATGCGTAAAAGGGATTCCCTCTTCAATGATGATATATCATTGAGATTTGAGAATTTGAGATGCAAGTCATTCATTTCATTGGACAGACTCCTCTATGTTTTTCATCATTATATGGTTACCATATTTTCCGTCCTAGTAATTTCATATTTTTCTCTACTACTCCTATTGTCCACAGCATATCTGTTATCACAATTGATCAACATATTATTGGGAACAAGTCCCTGTAGATTGTGTTTCAAGTCATTTATTTCCCGCATGTGGCATTTTCTAGTATAACTATTTTAATGATTTCGTTGTAGTCTTTTCAAATTATATCAATTTGATGGGACCATAACTTGATGGTACAAAACCTTGGGCTTTGTGTAACAGTCCATCTACCCTATTGTTCCTATGCGTTGAACCTTTTGCCTGTGCAAATGAGTGCAAGCAGACAAGAAGATGGGAAATTATCATATAGATCAATCATCAATGAATGGATGAAATGTGGACATTAACGTTCAAATAAAAAATTAAATTAAAAAACTGTATCCATGTTCAATAAATATTGTGGGCAAAGGTACAAATGGAATTTTTTTTTAAAACAACTTTCAACCGGACAAATTCGTTCGGACTCAAAAAGAAGTCGGATTAAGTTTTTGTGGCCCTCAAATGATAGCATAAGTAGATTTAACATTCGATTCGTGAAGAAATGAAAATTGAGGGGTTCATACCAAGACTTCTGCCTCCGAAAAAAAAAAGAACCGTGATCCTGATTACTCGACCAACCTTTAGAATTGAAATGAAAGTATGTTCATGAATTAATAGGGAATGGGTTAAAAATAAAAAATAAGGGACATGAGTGGATAATGCAACTTGAGGGTGGATGAGGGGACATCCATTTAATGGTGGAGGTATTGAAAAGAAGAAAGAGAACTAGTGCCCCGTGCAACCTTGCCGACAATCATTTATTGTTTTCAATGGTCATTTATTTGCCCAAAGAAGAAGAAGGAAAATATATCAATGGAAGATGATGAACATTATTTTTTATTTTCTTAATTGATGAAGATCCAACCTTATGCTTTTGGAGGTAATTTTTGACGTGAATAATCCTAATCTACCTTCTAACCTCTCTCATCTAATTTTATTTTATTTTTATTTTTCACATCATTGAGAAATACTACCTCATTCTAATTGGGGCTTGAATGTAAGGAAGGATCTTGCCTCTTCAATAAAGAGATGGTTAACTTTCCAATGGGCAATCGTATACTTGGAATTGCACACAAAGAAGCATATGTTTTTAGTTATAAGGTTGTTTTATAATAATAATAATAATATATTATTATTATTAACATTATCATTAAAGCCTTGTCCCAAATATTTTATAGCCAACTTAGTTATTTTTTTTATATATATATTTATCCTTACTACCCTCATTCATGTTTTCCAACCTGTATAAAAAAAATCTATTCTTTAACGATATCACCATTGACCTTTGTTGGACATATTCAAACATTATCAAATGACTCTTTTTTAATTTATCACATATTAATATTGTACTTTATACGCTTTCTCATATGCTCATTTCTCATTCCATCTTTCCCATTTTTTTTTTTTTTTTGAGAAGATGATTTTTTTTTAAGTTTCAACTTATATTTCATAGTTTTACCACACCTTTCCCAACATTCTAATTTATACTATTCATATTTTTTTGCTTGTGTTATTTTTTTTATTGGCCAAATTTTGCTTTATATGTAGTTGGGTAATCGATGTCTTATCAAAAATTTTCTTCAATTTCTTAGTTACAGTTGGTACAGGTTTCGTGCTCTGTTCTCAGTGGGCTTCAACTAAACTCTGGAAAGTGGGTTGGCTTGGGCTTCAGATGGGCGGTTGAGATTTATTTGGTTGTTCACAAGTGTAAATCGGAAGGGTTGGTTGGCCATAGGTGGGTCCCACTGCAAATAACGAAGTGGGAAGCATGAAAAGTCACATTTCCCAAGGTTGATCATGGTTTGAAAAGTCGATATATGGAAGTGCAAAATGGAAAACCATCATATCAACTTAATCTTTGATTAAGAAACTGACTAAAACTATTCTCTGCATTTGATGAACTTCCTTTTTCCTCTACTATAATTCCACTTATATCTATCCATATATTAATCTAACTAGTTAGTCTAGCTAGCGAATATCACATCACCACCTTTACATTATTAATCCAATCAATCAGATTTTTTGTTAGACCCACAGCTTAAAACCCACTTGTTTCTCTGTTTCAGGTGAGCTCCAGAGAGAGAGAGTAGGCCTAAGTGGAAAGAGACTCACCCACGTTTCTTCACTTTGGTCCCTTCATTTTGACAATTGATAGATAGATAAATAAATAGATGCCTCATCCTAATCCTGTAGTCTCTATCGTGGGATAGCCAAAGCACTTTGTTGATTGTTCCCACCGAGGGTGTCAGGTTTTTCAAACCGCACATTATATTGGGTGCATCAATCACAATAATTAATAGCCCACTTCAAGCTCAAATCCTCCATTTACGACCTCAAACCCTCAGTCATCATCTTAATAAGAACCAATCCAAACACACAGCCGTTACCTCTCCAAGTATGATTTGACTAATCATATATACATGCTTCCATAGAGAGAGAGAGAGAGAGAGAGAGAGAGGGGATGAGCTTGAAATTGTGGCTTCATGAGACTTATCTCTAATCTATGGACCAAAATCAGTAGTAAATGACATTATTAAGAAGGTCATTTGATATTTTTAAAGAACCCCACTGTGGTTGACATGAAACAGAAAACAAAAAGAAGAGCAATGAAACTGATGCTTTTGGATAGATGCCAGTTGATGGATAAGTCTTGAAAAGATTGAATTGAATTTGGATGCCTTCTGTCGGAAGTTGATAATAGCACTTTGGGTGAAAGTAAGATTCCTACACAATATAAATCTGGAAAAAAAAAAAAAAAGCTTAATTTTCCTTCATGGTTCTCTTGTACAAGTGGACACGTCTGCCAGAATAGTACCAATCATTTGACAGATAATGGAAGGTTGGGTTTTTCTCATTATTAAAGGTGAAACTCAGCTGATGGTCCATCTATGGTGGGATCCATTTGGATGCCCATGATTTGAATTTGATGAGAAGTAGATAGATATAAAATGATAATTGTAGGAGAGAAGTGGTGTAATTTGGACATTTCATAGGGAATTGGTGCGACAGCGAAATGTGGGTCAAGACTGTAGTCCACTAGCCAGATGGTTGGAGCATTTTGTTACCACGTGTAAGTGTAGTCATGTCGACGAAGAACGCAAACCGTCCTAGTCGAGGGGATACGAAAGCAAAAATAAATAATGGAGTCTTGAGTCTGTCCCTATAGCTACAGCTTGGTTGGGGAGTTTGTTTGTAGTTTGTACTATTCATCTTGTTCCTCTCCCTGCAACCGCAAGGGTTGCGTATTGAATTTGCTAACTGATGAAAATGAAATGATGTTGCTATGTTTTTACTGTGAAAGGTACAGCCATACTTTTGTTTATAGGGAGATAGGAACTGGATCTGAGTTTCGTTCAAAGATTGAAATCTTCTTTGGACGAATCAGGGGGCGCCATGCGAGTGGGCGGAGGCGGCGCCCCTTGTTCGTCCAAACAGGTTTCCTGGTTTGGACGAAACAGGAGATTCGCACTCAGGGAGAAAATATTGAAACCACTGACTCACTGCTGAGGATTAATTATAAATCTTGAAAAATCTGTGGGGGTATATGCGAAAAAAAAAGAAAAGAATTTTTTTTTTTAAAAGTTGATTTTTACTGATTCTGAAAATATAAGAATGCAAGCCTGGCCCAAATCTGGCTGAGCCCTGCCCATGAGCATCCCTAGGTGTATTTAGTTGTTAGGCCTAATATTCAGGCCCAAGTTCTGCCCATGACCTTAAACTAAGGCCGAGACCAGACAATTTGAAAAATATATTCTTTTTGTGCTAATTGCTAAATATACTGGGCTGGCCCTATAAAAGGGTTTTATAAGCCTAAGCACAAGCCTATTCCATTTAGCTATTATGCCAGACCTTTAGGTCTAGGTTCAGGTCACTGGCCCTAAAAATGTAGCCCAAATATAGTCTTATTTGGGTTTGGCTTTGTTGGCCCAGCACGTGAGCACTTATATTTGCATATTTCGCATCTAGTCTGGTTATACAATAGGTGGGTGAATCCAATCCAAGATGAAATCATGGTGAAATTCAAAATTTTTTTTTTTTTGACAAATGTGATATCAAACGCTAACCGTGATGGTGCGAACTTGGGTCAGATTAGATGTTTTATTTTTAAAAGTACTTCAGTAATAAACAAAAGGCAAAACTACAAAACCGTATTAAGAGGAGGAATACCTAGCCCATACCCAATCTGGAAAATACATCCAAACAAAAGCTTTTGCCATGGGAAGAACAATACTTGCCCAAAACATGAGCAACCTCATTAACAGTCCTAGGAATGTTTAACCGCCTTAAGTTTGTAGGCCCATTGTGACCATTGGTCTGAACCACATAGCGAGTCTAGTGGGTTCCGAACTGATCTTTACCTTTGGTTTCTAGGGTTGTAGCTCTACGATCGAATATATGGTTAAGATCGAAGAGGCATACTCGATTGTTAATCTTGAACATAACCAGCGAATTTTGGATTTTACAAATGGGACATGGGCCTGATTGGGCACGCGGAAGCCTGTCAGGTCTTCTACCCTGTTTATTTATCAGGCCCAGTAAAGCCCAGCCTATTAGACATACTGGGCATTCCACTTCAAGATGTGCTTGCCAGACCTTTTAAGCTTGAACCAGGCCCAGAAAACAGAGTATTGCCAAAGGGGCCAGTCTCCAATGTTTGAGCTCGTAAACTCTCTCTAGATTGGCCCATCAGGCCAAATGATTTATTTATAAGTTATAGTTTATAGTTTGACCGAGCCTCAACTGAGCATTATTCATCTGGCCTAAAATCAGATACAAATGTTAGTAATCAGCTGCTGGGCTATCCATGCTTGGACTGGGCTTGGATCATTAGGTAAGTGCAATTCTTGCTTCGTAAATCAGATGGCCAAATTAGTGACAAGTTAATCTGCTGATCATCAG
This sequence comes from Litsea cubeba, assembly GCA_012931725.1. NCBI lineage: Eukaryota > Viridiplantae > Streptophyta > Magnoliopsida > Laurales > Lauraceae > Litsea > Litsea cubeba. The sequence goes on from CM022945.1 coordinate 20,206,712, forward strand.
GTTTTACGTATGACAACCAAGACTGTGTGGGTTCATCGATACATATAAAGATCAGACTTCCCCCATTAGGGCCACAATCTTGGTTCATCTATACATCTAAAAATCCGGCCTGATCATGTAAAACGAAATGGGACGAGACCTTAGATTAAAATTCTGGTCGGATTTGGGGCCCAAAACAGCATTTGGCCTAGGTACCGCTAGTTAGGCAGAGACTATGAAGGGATAGCCCTCGGGCCAGCTCTGCCCATAGGGATGTAAATGGGTCGGTTCCGGTCCTGGTCCATGGTGGATCCGAAATCATTGAGGAGAAGGTGGACCCTGACCTATCCCCATCTCGGGGCCAATTTCTTGATTCCGGACCTGGAACCATTAAGGAGAAGGTGAAACTGGACCCGGAACCAGAACCATATATGGGGCGGCTCTGGATCTGGGTTTAGGTAGAGAATGGTATGGGAAAAATCTAATTTAAGGAGAGATTCTAAAAAATTGAGGTAATATGTCGGGTCCCGAGTCCATGGGTCTGATCCAATGTGGAACCGGAACCGGGCCCGTTTAGGTCACAAGTCAAAAAAAGAAAGGACCCAAACCCAATTTTGAATGGGTCAGAACTCCCTGGTAATTGGAGAATCCGAGACTCATTTACATTCCCATCTATCCATGTAGAAGACAGTTACCACTGGCAATAGGAGTTCCAGGGTTTATCCCGGGGGCCAGTGGACTCCCAGAAGTAAAAAAAAGTGCATGTGAGTCCCGTCCTTTTGAACCCTGAAGGAGGTGAGACTCCCCAGATATTACGCCAAAGGCTATATATCGAGGGTGGGAGGCGCTCACGCTCGATGTGGGACAAATGCATGATTAGGGAGCCTCGACTCCTGAAGTGTATTCAATACCTGCTGAAGTGTGGGTACCCTCCCTCTGGGGGAGTCTCACCTTCTTCAAACCCTAAACTCTGACCTCTAAACTTTGCCCTGAATCATTGTTTATACTGTAAAATGTCCTACCGAAAAAGATGGGTCGAGATTGATGAATTCATGCTGATTTTAGATTTTGCTTGAAGCCAGACATCGCAAAAAATAAAAATGGTGGCTTTCCATCAGATCAGAACATGCCAAATCTTCTAAAGATGAACATATCCACTTGCAAAAGAGGTATGGAGGTTTTTTTAAAATTTAAAAAAGTTGAGCGTTTAATCGCCATTTAGTACACAGTTGAAAAGAAAATAAATACAACAAAAGTAGGGGAAAATTTTCAATCTGAGAACTTATTTAGAGAAATTTGAATAAAAGTATAATGGCACTGGACCAGGGGTGCTCAAGGACCTGGAGCCCGCATTGGACCAAGTTTTGGCCTTGGTTTTAATTCCTCAGGCAAATTTGGCCCGTTTAATATATGGGCCGTATTTGAATTAAGTGCTTAGGTGCCTGAATACCAACTTGGCCCGGCCCAAATCAGTAATAGTACATATGGTTTAGTGATTGATTTACACAAATAAGTGACTGCAAAGCCCAACAGAGTGATATAAAGCCCTGCCTAGCCCAACCTTGTTGACTAAATAGGCTCAGGCCTGAAATTTGTAAGGCAGGCTTTGTTGGGCTAGACAGTTGAGGCCCTTGTAGGGCTTGGGTCAGATGTAAGCCTATGTTTCTAAAATCTGACAGAGCCCAGATATGCCTCGGCCCGGCCCATGAACAACTCTGCACTAGGGCTCTCGACAGGCCCAAAATCAACGATCGCGGCTCTCAATGTCTCTTCTACCAATTCAAGGAGAACAAATTAAATTCATTTTAAGATAAGAGTTTTTAGCCATATGTATTCGTTTGTTAAGTCCAAACAGTACATGCCTATTGGGGCCTAGTAATGAAAACTCTCCCTCGTGAGTGTATTTTTTTCTTTTTCGATGACTCGGTATCCCTTATTAGGTATTTGATGACACGAATATCCTTGAAGTCAAGAATATCATCGTGAATGGGTGTGGGAGAATGTTCTTTTCGATCTTTAGGCCCTAAGGATATATTTGTGTACACACTCTTTCGGCAAAAAGGAGAAATTGCCACGTCAGCAAATTCCATAGAAATGGAAACCTCGGAAAATGATTTCCATAGAATTTAGAAATTCATATTTGGAGCAAAAAAAATTTCCTCGTTGAATTGGTGCTAATGTTGTTTGGTGCTGCTGTGGATTCCTTATAGAAAGTCAAATTTTCTTATTTGGTGAAATAATTTTTTTGAAAAAAAATAATATAATATGTATATTATTTATTCAATATCAAATAATAATTTATTTAAAGAAATAAAAAATGAAAGAGTTGTAGGATTTTTGGTTAAAATGGACAAGAGTGAGAAAAAGAAGGAGAAGTTTTCTGACGAAATCCATTTTTCATACCGCCTATAGGAAATCCAATTTCCACGATTATCAAGGAAAATATTGACTAGACAGGAAAGCATATCCGTATAATTGTTTTGTACCAAACACCTAAAAAATGGATTTTTCGTGAAAAAATGTTACGTAAACATGCCTAGAATATTTGTTTGATTAGGAAAGCGTCATTTCCTCTTTGAAGACATTTCCAACCTTCAAGCTGGGATCCTGTAATCCACTTCCTGCGCGGAAAACAAGAACAAAAGGTGGAAAAATGCATCTTTTCCGTGGCTGCACCGAACAAGAAATGGACGCGTCCACACACATTATTTATGGCTCTTTTAATACGGTTTGACTCTTAGAAAAAAGGCAACAAAAATATTGATGATTTTAAGAAAAACTTAAAATAAAAAGAGAAAGGAAAGGAAAGGAAGAAAAGAAGAACAAATAAACAAGGCTTAGTGGAGTTGGGGAAGATATTTTTTTTAATATTCATGCCAACCATCTACACTTACGCCAAATCTTATGATCTAAGAGAGGAAGAGGAGAAAACACATCTTGCAGAGACTTTAAAGTTTTATTTGTGCAAGCGACATTTCAACGGAAAGAGGCTAAAATTCGGAGCTTTATTCTTCTTATTTTTTTGCAGTGGTGAAAATACAGGGAATTCCGAAATTTTACATTATTTTTCCTTACTAGAGAGGTTCCAAAAATCCCATCTACCTCTGTTGGAAACTGAAGCTGCAGAACAGAAAACCCATTGCTTTGGATAGAAAAGTTTGTTGTGGAAAGAGGAGGAGATAAGGCGTTGGTATGCGTTTGGTGCAGCGACGAAATGTCTCGATTTTCCCCTCCGTTTGTGCTTCAATTTCACGAGGGCGTGGTTCCGCGCTTTCCACTTAGGGTGGTAGGAAATTGATTCCGCAGACCGCTTCCTCTTGCACGGCATTTACCCAACAAACCTTAAATGAATAAAAAAGAAAAATAATAAATCCGCTTTTTATTTTATAAATATTTTTACATTGGAATTTTATTTATTTCATTGGCACCCCCTAAATAAAATTAGGGATTCCGCCCCTGGTTTCCCCGGAAGCCTGCCCTGCACAAACAGGCCCGCCCACTCCTCTACTTATTGATGTGGTTGGAAATCCATGTCTTGACAAGGACCCGTCGTGGTGCGTTTAGTGGCACATGTACTCGTCTATGTGAAAGTTGGGAGTCCGGAATACAGAGTACAGATCCCTTGTCGTGTCTCTCATGCTGCTCTTCTCGTAATAGATGCTGCATCAAATATGGTATTGATTTTAAATCGTTGGTTGAAGGCAAATGTCAAAACTCCAAGCCATATCCACTTGGTTGACTTACAGAATTTGGTTGCATAGTTGGTTGGATCTCAACTGTCTATCTAGGGCTACTCAAGGATCAATCTCTCATATGCTCCTTTTTTCACTTGTGTTGCTTACTTTGGGTCCCAGTGTCATTGGTTGGGGTTCAAAAATATAAAAATTATATGGGTGACATGAGGCCACCTTAAAATATGATGTTGATAATTGATCATTGGTTAAAGGCAAATGTTAAGATTAGGGGTGCACAAAAAATCCATCGATCCGTAAATCTGATCCGATTCATAGATGTTTATCCGATCCGAAGATAAACGGATTAGTGACGAATTGAAAATTTTGTAATCCGTTAGTAACGGTTCGGTGGCGGATTCCACCCTCAATCCACAGATTCCATCCGATCCGATCCGTTGACATTAAATATATAAAAAATATAAGAGATCTAAATATAAATTTTGATGTCTAAATCTAAACTAATAAAAAAGATTTAAGGGGTCAAAATGTAATTTTTTTTACAACATGTTTGATATTTTTCTTTTGACATTAGATTGAACTAATTAATTCGATTCGATCTGGTCCTCCACGAATCGGATTCGATCGAATTTTAACGGCCACGTATTGGTGACGGATTCTAAATCCGTCAATATGTAGATAATGGATTGGTGACGGATTTGATTCAATCTGCACCAATCCGATCCGTATACATCCCTAGTTAAGATTTTGTGGCCACCACATATTCCATATTGGGCCACTCTGAAAGATGCTGTTAATTAACCAACCTGCCTGTTGCATGCTATGTTAAACTTTTATGTCCATGACGTTGAATATTAGGTGTTTAAACCTTCATGCCCACCATACGCTTGGCATGTGGGCCTTCTTAAAACATGGAACTGAATGTTTGAATGCAAGTATTAACTTTTGATATCCACCATATTGATGTAATATAAATGCTGAAACATATGGTTGGGCAATTTGTAGATGTGATTTGTTGTGTGTGTTCGAGTGAAGATGAGGAAGCTGCGAGTGACTCATCCAAAGGGAATATACTGTCTATTCATGCAAAGAGAGAAACTTGTTCACGAAGGGAGAGAACTAAAGAATTGATCCCTCACTGTTTGGGTGAGGAATGAGATATCCAATATCCAACCAACTAGGCCATCCCCATATTAGATGTATGTTGAGATATCCAATATCCAATAATTGCCTGCAAAGTTGGGCATTATCTCTTGGGTGTAAGTTGAGCTAGGTGCTTTTATTTGCATTGGCGGTTCATTGATCAGTGCAGTTAAGACTTAAGAGGCAACTCTCAAAGACGGGCGGACCCAGGCTTTGATGACCTGGGTCCGCGCCTGCTCAAAGTAGTATGGGTATGGGCTGTGTGGAACGGCCCTACAAACAAGGCTACAACTCAACGTGGCGTCTGCCCCCAGGGGCGGACCCAGGCTTTGATGACCTGGGGCGACCGCCCCATGTTGATTTTAAATTATTCATTGATTTAAATGGGCCTCCATACATATTTGTCTAAACACTACACAATCGCCCCATGTCCGAAGCACATATATCTAAATGGTAAATAATTGCCCCACCTAAATAAAAATTCTGGGTCCGCCCCTGTCTGCCCCTCATAGTGCAAGCCATACAGCTTGTCCTGACCCAACTCCAGGCCCTTCTGCTCATACGAGTCCTAGCGGTCAGAGTTGTAATAAATTCATCATGACTGAGGGTACTGCGGTTTGATAACTCTAATTATTTCCAACTTTTGTATAGTAAAAAAAAAGGAGAGTGCTATTGGCACCGCATATTTTTCTCTCCCCACCGTACTAGAAAATGAAAAAAATATTTTTTTCTAAACTACCCATCCCCGCCTCCCTCCTCCTCCTCCTCTCCACCCTCTTCCCTTCCTCTCCCCCCCCCCCCCCCCCCCCGGCGTGGCCGGCCGGCTGGCCGGTCTCACTCCCCCTCCTCTCCCTCTTTCTTCCTCCCTCCCCTTCCATTTTCTTTCCCTCTTCTCCCTCTCTCATTCCCTCTCCTTCCGTCCCCTACTCCCCCCCTCCCCCTCCCCTAGGGAAGGAGAGGGAATGAGAGAGGGAAGAAGAGGGAAAGAAAATAGAAGGGGAGGGCTCCCTCCCCGCCGGAGACTGGGGGGGGGGGGGGGGGGGAAGATGAGGGAAGAGGGTGGAGGGTGGGAGAGAAAGGGAAGAAGAGGAAGAGGGAGAGGCGTAGTTTAGGAAAACTTTTTTTTTTTTTTTTTTCGGTGGGAAGAGAGGTTTTCCAAGGCACCAACGGGCACATTCAAACTGACGAAACTGTAGCAAAAGGTGTGACCATCCTCAATTCATGAGGTCTAATGTGAAAAACATCACCTGCCCAGGTGCACAAAAGAAAATAATCTCATTTGTTGGTGTCTCTCCCGTGCATATGCTACTGCTTATGCTTATGCGGTAGCGAGCATCCAAACCGTCACCAAGGGTGGAAACCCTTGAATTCTACTGATTCTGACATGGCGAACAACAGAGATGTTAAGTGTGCTAGTGCACATAAAAAATTCATCCAATATTGATATATTTTCTTTATTCTCTTTCTTTTTCCATTTTCAGATTTTTTTTAAGGCGCATTAAGGCAGTAAAGAAGAAAAAAAAAACACTTGGTAGTTGGTGGAGTGGCATTAGGGATAGATTTGCTACCATGTCTTGTGCCACACACTAATTTTGAAGATTTAATGACATTATCTATATCAAGAGATAGAAAACGAAACTCTTAGCTTAAAACCCAGCTTTCAGTCACGATCCGACTGAGTTTTTATGTTTTTAGTTCAGAACAGAAAATGTATTGAAAGTTCCTTCTCAACCCACTCCTTCACTTTATATTCATGGTTTTATTTACAGACAGTAACACTCTACAAAAATATGAAGTTTTTTTGTAGTTTTCTTTTAAATATTTTTTCAAAATTTTTTATGTTAGTAAAAAGTGTCCAGATAAACTGACATATAACCCACGTAACCATATCTCGTCCAATGCCATAAAGATTTCATCTTCAGGCGAAATACTTGTCCAAAACCATGTTCTGATTCCATGCTTTTTTTTCCGATACAATGATCAAAATACCCTTGATTTCGAACTTGGTCATTGGCTGGCCTAATGGACCTATCTGGTAAACCTGGAATATAAGATATAAATCCAACATTTAGGACCCAAGAAAGAGCCCACACACAAGAGAAGACAACCCACGCAAGTGCCACACACACAAGAGAAGACAACCCACGCAAGTGGGAAAGGAGCCCGCACAAGCGGGAAGAAAACCCAAATAAGTGGGAAAGGAGCTTGCACAAGCTGGAAGAGGTCGCGTATCCAAAATTCAAACCCTAAGCAATCAGGTGAGAACTACTACTCCTTACCATTCAGGTAAGGAACCTTTCTTTGATTCTATGCTTAAAACAAAACAAAGACATCAATCATTTTTAATAATGTACACCTTCGTTTTAAGTAAAAACAATTGTAGATATGTGTTTGACCCTTCACCTCTTTCCTCTTCTTTCTTGCCAGCAAATTACTTCGAGGAGTGGGCTCCATGTGAGAGAGAGTACTATTGAAAAATATTTATGTTGTTTCCACTAATAGATTGGTGGCAGGAATGATTAGCTAAGAAAACTGGGATTACAGCCTCAACATTTAAGCCCAGTAATTTTGAGAAGTTTAGCATTGCCCCAGTGCAAGGATGACTTGCATAAATGAAGAAATGGTCCAAATTTTTTAACAGCAAAAAATGACCAAATTTAAGTATTTTCCCACGTCTTTCAAAGAGGGAGAACATTGTTAATCTAGAATTAGTTATTCTCTTTCAGCTGATTTTGAATGGGTGTTGGACTATCCAGTATGATTAGTGTCACGACCCCAAACCCGAGGGGCCGTGAAAATTGAGAGTTAGGTAATGATTATGTTTCTCCCAAGATCCGCGTGTGGGAGGATAACATGTTCCAACACATCCTAAATATTTTTACGGAAGCTTTCGTGGCGTTACGACCCGAAGTCCATGGCTATTGGATTCCGTGTCGTACTCAACCACTAACATATAATTATCTTATCAATGAACGTATCAGACTGGAACAAACCATTATAACAAAATATAGAGCTAACAGTATCTGGATATTATATTCCCACATATGTTCAAATTACAAATAACAATGTGCATTAATTACAATCCCGAGAAAAAGGCTAATAAAAAGCCATAAAAAAACAAGCTAATAATCACTACCCCATATGTGACGTAGCTCCGATGTCAAGCTCAATGTCTATACGACATAGCCGACAAAACAATCCGCAAGCTCATGGCTTCACAACCAAAACGTGCACTCTACTCGGGTAAGAAATCTGAACCCGAGTACCAAAGTAGTGGGTCAGACACGACGGTCTGGCAGGTGGGTGAAAAGATATGAACAATATATTATATGATAAAACATGTAATAAATCATGTTATCCGATCAAAAGTTGTACGTAATTACAGTGTATAAGAAATCATGAATATCCGACAAAATCCTGTATTCATATGAGACGGGTATAAAACATAAATATTTGGCAAAATCCTATATTCCTTTAAAGCGTGTATAAAACATGAATATCTAGCAAAACATGAACTCATTTGAAACGTGTATAGAACATGGATATTTGACAAATCGAAAATTCATTTAAAACATGTATAAAGCATGAACATTTAACAAATCGGGGTTTCATTTAAAGCATGCAAGAAGCATGTATATTTAAAACAGTAAGGGTATCAAGGATCGGGAACTGTCAAGATGGCAACCACACAAATCTAAATCTTCTCTCACTAAAGTGATGAGAGTACATACCCTACATGATCATTGACCTCAGTCACACAAGGTGAGGAAGGACAATGATAAAATACTACAATATACATATATATACTCTGCGGGACCACGGGAGCGAACCGGGTAAAAACTCTGCGGATTCCAGACTGCAGCTGACTAACAGGAGGGGAAGGATCTCCAAGTCGGTGTATCAAACCGACAAGGTTGTCCAAGCTTAGTGGTGCCGACTCATAGGTCAAATGCGGGAAATCAAAACAACTGCATAATAACGGAACAAGGTGCCCATAGGCACAAATGCACATTCATATCGGATCGAGCATATACGAGTTAGCAAAAGCTAAACACATTTTCCAATACTTTCGAGGCAAGTTCAAATCATAAGATATGATGTTTGAAAAGTACAAATAAGATTCGGGTCAAGATGCTCATCAGCATAAGACATATCATATTATGTCACAAGATAACAATTATGCTAAAAACCATATCTGGGGCAAGACTAGTTACAAGGCACGAAACTTGAAATGTACAAGTGAAATCCGGTAAAAAATCAAGTACAAATGGATTCTATAAATCTCCGGGCCAAGTATTGAAGGTCCGAGATTTAAATCAATGTGTATAGGGTTCCGTATGTTAAGTTTGATAAACATTTGGTACTCTTTAAGAATTAAAAACATTCCGGGACCTTACATACGTTGACAAATCTAAGGATCTTAACACTATTAAGATGATGAGGTTTCTTCTTCGATAAAATTCCATATAATTCTTCTCCCATATAGTTCCACAAGTTCCCCAAAAGATTCCATCAAAATTGAAATTTTGGTCAACCCTCGGTTGGCTTGTTGGTTAACCGACAGGGTTATGTTGGTCGACCGACAAGCTGACCGACGGCTAGCCGAGTCCAGAAATGGGGAGAAAACAGCTCTCGGGAATTGGAACCGAGGGGCTGTCGGTTCACTGTCAGCTGACCAACACTTCAGCATCATAAATTGTAGAAAAATGCAGCTCTCTGGAATTGGGACCGAGAGGGTGTCGGCTCCCTGTCGGTTGGCTGTTGGTTAGATCCCTATAAGGGACAGATCCCTTACTGCGAACACCAAATTCTGAAACTATTTTCAATCCATTCTTTCTCCAAACATTCCTCATTTTTAAGGGACAGATCCCTATAATAAAGTGAGCCAAAAGCTCCTCCATTTCATCATTCAAAACCTCCATTCCCAACACTTTAAATTCCGTATTCAACCTCATCCATCCTTCTATCAAAATCCCATTCATACAACCGTCTATTTCAACACATTCAATCAAGTGATGACCCATCATTCATGAAAATCCATATGTACAATAAACAAGCTTTAACAAAATCATATGCAACCATTTTCAAGATATTAAACAATGTAACAAGACTCAACAATATGCATTTTAAAAGCAATGAAAACTATATCAAGAATGTAGATGAGAACACATATGAAATCACCAAAAATAATTAATGTAAATCAAGACTTTCCATAAACATGTTAGCATTCAAAAATCATCATTTCAAAAGCAATAGAAAATCATAGTGAAAAGCATGATTAAAGGCAAATATTAAATCATTAAGAACAAGTAATGAAAATCCATATTTTTTTCATAAAACATGTTAACACTTGAAATCATCCATTCATCCACTTGCCTTGGGTCCTAGCTAAGCAAATCTAAGCTCAAAACACTATCAAGATCACCCTACAAGAAAAACCAAGAAAACCCCCATAACAAACCCATTACAACCCTAAAATGGTAAATCAATAAAGACAAGGAATGGGTTCAAACAAGGCTAAGAAATAGGACCAAAGGGGATGCCATTGTTCAATAATACAAGATGGGAGGGAGTCCTTACCTCTAGGGCCATCAATCAACAAGAAAGAGCTTGAAATAGGGGTTGCCCAGCCCAGCTAAGATTCGCACAAAAATGATGTCAAATGAGAGATGAGATGAATGAGAAGAAGTTGCCAGAGTTCCCCCGTCGGATTGGTGGCTTGGAGGCTCCATTTGAGCAAGAGAAAAGGAAGAAAAGGGAGAAGAACGGCTGCTGGTACTGTACCAGTAGTCGATGGAGTGGAAAAAAATGAGGGAGAAGAAGAGGGTTGTCCTTTTTATAATGGGTGGGTGTGGACCCCACCACATTTAAAACTTGCAATGGAGATTAGAAGGCTTTCTAGACTTAGGATCAAGAAACTTAAAATATGAAAAGTGTCCGGCACAAAATTATCTTTCCAACAAGTTTAATATTGACATACTTCTAGGGTCCACAGAAAAAGTCAACTATTTGGTCAAAGGGATCAAAATAATGGAAGATTTGGGATTACAAGGATTAAAATATCGATTTATGGGCCTCGGATGCGATCGACCAAGAAGAGAGAAATGTTTCTCATAAAATCTAGTTTCCAAAAAGTATATATTTGGCAAGGTTCTGAGATCTCGAAATTTGGGTCGAGATTTAGGGGGTGTTTGGAAACCAGATATTTTAAGATATTTTGTTATATTATCAACTAGTTTAGAATATAATCTACTAACCTAAAAAGGAGGTGTTTGGATAGGTTAGAAAGTGTTTTACAATATCCCACTTTCTTCCAAAAACCTTCATATTACATTATTCAAGGATATGCTTTATAAAGTAATCTTTAAAAAATCTTTTTTAACTACAAATGGAGAGTTTGAGTAAAAACCATATGATAGATCATGAGCAACCATTAATTACAATGGCCCACTATAAGTTTTAACATTTATGGGTCCCACTATTAGATTGGCCCCACAGTGCTTACAAATTTAATGTGCGGTCCTCTAGTCATATCACGACTACATAACCCTTGTTAATTATCAATATTAGGTGGGTCCTACAAATGTCACGCTCGGGGCTTTCATTGTGATTACCAACAATTAGGTGGGTCCCATACTATCAAAATCAGCCAGATCCATGATTACCAAGATTGAATTGTGTGATTGTAATTATCAGTTTGTCATCATTAAATGGGTTCCACTATTTGATAGCTCTCCTACCGTTAATATGACCACAACATCAAATGGGTCCCACAATGATTTCTCATAAAAAAGCTCGATATGGCCATTTGTGATAATCACCATTAGATGTATATAGTATAGCTACCAACGTTAGGTGGACCCACCTTAATTAAACAACATTGCTTGGATCTCATGATTTATCTCATGATTTAATTTAATATTATATTTCTTTTTCCAATAGATGGGTCCTACCATGATTATTAACATATGTGATTACTAATTAGTGGGTCCTATATTGGGTTAATTGATTATATTCTCTCCGTTTCTTATTTGGTACATCATCTTGTGAGTTTTTTTATAAATTGTCAAACGCTTCAAAAGGATATTAAAATCTGTAAAGATTGTCAAACACCATAAGTGACACCATATAATAATATGACACTATTTTATTATATGATAATGAAATCTTACAATATTTAAACTTGTTGATATTATATTATGCACTTATCCAAACACCCCCTTAGTGTAAAAAGACTGATTTTGCCCCAGGGCTGGAAAAATTGATTTTCGGAGTTTCGAATGGGCACGGAGTGAACACGAAAGTTGTAGGAAATGACGAGATTAGTCAAAAGGAGCTAAAATAGAAATTTTTAGAAATCAAAGAGAATCTCTCCACAATGACCACAGAAAACAAATATGACTCTATGGTCACTGTATAGGTTCACTAGCTCCCAAAACCAAAGAAAATATAATCAAACTCAGAAATTCGATCAAACAACCGGTAAACCCACTGAGAAAACTAATCCATGATTAAAAACACGCTAAACCAAGAAATCTGGGGTCAAATTCTCACAATTAGTGGATCTGTTTGATGTTTTATAATCGGTTCCTTTTGTTGATTTTTATTTTGTGGTTAATATATTTTATTTTTGAAAAAAAAAATACAAGCTCTTTATTTAATCAGCTCAATGTCATTGTCATAGCCATTCCAGTCAGTCATGCCCAATCTATTTGTCACTAGTTTTGCACGATTTGTTATTTCTTGAAGTATTTTTTTTTTGGTAAAATATTTCTTGAAGTTAAAGTCTCATCAGTAGCATGTGATAAAAGCCATTAACTCGCTCATAAAAGGTGTACATCTAACCATGTTCACGTTTAAGAGAAAATACAAATAGGAGGCTAGCGTAAAGGTTCGGTTAATCGTGTGTTTTAAAAAAATCGTTAATCGAACCGCGGTTAACTGTATTAGACGGTTCGGTTACGATTAATTGTCACTTAAATTAATATATGCTTTTTTTTTCTTTTTTTCAAAATGCTTAATACAAGTTCAAAAGTCAAAATCAAGTATCATAGATAACAAATTACATAATTCCAAAATACTAAAGTAGCATTAAAATATTTATATAGACAAATGAAATAATAAAGTACATTTTCCAACAAACACATCATTAATCCTTCACTTTTCCCTCTTTCATTTTTTTTTTCCAAAGATTAGGGCTCAAAAGTTAAAAGGGGTTATTTCAGTTATAAAATTACACAATACCCGATTTCTTCTTTTTTTTTTTCTTTCTTTTAAAATTGAGGTGTAACGGTTCAAGTTAACCATGTATTTTGGAAAAATGGTTAACTGAATCGTATTTTATGATTCGATTCGATTAATAACTGTGAGTGGAGACCGAAAACTGAAACCGAAACCGAACTGTGAAGCACGGTTTTTCGATTTTAATAACAGTAACCGTAATCGAAACTGTAAAACATGATTATTAACCGTTGGTTTGGTTCGATCGGTTAGACGTTTTTTTTTTTATATACCCCTAGCTAATAGGATGCTTCAATTTTTTATTTTTTATTTTTATTTTTTATTTTTATGGTCATTGTCTTTGGTGGGGTCATTGTCACTAGAAGCCCTTCGTCCTGTGGAGGCTTTGATTGGAGATGGTAAGATGCGAAATATTAACTGTGTATAGGGTAAGATTAGGCATCTCAAGTGAAGATCTTGGATTGTTTGCTACAAGAGATCGACCCATCGGGTTCACATCGCATGATCTAAGGATAAGAATGGACACTTAATTTATCAAAGGACCTAATGATAATAATTTTCAAATAAATTAATGTAATAGATAAATAAATATATAAATGGTTGGGAAAGTTTTCTTAAGAAATAAAGCACCATAGCACCATAAATGTGGTCATGAGAAGCATGTATCTATGATGGACGAGTCCATGTACGAAACAAGACCAATTGTCTTGTATCCTGTATACTTACATGCATGTATCTAGCCAACATTTTCAAACAATGAATTCAGATATTGTTTAGGATTATCCATAATTATGCATTAAAAAGTTTAAAAGCTAATAGGTTGTTTAGTATAATTAATAAATTGTAAAAAAGGATGTAAAATAACAATTTGGTATTTATATTAGTGATTAAATCATATCAATCAACCAGACAAGAAAGGGATTAATGCATTAATCCGAGTTTCAACTTTCAAACTATACTCTAATAATCCGTTCGCTATTATAAGCCCATCATCATAGTAAGGATAGCGATATCTTATCTAAGGTGCAAATTTGGTTGGGCCAATCATAAACCCACATGGCAAGGACAAAATGTGAACTTTGGGTTGTGCTCGTTCAGACTCAAGTCAATTTCGAGCTTAAAACTTAAACCCGCATTTATTTGGGTTGGGTTGGGTTTGAGTATGAGGCAATCAGATTCAAGAGTACTTAGACTTATGCATAAACATATATATTTTATATGTATATTATATGGTACACAAACTGCAATATTTTAGTTTTTTTTTTTTTTTTTTTTAAATTGTATACCCTTTGAAAAGAGAATCAAATTGAGAAATTTAGTTCCAAGTGGCTCCAATTATAACATATGCTTATTTACTTTATAGGCATATTCTTTTAGAATCTCGTTTCTTGTTGATTCTTCTGGTTTGATTCTCTATCTTCTCTTCTCCTTTTTAATATTCTTTTTTTCACGCGTAGAATGATGGAATTTGCAACTGGCTCCAATGATGTGAAGGGACAAAATCTGCAAGACAAAAAAAAATATTGATAGTCAGAATTTTAAGGGACAATCTGCAAGATAAATATCTCAATGATTTTTCTAAACTTATTTGTTATTGCAATACTTTAAAAGTCTTTAAACATGTATAAATGAATATAGGAGAGAAGGAAGAATGTATTTTATATATATAGCATTATGGCATCATTCAAAAATCATGTATAAATGCGATTTTATCTAATCATAACAAATTTGTGACACTTTTAATATGATTGAACTTAGCCACAAAATACTCATTTTAAGAACTTTCTATAATTGACTAATAGTAGCATATAGCCAGTGAGATGCATATGTTAAGTTTTATGTAAATTGAATAATGAGTTAAAACCAATATTAAATTAAAGATTAATTAATAATAATCTTATTTGCTTAACCATCGGAATATAAATTCATATTTGCTTAACCAAACATGTTGGAATGCATTTTTGTGAAGGTGATCATTGATAGAAATGTGTGTATATATATATATGTATATATTTAAACGGTAACAAAGATTTCATTAAAAGAAGGAAGAAAAGAATACATCAAAACTTAAATAAAAGAGGAGTTGGAAGGTGCAAGAGAGAAGCACCAGCCACAAACTCCAATTACAAGATGACACCCACCCAAGGAATTAACCTATCCACCCCTTGCTTTGCTAGCACATCCACCATGAAGTTGGTGGATTTAATCTCATGACGATAGGAGACATTAATGCGAGTTGAAATCTCCCTAATTTCATTGAAGAGGAATTGAAATTTCCATGGGTTAGACTTTCGGTAGATACCCACGCAATTGCATTTAAAGAATCACTTTCTCATACAAAGGCACCGCTATATCTTGTTGAAAACAATCTAAGACCTTCCAAAATTATTAGCACATCCGCTTCATTAGAGTCACACACACTAACATGCTTGGAGAACATAAGAACGACATCACTCTTACTATTGCCAAGCACTCCTCCAATCCCCGTCGGGCCCGGCTTACCCCTTGAAGCACCATCCACAATAAACTTTAAAACTCCATAAGGAGGGGGACTCCAAGGAAAATATCTCCTCTCCTTATGCGGGCAACCTCCCATGCAAGCTCCCCAATTAGAAAGAATATTATCAAAAGAAAACTCGAAGAACTCCTTTCTAATCAACCCCTTAATGCGAAGTATATTTTATGTTGAAAAACATGTTCATTTTGAATGATTAATGCAAATAAAAACTTTGATATAAAATGGGCATTTTTTGTTTCTTTTTCATATCATCATAGTAGAATTTAATTTAATAATTAATAAGTATAATTTATAAAATCATCTAATATATTTACACATATCATTGAAACAAACATGGTAGAATGAATCACATGTGTTAGTGGGGAGAAAATAGTGTTATTAGACAAATATTGTAAAAAGAAATGCAAGTGTAAATGTTACATACTTAAAATTTTAATATTCATCATTTACATGTGTAAATTATATTTACATATCCCACATGTAAAAGAAAAACAACCCCTTAATGCTATTAGTAAAGCTGGGTTCAACTAGAAAATGCTATATCAACAATTATTATATATTATAGGTTTTTAATTCAATAATTAAAGTTACTTTTAGTTTTTCACCCTCATTGGATCCACACACATATATATCATAATAGAGGTCTTCAATTCAATTCTGACTGCTATATTTAGATTTTGACAAATATGAATTCTTGTCAAACCGGTGAAGGAAATAAATATCTAAAAATGTGATGGGCTAGCTCAACTAATGAATCTTATTGTTTAAAACACGATTTTAAATCATGTAATCAGCAGCTACACTTCTGCCTTGACGATCTCAAAACTTGCAGCCTTGCACTCACTTTTGAGATGCAATGCAACCCAGAGATACACGTTTTCCAGCGGCCGCCTGACGGACAAATTCAGACAATGTTTAGACAAATATAATAAATAAAAGCCTGGCCTCAACAACTCCCCAACCAACAGGTTCAGGAAGATTCCAACCAATCAGACAGTAGATATCTTTAGTTTGGATATAAAAAGCTGAAAGAAATTTTTTTATGTCCAAACCCTCTTAGGTCTGTACTCACAAAATATTATGAGGCTCTTCAATAGGGCTCCCAATTGTTAAAAATCTGAACCATAAATATAATCTTACTGAATTTCACTTCCACAAACAATGTCTGTCACAACAGTGGCGGATCCAGGGTTTTTATTTGGGCAGGACTAAAATTTTGCTAGACTTAACATTTAAAAAAAAAAAAAACTTCTACTAGAATTTACCAGACTTTTTTACATTACCAAATAGAACCTAAATGTTTTTCTTTAAAAAAATGTCCAACTCGTGCAACTCAACTAAGTGCATGAAGTTATTGAAGATTTGGCAATGAAGAGGTTAGGATGTTAATTAATTAGAAGTACCAAGAAGCTTTAGATGGATAAGAAAATGACTCTAACCTTGATTTTAGATACTCAAACTCATATTATCATGTTTCACTAAATTTATATGTCAAGATCAATGCCCAATGGAGGTCACTGCAAATTCAAAGTGAGTTGGTATGTGAGAAAAACTGAATACAAGAACATTTTGAAGACAACCATCCTTTTTATTTTTTTATTTCACTTTCTCAAAGCCTCCAACATTTGGATAATGAGAGCGAAATTCAATCTTTAAATTATAATAGGGTAAGAATACATGATAAAAGGAATAAATTTGGTCATCTTTAGATTTTTGTAGATATGCTCAGAGGAGCTAGATCATGGGCATGTTGCTAGATAATTAGAGATGAGCGTGAGAAGGCCTGTACTAATAAAAGGTAGTCCCAACTCCCAACTAGGGACCATACTGGCCTGCATATACCGTTTCTCCCTTTCTCTTGGGAGAAACATTACTCCTATGGCTACCACTGAGAAGCCCCAGTAGTTTCTTGTGAGTGGAGGACTACACAGGATCCTGGCAACCTTTTATCTGCCAGATATGAAATTGAGTTGCGCAAAAACACTTATTCCTTATGCCTCCCTTTCTTCTTTTTCACTTGAAATGTTTCATGTGAGCGACCGTATAAGGACCAAAAAGCAAACCCCTTTCAACCTATGAATAGATACAAATTATTGACACAGCAGCTATCACTAACTGCCTGGGGAACTCAGTGCAATCTGTGTGTCTGAGTGCACGTCACACTTGTAACTAACTGGGTCCAAGAGAGAAGGAAATCTCTATATGTATGTGTGTTCAGCAATCTGTGTAATGTTATCAAATCAGTGAGAAGTATGGTTTCAGAGCTTTGTGCTTTCTCCTTCTCTTCTATCTGTTCTTGATTTCCATGTCTTTACAAACCAAAAGAAAATTACCAACCACCATCCTCATGTCTCTCCTCCTCCTCCTCCTCCTTCTTCATGGGTTGATTCCGCTCACAGAGGCCGTTCCACCTCGCCCCCCGGTTCTCTGCGACTCACTGGGTTGCAACGTTTCCAATGCATACGGCAGATGGACCGACCCGACTCCATGTCGGGCCTCCACCATAGTCTACCCGAGAACAGAGGAAGAGATCCGACAGGCCGTTGCAACTGCGACCCGGAAGAACCTGAAGGTGAAGGTGGTAACCGGGTACGGGCACAGCATCCCCAAGCTCACCTGCCCGGCGTCCCCGCCCGAGAACTCAATGCTAATAAGCACGGCCGCGTACAGCTCTAGCATCGAAGTGGATCCGCAGAACCTGAGGGTGACAGCGGATTCGGGCGTGGGGATCCGCGACCTGATCGATCGGGTTGAAGAAGCTGGACTGAGCTTGGTGGCTTCTACGTACTGGGAGGGTGCAAGCTTGGGTGGGGTCATAAGCACTGGTTCGCATGGGAGCTCTTGGTGGGGGAAGGGTGGGGCCGTGCATGAGCAGGTGGTGGGCCTCAGTCTGGTGATCCCTGCTGGTCCATCAGAGGGCTATGCTAGGATCATCAGAATCGACGGTGGAGATCCACTTTTTGATGCTGTGAGAGTGTCTTTGGGTGTGGTGGGGGTCATCTCCAAGGTAGTTCATCTGCTTTCTCTTTCTCTTGTTCAAAACATTTAGCTTATCTGTATATGTTTAAAATAAATAGCACGCAATGCATGTAGGATTCCCATGTCCTTGGCAGCTTGGACTCTAGAGAAATTAGCAAGCCTCACTCTTTCAAAATAAATGCTCTCACTCTATATATTTCTTTGTTAATTTCACTTCGAGCAAGAGTTGAAAAAAATTCAAATGCTTTATGGTAATCAACATTACGGTGGGCTGACTTCTATTGGAGTGGGATTTGGCGGGACCAATATAAAGGAGATGAAACAAAAAAGCCTTATTGAAGTGGATTTTAGATTTTGACACAAAGATAGAACATATGTTTCATCTATCGGGCCACTGCCGGAAAGTGCAGGGAAGGAAATTCAATGAGACTGAGAATGTTGTAAAACCCAGCAAACATTCTTCTTGCTCAAGGTTCATGCAATCATTTCTTGGGTACATGTAGGGAAATTCTCTCACAGTTAAGCACTTCTCGCTTTTGAGGATAGCCAAATCCCTACTCTCCTTGCGTGAGACTTTGGTAGGTAAAAATTTTGCTTCAATCTAACAATGAATAGGATTGAATTAGTGTCAAATTTGGACTTATGACAATTAATGAATAAATAAATAGGGTGATCGATCAAGTTAATCCTAAGTGAGTTAAGTGGCCTATGGTACACCATATACGTCTTATTTGTGGATGCCTTTTAGTTTTTCACTTGAATTTATATTATTATTATTTTTAATTTTTATACAATTAATGATATGTATGGATGTGCTGATGTATTGATTATCAGCAATATCCACACACTTCTCCCAAAGAACCACCACCGACATTATATGTTTTGTTACTCGGTCAAATATTTGCATAAAAGCTATAAAACTTGTGATGTAAAAGCCATGTTTCAAGCATCCATACTGCCTTTATTGAACGAAGGATCCACAATCCCTAGAAGCCCTTTCCTCCTTTGAATATTGGAAACATGATAGAGTTTATTAATTAGCCCAATAGCCTTAAAATATGTAAGATCTAGGTTTTTTTTTTTTTTTTAATCTAGGTTTATCTTATATTTTCGGCTGTCTGATCTAAAATTATGAAAGAAATGGTTCATTAAACAGCTTCCATTTTGACCTTACTTGGGACAAATGAAAAGCATCTAATGATCTAATTATTAGTATTTGGCTAATGAGCTTTGAGAATCTCTGCCCCATGTCATATTTTAAAATACATAGTAGACCTCTTGTGACTATAGGATCCGGAACTTCTTTTCTTTTATATTTTTAGAAGTTTTTATGAAAGATTAAGCTTAAACTGATAATCCACAAGTCAGTAAATAAATTTTACAAATCATCATAGAGTGCCTGATAGAGGATGTCAGTTATTTCTTTTAACTAAAAAATGCCCTCAAAATCATGATACCATGAGCGTAGCTCTGAAATTGTCACCCATGTAAAAACCTGCAACTCCAGTAAACCTTTATCTTTATGTGAAAACATGCAACATTGCAACGCCAAGGTATTAAATCATTCCAACCATATATAAAAGACCTCCCTAGCACAGAAATCCATCCCTCACCTTCATTCCCTGCCCCTCCCACACGTATTGATTTTTTTATGTCCTACTCCCTTCAGTTTCAATTCGTACATGCCCATGCTCCTAGACCCTTCCAACCAAAGAAAGTGCACCTATATCCTGGTCGTGTAACCACGGTCAATTTAACCCAGTCTTTTGTCTTCACAAAGAGAGAGATCACAGACTTGAAAATGACACACAAGTGTAGGTCCAATATTTGGACCCATCTCAATTTGGGTGTGGGTCTGGGTTCGGTCCGTGGATCCCATACGAATTCACGGCCGCATATTGTATAAGAAAAAATGTACATTAAGTATGTTACGTTAATATATAACTATACTATAGGGATTGGAACCCAATTTCTAATAGTTTTGGGTCTAGATTCAATTCAACTTTTACCGGTGGTATACCTGATATGGACTTAAGTAAGGCTCAGGATCCGGATCCATAAAACATCATTTGATTCTGTTACGCGTTGAGCATAAACAATAAATGTAGGTTTTGGACCCACAATTCAAATAATTTGAATCTCGATCCACCATGGATCTGACCAGGATTGACCGTATATAAATTACCTTCTGTTTTTTTCGCAAAAGTATATATATACCCAGTTGAAGGATTAGAAAATTAAGCTCATGTGTAGTTCAAGTTTGTTGGGTTTTGAAGGATTCAGTTGAGTATCCAAAGCATTCAATTGAATTCATTAATTACTCACCTGAGTTTTTAATTTGTACCTAATAGGACTTTAAGCAAATCGTTGTTTGCAGGATTAAAAACATATAAGTAGGAATTACCCCAAACTTGATCTAGTTAAGCTGATTTACTTGGGTTGAGTATCAGTTTTTCTTTTCTTTTTTTTTCAATTAAATGAGTTTCAACAAATGAACTAGGTAACACTCTCATTGGAGCTTGGATTCAAAAGAAGCATCACCAATTCATTCAAAGACGACGCCCATTTGGAGGACGAATTCATGGATATCGCACAGATTTACGAATTTGCAGACATTATATGGTATCCATCACAGTATCAAGCAGTCTACAGATATGATAATCGAGTCCCACTTAACAGCTTGGGAGATGGGATAAACGATTTCATTGGATTTCAGTCCATGCCTGTCTCCGTCTATATGGCAGTCAGAGCCACAGGTTCATCTCTATATATTTACTTTAATATCTTCTTTCATTATTATCCTTCTCATTTCATTAACAACTCCGACCTTGTCATCAAAACAAAAGAAAAAAACAACAGCTCCGACCTCAGACAGATAGGATAAAGCTTTGATGATGATTCATTACGGATGTATTATAATTATGAATATGTATAATAGAAAATGTACCATTATTATGATAATCAGGTCCAAGTTGGGCCACCATAGTACTCTGTTTCATATGACTTAAACCTGAACATAGAGCAGGTATTTTCGGGCTGGACTTATCAGTATCGGGTCTAACACAACCCATTGACAGCCCTATGTGATGGATGCCAAGTCATTCCAGGTGCATATTTTCTGGGTTGGGTCAATTTGTGGTGCTTTCAACGTGTCAACTGGAAATCTGTTCATGTCAATTCCCATGCAGCCAAGCCACAAAATTTGAACTATTTTCATAGATAGAGATTTGAGTCTAACCATGAGTTTTTGTTATGTGGACACAGAGGAGGAGCTGGAATCCGAAAGGGATGTCAAAGGCAAATGTGTAATGGCAGCATCACAAGTAGCATACAAGGAGTTAGTTGCCAATGGCTTGAAGAACAATGTTATCTTCACAGGCTATCCAGTCGTGGGCCGTCAAGGTCGGATGCAAACATCTGGCTCTTGTTTGCACTTGTCCATGTGCCCTTGGGACCCCAGAATCAAAGGACTTCGAATTTATGAAGCTTCAGCTGTATTTCCCGCTTCGAAGTTTAGAGACTTCATCCAAGATGTTAAGATGCTTAGAGACCTAAAACCCAAAAATTTCTGCGGGTTGGACATGTACATCGGGTTTCTGATACGGTTCATCAAGGCTTCCCAAGCATATCTGGGTCCATCAGAGGATTCTGTTGCTGCAGATTTTACTTTCTATCAAGCGGACAAGCCTTTGATGCCAAGGCTCAACCAAGATGTTTGGGAAGAGGTGGAGCAAATGGCATTCTTCAAGTACAGGGCTAAGCCACATTGGGCCAAGAATAGGAACCTTGCGTTCTTAGGTGTAGAAGATAAGTACCCAAACTTCTCCAAGTTCATTGCAGTGAAGCAGCAACTGGACCCTCAAGGCATGTTCTCTAGTGAGTGGTCAGATGAGATACTCTTTGGAAAGGGAGCATCCAAAGGTGATGGTTGTGCAATGGCAGGGCAATGCATATGTTCAGAAGATAGGCATTGTAGTCCAGGTGATCAATATTTCTGCAAACCAGGCCTTGTTTATAAGGAAGCGCGGGTATGCAGATACTCACCTTCTTCCATGTCCTCACCCTGATATATTTCAACCATGAAATTTCATGTAGCATGAATAAAACATGTATTGGTTATTCATTTTAGTCAGCATAGCATTCTCAAACCTCTACTATGATCAAGTAGGTCGACCATTTTTACCTGTTTAACATTGAAGTCCCCTGTACTTGAATGGAAAGGGTAAAGAAGCAATGCAGTAGCAGGTTTCTCCGTTCACAGATTCTTTTACTGCACACATACAAAGTAGATGCACAAGAAGATAGAAAGGGGGAAAAAAAGAATTGCTGAGGTAAGTCGGAAAGCTCCGGATCTTTGCTAGATCTATGAAACATCATTTCACTTTAAAAAAATTGAGGCATCTCCCCATCTGCCGATACAACCAGAGATCAATCTCTGGGTCTATTAGATGGGGTCCAGGGGTAGTGTGTGTGAGTGTGTACGAGAGCAAAACAACCACCAAGAAAAAAAAAAGAAGAAAAGTTCAGACAATCCATTACTTCCCACCATGTTATGAACCGGCTTCACAAACACTAATTTGGATTGTAGACGAGTTTTCTCAGGTCGACTCAATGAAAAGCTCTGACTGTCCTTGAAACTTGTTCAAATCTAAAATTTTCTTCTATAAGGGGAAGGCAAAAAAGAGTAGGCCTTTTATGCAGGTTTCTCAGATAATCTGCCTTCAGAAACAACAGTTCCAGTCCCTTCGAAGAAGATATTCTGTTCTGTTAACCTGCTGAGTTCAGAGCCTGCTTCAGTCTGCACACCCAAGAGAGGAGTGGGGTGGCCCGGGTGGGGGTGTACAAATAGGAATTAGCTCACTCGGGTTTGTGTTCATCATTTGCATGGCAATGAATACCAACCCCTGCTCAAGACCACTTTCCGGAAGGGGTCCCCGCTGCTCATCTGGGCTGGCCAACATGAGAAAAACCCACTTAGTTTAAGCACTCTTTTAACTTTCTAAGATAGGAACAAAAGTTAGTTTGGCTTCAACATCACTTAGCCTGAGCTGTAAAGCAACAGATCATTCATAATTAGCTGCCGGTCCATTGTAGCTTGTTGAGAATCTGGACTGGTCAAACCTGGCTCAATAATCCAGATTCTTCAAATGAGGAGAGTCCATTTATCAGGCGGTATGCAAAGAATCTTCAATCTGTAAAGTTTGGGATGATGAGCCACCAAGAGATGGACCAAACAGACATGATCCAGATTCATGGACCCTGCATTTATCCATGCATACAGAAAGGAGATAGCCTTTTCCTTTTCATTGCACAACAAACTGGAAAGAACAAGTAACAAACTGGAAAGAACCGAGTACTTGCACAGGAAGGATCCGTTTTGGAAGTTATTACTGTAACCACCCATTTAAAGCCAGGATATGTTTCTGTGAGGCCATATTTTTATGCATGCTTGTAAAACAAGTTCTTCAAATGATCAAAGACAACAATAAAAAATACTTTAGACAGGAATCTAATAACTTGCTCTCATCACAACAAAAAGAATTACAAATTCCTTGAAAGATTACCTTACACTAACCGTGAGGTAAAATTTCTGCTGTAAAGGCTGCTTAACAGCCTAAATTCGTCCACCCCACTGTAGATTATACCCTTGTTTATGCTTCTGATGCCAATTTCTCACCCTCTATCACTTCCCCAAGAGTAAAACGGACAAACCTCCGAACCTTTATGTTCTCACCAATCGCAGCAACTGTCTGTTTCACTAGATCCTTCACCAGCATAGTGTCATCTTTGATAAAGGGCTGCTCTAGGAGAGCAAGCTCTCCTAGTCTCTTTGACACCCGCCCCTCGACAATCTTCTCTCTTATGTTTTCAGGCTTTGACTGTAAATCCTCTCTCTGCATTTCCAGCTCTCTCTCCTTGCTTAGAATGCTCGCTGGTATCTCATCCATTGACACAAACTGCACCTGTGGACAGGCCACAACCTGCATGGCAAGATCATCTACCAGGTCCTTGAACTTTTCACTACGGCCCACAAAATCAGTCTCGCAGTTGACCTCTATCAGGACCCCGATGCGGGAGTCATGGATGTAGGATGCAATTCGGCCCTCTGCAGCTAACCGGCTGGATTTCTTATCAGCCGCCGACAAGCCCTTCTTTCTGAGATACTCCTGTGCCTTCACAAGGTCACCACCTGTTTCTGTGAGAGCTTTCTTGCAATCCATCATGCCTGCACCTGTTTCTTCCCGCAGTTGCTTAACAAGTGCTGCCGAAATGGCAACTGCTGGTGGCCTGTCATAAGAGTTTTGGGCATTGTAACAGTAGCACAAAGAGTCTGAATGTATACCAAATTAAGCAGTTTGGATATATTTTCATGATTAATGATTTCTATCTATTCTGTTGTAGGGTTGTGTGTTCAGGGTGGTGTAGACGAGCAATTGCAATAAGGTGTGATACTTCAAAAAGAGATTTTTTCCTTTTTCCTTCCCAACTCATAGTATGACCATAATTTCGAGCAGAAACACCATAGGGCCCCGGTGGAAGCATGACAATCATCAAGTGCTAGGTGATTTGAATGGTCTCCTCCTGATCTATGGGGAAAATGGTAAACATCTAATATAGCAGGTACACATTTGAGGACCTCAAAGAAGCGAAGTCTTGGCTGTTAGGGGGTCATACAAGTTGGTTCACAAAATAAGCTATGCTACATGAATGTAGGTGGAAATCAGGTAAATATGAAGTTCTTCTCAAAACAGAGACACCACCAAGCAAGAGATGTGGGGTGGTAAGGTTGATTATATCTGGGCCCCTCAGGTGGAAGCATGACAATCATCAAGTATGACCACAATTTAGAGCAGAAACACTGTAGGGCCAGGTGGAAGCATGACAATCATCAAGTGGTAGGGGATTTGAATGGTCTACTCCTGATCTATAGGGAAAATGGTAAACATCTAATATAGCAGGTACATATTTGAGAACCTCAAAGTAGCCGAAGTCTTCACTGTTAGGGGGTCCCACAAGTTGGTTCGCAAAATAAGCCATGCTACATGAAGTGTAGGTGAAAATCAGGTAAATATGAAGTTCTTCTCAAAACACAGACAGCACCAAGCAAGCGATGTGGGGTGGTAAGGTTGATTATATCTAGACCCCTCAGGTTTGCCAGCAAATAACCTTTATGTGGATGGTGTGTAACTGAAAATGTGGGTATATATACCCACAGTATTTTCCAGCAAATAACCAGGCGCTCTGTTTTTTTTTTTTTTTTTTTGAAATTGCCTATATATACCCACATTATTTTTCCTTTCAGAAAAATAATGTGGGCATATATAGGTAATTCAAAAAAGAAATAGAAAAAAAAGAGAGGGCCTTTCTGTATACTGACAGTGGGCCCACTAAGGAGAAATGCAAGCCTTGAACTGGCACCAATCCAATTTGCTGACCAACCTGTGGAGCCCATCTAAAGGTTTTTCTTATATATATATATATATAATCCAAATAGTTTTTTTTCCCTTGAACAAAATCCAGACAGGTTTATCAACCTCAGAAAAAAAAATCCCTGTTTCAAACAGCGCATCTCAAGGTATTTCAAAGGAGATGCCCATAAATCCCACTTTTTTATTTTATTTTTCCCCCTACCCTTTCAACAACTTCCAAGGAGAAAGTACTTACTTCTCAATAGCTTCATTGGCTACTCCAGCAGATTGATCTTTTGACACCCCAGCTGGTGATTTTGCTGCAGTTTGTGCAGCTACCTCCGCAGCAAAGTCTTGGCTCTTCTTCTCCAAACCTTCTCCGAGATTGTATCGCAAAAACCTTCTAACTTTTATATTTTCCCCAATGGTAGCAATAGTCTGTTTCACCCAATCCTTCACAACCATCTTATCATTCTTGATGTATGGTTGCTCAAGCAGTGCAAACTCCTCAAGCCTCTTTCTGATCCTGCCCTCAACGATTTTTGATCTCATCTGCTCTGGCTTCTTCAAAAGATCTTCCTTCTGCATTTCAATCTCCCTTTCCTTACTTACAATCTCTTCAGGGACGTCTTCCGAAACCAAATACTGCACTTGAGGGCAAGCAGCAACTTGCATGGCAAGATCATCAACCAATTGCTTAAAAATGTCACCGCGAGAAACAAAATCCGTTTCACAGTTCACTTCAATTAGAACACCGATTCTGTTGTCATGAACATATGAGCCAATTCTTCCTTCTGCTGTAACTCTGCTGGCTTTCTTCTCTGCACTTGCTAAGCCTTTCTTTCTAAGGAACTCCTGAGCTTTAACAATGTCACCTCCAGTTTCCGCAAGAGCCTTTTTGCAGTCCATCATCCCTGCTCCAGTCTCTTCACGTAGCTGCTTTACAAGAGCTGGAGATACTGCTGACACTGCATATTGTGCAGTAAACACAGATCAGTAACTGAATGCTCTGCAGTTGTAGACATTATGACTGTTTCAAAACCCCAACACCCACACAGACATCAAACACCACTATTAGTTTAGTTATAGGCATTTCTCAGTATAAAAGGTTCTAGGATCAAGTTCATGAGGACTTTGCACTGCTTTGGTCTTGCCTGAACCATAATGTAATGAAAAAAGATAACATAATTCTTTAACTAAAAATGTAACAAGATAAACGCAATGTTTTTAATAGTTAATGTAACTATGTAATTAAATAAACCAATATTTTAATATAACAAGTTTATGGTATATTTAGCTCCAAATGATTTCTTTTGATGTTGTGTATCTGTCAGAGACTCAGAAGATGGAGCAATGCACAGTCTGACCAAATTTTCAAAGTTCAAACACAGCCTAGCACACAAGCAATTATACTGGGGTGGAGCTGAACCTATAAATTTTAACTGCAGACTGTTAGCTTTGATTCTAATGATCATCAAGCATTTGTTATTTTTGGCATAGAAACTTCATCATGGTGCAGTGGCCTCAGTATCCCTTACTTTTAAAGTTAAAAGGTTTGCAATATTTCTTCATTATATTTACTGCTGTCACACAAAAGAAATAATTTGTGTTTCCAATATACCATTTACACAATGGTGCTTGGCATATGCTAGCACTGGACCCACCATCTTTGAAAATATAAAGTAAGCACCCATGGATAAGATACTCATTCAGTATGCTACGTGTACAACACATATTCTAGATGATGCAATCAGAAGATCAGATGGGAAAAAAAAAGTTATTATACAAGCAACAGGAAAAATAATCATGAAGAAAAGTCTAGAGACCTTTAGTGGTGCTTCCTTGAGGAGTTTCAGTTTGATCACTAGAACTGACACTGCCATTTTGTTCCGGGGTAGAAGTGGCTTCCTTCGTATCTTCATGAGACACGGCAGAAGCCATTTGGTCCATTGCCAGCGGTGCTTTGATCTCCACTTTATCCTTTATCAAACTATCATTGGCTTCACTCACTACAATTTCCTCAACAACCTCACTTTTTAAAGATGAAAATTGATCAGCTGATTCACCAGGTGAGCCAGTTTCCTGTTTTTCTTCCTTCACTTCATCTGGTCCGAGGGCCTCATTTATCACATTTGCAGCATCAGATGACGCTTCATTCTCCACAACTGGTGGCACTTCTATCTCTACTTTATCCTTTGTCAAAGTATCATTGGCTTCACTCACTACTACTTCCTTAACGACCTCACTTGCCGACGATGAGATTTGACCAGCTGTCTCACCAGGTGAGTAAGTTTTGTGGCTATCTTCCTCCAATTCATCAATCATAGGGGCCTCATTTTGTTCCACACTTGACACAATAGATGACACTTCACTCTCCACAAGTGGTGGTACTTCTGTTTCCACTTTACTATCATTCTTGGAAGTATCATCAACACTCGCTACTACTTCATCAGCGATAATAGTTTCTGAAGATGACAGTCCATTACGTGCTTCAGAAGTTGTGTTGGTTTTGTTGCTCTCGTCCTCCACTATATCAGTCACTGTCCCTGCATTAGCCAATGTTGAAGTTTTAGGGCTCAACTCATCTTCCTGTGTAGTTTCATAAACACTGACTGGGTCCTTATCACTACTTGATGGCAGAACTACAGGAGTGTTGGATTCAGTTTCTGTGGGGACAACAGGTCCTTCAATATGTTCTGAAGATGTTGATGACACTGAAATTTCAGTAGACTTCTGCATTCTCTCCCTCTCTTCCAAAAATGTGGCAATTGCTTCATTCTTACGGAAAGCCACCTCAAACGGGTTGGTCGCAGAATGCCACACCCCCTTGTTGAGTTTCAAATTCAAATCATCCACATTATCTTCCTTTTTCATTGTCAATGTTACCTGCCCCCTTGTAATACGCAGAACTCGGACATTCACATCTTGACCAACCTGCAACGAAGAGGTTCCCAAAATAGTACTGTGTCCTTCAGATTGCTCAGATGACGGTAGAAATCCCTCCTCACCCTCGGGAAGAGATATGAAAGCACCTGCCCGGGTTAAGTTCTTTACCGTGCCATCAAGAATCTGGTCCTTGACAAACTTCGAGCTTTTCTGTACATCATCTCTTTTCTGATTGGACTTGTTTTTTCTCGCAGATCTTGGTTCTCTATCACCAACAGCAGGAGTGTCTTTTCGTTGCTGGAGCTTGTTAATATCATCACCTTCACGCATCGTTAGTGAGATACGCCCAGTTTCAAAGTTTACTTCCAAGAGCCTCACCTTCACCTCTTGCCCAATAGAAACAAAGCTGCCAATGTCCTTAACAAAGCTATCAGTCAGCTGGGAAACATGCACCAGGCCATCTGTGAAAGCTCCAAAGTCAACAAAAGCACCAAATGGTTGAACGGATCTAACTTTCCCTGTAAATGTAGCACCCAGGATAAGATCATCATTCTTCACTGGTGGCATCTCACTCTTCCTTACAGGCCTCGTGCGTTTAGATTGAGCAGGAGTAGCACCCTCATCTCCTTTCAGGGAAGCCTCACTAGTTTCAGTAGAGGCAAGTGGAACTTCTGAGGTTCTATCGATATCTTCACCTTCAACAACTGGCTCTTCTACCTCTACATCAGTCCCTATGGAAGCTAAGATTTGGTTTCTTTCTCGATGGTGTATAATACTTCCCCTCTTGTATTTGGTAAACAATCTTACTGAGGTTGATCGAGGGAGAGGAAACCTTTGGGAGATGAAGGATGGTATTGTGGATTTTCCAAAGATCTTGCATCTTGTTTGTCTATTCTCTTTCCTTGAGGTGAAGGCAGTTGTTCTAGGGAAGAGAGAAATGTTTCCTATGGAACAAGGAATTACAGGCATCATGTTGAATTCTATCCACCAATTTAAGGGGTCTAATCTGCAGTTATAGGTTCCTCATTTTTCTTTTAACCTGCAAATAAAAGTGATATTAAGAGTCAAGACCCACAATGTATGAATCAAGTTTACATCAACAACTACATTAACTTCTACGTATGTTTCCCATAAACTAAGATTCATAAATCATGGTTTCAAAACTTGGTGCTTGTCCAGCAATTCAGCTTTCATGAAGCATTATTACTAGATTAAATTCACCTGTCTTTTGGAAGATTAAAAATATCAACAAAGTCCCTTCAGAATGGCTTGCTTAGTGTGTCCCACAGCATAAGCATGTCAGTATCACGCTTTCAATGCTCACACTACTATATAGTCATTCAGAATGATCATATACAGGTGAGACTGTCACAAACAAAGTACTAGTGTGTTATTATTTACATTGTGTTCACCTAACAGTAAGGCAAACCATTGGTATCAACCTCCCCCTTTAAAGACGGCATCCCCTAAATATAATTCCAAACAGAGTAGTAAGTGGTAACTCGCATTTGGATTGAATGATGTCTAAATGGGCACATTAACTCTGAAAACTAAGTAGGACCAAACTGGCAAGATTCATCACAGCGGTAATTATCATGACAATTACAGTGATACCAGGACTATGGCTGAGTCAGTAGGAGACGGTTCGGAACTTGAGATCAAACAGTCTGCTGCTATGGTTGACAAACCATTGGGACTCTACAATCCAAAATTCAAATAGTGGCAGTCAAGTTCGACTAGCCAATACATCCAAAAGCTTAAGCTGTTGGGAAGCAGAAGACCAATCTGGTGAAACCCCCCACGGGACACTGTTCAAATTCACAACCCACACGACCCTACCCATGCAACCTGGGGGAACAATGCCTCCCAAGGTTTGAGCTCGAGACCTAGTGTGGCTCTAATACCATGTCAATTCGACTAGCCGATACATCTCAAAAGCTTAAGCAGTTAGGAAGCGGAAGATCAATCTTTAGAACAGTGGCAACCCATTGGAGCTCAACCTGCCCTCTTAATAGGTGATGTGCCCTAATATCAATCAGATCTCTGGCCAACGCTTAGGATAGTATAATATTTGGATTGGCCAGGCCCAACCAATTCAAAATTAAGTCCTGAAGAAACCAAGGCCTGGCCCACTAGAAGCTCTACTATGATCGGGTATACATATTTAGACTGAAGTCACTCAACCATGTCAGCAGATGTGGTTCACAGCGTGATTCACTTCCATGAAAATGAATCATAGTGTTACAACCCAATAGTAGACCAGACCCGACCAGTTAGTGAGTCAAATTGATAAGGAAATATAGTGAATTGACCAGGCGGGTCAATTAATTAATTTTTTATAGATTAGCCACTATAATAATTGAAATATAGAATAGTATGTAAGGGTTGTGTTCTGTTAAGGAGGTACCTCTCATGGATGTGCATTAGAGGTAATCTTTTAACCATTGCGTGGGACACCTCATAACAAATCCAACCCCCTCACACTCACTAACCCCAATGAATTAGCAGTCACCTAAATTTGGCACTAATATGAATAATGGAATTTAATCCGATGGAGATTATTATTCATACCAAACCAAACCAAACCAAGCCTTTTCCCACTAGGTGGGGTCGGCTATATGGATTTGACGACGCCAATCAAATCTGTTTAGGGCCATGTCCTCCGTTAGATCCATGTAGGCAAGATCATGTTTAATAGTTTCTTTCCAACTTCTCTTGGGTCTCCCTCTCCCTCTCCTACTCTTGGCAAACTCCATGCTTTCACACCTTTTAACAGGTGCCTCTGTTGGACGCCTTCTAACATGGCCGAACCATCTCAGTCGATTTTCTCTCATTTTATCTCCAATCGGTGCTATTCCTACTATGCCCCTAATCTCCTCATTCCTAATCCTATCTCTCCTTTTGATCCCGCACATCCATCTTAGCATTCTCATCTCCGCAACTTCCATCTTCTTGACATGATTATGCTTTACTGCCCAACACTCTGATCCATATAACAACGCTGGCCGTACCGCCACCTTATAATACTTTCCTTTAACCTTGAGGGGGACTTTCCGATCACACAAGACCCCCGAAGCACTCCTCCATTTGGTCCACCCGGCTTGAATCCTGTGACTTACATCAGTATCAATCCCTCCATCCTGTTGCACCATAGATCCAAGGTACCTAAAGTTTTCTTTCTCTACTATCTTTTGTGTGCCCCAACTTACTTCTATGTTACCAGGTGTCCTACTTTGACTAAACTTGCATTCCATATATTCCGTTTTGCATCGACTTAGCCTAAACCCTTTTGTCTCTAATGTTTTCCGCCACAATTCAAGTTTAGCATTCACTCCTTCTCTCGTCATGTAGGTGAGTGCTAATTCATTGGGGGTTACTGAGTGTGAGGGGATTGTATTTGTCATGGGGTGTCCCGCACAGTGGTAAAAAGGTTACCTCTCATGCAAATCCATGAGGGGTACCTCTTATTAGAATATTGTCCAATATGTAAAAGTCTAAAAATATGTATATTTTTTAAAAGAATCTACATAATTTTTATATTAATTGTAGTTTCACTTTTCAACTGTTATTTCATGTACCTTTTCTTTTGCTTGGCTGCTCTTGAATGGGCTTGTTTTTATCTAATGGGGTTGAAGGAAAAACGAACCTTTAACCTCCTTTATTTTCCTATCGATCCTTCACCTCTCCTCTATGGAAGGAATGCCTCTACCATCACCGTGTGTGAGGTGACTTCTACCATTTTGCTTATTTTTTTAATTTAAAATTGCTTATTTATTTCCAAATTTGTAAGGATAAAATGCCATATGACTAGGGGTGCAACTCAGATGGGACAGATCGGTTATTGAACTAGCGGCTAGCGCAAGTCAAGCTTGAATTGCATGCAGAGAAACCTGAGCCTGGATGGGACTTAACTTCCCACTCCTAAGCCTAAGGCAAACGAACAGACTTGGACCGACGAGGATGAGTCTTGTCGAGTCATGAGTTGAACAGATAGTCAATCTAGTTTCAACCAAAAGTAATGTTATATGTGAACAAGTTGAGTTGGGTCAGCCAGGTTCCTAGTCACATCAGGTCAAAAAAGCTATGAAATGAACCACACCTCAAGGCATGATTCAATCCAATCGTGGGTGATGCTTAGGCCCATCACTTATGGGTGGAAGTTGAGAACCAACAGTTCACTACTAGGAAATGTGGGCCCATAATGCAGTTTTTGGCTACATGTGATCATACTAAACTAGTTATTACCAACCTTGCTATACTAATAATGGGCAATGGCAAGAAATAGTTAGGAACAGGCCTAGAGTTTTTCCCATTTCTTTTTCTTTTTTCTTTTTTCTTTTTTCTGGTAGAATAATATATTGAGTGAGCAAGTTTTTCGAAAAGCTTGACCAAGTCCAACTTTGTACTTTCTGGTCAAGATCAAGTATTCAATTGATTTTGGGTTTTCAAGTGTTGCACCATCTGTGATCTTGAATGAGGACCGTCTGGACCGATATCAATATCCATGCAAGCTACATTTCGCAATACATAGGTGATGAACCAACTAAAGAAAATTCAAGAAGAGATAAATTCTTTCCATGACAATATATTTCAAACTAAAGTATATTTTTATATTAATTTATGTTAATAAATTATTATTTTTAATGGCGATTTTGTTACTATAAGAAGAGCTATGGAGTATGGAGTATAAGAGATATACACACAAAAAAAAAAAAAAACTCCCACAATAAAAGGGCTCACCCGGTGCACAAAGTGCTCCCCGGCTAAGCGGGGGTAGGGGGAGGGTGGGCGCATGTGTACGCAGCCTTACCCTTGCATTTTGTGGTCCCAATACACCAACAAAAAAAAATGAAGAAAACATCTAGGGGGATTGATTGATATCCTTAACTAGTAATCATCATCATCATCATTATTCATTATAAATTATTATTGTTGGCAATGAATGGACGCCAAACAAAAAGAACTGCATTTGAAATAATCCAGATACTGCTGTAAATGTTCGAAGTGATGTTTTATAACGCGTTGTATTGGCAAACAATTGTGTTTTGCTAAGTATTTCTCATGTAACTGAGATGCATTTATAATGGTCCAGTCTGTCTAGAATGTTCCAGCTTCTGCAAGTGCAGAGAAACATTTCAGTGCTACATAAAAAATCACAATTCAACTAATCTATTTAGATGCACAAAATTGACAGATTTAAACCATGGCAAGTAGTTTCTAGTGCAAAATGCGAAACCAAAATATACAACCAGTAAGTGCTTCAATGACAACAATTTTATATAGGCACCTAAATATGGGAAAACTTCCAAATGCCATCATTACATTTAATAATTAAAGCAGCCAGAAATAGTTACAATAATTAAGTAGTAAATCTCGCTCACTTGAATCGGCATTACTATCGCTAAATAACTATTAGATAAAAAAGGATTAGTAACTTCTTTCAAATTCCAATAAGCAAATCTCAAGGTACAAAACTCAATGTCATGACTCCCTCGGAAGAAATTGATGATATCCAATTTGGGTGAAATGCCTTTGTCACTCCCTTTCTCCCTTCCGAATTTTAGGAATAAAAGAACTTCCACAAGAAATCATTTTAGATCCAAGCAAGTTTTCAGCGGATATTTACCGTTCCTCGTTAATATACAAAGTTGCATTAATCTTCCAGCTGATTTTTCTGAAGACGAGCACTGAGGGCACATTTGAACAGCGTCATTTCCGCGGAAACGGATCCATATTTCCTTTACGCAACGTAAGTTGCTGTGGTAAATCAGGGAAAAATAGCCGTTAAATTCCTCGCTTCAGCAGATTACGGTGTCCGATCCCCTCCTATAATGAACGCATTTCCACAGAAGAGGAAGCACGGCTTTCCTCTTCCGCGGGCATACACAAATGTGCCCTTAATCCCATCTAGAAACATGCATGATATAATTTAGCCTTGGGGAATAGGCACTAGTGTGATTTTGGACCAACTGTATATAGGAATCTTTCACAATGTTTCAGAATAACAGTATTTTATTATTTTCACATCGGAGACACTCTGTACCCAAAGGAGAAAGATTGCAAGAACTGGAAATATGCAAACAGTCAATAGGTGGTGGAAACCTAGCATATTTTGGCCTTCTGGCCAGACATCACCTTGATCAAGAGAGCGATAAGTTTCATTATCCACATGCCGTGGTAAAAAGGTGCATAAGCAGTAGTGTAGTACATACATAAAGTGACAAATTCCAATTCAAAGTAAGGTGGATCATTCGTTCAGCCTTAGTTTTGCAAAATTGCAACTTCAACAAAATCTTCTTCTTTCAAAGCTAAAGACAAATGTGCATGCCTAGTCACTCCAAATAATGTCTTATAGAAACTG
Organism: Litsea cubeba; assembly: GCA_012931725.1. Classification (NCBI taxonomy): domain Eukaryota; kingdom Viridiplantae; phylum Streptophyta; class Magnoliopsida; order Laurales; family Lauraceae; genus Litsea; species Litsea cubeba. Next base: position 20,241,920 of record CM022945.1, read on the forward strand.
AAAACTTCAAACACTTATATAGATTCAAGACATTTGGTAACTAGTGCATGACATCTAAACCTACCTAACAGATGATATGCCAATATTGCTAGCCATGGTTATAAAACAAAGTTTTAAATGTAGTATCAGCCAAAAACAAAACCTTTGCATATCAATTAATGTATCATTCTTTGACTGCTATCTCATTTTGTTTTGGCTCTTTTCCATGGCCCTTTTTCCTAAATGATAATTTTAGAATAACTTTTTTATATTTTTTTTTTGAATAACCAGAATATAAAAACTGCAAAACTTCATTTCTTTAAAAAAATAAAATAATGAAATGGAATATAAAGTGGGTAAAAATGGAGTTTCAGTAGATTTTAAATTTCAAAATGAACACTCTACATATTAAAAATTGGCAGCCTTCATAAAGTTTGGTTTGTGTGGATTTACAACCATGGAGCTAGTAATTATCTCAACTCTGTCTCTAGTCTTCATAAAGATTTCACCTTTTCGTTTTTCTTTTTTTTTTCTTCCAATTACTAAATAAAGCTATTGCTCATCCCCAATTCTCTTTCCTTACTTCCATTCACACCCAATTTTCATCTGGGAGTTTCTACAAATAGATGGCACCATCTTTTTCACTCACATTCGACCCTAAACAAGAAAGAAGAGTCCAAAATCATCTGTCATGTCTTCGTTTACATGAAATCTCGTCTAGGAACATTCAAAGAAAAATCAAATAAGAACAGAAGCATTTCCAAGCTTAAAAATGTGATTTTGGAGAAACCCCAAGAAGTACTAAGAGCAGTGCTCATATCTACAAAGCTAAATTCAAAAAATCAAATGAAACCCAGATGAGAAAAACAGCAATCGAGAATCATGTTAGTGGAAAATCCAGATTCCAAAGGCTAGAAATTGAAGACCCAGGAATTATACCCACGGAAACAAACCTGATCAAATGAGAAGAGGAAAGACGATTTTTTTTTTCCCTTTCTTCTCGGTTCTTGTCTCGAAACTCGAAAGTGGAAGAGGAATGAAAGGCGGGGCTTTGAGTCCTTATCCGACGCCAGAGGCTCTCCATTTTGCTTTGTAGCGTTTCTTGCTACAGATGGCGACGACGTAGCATCATGGCCTTACACGTGGCAGTCCAAATGATCAGTGGGAGTCATTGATGTTTTAGGAAAGAGGCCAGGAAAGGATGGTATAGTGACAAGGCAGAAGGCAACCATCATCATGTATTTTGGGGCACGGTCTACTAACCGTTGTGGATGGCTAGGATGTTGTCACATCAGAAGGAGTAGAGAATTAGGGATGCTGCACATGGGCCTTGTTCAATCTAATTGGGCTCCATCAATGTGTGGCCTTATCTAAAATTGATGGCTAAGACAGACCATTGCGGCCTAGGGATATCTAATTGCCCACGAGATCAATGATTCCAGTTCAAGAGATCTTAATTTAGTTTTGATAGGGCAGCGAAATACCCCGTGGTAAGGGCACGTTCGTGTATACATTTTTCTGTAAAGAGGGAAAATTATCACGTAAGCAAATTCAATATAAATGGAGACGTCGAAAAAGGATTTCGTAGAATTTAGTATTAATGTTTGGTGTGAATTTTTGTTCTTCGTTGAATTGGTGCTAATATTATTTTATGCGGCAGTACGTTCCTTATAGAAAATCAAATTTTCCTGCTTGGTGAAACAGGTTTTTGAATAAAAATAATATAGCATGTATATTATTTATTCAACATCAAATAATAAGTTATTTTAAAGAAATAAAAAATAAGTGTAGGGTTTTGGGTTGAAATGAAAAAGAGTGAGGAAAAGAGAGAGAAGTTTTCCGAAGAAATCCATTTCTCATACCCCCTATAGGAAACCCATTTCTAGCATCAGCAAGGAATATGCTGACGAGGTAGGAAAACGTTTTCGTGAAATTTTTCCGCACCAAACGCATGAGAAATGAGTTTTCCGCGGAAAATCGTCCATTTTTTTGCGAAAAAGTGTTACACAAACATGTCATGGTAAGTGATGTTTGGAGATTATTTGGCTGCCTAGTATTTGAACCTCGGCTTGTCATCATCCTTAGGGCTGTACTATTTGGGAGAGGACGTCTTCATTTGAATAAATGTTCGAGCTATGATAACTAAGATGATTAAGTCATAAATGATTACCATTAAATGGACCGTTAAAAGAAGACAAATGATCATGTATATACACTGCATGCCATCCAGTGGGGCCCACCTTATGACCCGTCTGAATGGGGCACACAAATCCACCCCACCCCAATATTCACCCATCCCGAATAGGTTGCGCCATTGGATTGAGAGTCAATTTTTTTTTTTTTTATAAAGTTATTAAACTTGTAGGCTATGAATGAAGGAGATAGAGGCATTAGATTGATTTCAAATTTAATATTTAGAATGGTCTTACTTGGATCTTTCAATCCTCCCTTCCCTAATGGATTTCAAATTGGTTGTGTTCTGCAAAAGAAATTGAAGCAATTTTTTTTTCCTTCTTCTTTAATGCCTTTTTGTTTATTGGGTTCTATTGAAAATAGAAGGTGGAGTTCTTAAAGGCTCCAATGGTTTGTCTTAGTTTTCGTTTGAAGGGGTAAGAGAATCATTGAAGGAAGGATTTTGTGAGTGTTTTTTTTTTTTTTTTTTCAAATAAGAATTGAATTGGAGATGAGTTGCATTTTCTTTCTCTTTTTGAGTGATTTCTTGATTTTACTAGTTGTGCTTTTTAAATGGAAAAATGGTATTTTAATAGATTTCAATTGAATGATGTCATATGTGAATCTTCAATCTATTTAAAGTGTGCAGTTTTATGTTTGCTCTTTTTTTCCTTGTGTTTTGGTAAACATGAAAAATCATTATAGAATAAGAAGATAAAATCAACAAAGGGTCGGATTCTGGATTTTTATCTTGCAAAGAATTTTTTTTGTAAAAACACGTTTTTTCTGTTGAGAATCTTGTACGCCAAACAACCAATATTAGAATCTCACAAAAATAAGACTTCCACTTCCACAGAAAACACCTTCCACAAATGTGCCTAAAAATGAAGTGCCATAATCCAAGTATAGTCAAAATACTGAAATAAAAATAGAATTAATGTGGTATTATCGTTCGTATAGCTGTACAACATTGGGAGTAGGGGTGCACATCGGGTCGGGTTCCGGGTTATCGGACCGGGTCTGACCCGATCCGGTATTTTTTAAGACCTCTAGACTCGGTCCGGTAACCCTGTTAATTAAAACCGGGTTATCGGGTCACCGGGTTACCGGGTTCGGATTTTGGGTAACCCGGTAACCCGGGAAGAAATTGTAAGCTCACGGGGAGGTCCCAGCAGCAATTTGAGCTGACACCATCCATGACAATGGATGGAGATAAAAAAAATGGGTCATGTGTCACCTTGGGCTTGTTTGTTTGCACTTATTTATTTATCTATGAATCAATCAACACATTCATAAATTTTGGCTCTATTTATAGGCCGTTGCCCATACACTGAGTCATTTTTTTTTTTTGGCTAATCATTAAGTGGGCCCTGCTTGGGTCTGAATATTCTTAAAAGGCTCATCGAGGACCATCGTATTTGATAAAATTAAGTATACATATGTTACAAATGCTGGTCCTGAGAATGACTTTTAGAGGCCCACAAGCTTTTGGGCCTGAAATTAGGCCTGATAGACGCTGGCTAAACTTGGCACATGAACAAATTTTCCCTACTTTCTTCTCTGCCCAAAACAAAAAGATCAATCTGATGGTGAGTAATATCAAGGTCAGCGTGAGGGTGTTAGGTAGACTGATCAATAGTGGGCCCAATGCCACAAACAAACAATGTGGGGTCCTCCCTTGAGTGTAAAATTTCTTTTATTCTGTAGTGTATATGGTTGTCGTTTAGAGGTCATAACACGCATAGAAGTGCACCTACTTGAGTCTGATGGGCCGATGCCAAATACAAATAAGAGATTCAAATATTAGACTTGGGGTCAGAATCCATTAAAAAAAGAATGCATGCATGGACACCCATACATGGATCCAACATCTACCACAGCACTCTCAACGTGAATAATTTTTATTAACTCATCAGATCTGATCATTTGTTATCGGGTTATCGGGTCACCCGATAACTTAAAAAAATCAAACCTAGAACCCGGACCTGTTAAGTAAGGTCCGAGTCGGGTTTGACCCGGTCCGATAAATTCTTTATCAGGTCAGTCCGATAAGGTCCGGGTCGGACCGGATTTCAAGACCCGGTGTGCACCCCTAATTGGGAGCACTAGCACTAGTACTAGTGTGTTTTATGAGCAAGATGGATTGATGGCAGCATAATATCAATTACCTCCAAGAAGAAGTTAAAAATTCTCATCTACATTTGTGGATGGATGGAATTAAGAAAAAATAAACAAAAAAGGACCCAATAGTTTTAGCAATATGTTATTGTTTTCACTAGTCCGTATAATTTTTGAAGTAAATCTCTGGTGAACAGGTAGAATTGTGAAACTAACTGTCAGAACAGTACAGGGCTGCAGTAGAAACTCAGATGCTAGAAGTCTTGCAACCAATTCAGGAAAAGACGAGGGTCCAGTAATGCATCCTAGGATTGGGTCCCTGATATTTGGTGGGATGTTATCATGTAACGAGGTTCCCATGGATTATTTTATTGATAATTAGTGATCCCATTGAGCTCAATTCCATCAATTTCAGGATCTAGGCTAAGCCGCCAAAAGGTATATACTAGTGATCACCACAAATTAACAGAGTACCTCAAGGCTCAAGTAATGGGAGAAGTATCAACATATTTTAGCTTGATTGATTTGTTCTCTTAACTTGGGGGTGGCACTTCTACTGTACTTCTCTCCAGGGGTTAAGAGTGTATCCCACAACTAGTAGAGTGTAAAATCAACAAATTAAAACCCCAATAAGCAGGTCATATTAAAAACGAACAATCGGTCATCACTAAAGTTGGCATGTATGGATCCATTTACTTGAATGAACTTCTAATAAACACGATTTGTCCTTGTATTAACTCTTAACACTCCAAAAAATAAAATAAAAAGGATAAAAATCATCATGAAACAATGAAGGAATCAATTTGTATCATTCTCAGATTGGAGAGCGGCACATCGGACATGAGTTGTTTGCATTCAACCATGTTTCAATGCATTCTCTGTGGAAATCATGCGAACAGGGTAGCCGGGTAACTGTCACTCCGCAAGAATATTCATTCAAACAGATGTTGCACATGTCAGATGAATTCCTATCATCAAATACTTGCGAATACAAAGCTTCGATAGATGATCTCAGTGCAGGACAAGACCTCGGTGCGGGGCTGGTGACACTAATGGACGCACGCTCTCTCATAGCCAAAGCTACCTCCTCTGCATCATATGTATCAACCGTTGCAACTTCTATGAACAGAACAACATCAATTGCATTGTAACCTTCATCTTTTGCGGTCGAAACAAGATTGAAGAGACAAAGACAGACTTCAGTTTCCAAATTGGCCAACTCACTTGATGTCAAGTTGAAGGAGGAAAGAAGGGCGTGGATAAACGAATGTCTCTCAGTAGGAGACCAGAGACGCTCGTCATCGAACTCACACTTTAAAGTGGAATGAGGGAATGTTATAATGAGTAAGGGAGGGAATGCTGTGTCAGCCATTGTAGTAACATCTCCTTCGGCAGAACGCAAAAACCGTTGGTGGCTATGTTTGAAATCGATAGTGAGAGTTGTCATTGTTTCCTTGATGTTCTTGACTGTGTGGGTCACATTAACAACATGCTGTATTCGCGTGAAAGGTATGGTACTGTTGAAAAGAAAAATAAAACAAAATAAAGAGAGAAGAAAAAAGAAGAAAAAGAATAAAGAAAGATGTGTTCATGAAATGTAAATAAGATGAGAGGTCACCTGTAACGAGATCGAAGAAGTTCCACGAAATCAAGTGGAAGCTCATCATCTGGGTCTTCCATATGTCAAACGTAGCACCTAGCTAGCAAGAGAAAGCGAGTTGTATTAATTATTCAAGACTCAAGAGTGACACGTATACATACCAAGAAGTGTGTATATAATATATAATTTTTAAACGCGGATGCAGGGGTTTTTAGTCTCAGGTTATTCTCAAAGAGAGGAAACATCTCACATAGAATACAATTAAGTCCCATATATATATATATATATATATATAAGGATCATCTGCTTAGTGAGATAGATACAAAACGTTATATGGCATAAGATTAGTTGTCTCCCAAGTTGAGAGGATCTGAATACTTGGAAGCTTCTGCAGGAGGGAGCTTCTGCTGCTTGAAACAATCCTCTGTCGCGGAAGCTCTATACTATTATAGTCAACTGCAGTTTGAGATTACAAAGAGGTGGCAAAATTTTGTAGGCACATTAGACCTACTAAATACTTTTTTTTAATTTTTACAGTTTGTTTAATGAGGCAAAATACTTTTTTCCAGCAGCAGCAGGAGGGAGAAAGAGAGAGAGAGAGAGAGAGAGAGAGAGAGAGAGAGAGAGAGTACCTTGAAGGGGGCTGATTGGGTCGGCGAGAGAGATCCTCAGGTCGGGCTTCGAGCGAGAGACAGAGAAAAAGAGGGCTGTTGTCGTGCGATGAGAAAGAAGGGAGAAGGGGGCGCTTGTACTTAAATAGTGCGATGATACTGAGTGTTAGAGAGATACAACACAACAAAGGAGTAGACTTGGAGTAGGAAAGAGAGGCGCGATGGATGGCGAAAGTCGAATTCGGACAGGAAAGGGATATGTACGTACGATAGAGGAGTCTGATATTGGAGCTGATTTTATTCATATACAGATGAAGGGACCACGGAGATCGAAAAGGTGGGGCCCCTCATTGAGGTACACACCAATCTAATGCGCATGCCTAAAGCTACAACAGAAACAACCCAATATTTTGATGTATCAACAACACACCCATTAATCCAAAGCAAATTCCCCATCACCATCCCAACATTTGGATCTAACAATCCAATGCACGTATCTTGATACATTCACTGTACATTACCTACCAAATCGATTTTCTCAAATAACAGATTCAACAACGAAATAAATATACAAAAAGACATAAGAGATTGAGATTCTCACCACTTCCTCACAGAGATCCTTCAACGGCTTCCGCATCTCGGCATGGTCGGGGAAATCCGCAAACTTATAGAACGACACGACGACGAGAGACGGTTCCGGATCGGTTTCGGATTCCGGATCCTTCGTTTCAGGTAGTGTTGTAACGGGGATCGAAGAGCTGCGATTCGAAACCCTAGAGAGGGATTTGGGGGTTTGGAGGGTTTGGGGATTCGAAAGAAGAGAAGCGTTTGGATTGGTGGAGATTGATTGGAGAGGGATTAGGGACTTGTCGGGGATGGTAGCCATGGCGCGCAGGGATCTAGGGTTAGGGTTTTGGGAGGCGCAAGATAGCAACCTCAGCGCCGCAGTTGCAGCAGCTGTTCTGAAGCTGAGAAATGGCGGGGATTGCATTTTTCTTGCATTGTTTGCTTTTCTCACTCTATCTCGGGCGTTTAAAGAAGCAAATTTTATTGACAGAAAAGCCCCTGCTATGAATCTCTTGAAATATCATGTATTTTATCCAGTTTTGCACTTTACTTTTAAATTAAGTGGAGTGAAGTGAAATAAAAAGTATGAATAAAAAATATAGTGAGTTATGATGGTATTTTATTTTTTAATTGTTGACGATAGAATATTGTTGACTTTTGATATGGGAAATGAAGTTTTTTTGTCTTTTAGTGGGTAATTATTATTGCTTTTTGACTTTTTGTTAAAAAAGTTGGAGAGAGTATGAATAAAATATAAGTGACTTTTTTATATTACTTTACTTGACTTTACAAGTAGAAATACCAAACTAGCCAGGCCCGTTTGGTAATTTGACTAGTAAAGTCAAGTCAAGTTAAGTCATCCTAAACATCACATTAAAAGCACTTTTTACCAAAACTCCCACCAACTTTTCCAACAAAAAGTCAAAAATCAATTACATTTATTAACTAAAAGACAAACAAAATTCTATTTCCCAAACCAAAAGTCAACAATATTTCATCTCAAATAATTAAAAATTAAATATCATCATAACGCACTACATATTTTATTTATTCTTTTTATTTCGCTTCCCTCCACTTGACTTTAAAAGTAAAATGCCAAAATATAGGGATTTGTTTTCAATTTTGAGAATTGAGGGATTAGGTTTTGCAAGCACATAAAAGGTGAGGACTTTTCACAAACAAGCCCATTAATGGCATAATTGTGTGGCTGCTTTTTTCACATTGAAGGCATGGAAATTTTGATCACTTTTCTGCACGAAAAAATATTTCACATTTGACCACTTTCTTTAAGAAAAAGCACAAAGATGAGCTATAAGTGTTTTTCTTTATAACGGAAGGTGTCCCAGCCTTTTGGGTCAGAATAATGTCTATAGATCTAGAGGGAGGCTGGTAAATTTTTTACAGTCCTATTGTGGTAGTGTAGTTTCGAGTTGATTCCATGAGAAAGTGTTTCCAATGGAGAGGGTTAGAAATATTTTTTTCCTTCAAAAGAATAAAATTTTCACGGAATTGGCTCTCCGTGGATGTAAGAAATATGGCACGAAAAAACACTTTCACGAAGAAATTTCCCCTCCCCCTCCCCCCCTCCCCTCCAAAATAGGAATTTATTTTAGAAGTCGCGAGAAATTTAGTCCATTTTAACATTTTTTTGCGAGAAAAAGTGGTTGCACCAAATATGAATTTATTGAAGTACAAAAACCCATTTATGCATTCCTCACTATTTTTGTTAAAAAAAACTAGCTGCGCACAAACGTTCACTAAATATTCTCATATCGCTCATCCAAATAACACAACGCCACACAAGGAATACAATTCACCAAATATGTTTTAACTTATAATGGTATTATCATCATATCCACGTAAAATAAAATGTTTAAATTGCCCTGAGACCACGTAAAATAAAATGTTAAAATTGCCCTGAGACATGGATTGAGTCTCCAATTTTAGAGTACTCCCGATGAGTAGCCAAAATTAGCAATAAAAAAAATGCTAAGAAGTAGGGGTGCACACCGGGTCCTGAAACCCGGTCCGACCCGGTTCTTATCGGGCTGACCCGATAAAGAATTTATCGGGTCGGGTCAAACCCGACCCTGGCTCTTACTTAACAGGTCCGGGTTCCGGGTTAATAATTTATAGGTTATCGGGTGACCCAATAACCCGATAACTAATGAAAGAATTTTAAAATAAAAAAATGAAAAGGGACTTACTACTTAGGGTTCTTTCATCTCATGGGCCATCATCTAATATCTTCCATATCAGGTGATCCTAGTTTTCCATGTTACAAAGAAAGTGAGAATCACTTGTACATGTCCAAAAATAAAAGAAAATATATACATCAATGAATTGTAAAAGAGTAAATTAAAAAATAAAAACTCTAAAAGACTATCCAGCCATGTTCTAATGAAAAGTATTAAAAAGTTGCCTATTAAAAAAAATTATCCCTCTTCAATATGCTTGCAGGTAAAAACGCTAGTGCATGCAGTTCATATTGTTTCTATTATGATGTTAATAAACATAATTTGCTTGTGGTTGAATTACATCAAGAGTTGAAATTTGAGAATAATGTCTTTTATTTCTTCAGTGAAAGTGTTGTGACAAAAAGAGGACATTTTGTCCCAAACAAAAGCACTAAAAAGTGGTTCATGTAATCATGTCCACATCTTTTCGCCACACCCAACATAGGCTGGTCCTCTACAACATTATGGAAGGTAGCATTCTGGGGTCCCACCTAATATGGTGTTATCCAGTAGGTCCCCTATGATCATGCCAGGTGTATGATAATGACCTTGATTATGTCTCACCACTACTTAGTCTACTTTAAAAGCATTAAAGTTCTGCAAACCATTAAGTGCATGGTGTCCCTGCAGGAAAATCGGTACATGATTGACTAAAAATGGGTAAGTAATTTCTTCTCGGGTTACCCGAGACCCAGACCCGGTAACCCGGTTTTGCTTAACGGGGTTACCGGACCGGATTTAGATGTCTTAAAAAATACCGGGTCGGGTCAGACCCGGTCCGATAACCTGGAACCCGACCCGATGTGCACCCCTACTAAGAAGTGTCAATCACCACTCAGATATTTATCATTGACTGTGTAAATTAGTATCCAACAAAGAAAGCGAAAAAGAAAAGAAGAGTGTCAATTATATGTCGAAATCAGAGAACTATTGAAAGAGACCTCCAACTCCAAATAGCAAGTTGCAGAGCGATCAATAACAGCGCCTACTTCTCATCAAATCTAGGGGCGGAAGCACAGTAGGGCCCGGGGGCCAGGGGCTTTGGAAAAGCCTTTTTTACCATTCAGGTTCTTTGGAAAGGCTTTTGACAAGCCTTTTTTTCCAAAATAGCCCCCTCAGATTTTTGTCCATCCTGTGTGGTGTAGAAAAAGAACCTGCAGGCCTGCAAATTTTCAACGTTGGCACAAAGGCGTCTTATATGATCTTATCCATTCAAAAAGCACAATTGGAAACCATGCCATGCCATTCAATGGTTTTTGCAGGTAGTTTATTCATCCTCTGAAACACTCGAGAATATCTAAATTTGTCCAAGGCCGATTTATGGTGTGAATCATGTTTCTCTAATGCCTACAATAAGAAAATGCCAATATATAGATATATGATCTCATCCATCCTTTCAAAATGCACAAGTACATTAATATTCCCAGGGAGTCCAGATCCTCTAATGCCTGAAATAAGAAAAAGCCAATATATCTGCCACATGAGGGAGGCTAGATAACCTGTGAAAACCTTACCACTGTATTTGGCTATGGACCAAATTACAATGCATTTTTTAGCTCAATAAAAAGGGCCCAAAACTCTCTCTCGGGTTAATTCTTCACTTGTGCTTACTCTTCCAATTTCTACCGTAACTAATGAACAATCATTTTCAACAATGAATATTGTCAAAACTAGGCTTCGTAACAAAATGAAGGATGATTTTCTCTCAGACTCTTTGGTTGTGTACATTGAAAGAGAAATTGCTGAGAAACTTAGCACAGAATCAATCATAGACGATTTTCGAGATTTGAAAGAACGTTGAGTTTCATTTTGATAGATGATTGAGTTGAAATTTACTAAGAAATAATTATTTTACGACTTTTCTTGACTTAAATTTTGTTAAGACTGAATAGATACTGATTTTAATTTTCATATAAAATTTAGTCTTGAATCGTAATATATTTTCATGCTTCAACTTACAACTATGTCTAAAGAAAATTTTAAAAATATCATAGTTATAATAATTGGTGAAATAAAATTTTATTCAAGTACCACCAGGACCATCAATGAAAAAAGCTCCGGGACTCTGACTTAAAACTCTTTGCAATATAATATTGTATGCATGTTTCTGTTTTTCATTCAATGTATGTATCGTAAGTAAATCATGTTCAGACACTGAAATACTTAGTTCTTCTTCAATTTCCTTTGAATATGATATTTGCGCATCAATTTCAATATCTGCATTAGGAAAAGCATAGTCCATAATGCTTTTTCCCATTGACTGTAAAACAGAGTTTATATTTGCTAGTACTTTCGCCCGCCTTATGCTTGATGAAAACTCAGGGAAGTGATAATCTTCGCACATAGCATTTTCAAATTTCTCCCACAACATTTTAGGATTGCTTGGATTACAGTACACCAAAATGGTAGCAAATAAGCGACGCAAGCTTTGTGGCATTTGATATTGAGATGCTTCTTATAAGCATTCTTCAAAACTATTATCTGATTCTAGCAACCCTCGTGATTGTGCAGCTTCACGAAATGATGATGTTTGAATTCCATTAAAGAATTTCAAATCTTCAAATGACACTGGTGCTCTAACATGATTCAACAATAGCCGCAGATAATATCTTTCACCTTCAATTAGATTTGCTGTGATGATTCTTCCAATTGCACAATCTTTTTTCCTCTCACTCCAGTATCTTTGGTCATTGTGCCATACAAAATGTTCAGGGAATTCTTTATAAAGCCATTTTCGTGCTTCCATGCTAACTCTATTCATTTCGAAAAATTGAGTCAACATTGTCCTAGATGCACGATCATTAGAAATCACATGAAGAAGATTATCTTGTTTCTTGAATGATATAACTTGTTTATCTTCTAAATGCAATTGCAAGCCTTTGACAGATGGATGAATTTCATTCAATGAGAACTTATAGATTCGCCATGTGGCTTCAGGAGGTGAAATCCATCTTGCTGTTCGAAATTGTTCTATTTCATCAACATCAGAACTATTTTCATCACCAATAATATGGAATGTAACACGATCATGACCCTTATAGATGTACTTGTACAAGTATTTGACTGCTTTAATTGTAGAGCAAATTTCTACATTCATGTGACAATCAAACTTTGCAAGTAAGTAAGGATTGTACGGTATGACTCATTGATTGTCTAAATATGCACCCCGTACTTTGGCTTGTTCATTGGTATTGCGTCGTCTATATATTGGATAAGAATTCTTTGCTTGAGTTGTTGAACAAGAAAAATCTTTAGGATAATGGTTTTTGCAATAACCATTTTTTCTCATGCAAATATTTTTTGGATTTAAATTTCCACATGGTCCATGCATCATGTGTTTCACAACTATTGCATACAAATGTGAATTTTTAGCTCTGTCAGGTAGTTCTGCGCAGACAAATCTGTCAAATGATTCTGGTACAACAATTTTATAGCCCGTCTTCAAGATAAGTAAGAAATGAGCATGTGGAAGTCCTCTCTTTTGAAATTCAATGACATACACATAAGCAGCAATTGGTCCAAATATTTTTTTTTTGAACAAATCATCTTTTAGCTCTTCCAGTTTTGCTCTAAATACTCGTGCAATCAAATCAGGCCTATTTTGCGCTTCTTCTGATGATTCAAGTTCGTTCTTAATTTCAAACCAAGAAGGATTATATGTCATTGTTAAAAATATATCAGGCTTTCCAAAACGTTCAACCAATGCCATTGCATCTATATAACGTCGCCTCATATCTCTTGGACTACCTATAAATGATGCTGGTAAAATAATTCTATGTCCAACCTTGGAACCATGAGTTTCTCCAACTGTAATACTATCAACAAGCCCCTGATATAAATCAGCTCATATTTCATCTTGACGATAACGAAGGTAGTCCAACCGAGAGCTCTCTAGCTTGATGTACATGTCAACAACATATTGTTGTAACAAATGACCTTATTCATGCCCTTGAAATGCCCTTTTATAATAATTTTTTTTACAAAAGTCGTATATTAAGAAACTAAAAATTGTATAGAACAACAATAATTTTATGATAGCAATATATAAGACTTACCACTAAATTGCATTTATGGAATTATCTTTAGCAATCACTAATATTAGAAGAAAACCAATATTTAGTAGCAGTTATCACATTATCTAACTTGTGATTATTCTTCCAACAGGGGTATAAATAAAGATCAATACAACTATTATGTCAGAAGTGAAAAATAATAACACTAAGTGGGGCCCACATCTTGCAGTTTCTTAGGCATATATACTAAGTGAGGCTCACATCTTGCATTTTTTGGGCAAGTGTGTAGTGAAAAATAATAATACTAAGTGGGGCCCACATCTTGCATTTTATTGGGCAGGTATGTAGTGAAAAAATACTACACTTTACTCTTTTTTATATAAGGGTATAGAAAATTATAAGTGAGTCATGATGTATAGTGAAAAGCATTGTGATTTTGTTATCTTTTGTAAGAGTAGATAGATAGAGGTAAAGATAGAGAATACTAAGTGGGGCCCACATTTACATTTTATTGAACAGGTGTGTAGTGAAAAAGTACTACATTTTACTCTCTTTTATATAAGGGTATAGATATAGATAGAGAGATAGAGATAGAGAAATAATAATAATATATAGATTATATTATTATTATATCGGTGTGGCCCACACAAGTTTTTCTCTTTTATAATCTTATTATTATTATATTAGTGGGGCCCAAGTTCTTCTCTTTTAGAATGGTAATAATAATATATAGATTATATTATTATTATCTAAAGTGGAGCCCACACAAAGTATGTCATTTTGTTCTAAATAATAATAATAATAATAATAAAAAAATAATAATGTATAGATTGTATTATTATTATTATATAGGTGGGGCCCACACAAGTTCTTCTCTTTAGAAGGGTATAATAATAATATATAGATTATATTATTATTATCTTAAGTGGGGCCCACATCTTGCATTTGATTGGGCAAGATATTATATTATTATTACCTAAGTGAGGCCCACACAAGTTATGTCATTTTATTCTTAATAATAATAATGCATATATTATATTATAATTATATAGGTGGGGTCCACACAAGTTCTTCTCTTTTAGAAGGGTAATAATAATATATAAATTATATTATTATTATTATCTTAAGTGGGGCCCACATCGTGCATTTGATTGGACAAGAGATTATATTATTATTATTATCTAAGTGGGGCCCACACAAATTATGTCATTTTGTTCTTAATAATAATAATAATAATAATAATATATAGATTATATTATTATTTATAGGTGGAGCCCTCACAAGTTATTCTCTTTTAGAAGGGTAATAATAATATATAAATTATATTATTATTATCTTAAGTGGGGCTCACCTCTTGCATTTGAGTAATAATATATAGATTATATTGTTATTATCTTAAGTGGGACCCACATCTTGCATTTGATTGGACAAGAGATTATATTATTATTATCATCTAAGTGGGCCCCACACAAGTTATGTCATTTTGTTCTTAAGAATATATATTATTATTATATAGGTGGAACCCACACAAGTTCTTCTCTTTTAGAAGGGTAATAATAATATATAGATTATATTATTATTATCTTAAGTGGGGCTCACATCTTGCATTTGAGTGATAATATATAGATTATATTATTATTGGAAGAGACGTGGGCCCCACAACTTGGATTTTATTGGATATTCTTTCTCTTTTATAATAGACATGTGGGCCCCCCAACTTGGATTTCATTGGATATGTGTAGTGAAAAAAATACATCATCCTTCTCTCGTTTATAAGAATAGAGATAGAGAGAATATTATTATATTATATTATAATATTTGGGGGTGGGCCCCACAATGGTATAGTGAAAAAAAGTTTGCATTATAATATTTGAGAGTGGCCCCCATAATGGTGTAATGAAAAAGTTTATAATTTCTCATAATAATAATATATTATATTATATTATAATATTTGGGAGTATTATAATATTTTGGGGTGGGCCCCACAATGGTTTAGTGAAAAAAATTTGCAATCTCTCCTCTTTTATAATAGTAGAGATGTTGGGGGTGGGCCCCACAATGGTGTATAATAGTACATATAATATATAATATATGTAGTATAAGGTGGCCCCCACTATGGTAGAATATATATAGTATAAGATGGGCCCCAAATTTGCATCATTCTATCTTTTATAACAGTATAGATATAGATATATAGAGGAGATGATGAAATGAGATGATGATGAGATGATGAGATGAGATGATGAGAAGTGGGCCCCATAATGGTTAGACAAAAAAAAATTTGCAACTTAGCCTCTTTTATAATAGTAGTAGATATATATATATATATATATTTTTACACATTTAAATTCAAGCACTTATTTTTTTTTTCTTCTTATGCTTCTTATATATTTATGTGAATTTTTATGCATAGTTTATGGTTATAATTAATTAGCATTAGGTGGAGTTTAAATATGTTTAAATTGTTGGAATCGGAGTTTTAAATCTAATAAGCAAGAAAAATCAGAGATTTGAGTCAATAATCTCGGGCAAATAATTTTTGAAAATTCGGATCCCAGAATAAAGAGCACAATTATGCACATTGTTGCAGAAGTTTCAGAACAAATTTTGAGTGAAAAGTTTGCGATTAGAAACCTGATCAAAACACATTTTTTTTTATGAAACTTGGGGAAATTAAGGCTTTATCAGTGTACTTTCAAACTCCAGAATTTCAAGCAAAAATAATTTTGAAAAGATGGTGAACGTAGCTCAAACATGGCTGGTCGGACCCACCTATGAGCAGAATTTCTGCAAAGTTTTTTTTTTTAGGTCATGTTCATAAACTCATATCTCATTCGTTTTAAATCATTTTCCACTTCTGTTTTTTTTTTTTTTATTCATGCATCATTGTAATTCAAAACCCAGCCATTTAACTCAGTCTTAGGTTGCATTAGAATAGGAAAAATCATGCATAAAAACAGCCCTGCATACTAGTTTTCTAATCTTAGAATTTTCTAACATCTTATGGCATACATTGCATTACTAACTTTCTAACTTTAGGATTAGTTTCTAATTTTGTGTTTTTGATTATTTAGATGATTTCCAGAAATAAAAGATCTTTCTAATTTTTGTTAATTGAAGATATTAACTTAGGAAGTTTTTTAAGATTTGGAAATTCTAACATAAGGTATAATTGACTTAATATTTTCTAAATTTGTTATGATTTGAAAATCTTTATTTATTTGAAAAATCCTTTAACATTACGGAGTTGATTAACTCAGTTCAGTAACTTAGGAAATATATAACACTAATTGCCTAACTTAGCTTTTAATTTAAGAAACTAATTTAGTAAGGTTTTTATGCTAATTTTAGATAGTAGGTTGTTTTCCTTTTTTGAGTGATTTGATTTGTTACTAATCTTTGTTGAGCATGTCTTGATTAATTTGGTTTCTAACTTAGATTTATTTTATTTCTAATTTAGTTTCTTAGTTTTATTTTTGGCTTGTTTCTAATTTGATATTCTAATTTGTGTGTTCTTTTGTAGCAACTTGTAATTCATTTTAGATTTAGGACTTTTTTTTTGGAATTGTATTTAATTTTAATTTAAAGTAGGAATGATGAATGTACTTTTCTAGATTTTAGGCAAAAATTAGATTTTATTTATGGCAGGTGACAAAGTTGGAAAGCCTTATTTTTAAAGCTCCATGTGGATCGACCTGGTCTCACCAGTTTTATTACTGTAATCGCACCCTACACTTGGGGTTCGATCAATGAGCCCTTCTGGTGTAGGGTGACGGGGGTTTATGTGATCATCATAACTCCTTGATCAAGGGCCCATAATTTTCATCATCAATAAATAATCTATATATTAAGTTGGCTTAGCTAATCATTCCTACCAAAATCACTTTTCCCATCAGGTGGAATTGACTTGACTTACTTTTTGTGATATCCATATTTTGTACCAAGTCATTCCTCTTGAAATTCGAACTCATGCTCCGCTAACTTTGATATTATATTAAATTTCCTAACTAACCATTTTTATTGAAACCTTAATCCATTGGTAGACGCGACATAAATACTTTTTCAATACTCTCCCTCAGGTTGAGCTCATTTCTCAACAGTAGGCACACTTTTTTCCATGCACACACGCACCTCATAGTAAGGTCCACCTGATAGTCTGACCAAGTGGACCCCACATTAGGACCCCACAAATAGCCACTGCACCTTTAGGCGTGCACCCACCGAATGGACCGGACCGTCATATTGAGGGTCATTTTTGTTTTTAAATATAAAGCCATTAAGGCTATGCCCCATGGATGAAGGGGTTAAAGATATGAGATTTGCTGAATTTTTTATACCCAGTTATAGATTTGCCGTGCAGCGAAGCCAAGTTTGTTGCTATCCACGGTGAAGACTTTAGAAGCTCTTCGCTTTGAAATTTAGCAGTTTGTTTTCATTATTTTGGAATGCAAGCTCCGGGGTAAAATATCAAAATCAGTTCTTCTTAATTACTTCCTTTTCATAATATACATTTCCTTCCCTTGATTCTTTTAATTGATACCTGTGGCCAGGAAATGGACCAGAAAGCAATATAGAGCTCTAAAGATATAAAGCAAGAACTATTCAGAAATGCAGGTTATGGACGATGAAGTTTGTAGAAGAGAAGAAAGTCACCTCAAGCATTTTAATCAATCTCAGTAATTAAAGTAACTTTGATCTGCGATGCCTCTAAATAATCAGGTGGTATTAGTTTAAGTGTTTGTGCGGCATTGCAGGTTAATTAGTGATTCCTCTGATTTCCTGATGCTGAAGGCATTGAAAATTGATTTAGTTGAACACCTTTTTTCAGACTTAATCATCCTAAGCCAGTATACACAACCAATGCTAACAAGAGTTTGGGTCCTTTTGTCATTGTATTTCTGGTTTTGTCACGTGAAGTCACCAATTCAAAGCTACGGCTATTATGCACTTTGATGAGACTTTGAGATCTATCACTAAAAGAATGTTCAAATCGACAAGACACCTTTCATCTATGCACAAAATTTCGGATACTAATAGCATAACAAAAATTTCTAATTATCGGAGTCATTTGCAATTTTCAAAATTGTGGAGGTTTTTAGATGCATTATTTGGAATTGTAGGGGTCTTCATGCCTTTCTAACTATTTGGGGATTTATTTGCAATTTTTAAAATTTTGCAGGGCCATTTTAAATTCTTGAAAATTGTGGGGTATTTTTGGAAATTTTTAAAAATAAGAAATCCTATTTTTTGAATTTTGTTTTCTTGGCAAATAGTCTTCATCTTTGTGCATTTTTCATATGGAAAGAAATGTTGAGAATCCCATGCAAAACTATTGTTTTATTAACCAATATCATGTTTGGAAACTTGTCATTTGAGTTTCTTCTTATTGAATCACACATGTATAAGTTCAGAAGGAATTGGGCATTTATAAAGATTTCATTTACTAACCATGTTAAACTATTAATATACTTGGGCCATAATTGACGGACTTAGGCTTACAACTTTAAGCCCAGATGAAGAGGCCTTTATTTTGCAATTTGTTGGGCCTAACCAAGGATGACTCCGTTCTTTATTGGGCCAAGTCAAATTGATACTTGGCTGCATTGTTCCAGTTTCTAATTAGGGCCAAGTGGCTTATAGGCCATGTTAGATTTGATAGCCTGGAGGGTGTTATATATGTTGTTTTAACCACCAATGGTATTTATAAGTAGTAAGATGTGGCAGTTCTCAATGGGTTCCCACTGCATTATCTCACGGTGAAAAACTACTACCAAATACCAATGCATTGTTGGTATCTGTATCTAGTTGGGTTTACTATTGGGCTCTTAATGGGCCAAATGAGTTAAAGGTTGATCTTCGAGCCAGAAAATACAAATCATCATTGTATCTCAAAGACAGCCCAGCATTGCTGATTGGTCCCACCAAGTGGGTGGTGCAAAAGTCCTCTCTTATCACAGATCCAATTCCACCGTCACCAACAGTAGTCTGTAACACCGCTTTTCTGATGGAAAGGTGCGCTGCTGACATGGTGTGAATCACATTTCTGTTAACAACAGTCAATGCAGAAAAAAAAAAAAAAAAAACTTGAGCAGTCCATAATAAATTGTTCGAATAATACACTTACAATTATCATTAACAAAATTAATAATTTAAATCTCTTAAATGCATTGTACACAAAGTACTCTAATGAAGAACTAATAGATGCTATACCTTAATGGAACATGGTCCTAATACAAATGCAATCAGAACTAATCACATGCATAACAATAATCTAATGTAAAATGCAATATCTAATCTCAAATCCATGATTACCACTCTTGTATGTACTCCGGCAGTCAAGTTAACCGATAACCTCACTGATCGAACCTCTAATATGGAGAACTATAAATTAGTTTCTTCGGTATCCTGAATTCCTGTGACATCAATTATAGCACCGTAAATACGACGATTCAAAATATATGTGATCGAGCAACTAAGATTCAACACATGTTATATCGAATTCGAATTAATGACATAATATTAAAACATGTCAAATAATAATCAACTAGGCACATTGTGCATTATGAATAAATCATGCTTTATCGAATCATAAATCGAATACTTACTTTTCTAGTTTGTTACTACATTTTGCTCATCCTCTTGAGAGAGCGAATCTAGTTGGGATGTCACCAGCGACCCGGCCAAAGGTTCTCCTGGCTACCCGATTTTGGGATTTCGGCGCTCCAGACGACTTACTGCAATAGTCTCGAATAATTAAACCAAGTTTTAACCCCGTCGGGTATCACCAGGTCGAAGCTAAGTAGCGCCGAACCATTCGAATCGAATATTAATAAGACTGGAGTAAGACTTTTCAAATCGAATAATTTCTAATCAAATCCCTTTATTTCATTCATAATCTTGAATCATTTCCAATCGAATCGAATCATATACTTACTCCATTCGAATACACATCAATGTATGATAACATCTGTAAGGCAATTGTAGTACAATTTGTAGAATAATACGAATACTTCATATAATAAGTAACTGAATATTTGAGGGCAATAAATAAATCAGAATATTTGAGGGCAATAAATAAATCAATCTCAATATGCAAATACAAATAGATTAATAGAATCAAGGATATTTACTAGCCAACCCTAATTATTTATCCGCCACCTCTAACCGTCCATTACGATGTAGTTTTAGATGATTCAATGCACGTGCTACATTTTGTCGGTGTCACGTTGTGTATGTGTGAGGTGCATTGAAATCCTCTAAATCAACACCCATGGTGAAGTTCTAGATGAGTCGGATAAATATATGAGATGATCTCAGCCAAAGATTTCCCAAAGGATATAATTCCGTCGGACTATGATTATCAGTTAGGATTCCATGTCTAAGGACGCACGAGGTCAATCTTTTCACCCCCTAAGAACCTATTGGTTTAGTGTTCGTTGTTACAATCATCCTCAGATATTGATTATGAAGGGTTTTAGGCATTTGAAGTGGAATAACTTCCTTAATGGTCAATGAATTCCAACCTAGGGGTCCAACTAGGTTTAAAGTCCATTTTTTCTCAAAAGAGATGGGCCTGGTTCATTGATCAACTTTTTCACTTCCTCTCCCAACCTCTGATCATGAGGATATGTGGACCATTAGATTCTACGTTCCAAGAGCTTTCCAACGATATGTAGAACTCCAAAATCCGATGTACGAATCAAAAGTTGTGGCAGTTTGAAGTGGCCAATGCTGAGCCCACTGGGCCGGCTTGCTATAGCAAACCCAGAGCTCGCTATAGCGAGCTGCCTTGCTGTCTGGCCACCCGAGCAAGCAACATGGCTCGCTCTAACGAGCCTTCGGGTCCTGAACAGTTTTTAGGCAGATTTTTGCTCTGCTTCAACTGGTCCCCATCCTTTTCTCTCCCAAGCCTTTCCAAAGACTATACCTGCATAAAAGAGAGCCTCCATGCTCTTCCAAACACCACTCAATCCATCCATTCTAATATACATTTTCATTTCCATTAACACATTACAAAAGAACCCATTTTTAAATTAACAATCTAATCAAATGGAAAATGATGAATTAGCATTCAATGGAATAATATTACTTAATCAATGAATCAATCACATGCATAACTCTAAATTGCTCAATACTTGCCTTGTTTAGTTGCTTTCCACTCTAATCCTTCTCTTAGACTTAATTTGGCCAAAATCTCCAAAATATTAGCTCATAAGAAACTCCTACAATGATTAATAAATAGATGAGAGCTAATCACTATGCATGTAATGAAATTGGGTTCCTACAGTCATGGATAAGTAGAATGAAGCATTAGTTTGAGGCTTTCTTACCAATGATTAATGAAGGAAGAAAAGAAGATGGTGATGTAAGATATGAGATTCTACATTGGTTACAGCTATAAAGAGAGAGAAGAAGGTGCATACACTTCTTATCAATCCTAATTACCATTTCAAGCAAGATGAAGGGATTAGGAGAGAAAGATGGCTAACCAATGGATGTGTAGTGAGTTGGAAGAGGTGAATGAGAGCTTGTAGGACCTAGAGATGAAGTTGAAGAAGAAGATGTAGTCTAAAGCACCCATGAGCTAGCCTTTGATGCTTTGAGAAGAAGAAGAGAGAAGGAGAAGCAGCAGCTCAACTGAATGGAAGAAGGAAGAGGATCAGTTGCAATGGCTGGTTTTGGTTTTAAATGAGAATTTGTCATGGATTTGCATGCAAGTCCAAATGATTAGTTGGAATTTGGAAAAAGGGCTTCTTTATTGAGTTGAGCCTGGAAATGGGTCAAGTATGGTCCGAACGGTCTGGGTCCAAAAAAGAGATTTGATATACCCAATATGCTTTATGCGATGCAGATGAAAACTCTTCGAAATTGAAATCACACGAGTGACCTAAAAATATACAAAAGGTCATAACTCATGTCAAAACCCCACTAATCTACCTAAATCCATCACAAAACCATCCAAAATAAATATTAGACACCTAATCGAGATTATTTAGGCATTAAACACACTTAGGTGGGGTCGGGGTCTTACACCCTTTCAAAGGGCACTTGGATTGGGTGGAAACTGGAAGAGGAGAATGGGGAAGGAAAAATGAGTTTTTAACCACGTTGGCGTTTCTGGTATATAGAAGTTGTGGGAGAGAGAAATTTGCCATCCTATGAAGAAAATAAAACCAACCATTTTTTTTTGTGGGAAAGAGCATAAACAGTTAATATTCGATATTTTAGCTGGTTTCTTGTGAAGCTTATGCCACTGATATTAAGGTCTGCTACTCAGTTACTACTGGATCCTGGTGAGACATGAAAATGGGAGACATCTAAAATTTAAAGAAAAAGAAGAAGAAATAACAAGAAAGTGTGATTGGTGGAGACCTCACATGTTTCTTCATAAAAGAACTGCAATGACAGAAACTCCACATCAGACCACGAATATGGGTGAATGGCAGACACGGGACCCTGGAGCCAAAAGTGTTTATCAAAGCCAACGGCAGCATTATTCCATTTGGAATAAAACACACATCCACATAAGCATCTTCCCGACGAGTTTAAAGATGCATCAAATAAAAATTTACAAGTGCCCTTGTAAACTTGGAGTCACCAAACCATTTGTTGCTCACTGATGTATGTCTGTGTTTAATTGACTTGAAAGCATCTCTCATAGGCAAACAAGAATAGTCCTTGCTACTTTAACATCAATTTCTCGCTTCATACAATCATACTGATGAAATGCATGCATTTCAATAATTTTCTCTTGCAAGAGAAGTCTTTGTGAGTAATATTTTTTCCACTCATCGCAAACAAGGCCAGTGTTCTTTTTGCTACAAATCAAGCATTTCATCTTTCACTGAATCATTCAAAATCTTAACCAGTCTCCTTCTATAGTTCATTCTATTTGTAGCACTTCAAGTTTTCGCAGGGGCTATTTCTGGTCCAGACTCAAATTCTTGGTTTCAAGTTTTCACATGAGCTATTTCTGGTCCCAAATTAAGAATATATTAGTTTGAATTATAAAAATACTAGAAGAGCAACGTGCCTAAGGCTTCATGTGCCATGTACAGCATAGGTCCGTATGTCAACCGAGGTACATAATTCCTCTCGGTTCCCAAAGCAATTGATTATCTCACATGAGCTTGTGTGCAAAAGATTTGGGTTTCTAGATTTTGTGGAGTCGCCAAAGTACATTGTACTCAATTTAAGAGAGAGGTAAAAAAAACAACACAAAAGAATGATTTTATGTAGTTCAGCAATGGATGCTGCCAGCATCCACGGGTCTAGAGAGACAATCTTTTATTGCTTCATTTGAATGAGGTACATAGCTTGGATAAAGTACAGGGTTTGGGAGAACCAATGGTTCTTGGTCAACCTGACGACTGCTAATACCACTTTTATAAACCCAATTAAATAAACTTGGGACCTTGCAGAGTCTTGGGATGTGATGGAGCTCAAGTGATCAATTATAAGTTCACAAAGAAACCTCTACGTTTCAGCAAGAAAAAGCCATCCAAAGGATTGCAAAACCAAAGACAAGTCCACAAAGGAGAAGGTATATACACCCAAAATGGGTCCAAGACTAAGTGCAAGGATTGCAAAGAGGGGGGAAGGCACTAGGATCCCAAGGGCCTGCAAATCTTAGGCCACAATGGATGAGGAAAACTTGTCCCAAGGAGTTTCAAGACTACAGCAAACATACATTGGAACTCAAGCATATCCAAGAGCTCAAGCCAAGGGTAACTCTTAACTCAGGATTTTCAGGAATATCCAAAGATAACAGAGGAAGAGAGCCTAAGGTCTGAAACTCAAGGCTTACACGTGTTACAGTGGAAGAGCATGTGTGTAAAAATAAGAGGCAAATGTCTCTATTTATAGTGTTTGGAACGGGGAAGAGGTGCTTCCCCATGCCCGGATTGCCATTCTAGGCGTGAGGTTGCACTCCCATGTCTAGATTTCTTACATTTCATTGACAAATGAATCCTCAAATAGCTATAACTTTTGATCCATCTGTCGGATTTTTGCCCACAATATATCATTGGAAAGCTTTTTTTGAATAGATGTCGATAGACTCAAAGATTGCCTCAATCCAAGTTGTTTTGAGGGAGACATGGGCTCCGAAAGATTGTTGTTCGCTTTTGGGAATGGGAAGACTGCTCCACACCCAACTTAGTGTTTGAAAAGTTGGATTTGTGGATCTTGGGGGTGGGATTGCATCCCTACGGACAGATCTTCCAACTGTTGGATTTTTGCCCATAATGCGCCGTTGGAAAGATCTTTTCGAGTATATATCCCAGAGCCAAAGATTGCCCCAATCCGAGTTGTATTGGGGGAGATACAACCTCTGGAAGTTTGTTGAGTTACTTTTGGGCGGGAGAAAACTGTGCCATGCCCAAAAAAAGTGATGCAGTGCAGAAAGGGTTGGAATTCATGGAAAAGTGGGACTGACGGAAGGCCAAATAATGTTTTGGGGCAACTTTTCGAAGTGTCCGTTTTTGGCGAAATTACATCGTTTTTTCGGTGGAAACGGGCCAATGAAAACAACTCAGTGGCATTCGCCGCTGACGCATGGCCTTTTTTGGGCAAATTCCATTGTTTAGGCCCTGAAAAGGGCGGTTTTTTCTATTTTTTGGTAAATTTTGTTTTGTTAATAACTTTTAGTAGGAAGGTCAAAATAGGTTGCCGTTTTTTGCGTTGATTTAGTTTCTATTAATACTATCTAGTGGTGTCATTATCTCAGATCTTTCCTTTTTTGGAAAAATTTGAATATTTAGAGTATTTTCGATTTATCTTGTTACTTTTTTCGTTTTAGGGTTATATTTATACCCTTTGTAAGCCTGATGGCGAGAGGAGGGATTATTGAATAAAATTTGCAGAGGTTTCCCCTTTGTCTCTTCCAACGTTCGGTATTCTATTGAATCAACGAACTTTGATGCCTATTTCCTGGTATTTCTAAGCAAATCAACAGGTTAATAGAGGGTTGTCTTTCAGCCTTCCGTGTGGATCTTCCTCGTAGACGTTTCCGCTACATCAGTTTGGTATCAAAGCCGTGTTCGTTCTTGAAGAGATGCCTCCAAGGAGACGCCACGGTAACGAGATTCCAATAGAAGAGGTCTACGAACGTGATCGCATGATGCGGTTGGAGCAGCAGATGGAACTGCTCACGCAGCAGTTTCAGGCATTTATGGCCAATCAGAATCATCCAAATCATGATTTGGGCGATGGTTTTGAGGAGAGTGATGATTCACAGGGGACACCCAGGGGAAGGCGCAGGGAACCTGGTCCTCCTAATGATGATAGGAGACGATGGGAGGCAGGGATGCGTACAGAAGTCCCTGAGTTTCATGGAAGCCTTCAACCAAAGGAGTTCCTGACAATATGAAGGTTCCACTGGTGGCAACAAGGCTTCGAGGAAGGGCAGCGGCTTGGTGGCAGCAATTTAAGCTTTTCAGGACCAGATTGGGGAAGTCAAAAATTGCTACTTGGGAGAAGATGAAGAAACATCTGCGCTCGACGTTCTTGCCCTATAATTATCAACGTACTCTATATCAACGTTTGCAGAATTTGAGGCAAGGAACACGAACTGTGGAGGATTATACGACAGATTTCTATCACCTCCTTGCGCGGAATGAGATTCAAGAGTTGGAGGATCAATTGGTGGCACGATATATTGGTGGGTTACGAGTGCAGATTCAGGATACTGTGAACCTGCTTGACCCAGTTTCAGTCTCGGCGGCTCACCAGAGAGCATTACGGTGGAGAAGCAGTTGATGCGGAGATCTAGTGTGGTGTAACAATCAATCCTGGTGGCAGCAGTACAGGAGGAATCAATCGATCTTCCAGCAGCAGTAATCCTGGACTGCGGGCTCCCTCCAACCCAGCACAGCCGAACAGAACCATTAATAGTGGAATTAAGTGCTTTGGGTGTGGTGAGACTGGCCACAGACTGTCTGAATGCAAGAAGGCAGGCAAGAAGGTATTGTTCGCAAATACTGATGATTGCGACGAGGATGATGCTTCCGTGGGTGAAGAACCAGTTTTTGATGACACTCCGGATGAGGAGATTTTAGAGGGTGACACAGGTCCTCTGTTAGTGGTGCGACGGATCTGTTTGACGCCCCGAACTAAAGGAGATGAATGGCTCCGAAATAATATTTTCCAGTCCACATGCACTATCCTGGGAAAAATTTGTCGTTTCATTATAGATGCTGGCAGCTGTGAGAATATTGTGTTGGCAGAGGCGGTACAGAAATTGGGGGTGAAGACTGAGGCGCATCCCAAACCCTATAAACTTGCGTGGCTAAAGAAAGGTGGAGAGGTAACTATTTCACATAGAGCTTTGATTTCATTTTCTATAGGCTCTAAATATAAGGATCAAGTGTTGTGTGATGTGGTGACGATGGATGCTTGCCACTTACTTTTGGGGAGACCATGGCAATATGATCGTAGAGTGACTCATGATGGGTTCACCAATAGTTATAGTTTTTCCTTCAAAAACACAAAGATTGTGTTACTACCCAGTAAGGATCCGCACACACCCATACCCACGGGGAACAGTACCAACCTCTTATCGCTGGCACGATTTGAAGAAGAGATGCGGGATACTGGTACTGTGTATATGCTCATTGGTAAGGACGCTGAAGAAGCCAATGCAGTTCCTGCAGCAGCGGTACCCCTAGTTGAGGAGTTTTGTGATTTGTTTCCTGATGATTTACCTGATGGATTGCCACCTTTACGTGACATCCAGCATCAAATTGATTTGGAACCGGGTGCAGTGCTTCCAAATAGGCCTCACTACAGGATGAGCCCTAGTGAGCATGAAGAGTTAAGGCGACAAGTGGAGGAGCTGCTTTCTAAAGGGCATATCCGGGAGAGCCTTAGTCCATGTGCAGTTCCTGCACTATTGACGCCCAAGAAAGATGGGTCTTGGCGTATGTGTGTGGATAGTCGAGCAATTAATAAGATCACAGTCCGTTACAGATTTCCTATTCCCCGTTTGGATGACTTGCTCGACCAGCTTAATGGTGCAATGATTTTCACAAAACTGGACTTGAAGAGTGGTTACCACCAGATTCGGGTTCGGCCAGGGGACGAGTGGAAGACGGCATTTAAAACACGAGAAGGCCTTTATGAGTGGATGGTCATGCCATTCGGCTTGTCTAATGCACCAAGTACATTTATGCGTGTGATGAATCAGGCTTTGCGCCCTTTTATTGGTAAGTTTGTCGTTGTATACTTTGATGATATTCTGATTTACAGTGCCAATATTGAGTCACATATACAGCATATTCGGGAGGTGTTCAGTATACTGCGCAGGGACAAGTTTTATGCAGCATTGCAGAAGTGTGTTTTCCTGGCGTCCAAGGTCTTATTTCTTGGTTATGTGATTTCTGGTGCTGGGTTAGCAGTGGATGAGTCCAAGATTGAGGCCATAAAACACTGGCCACAACCGCACAGCATCACTGATGTTCGAAGTTTTCATGGACTTGCAGCCTTTTATCGGCGTTTCATACCACACTTCAGCAGTATTATGGCACCTGTGACCGATTGTATGAAAAGGGGTGCATTTCATTGGACAGAAGCAGCAGAAGCGGCGTTTCAGCTTATCAAAACGCGTCTAACTACTGCACCTATATTGGTGTTGCCTGATTTTTCCCAGCCTTTTGAGTTGCATTGTGATGCTTCAAAAGTTGGCATTGGAGCAGTCTTGAGTCAGCATGGTAGACCAGTGGCCTATTTTAGCGAGAAGCTTTCAGGCTCTCGAGTGCGATATAATACCTATGATATTGAATTTTATGCGGTGGTACAAGCAGTTCGGCATTGGCGGCATTATCTCTTCCATCGGGAGTTCATCCTCTATACTGACCATGATGCTTTAAAGCATCTCCATAATCAGGATAAGGTTTCAGCCCGACATGCTTCTTGGTCTGCCTACTTACAGCAGTTTACATTTGTTATTAAGCATAAGGCGGGGACTTCCAATCGAGTTGCTGATGCTCTTAGCCGACGGAGCAGTTTTCTGACCACTATGAGAGTAGAGGTACCTGGGTTTGATTCTTTTCGTGATCTGTTTGACACGGACCCCTACTTCTCTGTTACTGCTGTGCGGGCGGGTGAGCGGACAGACTTTCTCTTACATGATGGGTTTCTTTTTAAAGGAAATCAATTATGTGTTCCCGATTGTAGTTTGCGCCTGTAGATTATTAAGGAGCTTCATGGTGAAGGTCATGTGGGTCGGGATCGCACTTTGGCATTAGTACGAGAGTCTTACTTCTGGCCTACTGTTCGCAAAGAGGTGGAGCGTTTTGTAGAGCGGTGTAGAATTTGTCAAGTGTCAAAAGGAAAAGCCACTAATGCCGGGTTGTATATGCCCTTGCCTATTCCTACCCAACCTTGGACTGATGTGAGTATGGATTTTGTACTAGGTTTGCCAAGAACGCAGCGAGGAAATGATTCTATTTATGTGGTGGTTGATCGATTTTCAAAGATGGTGCATTTCATCCCTTGCAAAAAGACCACTGACGCAATGCACGTTGCTCAGCTGTTCTTTCGAGAAATTTATCGTCTCCATGGGTTACCTTCTTCTATTGTCTCCGATCGAGACACTCGCTTCCTTAGTCATTTCTGGCGCAGTCTTTGGAAGATGGTTAACACCAAACTCGACTTCAGCAGTGCCTATCATCCTCAAATTGACGGGCAAACTGAGGTAGTGAATCGTTCTCTTGGTGATTTGTTGCGATGCTTAACAGGTGATCATGTTAAATCTTGGGATCAAAAGCTTTGTCAAGCGGAGTTTGCTCATAATCATGCTGTTAACCGGAGTTCCGGATTCAATCCTTTCCAGGTAGTCTACTCCATGCTTCCTCGTGGTCCTCTTGATTTGATTCCATGGCCTAGCAAGATTAGAGTCCATGGCAAGGCTGCAGAGTTTGTTAATGGTCTACAAGCAATTCACAGGCAGGTTCATGATAATCTAGTTCACGCAGCTGCTAAATATAAGATGCTTGCTGATAAGAAGCGTCGCCATGTGGAGTTTGAGGTGGGTGACTTTGTTTGGGCAGTCCTGACCAAGGATCGATTTTCTGTGGGCGACTACAACAAACTTTCTGCTAAGAGGATTGGACCTGTTGAGATCATTGAGAAGATTAATCCCAACGCATATCGTTTGACATTGCCAAATCATATTCGGACTGCTGATGTGTTCAACGTGAAGCATTTGATTCCTTACTTTGGAGATTCTTCGGAAGATGATACCACTGGCAATTCGAGGACGGATTTTCTCCACCCTGGGGAGAATGATGCAGTGCAGAAAGGGTTGGAATTCATGGAAAAGTGGGACCGACGGAAGGCCAAATAATGTTTTGGGGCAACTTTTCGAAGTGTCCGTTTTTGGCGAAATTACATCGTTTTTTCGGTGGAAACGGGCCAATGAAAACAACTCGGTGGCATTCGCCACTGACGCATGGCCTTTTTGGGGCAAATTCCATTGTTTAGGCCCTGAAAAGGGCGTTTTTTCTATTTTTGGTAAATTTTGTTTTGTTAATAACTTTTAGTAGGAAGGTCAAAATAGGTTGCCGTTTTTTGCGTTGATTTAGATTCTATTAATACTATCTAGTGGTGTCATTATCTCAGATCTTTCCTTTTTTGGAAAAATTTGAATATTTAGAGTATTTTCGATTTATCTTGTTACTTTTTTCGTTTTAGGGTTATATTTATACCCTTTGTAAGCCTGATGGCGAGAGATGGATTATTGAATAAAATTTGCAGAGGTTTCCCCTTTGTCTCTTCCAACGTTCGGTATTCTATTGAATCAACGAACTTTGATGCCTATTTCCTGGTATTTCTAAGCAAATCAACATGTTAATAGAGGGTTGTCTTTCAGCCTTCCGTGTGGATCTTCCTCGTAGACGTTTCCGCTACATCAAAAAGCCTCCAAGTGGTTTTTTCTGTTTTGGGTGTGGGCATGCACTTGGCCAATTTTGTCCGTCTTTGCTGATTTTTCAAAGTTTGGAGTGTAGCACCACACTCACGCTAAATTGCAATATTTTTGCCCGTTCTTGGTGTCCTTAACTCCGATTTCGACGGGGTTTGTGCCATTTTTTTCGTCTCGAAATCCTGGACCTATTTTTGATGAATTCTTGACTTGGGAAAAATCATTTTCCTCGATCCTCCATTTTCCATGGAATCTTCAGTTTCTGCGGAATCCATTTTCCATGCTTTTGGGAAATCTTTTTCTTGTCAAATTTGCGTGTGTATGGAGTTCTACTCTCTCTTTTTTCATGTTGTTGATTTCCTACACCATTTTTTAAATTGATTTTTGTGGATGCAGTATGTGATTTTTGAGTGAAGATATTTCTAGAGTAGAAGTGCTAGAATAATCAATGTATCTCAAAGGAAAAGGAGGGTTACATGGGAACAAAGAGCAAAATAAACAACTTCCAAAAAGAGAAACCACAAACATTAGAGTGATTAATTTGGGATGGTATGTTCGGCCTGCACACGCCAACAACCAAGTTTACATCCAACCAACAAGCAAGTACAGGGATTTATATGGTATCACAATGCACTGGTCTGTACATGTGGGTAAAGTTTTGCTGATCTGCACTGATGATGATGGCCCACTGTGGATATGGACTGTACATGAGGGTCATGTTTTGCTGCTCTGCACTAATGATGATGGCCCACTGTGGATATGGATGCACTATAACTTCGAAATATGAACATTCTTAGCCATCCACACTTTGGCCTACAGATAAAATCTAAAAAAGAATACCTCCCCACTCGGCCACTGGACTATTGGGTATAAAAACCTGAAGTCTCCTTCACATTTTGGAATTAATGAAACAAAATTGCATTCAATTTTCAACTCCATAAATTCTGTTTGATACATCTCCAACCTGCCTTGATGAGTGCAAAGTTCTAGCAACCACAATCCGGTTCCCTATTTCCTTTTATATCTATTAAAACAC
Organism: Litsea cubeba; assembly: GCA_012931725.1. NCBI lineage: Eukaryota > Viridiplantae > Streptophyta > Magnoliopsida > Laurales > Lauraceae > Litsea > Litsea cubeba. Next base: position 20,273,174 of record CM022945.1, read on the forward strand.
CATCGACCTCCACTTAAATAAGATATTTCTTTATCTCATACAGCCTTCATGAAAAATGGCCATCCTTCTTAATCTTTCTAACCATATAGGATCCTCTTGCATTAGCTATGAGATGATACCCCTGTTTGCCTTCTTTCAGATACAATGTCGATGACTTTTCCGTTCATAAAACTTCTTTCCTATCTTGTCATGTCCAACTATTTCCTCTTTGACTACCATAAAGCTTACCACATATTGATGGGATAAGGCTACCATGATGAGGACAACGACGACAGTGATGATGGCATTTTTCCTCTTGCATCAAGTCCTCCCTTCTTCCACTGTTTCATTCTTGAATTTTCCTTTATTGCAATTTCCTTTTCTCTAATTTTCCCAATAACCACCCGTTTGAAAACTAAAAGTTCTCATTTAGCAGGTGCATCTTCCTATGCAATTTAAAGCTAGCATATTCATCTGCTTAAAATTCATCCACCACACTTCCAACATATCTAGTGATCCTGAACGTTGTGATCTTGCATTTAGGCACCCAATATATATTTGAAGTATCTAGCATGATCATCAAATGATAGGTTGAGGCTATGATGATGTTGAGAAGATGAAGGTGATGGCATGATTGTCATATCCCAATCTAAGAACTTGTGCACCGTGCCCCTATCTTGCCCACACAAAAAATATGGATTCCAATTTCCAGTGATTATTGCAATTTTTTTTGCAAAGACAAGACGAAATAACAAAAAAATAAGTAGTAAGAGCAGGGGCATTGACAGGGCGACATCATGAACCTTGACATTGACCAACGAAGCAAGTGCAACTCATAAGAATAATTGAGCCAACAGTGAGCAAGTAGTCGAGCAATGGTCTGTGGGGCTATAACCCAACATCCCTAGAAGGGATCTTACTCCTTAATTACTATCTATATTCAATGAGATTTTCACTTCTTCATTTACATCTCTCTTCTACTCCTTCTATCACATTTGTATGTTTGTAGAGAATCACACCAAAGAGAAGATGAAAGCCCTAAGAATGAGAGCCTAAAATTTAGGAGCTAGAGAGAAAGATGCCATTTCATGGGAGAAGGGAGATTCTATTTATAGCCAATGTATGGGTAATAGGCAGATAATGATGATCAAAAGAATATTGTATGTCACAAAATTAACAACTAAAATAACACAGTCAACTTTGGCAAAATGATTAGGTAGGATGACCCATATTTCAAAAAACAAGAGTAAGAACCGACAGTCATTTAGTCACTGGATCTGTCAACTAATGGGGACATGGTGGGTATACTGGCAGGTCATGTTGTGATTATTTTTATATCTTAGGGGGTGTTTGGATAAAGATATAATATAATATGATCAAATTTGAATATTGTAAGATTTCATTATCACATAATAAAATAGTATCATATTATAATATTGTATCATTTATGGTGTTTGGCAATTCTACAAATTTCAATATATCTTTCAAGTGTTTTGTTATTTATAACATTTTCACTAGATGATGCATCGAAACAGTAAATGAATAGAAAAACAGGGATGATTGACCGAGTGGGAACCCACTAACTAGTAGTCACACTAGAGTGATTTAATATTAGTAACCACAGTAGGGCCCATTTAATTAGAAAACCATTAGACAAAATGTTAAAAACCACGAGCAATATTGTTTAATCAATGTGGGTCCACCAAATGTTAATAACCATAATGTAATACATCCAATGGTGATTATAACGGAGAACCCTATGAGTGTTGAACATCATTGAGGAATCCATCTATGAGAAATAAATATAAGACCCATTTGATGTTAATCAACACATTAACCAAGCTAATTATAGTAATCACGAGGGGGCCATTAAACAATATGACTCATTTAATGTTGGCAAACTAGTAATTAGTCCTACAATCCAATACTGGTAATTAGTATGGGACTCATCTAAAATTGGTAGTACGGGACCCACTTAATGTTGGTAATCGTGGTAGAAATTATCTAATGTGATATTTGTAGGACCCACCTAATATTAGTAATCAATAAAGAAATTTTATAATTATGACAGGGCTATGGGACCCACATAAAATTTATAAACACTAAAGGGCTCATCTAATATTGAATCATTGTAGGATTCCTATAGAAACCATCAATATTTAAAAAAATGAAGTGGGCCAAACCCTTGTTTTGGTTATTGTCTTAATGAAATATTGTTTTATACAGCATATAGTTGAATATTATAACATGAAGGTTTTTGTAAGAAAGTGAGATATTGTAGAATACCTTCTAAGATATCCAAACACCTAGTTTTTAGGTGGGTAGATTATATTCTAAACTATGATATAATATAGCAAAATCTTTAGAAATATATGGTTTCCAAACACCCCCTTAATTATATTTATAGAATGCGTAAAGCATGGTTTCTCATTTTCATTGTCAGATAATGCGTAAGCAAATGATTTTTATCTTCTTTTATGGCTAGGTTTGAGCAACAGTAAACCAAGTAAAGCCATGCTTGGTTTCACCAAAAAACCAATTCTTTAGGAAAATGAAGTCTGGGTTCATGTAAAAAGAATGGGATGATCCTCAAGAGGTCCTTATTGTCGTGTAATCTAGTTAGAGAAGGACAAGTTTTATAGGGGTTTCTTTGGGTTAAAAATGTATTTAATAAGGGTTTATTATTTAACTAAATTTTTTGGAGTTGAGATTATCTCTTTGAGAAGCTTGCTTTGTGCAGAATGTTTTAAGCCTCAGGCATGAGCTCTACATAGGTTTTACAAGAATCTAAATCTTGGTATTGGGGTGTAAATCTTAAAGAAGTTCTGCAAGAACCCTGATCTCGCTGAAGAGGCTGGCAAGAAACTTGATCTTGCTACGTCAGGCAATGAGTATAAAGGGGTTGAATTGACCACAGTTGGCTAAGTTAAAGTGAGACAATAAATGTAGTTTTTAATTATACTTATGCTTCAAAGGGTGCTTACTAAACAATGCTGCTACACTTCAATTGTGAGAAAAGGTCATTTTCCATAGAGAAAATATAGAAGGGGTTGAATTGGCCACAGTTGGCTAAGTTAAAGTGAGTCAATAAATGCAGTTTTGCATTGTACTTATGCTTCAATTCAAAGGGTGCTTGCCTAACAATGCTGCTATACTTCAATTGTGAGAAAAGGGAATTTTCAATAAAGAAAATATGGAGTTGCTATCAAGAGAAGAATCTCAGAGAACCTTTCAAAAAAAAAGAGAAGAATCTCAGAGAAGCAAAAAATCAAAATTTCATGGTTTCAAGACACCTTGCAGAAATCTAAATTCCATGACTTGGATATTTTTAAAGTAAAAGAAATTGGGCACATCCTGGTGCAGTCATTTGGATTGGTTTGCTTTCTATTTTCGCATAGAAGAAGAACAAGAAGAAGAAGAAGAAGAAGATTTGAGCCATTCAACCATTGAGATTGTTGCTTCATTCATACATTCATAAGTGAATGGGTCAAAAACTTACTGGGCCGGATTTGGGCCATTCCTGGCTTGGCAGGCCTAGATGCATTCTAATTAGAGTTTTACCCCCTAATGTTTATAGTATTTGTAAATAGGTCCCTGAGGTTTTAGTATATATACAAAAAACTCTTCTAATTATTTGTATTAGAGTTGGAGGGTGAGGAAGGATGTCGCAATGCATGTACCCTTGTGACAGAATCATGCTTGGATGTTGATTTTTTAGGGTTTTAATCCATTGCTGGAGGTGATAGATGACGGGTTTTGCGGTGAAATTGCTTGGTTGAGGCTGTCTGTATGTTTGCTCCATAGTGGAGTAGGTCAACAAGCATCTCTTGTGGAAAAGTGCTGATTTTGGGACCATTTCCAAGATAGGCAGATAGCAATCAAAATCATCAGAGTAGAAACAGGTTTGTGTTTTTTTTTTTTTTTCCAGATGGAAACTTCAAGAGGAGCACACTACTAGAAAAATCACTTTTAGCGGCCGCCATTAGCCGTCACTAAAAGTCCTATGGCGGTCGCTAATACTCTTTAGCGACCGCCAAGTAGCCGCCGCGAAAAATTCGTCGCAAAAGGTTATTAGCGACCGCCATTGGCGGTCGCGAATACTCTACAAAAATTTTTAAAAATTATTAGCGACCGCCAATGGCGGTCACTAATACTCAACAAAAATTTTAAAAAAAGTATTAGCGACCGCCATTGGCGGTCACTAATACTCTACAAAATTTTTTAAAAAAGTATTAGCGACTGCCAATGGCGGTCGCTAATAGTTTTAAGTTAAAAAAAAAAAAAAAAAAAAAGATACGTATTGGTTTCTTTTTTTTACCTCCACCGGGGGATACCCCCGGACCCCCTTCGTAAAGCACATGTTTTAACACCATCAAAACTCTTTCAAGCAATTAAATAAATCATAACCATCCATTTGCTAACCAAAATCAACAATTCATAATACAAAGAAAGAAAGCAGTACCTTGTAGGTTCCTATTCAGCCATTTCCCTTGCTTTACTCTGATGTGGCTGGCCCACCACCAGGAATATGCAAGAGGAAACAGACACAACTATAGATTGAACAGAAGCGAACAAAACCTACATCATATTAAAGCATGTAAAAGTAAAACACACCCACAAAAAAAAAAAAAAAAAAAGTAAACCTACATCATATTAAATACTGATACAACTAAAATATTATGCTTGCTTAGAGATGCTATCAATGCATCTACATCATTAAAATAAAGCAATGTTCACCATTATTATATGGTTCTGCTCCTATATTTAGCATTAATCAAAATAGAAGATGCAACAAGATGAATAGCATATTGGAAAAACCTATAACTAATTAGTTGTATAAAATTACAATGAAAATGGTAGATATTATCAACGGGAAGAATGTTTAATTTTTTATACAATTACTTATCCAATTACGCATTATACAAGGGGAAAAGACAAAAATGTGGTTCTTTGCAGTCTATAAGGACTTACGTTGGGGCAAGTTTGCCAAGATTCTCTAGCTCTTCACCAGAGGCCTCATCAAAAACTCTCCCAGAAATGTCAACAAGATAAGATTTATCCTTAGTAATTGGGAGTCCCTTGTCAGAAAGAAAATCCAAATCTCGTTGATGAAGCTCCCTTCCATTCACAAAAACACCAGCATCTCCACCTGAATAATTCTTGGGTATAGGATAATTGAACTCACTACTAGAAAACAGGGTATTTACTTAAAAAGCGTCACCTATAGTTTAAATTGTGCCAAGATAAGTGTTCCATCACCCATGGAAGTGAATATAATCATGTACAAAATGAAAGTTAGGTGCATAACAAAAACATGGAGAAAAGTGGGAAGATAGCAATCCTTGATACTTGATTAAATACAGCAATAGAAACTCCAACAGCAGCAAGCTCCACAGGCCCTATAATATAATCCAATCCACAGTATTTTCTTATTCTGTTTTTTCATAAAGGGAATTCCCCTGTAAAAAAAAATCATTTATATTTTGAGTGCTGTAGCAAAAGAGTTAATCACCCATTTAACCTGAACAAATTGGGTCAAAATCTATAAATGCATACCCTCCTCCAACCTGACAAAATCACTACCACCCCCTAATGGGAACATTGAGTTAATCACCCATTTAACCAAACCCTTTGTCATTCATACCATAACCAAGCATTGTAAAGTGCCCAACTTAATCAAAGTTTATATACATGAAATTTACATATAAATTTGAATTGCATATCTCATGGATGAACATTGAACCATTGTAAAGTGCCCAACTTACCTGCTTATATTTCTTGTAGATTCGCTTAGTTACTATGTTCTTGGATTCATCAAAAAATGTGGGAACTTCTCTTCTTTTCTTCAATCCTGCATTAAAAAAAAAAAAAGAGCAAGATTAACATGGTTACAAATGCTCAACCCTCCTACAAATGCTATACCATATGACAGAGTTCCATTTACAACATTCTAATGCAAGAGGCTTAAAAATAATAAGTTGAAATCAGAAGTATATAGTCAATTCATAACCACAACATGCATAAGGATTATAGCTTATACTTGCCTTTACCAAGCTTTCACACACCCAATTCTCTCAAAGAGCACAGCCAAGCAAAAACCCCCAATCTCAAAACCTAACCAAGATATTTGTGCAAAGAAGAAGTTGAAAGAAGCTACAGTGGGAGTTGCTTGAATTGAGTATATATGATTGAATAAGAGTTGAGGAACAGCATCAGTGTACCAACAAAAATAATCAGGTTCTGGGCCACTACAAGTGAACCCAATAGGCTGGGTTTAAAGCATGAACAGAACACTTGGTTCCTACCAAAAGGAAAAACAAAAAACAAAAATAAACATATACAAAATGGAAGAAACAACAAACTGATTGGAAAGAATTAAGTAATACTGACATTACTAAGTGATATAGTCACCCCAATTCACTAAAATGGAAATCTTCATATTTCAAGAAGGTTGAGTTTCTTAACATAAGCACTAGATGAGGCCTTTCAATCAGGTTATTTCTGTGGAAAATGTTTCATCTCTATAATCTACCAGTTCAACATAGTGATAGGACTAGTTTAAGTTGTAAACTGCAGTCTTATGTCGGGCACCAAAACCATAGTCCACCTTACCATAGTCCATGTCGAGAAATGATGGCACAAGCAAGCCTCATTTGAACAATGTCTACCAAAAAGTAGATGACACTAGGACCTCAGAGTGCGTGAATCGTAGAACTTGCACTAAATTGTCAACTACATCCTAAATATGTCAACTTACTTCAAGTGTCCATGAACTAACTTAACAAGCCACACAAGGGGGCTGCATCATTCATACGAAGTAGATAATCTAATCAGATGTAATGGGTGTCAAAAGTAACAAACCAGCCAGCAAAGTGATTGTAACCCCCTCCTGGACCATAATGACTTCTTCCTTTTGTTACATCAAACACATATATGTACTTGCAAAAACTGGTAGATTATAGAGATGAAACATTTTCAAACCACCCATTCAACATCAATTACAAATCCCAATTCCACAAACCATCAAAACCCACAACACATGAAAAATTCCTCAACCAATCACAACACACTTCACATGTAAATTCCATTGCACAAAGAGCACAAACACTTTGCTGGCAGGTTTGTTAAAAGAACTAAGTGAATAAAACACTAAGTCTGGAGACATCCTTCAAATGAGACTAGCGTGACAAAATGACTGAAGAGAGTAATTAATTACTTAAAAGCAAAAGCATGAAGGCATGATCAAGATGATCATTCAGCACTCAGCTAGCTCATTCAGGACTCATACTGTATGCTATTGTAGGGAACCATCACTTCAGTTCAAGGTCTTAAAAATAGACCAAGTGTTCTGGTGATATGTATCTCAGGAAACCTCAGTTTGTCTTCTTTTTCCCTAAATCATCATAACCATTTGACAAACGGGCATAAATATAATCCATTGATGTTTATAACTTTTGAACACAAAGTTAAAAGTCTGTCATTTGGATCCAGATGATCAGCCCAATATAAACAACAATACAAATTTGTTGCATCATAAACAAAGAAGCTTTCTCAAAGCTAATTCTGAACTAAGAACATGGGCCTGCAAAGCAAAAGGGCATGATAAACATCATGAATAAATTAATCTGGGTAATACATACCGAAGAAAATGAAAGTGGAGTAGACAGACCAAATGAATATAAAATCCATTGCAAATGAATAAAAAACATATGCAGGCCATTAAAATGTCTTATCAGAGTTCTGAAATCAAATGAGACACATCAGAGTTGTCCATTGTACACACATTGATTAACAATCTTAAACATCCAGCTGGTACCAGGATATAGTTTTTATGACTCTTAAAATGATAGTTTGGAATAGCAACTGCCTGTCCAGGAAGATAATGGCAAAAAAAATACACAAAACTTAAAAGCTTTATTCCTTTTTTTAGCATTATTCATAAAATTTCAAGGAATATAAATATAGTTTGCTGCTACTAGAGCAATGGCAACAAAATGCAGGCCTGTGCTTGAAACAGAAAATACTCACTGGTATGCAAACACTGACAGGATTTCATCATAATAATAAAAATGTTTTTGATGAAAACAAAATTAAACCAAACATGTCTTGTGGAAGTTCATCCGTGGAACATGGTTGTGCCTGGTTGTTGACGCAGACCAGTATACCTGAATCCTCAATATGTAGCCTCGATTGTTCTAATTACCACCAAGGTAAATAAACCTCCCAGTGAAGACAAAAAGAAAGTAAGACAGATGAAGGTAACAGTTGCAAGAAGAGTACAAAGTAGAAGTACAGCTTCAAGGAAGAACCAAATATTTTGATAAAAAGTTAGTTATTACCCAAAAGTTCCACAACGACCTTGCACATTTATCCTCCAGATATGGAAAGAGCTAGAAGAAGAGAACTAAGTGAATAAAACACAAAGTCTGGAGACATCCTTCAAATGAGACTAGCGTGACACAATGACTGAAGAGAGTAATTAATTACTTAAAAGCAAAAGCATGAAGGCATGATCAAGAATGTTACCTCAGAGGATCAACCTGGAGGCCTGAAAGTAATGCTTCTCGTGCCTCCTCATATTGCTCTAGCTACCAATTAGTAGTGAAATGATACATTAATGAAATACTGAGCAAAACCACATCATGACCATCTAACTAAAATGAATAAGAAAGTCATTCTTGTCTGGGCATTTCCTGAAGATGAGCACTTAAGGAACATACTTTGGGAAAAAAGAAGAAAAGAAGAAGAAAAAAAGAATGAAAGTAATGGATGCATTAAATAAAGTTGTGACCCTAAACATAACCTTCTTTTATTTTGCTAACTCCATGAATTCCCTTGAAAAAAAACAAACAGGTTCTATAAGAACCAACAATATTAGGTACCCAAAGCACAAACTTCTCAGGTGAGTTTGGAAGTACACCAAAGCACCTACTCGTGTCAATGAACAACTTGGGTAATTTGATCAATGGATAGTGGGGTCCCAAAATGTTAAGAACTTTCTTCTCTAGTTTCTGATGCTTTTTAATAACATTTTCCTAAACTTGGCTCATCCTCTTCCTCTTTACCTATTTAATACCTTAACTTCATTGGGTTCCAATCAATTCAAGAGCAGTTCCTAAAAAGACCAATCACTAAACTAAAGTTTTTCAAGGCACATATTCAAAAGAAAGGAGAAAAGAAAACACTTACATGAACTTAATACTCAATAGATTTATGCAGTTTCTCAAGGGTTTTCATGAAAAGCTTTGGATTGGCAGCAACTTCCTCATATGTAGCAAGTGCAGAAGGATAGATGTTGGTGTTAGCTTCCATCTCTGCTGGGGCAGGTGGTGGTGTTGTGGAAATACATGTTGCAGAAGATATGGAAAAAAGATGGCTCTTAGTTGGAAAAGTAGAGTTGAAAAATACAAGCATTCTTTGAAATTTTAGAATTTGTAAATAGCTAAACATGAAGCTAAGATGAAACTTATAACACTTGTTTTTACATAGAACAGCTCACTGGTACACTCAATTCTATGAGCTTATGTAATACTTGTAGGTATCCACAGGAAAAGCAAACAAACTACTAACTAACAACAATAACTTCAGGAAAGTGAAAAATAATAAGATTTATGCATTATTCTAAGTAGGACTACACTAGGGCTTGTCAAATATTAGTTATCATTTCATAAAAAAAAAAAAAAAAAACCCAACAAGCACAATAGAGAACCCAGATCAGTTAATATTAGCACAAATCCAAAACAACCCAAAAGAAAAAAAAAATCAACAGACAAGCAGACCTATTAATGGATACAAAGATTGGATTAAAACTACCCCTAGATACTAGAAAACAGACACCTTATACATACTACAAAGAGAACCACCATTGAAGAAGACCTATTAATGGATACAAAGAATGGATTAAAACTACCCCTAGATATTAATGGATTAAAAAGTAAAAACTACCCCTACATACTCAAGAAGACCACATAGTTGGTGAAGCTATGAGAAGAAGAAGAGGAAGCGCCCTCCACAAGCATTGCCCATGGCCTCCCAGGTGCAAGTTAGGAATGACCCACCTGCATTATGATATAATTGAGAGCTTAACCCAAAAGAATTATAAGTTTCTCAATCTCCCAATGGCTGTTTGATAGCAGGTAATTGATAGGAGAACTACATGTAGGTGTCTACTTATATAATTTGGAGATACTTGTTTACTGTTTTTTTTTTTTTGCCATGTAATTCAGTTCTTCCTTGATGGGACATATGTTGAGACCTGTGTGCACCTTTTTTTCTTCATGTCCAGCTAGTAGTAGAAGCAGTAGCAGTAGGATCAGCAGCTGTGAGAATGATAGTAGTTAGCTTTTAAGCAATCATTGAGGAAGTGAGTATCCCTTTTAACTGGAAATAGACATGAATTCTCACGTATGCAAAGCAATGAGTTCTCCCAACATGGTCTACTCTCTTTCTATTCTAACGTGCAACAGGAGGAACTTTTCTTTGCTAAAGGATGAAGAATGCTATGTTCATGAGTCAGTCTAACATCATCCTTCACATGTTGTTTGCAATGGTTAATGGTGTTTGTTTCTGTGTGAAAGAGGGAAATAATTTGGAACCCTCTAATTTATTGTCCTTTTATCCTCTATGCTACTTTTGGGCCATTGCAAACTCAATCCAGATCCCACCTGACAAATGGCCACCATGACACTAATTTAATGGTATCATTCCTTGTACTTACAGTGCAGCCTTTTGAAACATAGTGTGTTGACAAAGGCATAGACTTGCTTACTTCATTTCACTGCATTAAATTGGTGCAGGCCTGTGAATGTTTCTGAAGTCTGAACATAATGCATGCAGAGTGTTGTCAACATTTTTAGGCCCAATTACCACTTCTGAAGTTTTCCCCACTTGTTGACATCAAGGGGGTGAAGAAAAAGGGATGAATCAATTTACCCTTCAATACACATCAAACAAGAGTACTGTTAAGAAACATTGAGAGTGGATTCATGATATCCGGTAACACTACTACTACAAATGCTAATCCTACTTGTATGCCCTCACAACCAAGCACGCAGACTTTTAAGATTGTTTCTCCCCCCATGTTCTACCATAGACTCTTCCCAAAGAGGAAGCTTCATGTGGCAGTCAGCCTCAGTGCCTTGCACTGGTTGTCTCAGGTGCCATGAAATTCTCTCTCTCTCTCTCTCTCTCTCTCTCTCTCTCTTCTCTCTCTCTCTCTCTCGGTGTGAGTGTGTTTTTGTGTCAATCCTATTAGGAAGTTTAGAAAGCAGCAAACACTAGTATAGGTGAGATTTCTTCTAGGTTTTGTTTGTGTGGTTGGAAAGAGAGTTTGTGAAATACAATTTAGTTGATGGGTTTCCATCAATTCTTCTTTGTTGGGTGGGAATGGAATAGAACTTCAATAACAAAAAAACCCAAACTGGGTCACTTTCTCACTCTAAATTACACCTTGTTAGGTGGGTTCTTCTTTAGATTTTATTCAGTTGGGTTCTCTTCATTATGAGTAATAAGCCGGAAAATTGGTAACAAACACCCCACTAGATTGGGTAAAAGGTATCACTAATTCTTAAGACAATTAAAAATTTTACTGAAATTGAGAAAGGTAATCTAAGCAACCTAAAAAATAAAGTATACAGAGCTCATGCTTCAATCTGAGGACTGGTATGATATGCTAATTTAGTTGGCTGAAACAAGCCATATATAAACAAAGAAGAACACAAGCATCACTGAAACAAATGGGTTATTTATTAGAAAGTGACTTCTAGCCTTACCTGCACACTAAGAAGATTGAAATGAAATGTAGTTGATATTGTTCCAGCAGCCTTTAGAACCAAACAATCGAACCAATGCAACAAATGTTTCGTGGAGAGGAAGAAGGCCTGCACTCAACTCCCTTATCAGTGGCTGCATCTGCATTAGCACAGCCTTTAGTATTATTTTTTTTAAATCCACAATGCCACAGCTCCTGATTATTGCTAGTATCCACTATTCCACAACAATAATCAACAGATGATAAGATATGGAATTGCATTTACTCCATATATCCAAAGGAGAAAAATCAGGAATTTTCAAGAACCTATATCATTGTGTCATGATTAATTACATTGTGTCATGATTAATTACCTAATCATATACATGGTTCTGAAACTAATGTTTTTAAGGTTGAACAAAAGCACTTACAATTAGAACTGACAATGAACTTATGAAGAAGAGAGTATATCCAAATAAGTTGCGACGTCTCTTATTAATCTTTGCTTCCCTGTATGCTAGAATTGCAATTATCCCAAGTGCAAAAGGTTGATAGCAAAGAGTGAGTACTCTTGTTGTGTGATACTTCTACAAAAGAAAACAATTGGTGTGCAGTGAGTTTATCCAATTTGAGAAGCATCCAAACAGAGCAGAAAATCTTTCCACTACACAAAACCAAAAAATGGGTCCTTCACTATCTCATAAGCACTAATATGAATAAAATACTGGTGAGCAACTGAGCACCTACCTAAAATATTACACCATAGTAATCTCCGATTGTCAACATACTATTCCAAGAAAAAAGGCACCCATTTCCTAGAATCCAACATACAAACATTGCAGTAATGATTGTGACAAGAAAAGAGGCACCCATTTCCTAGAATCCAACATACAAACATTGTTCCCAGATTTTGTTGATTGCTTTTCCTATTACAAATGTCCTGAATAAACAAGAAAAGGTCATAAGGATTGTGACAGCCCTAGGAATTGAATGAATGAGTGTCTCCAACCAAATACCTTGAAAATGCAAAAATGCAAGCCTCATTTAATGCTGACCTGGTCCTTGCATTGAGAAGGTCATACTGGATCTCATTCCCCTATGGAATCCTCCTGTTCAACCATACATAGGATAAGTAAGAAAATCATATAAACTAGACCAAACTAGATCTACTGACCAAACTAGACCAATAGTCAAATCAACTTTGGCCGTCTTCTGGTGCTTGGCACAATGATAAAGCATACCCTCCATGATGAGGGTGGCCGCATGGGTTCAAACCAAAGTAGGTCATGTTTGTATCCTTATAGATGTTCCCATTGCAACAGATCATGGCATAGAAACGGGGAAAAATTCAATGTGGATTCATATTCTTTAATTGTGTGCCTTTGCTCCTATGTTGTCAAACCAAACTTGAACCTAAAAAACTTGCAAACCTGGCACCAAGCTGTGACATTGTGATCTTCTCCTCCAGCAAATATGAGACCATTCTGTTAAGCAGCATAGACACCAAATATGAAGAGAGAGATATACAAGAATAAGTTCAATAAAAAAAAAAAACTGCAAAGAAAATTATAGTCATGGGGCAGGCATATTACATTGAGCCTTGCATCATACAATGGACCACAATCACTAGATGACTACACTAACTCTCTTAATGTGTTCTACCAAGGCAAAAAATAATAATAAAATAATCTCTTAAAGTGGTTAACTGGACAGAGACGTATATCAGTATGGAACACATCTTCAAAATGGTAGCCAGGACCCTACTTATTCTCTTGGGCACTTATTCACAAATACACAGAGTTGCTCCCTTCATCACACCTTAGAACGTCTAAAGAGTATTCGGTTGCATCACTGATTTTGAAATACACCTACAAATCTATGAACATTTAACTGTTGTGAAAGATATACAGCCTTGATAGCTTATAAAGGGAAAACAACAATCATTTGCCTAAAGTATCCAAACAAGGCCCAAGTAATGAATTCCTCCAATTGCTGTTGAATAGGCTGCAATTTACACAGTGAACATTAATTTTCTACATGCCAAGCCATGAATATAACATCATCTTGAACCGTTCAATCAGTGTGATTTTCAAATATGAAATCAAATCTGTTCTAGCAGCAATTCAAGGAAATCAATGTTACACAAAAGGAAAGGAAACAAACCTCTCCAGGGGCGAGGTAGAGAACCCTCTTTGGATTCTCAAACTCGCAAACCAACCTCACGTCTTCGGATTCATGAACCGACATCTTCACCTCGCTCGACATGAAGAAACTAACCCCAGGCGATCGAACCTCACGATAGACGCCTCCCGATTCAGAGGGTTGATCGGAGAAGCCGAGGATTTTCTGTCTACACCGGAGTTTTAAACGGTGGGCCACATCTGGTTGCCTGAGATCAGAGCCGGAGAGAATCCACTTTGGGTTCTCGGTTTTCGATTTGGTACGCATCAGAGATCCGGAGAAGAAGAACAGAGAAGTCCGTTTTTTCTGTTGCCGGTCGAGATAGAGAACGTCCGGGCCACGCTGTCCGTCTCGACCACCATCCTCGCAGGTTCTGGTTTTCTTTCCAAAACCTTTGTTACAGCGAAGGGAGTTGGGATCTGTCGCCGTTGCCATCGTCGAAGGAGGAATCCACCGTTCCTTGCTACGGAAGAAGAAGAAGACCGGAAAAAGGGGCAGGGACTGTCCCTGTTGAGAAACAGGGCATAACCAGAAGAAGAAGAGGAAAAACCGGAGAAGGGACATCCGCCGCCGCCGCTGCAGCCCTGCCGTCGCCGGAGGAGTGAATCCGACAGGAGATGAGATTGAGAGACGATGGAGATGAGATTCACGTGGAGGGATAAGAAGGAAACGAAGAGCGCGGGAGGGAAAAAAAAAGTGGGAACGAAAAATGAAAGAAAAAGTGGGTTTTGGGTTAGCGACCGCTACTGGCGGTCGCCCGCTTCTTCCCAGCGCCAATAAGCATTTCTCTAGTAGTGACACCACACATCTACTTTGGAATGCAGGGACACCAACACAAAGCCAATGGTTTTCTTTGAACTGTATAATTAGCAAATAAGGTTGTCACACCATGTGGTCAAGTAAAGGTTAAAATCATATTCACATGTTTGAAGATTCAACTGTTCAAAAGATATGACCCATAGATGGGCTACGTATCTGGGTCACTGATTGACCACATCAATCACAGTTTGGTTTAGACTTTTTTTTTTCAAAAAGGTAGTTTAATCACATATAGCAAACAATATCTATTTACCAAAAATAAAAAAACTCACATTATCTTAATTAGAGCTTCTTATTTTCATTCTTATTCAACCCAATGGTTGGTATTGCTTTTCGTTTTAGAAGGCCTCAAGTCTTATATAGGTAAATAGGGTGGTGCCACAACTTAAAGAGATTTGGATTTTGTGAGGTGGACCCCACTCGCAGAGATTTTTCTTGACCTTGACCACAAGGTGCTCGGCAACCTTTTGTAATCACTTCCACTTTTAAATTATCTACAAAGTTGCTCTGTTATTGAGTTAGGTCTATGGAATTCTCTATAATCAGTAACGATTGAAGGGATTATCCAGTATTTTAGCAATTTAGTCTCCTGGTTCCAAATTGAGATACTTCAACAAATTTTTATTGTTTAAAATATTTTAATTTTTTGAATAGTTAAATTCATTATAGAGAAACCAGTACAAGAGACTTATACTGAAAACAAGAACAGCACCATCGAAACCCCCAAGGCAGGGATCTTACAAAACAGACCCTCCAAGAGAAAACTAGAACAACAGACAACTGATTATAGGGAACCCCAATACATGATTACAGGACAGCCACATCAATTAGTAGATAACTAATTGAAAGTAAATTCAGTCACAGCATTGAAAGTTTATCCATTTCCAAGGTTTGTATAATCTATCATCTTCTACAATATCGTCTATCAAATGAGTCTCAAATCAGTTTGATTAATAATGAGACAGCAACTAATTATTTTGTGAGAATAAGACTAACCTAGTGTCTAGAGACACTTGTTGTCCGATGGTTAGTTGCTTATCTCATGTTTTCATTTATTTTGGAGGATGACTAAGGCCCAGTTGCTTATCAACCGTACAATGCAATATCCAAGGCCATGTTTCCTTCTGTGGAATTGTTCACTACTACATCAGACTATGTAACTTCATACAGCACAAGATACTTCACTCTTGTATTCGGTACCATCCAAAATGTGGGCAATCAAGATATCTAATTGTCCATGACAAATGGTCGAGACTCGAGAATAAAGGGACGGTCCACGGGTTGGGAGTCCTGTTCTCAACCAACTGTACAGTGTCTGATCCTGGGTCCTCTCTCCCCTTCATGTGCAGGTAGTCTTTTTTCTAGAGTGTGTGCTGGTGTTCACTCAGGCATTAGTGGGATCTTTCAAGGGGCTAACCACATTGGCTGGTAGGTAAAATAAAAAAATAAAAAAAAATAAATAAATGATCTTTTCTGATAGCTAGAACTAATTAATTGTCTAAACGAATAAGAGTGCTTGTATCTGTCATGGGAATTTCTAAGAGCTTAATACCTCTTTTCTAATTCACTTCCCCTCACAGGAAGAAATGATTTTGAAGCTGCAATCTCCAACTGACTCCTATCCAGCAACAAAAAAAAATCAGTTGTCACAAGCAAAAGAAGTTGACCAAATCAAATAAAGAAAAAGAATAAATTCAAAGAATTAGAATGTGAACTAAAATTCAGAAAAAAAAAAAAAAAAAAGAGGTGATTTTTCCAAGTAATTCTTAATTAAAAAGTACATAGTGATCCAGAATGAACTTCTAAGACTAGTTTTGGAAGAGACTAACAAATAGCAAATACATACCTTGACGAGAAAAACAAGTCACAGAATAGGCGCTTCAAGAAATCATAATCCAGAGTTTGATCAAATGTCAAGTAGTGACAATAGTGCAAGTATGATGCAAATTGCAAACTCCATGGGATGGGACTTGCATAAAACCTTTTAAAAAGAATAGTGCAATTAGTAACCAACTCAATCAAATGTACAATTTAGGAAAAATGCTTTTAAAGTCACATAAACATACTTGTATAGAAGTTGACAGCTTCTTCTCACATAATTTTATCGTATTTTTGCTTCTTCGTGGCAGCTGAATGGGGGAATACAGAAAGAAAATGTATCTAGCACATGCTTCACAAACCAAAAATAACAACAACCAAACCCGGTGCCCCCACGATCGATCAATGGCGAAGCGAAAGCGGGGATGGGGTTGGGGTTGGTTGGTTTGGGGATTTAGGACGGAGACTTTTACAGAGCCACCCACACCCACGCGGCACACCCTTTTCTTTTGTTGTGGTTCTACTTGTGAAAGGGGTTGCAGGGGACCCGGTTTAACTAAAGGGTCAGCCCAACCCAACCCATGAATCGCCCTAATCGGGTTAACTTAACCTGATTATAAAAACCGTGAATCGATTTGTCTTTGTCTAGTTTTAAATCATAAGCTTTCTTCCCGCTTCTGCTATTTCTGTTGTTAGTTACCAACTTATTTCTTTCTTCTTCTTCTTCCAAAATCCAAACCAGCTCTCTCTCTCTCTCTCTCTCTCTCTCTCTCAATCTCTCTCTCTCTCTCTCTCTCTCTCTCTCTCTCTCCTTCTCTCCCATCTCTCTCTTTCTCCCGCCCAATCCTTCTCTCCCGTACCGTCTCTTTCTCTCATTCTCCTGTCCAGTGCCCTGCTCTCCCATCTCTCTATCTGTTGAGAGAAAAAGGTATCTTTTCTTTCGCTAGCTCTTTCGTTTTCTTTCTTTCTTGGGTTTGGTGGTAACGTTGTTTTCTTCTTTTTTAACACAGGAAGTCCCCTGCCCCTGCTCTCTCATCTCTCTCCCCCATACCCACTCTCATCTCTCTCTGTTGAGAGAAAGAAGGTGGCTTTTCTTTCTTTAACTCTTTCGTTTTTCTTTCTTGGGTTTGGTAGCAATGATGTTTTCTTGAATTTAAATGTTCAATTGTTTTCTTAATTTAAAGACAGGACGTCCCTGCTCTGCTCTCCCATCTCTCTGTTCCCCGTACATACAGTCTCTTTCTCTCTCCATCTCTCTGTCTGTTGAGAGAAGAAGTACGTTTTCTTTCTTTCTTTCTTTCTTTCTTTCTTGGGTTTGGTATAACTTTGATTTGATTGTTTTTCATTTAAATGTGTTCTTGATTTTAAAAGAGGACGTCAGAGCCTTGCACTCATTCATTACCACTCTTGTAAGGCGTTTTGGGGAAAGTGAAACCATCAATGGCACTACCGCAAGGTATACTTTCCATTTGATCATTTTCATTCCTGTTTTTTGAACCTCGTTTGTTGATGTTTCTTTCTGTTGGGTGCCATATCTATGTGTTCTGACCATCTTTTCTTTTAAATTCAATGAAGGAATTTAAACGCTCATGTTGTTTTCTTTCTGTTGGGTGACCAATGCCCCTTTAGGTGATAAATTGGTTACACTTAAAAATGAAATCTGAAATTGAGAAGATGATCATATATATAGAGTATAAAGTAGGCATGTAAGCATAAATTGTTTACTCTTTAGTACGTGTAGTTAAAGTTCAATGAGCATTTCATCTTATCAATAAAAGAAGAAGGTGTTCTTACCTTTCCCTTCTAACCTCCTTTCTTCTTAATTCTATGAGTTAAGCTGGATTCAAATAGAAAATGCTACATCAATAATTATTATATATTATAGTACTGCCCACACACACACACACACACATATATATATATCATCATAGGAGGTTTCCAATTCAGTTTTGACTGGTATATTTCAATTTTGACAAGTATGAATTCTGCCAGATGTGCTCAACTAATGAATCTTATTGTTTTAAAAGAAAGGTTTTAATCGTGCAATCAGTGGCTACACTTCAGCCTTTGACGATCTCAAACTTGCAGTCTTGCACTCTAACTTTTGAGATGCCCCCACCTATACCTGCTGGTTTTGGCCTTCTTTTGGAAGCCCTGCCGCATATTAAACTTGAAAAAACCTTCCTGCGGTTGTGATCATTGTGCTACATTAACTTCTTCTCTCTCTATTTTTGATAACCTCTAATCTTGATTTATAATTGAACTCCATCGACTTCATTTATCCATGGGGGCAAGGGATCGTCCTCTCTTAATATGTGTTCTATTAATTGATCATTGTAAAATTTTTATTTATGTTGCTAGCTGTACAATTAAAAGCTGTGATTCTGGGTCTTCACTGGTTTTTATCTCAACCATCAATGTCGTCACCTTAAATCAGATGCTGTTGATGGGCTGATTTGTGTCATATGCCTTATCACAGAGCACTCATTTATCCTATGATAAATATGCCATGTGACCTACTTTGACATAGCTTTCAGTTCGGCACTTACAAAAAGTTGTCACTCTAGCACTACTCTTTTATGCACTCTTCTAGACCCCCCATGATTTCTTAACTGGCCAGGGTCAAAAGTAGTGTTATTGATTGTTGAATGTTGGGTGTTCCTTGTAGTACTTCACATTCTCTGTTAGTGCCCTTTTCTCTTTAGGATTAGCACCTTGCTGTTCCTTTTTCCATGATTAATTATTTTACTTTACCATAATTTTGATATACTGGGATGCTCCAAAAATACGTGTTTCTGGACACTCCTTTTGTGATAAGTTTCCTATTCACAAAGATGGCTATATTTTGTAGCCAATTGTGGCATTTAGCAACTGATATGCTTGGAATATGCATGGGATGAACATTCATTCATTTTCATTAGGCAGATTGTCTCTCAAACCATGATGGTATTTCCTGGTAACTTCTAAATTACATGATTCCTAGTATTATTTGTTCGTGATTATTATTAAGAACTAACTTCATTAATTCTTTGGATGCTTCATTAATGTGTTTTGTTGATCTTTCACCTTTAGCTTGGTGCCATATCTATGTGGTCTGTTTATCTTTCTCTCTCTTTTCTCATTATGTGTATCACATCACAGTCAACAGTAGAAACATAACTCGCATTGTTGCCATCGAAAATCTCTATGTGGGTGATGTCATTGGAAGAAGGCGACGTCGTCTGCATAAACTCCACACAGGCTCGGGGGCCCTCTTTCAGTGGATGCAACGTCCAGAAGCAAATATCACTGATTTTGTTATTACCGGTACCAGTTCTCAAGCAGATACAGGAGTGAAGTTGCTTCAGGACGCATACCACGCAGCAGTCAATATCCGGGAATGGCGAGGTACTCTGCCGTGTCCAAGCATTCGAAAAGGTGAAGCTTGCCTGTTTGGAGAACGGTGTCAATACCAGCATTAGGTGCTCCCTGTATGTTTTTTAAACTCCCTATGATTGGTAACATTATTACTGCATATGATTGTGCCGAATACGCTCGTATCACTTTTTTGAAATGGAATTGGGCCATTTTTTTTAATTTCTTTTAATAATGAATACTGATATACACCAATCATATATATGTCTACAAAATGATTCATTTGTGGTTTAGATAGTTTAAACTTCTGAAAAAAGAGCTCATGATATATGACAAATCAAGTGATTAGTAGTATTAGTTTTGTCAATAGAAAATTGTTCATTTCTCATGTTAGTTAATGTAGCACCTTAGATTTCTGTTTTAAATGAACTTAAGTTTACTGGATTATGTATCAAACGTGTTTCATTATACAACCAATCATATGGTTTTAAGTAAACATGTTTTAATCAAAAGCATAAAGTGCATTCATCTTGTAATATATATATATATATATATATATCAACCCAAGTTCAGGCCAGCTCCTTAACGACCCCGCCCAACCCTACCATGCACATGAAATTTTTATTGGATCATTTCCCTATAGATAATAGACATCATAAGATTACACATTAAGGTGATGTGGATGCTTGATTTAATGTGATCAGCTTGATCTTTTGTATTTTTTTTCCGGAGAGTAATTGAAAGATAACTTTTTAAATAGACATGAATGCTTAGAACAATCAGGCACTTTATACCTTTTTTTGGCAAGTTTACCTATATAATTTTTATAACATAATAATGAGTTTTCATGTACTACTTTTACATTATGATAAGTGTTGTTTTTACTTTCACAATATGACAAGTTTTCTTTCTCCAATTGAATCATACTCAACAAACATGCTACTTGTTAGAAGATTTAATTGAAACAATTCTATTTTAAGCATATTTATTCCATTCACCACTATTTCAAAACACGCTGAGATTTTCCATCTTTCTTTTGTTCAGATTTCTGCACAGTTTTTTGGAAGGAAGTACGCTGGCAGTGGAGATTGTTTTGGTGATGTTTTCTTGTTTGGGGAATGGCTAATTTTTTTTTTTTTTCTGAATGCTGGGAGCAACACTTTTTGGAAGGGAAATACGCTGGCAGTGGCGAGGAATGTTTTGGTGATGTTTTGTTGTCTGGGGAATGCCTAGGCTGAACAATTTTTTTTCTGAATGCTGGGGCTGGGATCATGTTTTTTTGTTTTTTTTTTTTTTGAATGATGGGAGGTATGGGTGAGATCATTTTTTGTTTTTTTCTGGAACTGCTGAACTCTTTCTGATAAAGGACAAGTGTACAAGTGCACGTCAAGTTTCACAAAGTAATCAAATGTAAATGTGTGAGCCGGCTTGGAATCTCTGACTTTGGGATGATGAGAACTTTGTATGAGTATGATCTCACTCGGCAGGATATTAGGTTGAAACAAAAATGAAAAAAAATTGAAGTGACTGTGGCAAAGAGTTGGAGAGAGAGAGAAGGCGTGTTATTGCATCTTCTACACATAAAGAACGAAAAACAGAATCAGAGATCAAAATCATCTTATGGGGAAAACAAAAAAAAAAAGACCATTGTCGTGGTAGAGACGAGAGAGATCAATCCACTAAAATCATGTGTGAGATAAAGAGTTTTAGAAGTGAAGATCTCTAAATGAAGAGCATCTTTTTCATAGTAGTAAAAGTTGAGTGACTCTGTATTGTTCGAAGTGTGACATTTGTGAAATCAAGTAGTTTATAGTGGTAGGAAACTGATCTCTTCCAATGCTAATTGCCCAAGAAATATAAGTAGCCATTGAAACCTATGATCAGTTGAATCTCCACAAACCAAGCAGCCATTTTGGAGAAATAATATGACAAAACTATCAATCATGGGTTGGTTCTACTAAAATATTTGTTGGTTGTAAAAGGAAACTGTATCATCTTACTGCTGCTTCTACACCTATGGGTGTTAGAGATCCTTTGGATTATAGCTGTGAAGAGGACGGTTTGATGTGGTGGATAGCTCCTTCAATTTTGAGGGTCAAATATTCATCTCGGTAGTATTTTTTTTTTTTTTTTATGAACTGTAACTGCTCAGGTGTCTGTTCATGCAAACAGCCTTGAATCTGGGATGTGTTCCAACGGATAATTTGGGGCAAGAACATCTTTTCTTAATGACCACAGTAACAAATTTCATGAATAAAAGGAGAAACAGATTACAAGAAAACATGGACCAAACGTGATTTTATAGGAGACTTTACTCCGAAGGAAGAAGAAAAATACGACAATCTACTAATACACGGAATCCACCATTTCACGAATAAAAATGGAAGATTTATCCAAACCTGAATTATCTAAAGAGTCTTGTCTTTGTTTCCATAGGGTGTGTCAGAATTGGACATGCAACGAAAATGCTAATCTTCCATCTTAATTAAAATGAATTGCAGAGTCTACAGGGCTTTATATAGGGACGGATCACCAATCCCATTCCTACAATCATGCCTATCCTACAATCATGCCTATAATTTAAGATATACAATATTGCCTATAATTAAGCTATTCCATGTATAGCAAGAATAATCTAAGATAGGAAATAGTATCACAAAACAAATCTTAACACTCCCCCTCAAGTTGGTGCATAGATGTCACACATGCCCAACTTGCCCAAAAAATTCGAGAACACTCGACTTGACACTGCTTTGGTGAGGATATCAGCCAACTGATCTTTTGATCTGATCTTTAGCAGCTCCACAATTTTCTCATCCAACTTCTCCTTTATGACTGTCTACCTCCACATGCTTTGTACGATCATGTTGAACTAGATTATGAGCAATATCACATGCGGCTTTATTGTCACAATAATGTCAAATTGGTTGCTTAAGTGGATAGCCCAAATCCCTAAAGAGATTTTATATCCATAACGTTTCACATATTCCAAGTGCCATACCTCTGAATTCAGCCTCTGCGCTCGAACATGCAACAACGTTTTGTTTCTTGCTTCTCCATGTAACAAGATTGCCACCTACACATGTGAAATATCCTGAAGTAGATCGTCTGTCATCTACTGCTCTAGCCCAATCGGCATCAGTATATGCATCCACACGTCGACAATTTTCATTTTTAGTGGACAAAATTCCTTTTCCAGGAGCAGACTTCAGATACCTCATTATGCGCATAACTACATTCATATGTTTCTCTCCAAGATTATGCATAAATTGGCTAACAATACTCAATACATAGGCAAGGTCTGGCCTTGTGTGGGCTAAGTACATTAATCTTCCAACGAGCCTCTGGTATCTCCTTTTATCAACAGGCACCTGATTAGCCTCAATGCATAACTTCAGTCTCTCTTCTATTGGTGTGTCAGCTGGTTGACATGCTGACATACCAGTTTCATGCAACAAATCTAAGGCAAATTTCCTTTGAGACAACAAAATTCCTTTATTGGATCGAGACACTTCAATCCCAAGGAAATATCTCTAGTGACCAAGATCTTTCATTTCGAACTCTTTAGACAAGTAACTCTGGAGAACCTTTCTTTCTTCATGATCATTTCCAGTAACTACCATATCGTCAACATACACAATAAGGGCAGTGATCTTACCCTTCCTCTTTTTTAAGAATAAAGTGTGGTCTGAATTACTCTGACGGTAGCCAAAGGGCTCTCATAGATTTTGTGAACCTTCCGAACCTTGCTCTCGGAGACTGTTTCAACCCATATAGAGATTTCTTTAATTTGCACACCTTCCGACAATGCACTTCCGGAATCACACATCTGGGTGGCAAATCAATGTAGACTTCTTCAGACAACTCGCCATGTAGAAAGGCGTTCTTTACATCAAATTGTTGCAATGGTCAATCCAGATTTGCAGCTAGAGACAACAAGACTCGAACTGTGTTGATTTTAGCTATAGGTGCAAATGTGTCTGTATAATCAATCCCATAGGTTTGGGTATACCCTTTTGCCACAAGTCTTGCTTTAAAGTGTTCAATCATACCATCTGCTTTGTGCTTCACAGTATAAACTCATCGACATCCAACTGATTTCTTCCCTGGCGGATGATCAACAAGTTCCCAAGTTTCATCTTTCTGTAAGGATTTCATCTCTTCATTCATAGCGGCTTTCTACCTTGGGTCAGCTAAGGCTTCCTGCACACTGTTAGGAATAGATACAGCAGATAATTGATTTACAAATGACTTATTTGATTCTCACAAGCGATGATTAGACACATAATGACTCATGGGGTATTTGACTTTACTAGAAAGTTCAGGTTCATATGTGGATTTAAGGATACCTCTTGTTTGACGCGGTGGTAACTGTTTTCGAGATGGTTCAGACACTAGGTCAGGAGCATCCTCTTCAAGCGATTGGATTGGTGTATCAGTTGCCTGTGGTGCTAGGGATTCGGAGAGAGGTGGAGCCACAACTCCATCTTCATCTTCTGGGTGTTCATCACCGCTTTGGTCCAAAGTTATACCACTCGAATCCAATTCATCCACATCCTTGTTACCTGGTTCTGAGACTTCTTCTTCTTCATTTGCATTACCAGGTTCATTCTGAATATCAGGTTCAGAGAGTTCCCCTTCTGTAGAGAGCAGAAAATCATAGTCTAGAGCTTGAACTTCTTCTTTCCGGTACTCCCACTGAAGTTCAGGCTCAGAGGAAAAATACTTGTGTCTTCATGAAATACCACATCCAATGTAACAAACATTCGTTTGGTGGGAGGATGATAGCATCGATATCCCTTCTGATAAGCAGCATACCTAGAAAGACACATCGCAACGCTCGAGGAGTCAACTTGTTACGCCGGTGCTTATGAAGATGTACGAATGCTACACAACCAAAGACATGAGGAGGCAAATTTGGGACGACTAGAGCAACAACTGCTGCAGCAAGAGCCTCAGACGGCATTTGAAAAATAATAGTACTGGAAAGAACTCGATTGATCAAATATGCTGCGGAGGTGAGTGCGTATCCCCAATATGAAACCGGCATGTGGGCTTCTTTCAATGGAGCACGGACAACCTCCAACAAGTGTCGATTTTTTCGTTCCGCCACCCCATTCTGTTAGGGTGTATCATTACAAGTGGTTTGATGCACAGTTCCATTGGCTTTCAAATATTGCTGCAATTCAAGACTCAGATATTCACCGCCATTATCACTCCAAAGAACCTGAATCTGTGAATTGTACTGACTACAAACCATTTTATGAAAATTTTGGAATAATAAGTTTACGTCACTTTTGGACTTCATCAAGCATACCCAAGTCATCCTGGTACAATCATCAATAAAAGTAACAAGCCAACGCAATCCATCCATGGTAGTAACTTTAAAAGGGCCCCAAACATCAGAATGTATGATCATAAAGGGAACTTGACTTTTATTCAAAACTAATGGAAATGAAGCACGATGGCTCTTTGCAAGTTCACAAACTTCACATTTGAAAATGGAAACATCAACTTCTGCATATCAACTAGGAAATAATTTTTTTAAGTAACCAAATGAAGCATGCCCCAAACGTCGGTGCCATAACCATATGTCAGATTTCTTCTTTTACCCTTCAAAACATCATATCTTTAAATTAAGCATGACGCAACGTGTCTGAACTCTTTGACACCAAGTCCAAGTAATATAGCTTCCCTCGCCTAACACCACAACCAATCGTCTGCCTTGTCCGGATGTCCTTAAACACACAAAATTCAGGCCAAAAAATGAAAACACAAAATAAGGCAGTGGTTATTTGAGAGACCAACAAAAGATTATAATTCAGGGATGGAACAACTAAGACATAATCTAAATTCAATGTGTCACTGAGGGATAAGGGTCCTTCCCCAACAATTGGAATGGAGGTACCATTGGCAGTGGAAATAAATTTATGTGAGGAAGGTTTAAGAGGCAAGACTTGTCTAGAATCAAATGTCATATGATATGTAGCACTGGAATCAATTATCCATGCACTATTAGAAACAGGTGCAGAAATATTTAAAACCTTACCACCGTTACCTGCCGCTGTTGTTAGTGCCGAGACCTGTCCAGCAATGTCATCCGTTGTCTCTGCTTCAACAACCGCAGCAGTGGAGGGCGTCTTGGAATTCCATTTTCGTGGATCACGACTATGGTTCCACCATTCTGGATAGCCCACAAGTTCGTGGCACCGATCTTTGGTATAACCAGATTGACCACAATGAGTGCATTTGTAAGAAGATTTGTCAACACCACTAGTGGGCTTAGGATGGCTGGGCTTTGTTCGGTCCTGCTGGTGTTGAGGAGGCCAAGTCTGATTAGATCGATTTCGAGTCACCATGGCAGCAGCTTCAGAATTTCCAGGTTCAACACTCATTGTTTTCCGCCGAATAGATTCATGGCGGACTAGTGCAAAGCATTCTTCTAACTTGGTTATTATATTGGTCTCATGTCTATGAACTCAAGGCCCATGTATACTTTAATATATTTAGTGCGAGGAACATTTATTTTATTCCTATCAACAGATTAAGGTAATCTCACATGAAAAACACGGTACGTTTTGAAGCCTTATTAGTTATTACATCTATTAGACATCAGTTTGTTTAGATTTGTTAATCTTGAATATCTTGTTGATTGTATTTAATCATTTAATTAGTGACCATTGAATTAATGGTCAAGATGAGAGTGATTACGTAGTTGAAATTGGACGTGATTTTCGAGTCAAACCGCAACTATTTTTTTTGTATACCCCTACCCATGGTACAAAAGAAGGCCAGCAAACAACCGCAACCACTTTTTATTTTACATAATTACATCTAATCACTTTTAGTTCTCTAACAATTATCTGAAAGTTGTTTGCCTAAACAATTTGGTCTTCTACATGAAAAAAAAAAAAAAAAAAAAAAAAAAAAAAAAAAAAAAAAAAAAAAAAAAAAAAACTGACCCGTGACCCGACCCGCGACCCGCGACCCGTTGAACCCGTGACCCGTTTGACCCGTGACCCGTTTGACCCGTGACACAAACGGGTCGGGTTCGGGTGGGTTTTCACCCATAAAATTTTAGACGGGTCGGGTCGGGTTTGACCCGAAACCCGCGGGTTCCGACCCGTGAACACCCCTACTTGGGAGTATGATCTTTTCTCAAAATCTCACCATGAATTTGTTCGAATTCACCATCTAATCCAGCAAGAAAATATGCACCCTTTGTCGTTGAACTAATTTTTGATAGGATGCAACATCTTTTCACTCTCCATGATCACCCTTATCACGATGATCCAATTCACTGAAAATTTAGTTACTCTCCGTAATACAGAGAGTGCTCTGCCATTCTGTTTGGCATAGAAAACCCTCTGGTTCAAGGAAAAAACCTGCAATTCGTCCGCTCCATCATAAAAAGCTTTAGAAAGAGCTTTCCAAATATCTCGAGCAGTGGGAAGGCGAATATATCGCTTCGTAATTTATGGGGACATAGAGATCAACGGCCATCTTTTCACCTTTTGATTGTCAGCATACCACTTCTCATATCCGTCATCCTTCTCGGTTGGCGGCTGTGAACTGCCACGAATGAAAGAGAGTTTCTCCTTCTCAGCAATATGCATCTCCAGGATTTGAGACCACAAATCATAATTGGTCTCAGTGAGTACAATCCCTGCATTGAACGATGAACTTTTAGATTGAATGAAAATGGGAGTAGATTTGGTGCCAGAAGTTTCAGAACCTGACATGGTTATGATTTGAGGGTGATGCGAGTTTCAAGGGAGGGTGGCTACAAGAACCCTAAGAAGAATAAGGTTTCTAAAAAGAGCTCTGATACCAAGATAAAAAAAGAGATACTTTCATCCATATCTTTTACAATACAATATGCAGGGCTTTATATAGGGACGAATCACCAATCTCATTCCTACAATCATGCCTATCCTACAATCATGCCTATAATTTAAGATATATAATCATGCCTATAATTAAGCTATTCCATGTATAGCAAGAATAATCTAAGATAGAAAATAGCATCACAAAACAAATCTCAACCATCACGAACGACTACAGGAGATAACTGATTGGCATGCCAATTTTCTACTTTACAAGAGGAAGAAACTTGGGAATCTGATACATCAAATTTTGTACTGCCCAGTACCCCATGCAAGTTCAGTCATCATCCATGCTCGTGATGGGTCCTAAATAATAGGTTTTTGTTATGGTGTTGTTATGTAATTGTTGCTTTTGACTTTGTAGACTTGTAGTTCTTGAATGCTTGTGAGGTGTCCCATGTAGATTGTTTGTTACAGTTGTTAGCAGCTCTTGTGGAATTGAAATAGCTGTTGGATTCATGCCGTTGTAGGCTTACGGGGTAGGGATGGCAACGGGTCGGATCGGCCATATCCGCCTCCATATCCGAATCCAATTCTCCGTCTTCATATCCGCTCCGATCTCCGAACGGATATCCATTCTATCCTCCATCCCCGCCTCCAAACGGAGATCGGATATCCAAACGGAGAATCGGATATCCAAATCATTAAAAAATATTAAAAAGACAATACAATTCAAAATATAATTTAAGCATTAAAAACATTAAAAAGACAATACAATTCAAAATATATCCAAAAATAAAATTCCAAAATAAAGTCATTCAAGTTTCAACACACTTACACAAGTCATACACATCCCGATTAATGAAGTGTTCTCTGTAATATATTGATATATATATGGTGTAATATATATAATATTATATAAGATAAGGGGGAAAACTATAATTAAGGGTTAAACGGATATCCAAACGGGTCGGATACGGGTCGGAGATCGGATATCCAAACGGATATTCGGATCGGATATCTCCATATCCGCCTCCGATCCGATCTCCGAATTTTTTTCAAAATCCATATCCGAATCCGACCCGATATCCGAAAAAATCTCCCAAATCCATATCCAAACGGAGCGGATCAGATCGGACCAGATGGAATTGCCATCCCTATTACGGGGGCCTTTGTTACTGATATATATTTTATCAATAATATTTCAAAAAGAATTCTAAATTTATATATATTTATTATTATTATTTTAAGCACGAGCATTTGTTGTTAGTTATTTTTATAAACCCCCTGAAATACTTTTGAAATATTCCATTGATTAAGAACTTAAAAATCATACCCGGAGATCATAGTGTATTCGTAGATAAAATTTATATTGATCCTTCAATTCCATACATTATGGAGAGAGCTGTGAATTTGGTGTAAAAGCATATTTTTTTGTCATTTTGTGCTTTTTAAGAAAACATTCTAATCATTTTATACCTTTTGAGACTTGAGAATACCTTTTCTTTTCTAGTTATTTTGTGCTTTTTATCGCTTTTAGAAACACTTTTTTTAATCTCATTTTGTGCTATTAAAATAACTTTTTTATCGTCATTTTGTGCTTTTATAACCAAATATATATATCACTTCAAGGTTAGGTTGCAATTAATCAAATAACGGCTTATATTTTATTTTAAAAATACACCTACTCCCCTCGAATAATATAGGTGTGACAACTCAAGCCGCAACTTGGATCACTATCGTACATCTGATGCAAGACAGAACTAATACCTGTGAGCAGTTTTAGGAATCTTTATTTGGAGGATGTTTGAAGTCCTTAAAAAAAAAGGAAGAATCTTACTCGTCCAAACCAAAGAAAATAGAGAACCAGGGGTTGATCAAGTTTGTTAGAAACACATCTCTCACCCAGATACCAATGGTTCCATCCCTGGGTATGCTACTCTCTTCTCACCTTTGTGCGGTCTCTCTTTCTGCATGTTCGGGCTTCCTTCATGGGTCTCATTCCCCTTGGTTGGGGTACCCAAAAAAGGCACAACAATTGTCTTTTTTCTTTTACTTTTTTTTTTTTTGAGGATTTTACCGGAAAAATCCTCAAATATAGCCATTTATCCAAATGAGTCCTCGCCAAATATGCAGCGCCAATGGGGTCTTCCCGCCACATTTTTATTTTTTTATTCCTATCGACGATAGCGTCACTCAGAAAAATGTTGAGTGACGCTATCGTCACTGTTCGCTAGGTTTCCTTTTCTTCTATTGTTTCTTCAAAATTCAAGAATTTAAGATCATCGATTCCTACCAACTCAAAGATTCAAACATGGTTTGTGGAAGAGGAATGAACCACCTTGTTCTATCTCCCCACAAGCCATAGCAGTGTTCTCCTTACAAATGAAGGCATATTGGCCTGAGACTCCAGACTATGAAAAGGCGCGTCTTGAAGAATCCACAGCTAATGACTTCTCCTTCTTGTTCTGAAGCCAGATCTTTGAAACAGTGAAGCTGTCCCTTTTGGTACTTGCGGCGATAGCCGCAGCTCCAATGCCACAATCTCCATGAATCTCACAATTGGTTGCAGTAATTTTGGCAGCATCAAAACACTTAAACCCTTCTTCTCTGCTCGAATGACCACATTCGGACATTGCAGGCCTGTGGCCCGGCGTCAATGGCAGAGAGGGCTTTTTACTGCTCTGCCTTCTCGTGGGTGGTTTTACGGCTACTTGCAGTACAGAGCTATCATCCAAAACATATTCAAAAGACCCCATTGAGAAACACCTTCTTCCATCAACCTTACTGTTGCTACTACTACTCCCTTCTTCTCCCACAGTAGATTCCACATTTCTAAATTTTCCAAGTTTTGCTTTGGGGATGTTTCTATAAGAGACATTGGCCATGGAGAGAAAGAGAGGGAGAAAAGAAAGAAAGATAGAAGATATAGGGATTGCCGAATAGTGACGCTCGTCAGAAACCCAGTGACGCTAGCGTCACTTACCCCAGCCTTTAAAAAAAAACGCAAATAGTGCTACGGACCAAATTGGTGCTGCATATTTGGCGAGGACCCATTGGGATAAATGGCTGTATTTGAGAATTTTCCCTGTAAAATCCTTTTTTTTCCCTTTTTAATAGTCTCGGGAAAGTGTAAATTATGATGGTGATTGGTTTACAAGTTTGCATGGGATGTTCTGGCTCCCGTTGGACCGGGCCAAAACTTGTCTAACGCCCTGCCTATTTAGTTATTGGGCCTAATATTTAGCCCACTATTTATGCGACGCATCTCACTTAGGCCAAGATCCAGGCTATTTTCAAATCATAGACAGACCTTTAAGCATGTTCAGACCCAAGCAAGGCCTGTTTTTACAATCAGGACAGGAAATTAGGCGCAGGTACGGGCCTTGAAATAGAAATCCGGCCCAATGAAGAATGGGACCAGTTCGGCTCAGGCCAATCCATCCCATGCTTTCCAAAGCCCATGCTCCTATAGAGGTGGTTTGATTATGAAGTTCTACAGGCTAACTTCCCAACCAAACAAGGTCTGATCTTCACATCTTCCACAACTTAGATCCAATAGATGAAACTGAGCCAGCTGGCCCTGGGCTCGATATGAGTCCAACACCCACTGGGCGGGATCTGAGCTGACTAGAAGGCCAATCTTTTGGTGGTAATTATTTAACGATGGGCTCAATCAAAGGTTGCCTAAAGCCTGGCTAGATGGCGCTATCCAAACTTGACCTTTATTTTTACTAACCGTCCAACTTGATTTATTTATTTTTTATTTTTTATTTTTTGCTATCGGAGGGTTTCCAACCATTTGGACTGGACTAATCCCTACGGGCCTAGAGGGAATCCGGGTAAACTCCCCTGTAGCCCCAGTGTGGTAGTGCAGTTTCGAACCTACAACCTCCGGGTGCAAACCGTGATCCTAGGTCAACTGAGCTACACTTTAGGATTAACTTGATTCATTAAATGCAAGTGCGCTGAGCCTAATCAATTTATAAAGGGTACGCAATGGCCCGACTATCAGGCTCATGGGCTTGATGATATATTGAAGATTCCAAAGTACTGTGTTATTTAAAAGGATTCCATGGAATGATTCTCATTCCATAGTGAGGGACACCTTTCATCATGGCCTCTGCATTTCACCCAAGAGGGGCCTCTTTCATCATAGCCTCTGCAGCAAGAAGCGGTTTTTGCACATATCAATGAATCCCTCCAATGCACATATCATAGGACCCACCCATATCAATGAATCCCTTCAAATTCAATATCTAAATCAATGGAATTGTTTGAGATGTCACTACCTTAAAACTCCCTTTTGGGTTCACATATGGGGCCCACCTTTGATAAATCTAATCCCTTCACACTTTCTTCATGTAAATATGCACTCATTCCTCTTTCTTTAATTCACTCATAGTTTCAATCAAAAAAATTCTCCTAAGAAATAACTGCATCTTAAACTTTGAGCCATTTAATCTGGAAATATTAGGATTATATGATCCTTAGTTATATTGGCCCACTCTTTAGATATCGAGATCTATTTTTCCCTCCCATCCCTTTCTCGTTGACACATTTGTTTGGAGGGATTTTTGACGCAAATTTATATGTCTGGAATTTCTAACATCAATATCAATTGTTTTAAAATTATTTGATTAGTTTTAACTAATCTTGTTTCAAAAATCAAATCTTTTAGATTGTCATTTCTGACTTTTAGAAATCCCCAAATCTCAGCTTTCAGAATGCTAATGGATAAGTGAGTATTTGTAAATTCAGTTAAAGGACCTCATTTGAAGAATTTAGAAATCCCTAAAAAAAAACAACGTTTACAATCGAAATGAAGTGATATTTTAGATGAGAAAATCTTCATTTCACAGTTGTTATTTTATCTACATCATTTTCAAAAAAGATTGAGATTGAAAAAAAAAAATTTTTTAAATTTGTACCGGTTACCCGGTAACCCGACCCGGTAAACCCGGTAAACCGGTAACCCGAACCCGACAAACCCGGTTTAGCTAACCGGCATCGGTCGGGTTCCCGGTGTGCATACTAAGCGGGTCGGGTCAAACCCGGCCCGATAACCCGGAACCCGACCCGATGTACACCCCTAATTCCATACATGCTCATCACCAGTATATGAGTAATTCTAAACAATTAAATGTAGATCCCAACTTGGAGTTCCAACACAATGAACAGGTCTGCAAAGGATCATTCTTCCATAAAATCGGATCCCCTGTGAGGACCAAACAGGGGGTGACACGCGGGGGGCAGGTGAGGGGGGCGGATAAAAGAGAAATTGTTCCTCTCTCATCCGCCTCCTTATGTGTCGGCCCTATTTGATCCAAATAAGGTTTCCCTATTTGGTCCAAATTAACAAGAATCCATTTCCTTCTTCCACGCACTCATATGCCTACACGTGTCTTCTTGCCACCTACGTCATGCAGTGACTTGTGGTATTTGATTGGTTGTAGCTTGCCCAATCAAAGAGGCCTATAATATATAAATAAACCCAAGCATGGGGAAAACTAAAAAAAAAAAAAGTCACCCTTGAGCACTACGATGCCAACAATCCTTGGATCATATTTAATATTAAAAGAGGCACAATTTGATTTTGAATGGCAGTGCCACGGAGCTGTCATATGTAGGATAGAATTTTCTTAGGAAGAATGCATCTATTCCCTAATTACAAAGAAATTTTCCTTTGACCTTTTGTTCAACCTTCTTATAAAATGATCATCTTTCTAGTTAGAACTTAGAAGCACCCACATTTGAAACATCATCATAGTCATTACTATATGAATGCAAGTCTTTTTCAATCCATGTTCATATATCCCAAATCTTTGTGCAACCCTCTATTTATAAGTTCAAGTTCTTTTACTCTTAACTCTTTCTCTCTCTGACACACACTCATAGAATCAAGAGTGGAAAGTTAGCTTAACTTTAGAAAATAATGAATAATAGAAGATGAGATAATTGGTCATCTTTATCTTCATCATTTCATTTTAACAATGAGTACTTGGAAGATGAGTTAATGGGTCATTTTTCTTTTCTTCATTTCATTTTTTTCTTCCATTCAATTATGTAGTAGTTGATACATAATCTTAAAGATGCTACACGTTTGAAGAGGAAGCTGGAAGCTTCTCCGAATAATTTCATTTTTCTTCCTTTATCATTGGCTCCTCCATGTGGTGTTTTTTTTTTTTTAATATTCTCATTACATTGGATTATCACATCATTAAAAAATTAATCAATCATACCACACTGATTAGCCAATAAAAAAGGGGTACTTTAGCTAATGTATAACTGGATTTGTCCATTAACTAATGACAAATCATATCCAATGTAGATCCTCAGGATACTGGGATGTTGGTTTTGTGATATATATTTGAATGAAGAGGCGACCATGGCGTTAATGGGGACTCATCTTCTAGTCATGAGCTTGATCTGTGGAAGAAGTTTAAAAGTGTAGAATCTACACATGTGGGCATGATCTATCTTGGTAGTTTCCGAGGTCATATTACAGACACTCAATCTTCAGAACAAAATCCAGGAAAGACTTGTGGGTCAGAAAGCAATACTCTTGTTATTTAAAGGAAAGGGTAGGTCCCCACTTTGATTAAGTTAGAGGTTGCAAAGCATGGAGCCAGAGTGTTAATTTCTGGTCCAACCAGAAAGAGAAAGAAAAAAAAAAGAAAGACTTTGAGCCCTTTTCAAGGTAGGCATCCATGTGAATCCCGTGGCTTAATTTATGCTCATGTTCCCTCAGGGGCATTTAAGTGGAGCCCACAACACATATTTAAGTGCCCAGGGCACTTTGATTGATTTTCATCACCATCCGCACTTGGATGTATGGGACCTCTCCTAACTTTTGGGCCTAGGTTCCCGGCCACCCACCTTGTGGGGCCTACTAAAAAAAAAATTAATAACCACTGAAAGAACATGTAAAATGAATAATTTGACGGTCTTTTTTTTTTTTAATGTGTTCAGTCTCCTCAGTAGATGGCTATGCGCACCAAACATAGGTAACTTTTTAGTTCTCTATAAATTTTATTTTTAATGACCCAGGGCAATTCTCGTCAGTCTAGCTTTAGGACCTTTGGCCGGGGGCTTAATCGATTTGTGGGGGTAACATATATGACCGCGCACATATATAGTTCCCGGATAATGAAAGGGGTGAGAGAACTTGAACTTAGACTTGTTTGGGAACCTTTTGAATGTAGATTGAAGTGAAGTAAAGTAAAGTATCAAATAGTGAAAGAATAAAATTTAAGTGGGTTATGATGATGTTTTGTCTTTAGTTGTTTGGTAGGGAATTTTTTTGACTTTGTGTTTAAAAAGTGAGTTTCTTTTTTTTTTTTGTCTTTTAGTGGACAAAGGAGGTTGCTTTTTTACTTCTTTTTTTGAAAAATAAGATAGAAAATTTAAAAATATGTACTTTTGATGTGACATTTTGTCGAGAAATTGGAGTCTTTACTTCATTCCACTTTACTAAAAGTGGGACAGCTTCTCTACAATTGCACCACTGCCTTGACAGCTTCTCTACAATTTTATAAAAAAAATCCCTTCCCATCCAACCTACGAGATGAATTAGATCAATCGGTCTAGACCGCTTTGCGGGGCTTGCTCCAATTACATGTGGAGTAAAAAACGAAATAAAGAAGAACAAACCTCATTACTTACGACATGATTTTTATAATTTTAATTAGTTGTTGGACTAGAAACTAGTCTTTAAATTTAAGGCCAACTCCTCCCCCCCCCCCCCGATTATGATCATCATATTAAGTAATCAAATGAAGCTAATTATCTAATAATTGACCATGCTTATAAAATTCTAAATAGTCATGTGAGCCTTATAAAATGGTTTTTTTACCACGTCCTAAGATGGTTGGACCCTCAAGATTTGAGGGACAAACATCAAACCCCAATACATGTAAGAGAGATGACCGTCTTCACATATAGGAGAGAGGACCCAATTCTGAACAGTTGGATGAGATTGAGACTACTAACCATTGGCCTATCCCTTTATTCTCACCTTATAAAATGGGTTCATACTGAATGTGATGGACAGAGATATGGAAGACTCCAACACATGGCCAGAGATCTAAATCGTTTTTGATGGTCAGAAGTATTCAGAGATCTCATGTGTTTGGATCCTTGTATAATGAACGTGTTGGAACTAAGAATCTAGAAAACAAGATCTAGATATATGATCCAGAAAAACTTAAACAACCAAGATCCTCCATGTCAAATCATTGGGAGAAATAAAGCGGAAACATACCTTGATCTATTGTGGAAGTTATTCGCAGGTTGTTGATCTTCCAATCCAATATGGCTACCCAGAGAAACTTGATTCTTTCTGATGATGGGATGTCAGAGAGTATGAACTTACCATATGAATTGGGGACCATAATCCTAATATATAATAATGAGATTATCATAAGTTTTACTATTTCTAATTTGGCCCCTCATCAAAGTAGAAATAGAATTCTGGTATCTACACATTAATCCCATGACAATTATATCTTTAAGCCTTAAAACTTTAAGTCTTATTTAGATCACTTCAATTAGGCTTAACCAGAGATAGCATAGCACATTTAGTATTTACATGTGTGGCCCACATGATGGAAATTTTCCAACAGAACGATCTAGGGCTCTCATCTTCTTTATATAAACAATCCGGAGTCACACTTCATGTAGATTTCTCTGCTAAAAAATCACGTCCCCTAATCCTATTAGGAGTTTCCTACTGGATTGGGATAATAACCGATCCGCTAATAATTGATTATTGTAGATTTCTATATTATCTAGAGGTCTTTCAATATACTGATATTATTAGTTTTTATCCCACACGATCCTCTATGAAATGTTGGTGGAATCTACCAGTATGGTTATTGATTTCCATAGCCTGTAAATGATGATATATTTATCATATTTGCAGGATCTAGCAATCAAATGCCCTACACGTGTTTGCCTGCTCGCCCCAATCTCTCATAGAACTTCGAGCGGATTCTCTCATCATTTAACAAAGCTGGACAAAAGAACCTACTCCACCTTCAGGGGTCTGTAGCAAGTCCCATGTAACAAAAAGGATATTGATGATATGCATTGCATTGTATGCATTAATATGAGAGAGAGAGAGAGAGAGAGAGAGAGAGAGAGAGATTGGTTGGTCGGTTGATTTGGGATGTAGTGTTTTCGAAAAGAAAAGAAAGAAGGGATGATTACGAATCGTGGGGAGTAATGCACGCATAGCTTGCAATTGCATGTGCTCACAATCTACATTAGATATGATTGTTCCTTTCCCAACCATGAAACTCCCCTCTCTCTCTCTCTCCCACTTCCTCCTGTCTTGATATTATATATATTATATTCCCACGTACATCAAATCAAACCTAACTAACAAAACATGAATTTTCTTTTCTCCCATTATTGCCTCATTGCCTGCTTGTTTGGGTCAATAGCATATTTTTTTCTCCTTTGGATGATGAGTCTGGCTCTGGGCTGGGCCATCATCCTATGTAGGGACGCGAACTGAGGAGGTAACCCGTAGGAGTCGCACAGCTGGTCCCCCACAGGGGGTAGGCGGGGCCCAGAGCCCCGCGCCTATTGTATACACTCGGGCTGTAACCTTTGGTTGTAACCCTCATGCGTTTGTCCCACATCGAGTGTGAGGGCCTCCCACCCTTGGTATATTAGCCTTGGCGTAACCTAAGGGTGTACCACCACACTCCTCCACGTGGGGGAGGTGTGGTGGTACACCCTTAGGTTACGCCAAGGCTAATATACCAAGGGTGGGAGGCCCTCACACTCGATGTGGGACAAACGCATGAGGGTTACAACCAAAGGTTACAACCCGAGTGTATACAATAGGCGCGGGGCTGGGCCCCGCCTACCCCCTGTGGGGGACCAGCTGTGCGACTCCTACGGGTTACCTCCTCAGTTCGCGTCCCTACAAAAGTGTGGTGGTACACCCTTAGGTTACGCCAAGGCTAATATACCAAGGGTGGGAGGCCCTCACACTCGATGTGGGACAAACGCATGAGGGTTACAACCAAAGGTTACAACCCGAGTGTATACAATAGGCGCGGGGCTCTGGGCCCCGCCTACCCCCTGTGGGGGACCAGCTGTGCGACTCCTACGGGTTACCTCCTCAGTTCGCGTCCCTACAAAAAGGCCGGCCTTTTTGTAGGGACGCGAACTGAGGAGGTAACCCGTAGGAGTCGCACAGCTGGTCCCCCACAGGGGGTAGGCGGGGCCCAGAGCCCCGCGCCTATTGTATACACTCGGGCTGTAACCTTTGGTTGTAACCCTCATGCGTTTGTCCCACATCGAGTGTGAGGGCCTCCCACCCTTGGTATATTAGCCTTGGCGTAACCTAAGGGTACCACCACACTCCCCCACGTGGAGGAATGTGGTGGTACACCCTTAGGTTACGCCAAGGCTAATATACGGGTGGGAGGCCCTCAACTCGATGGTGGGAACAAACGCATGAGGGGTTACAACCAAGGTTAGCAGCCCGAGTGTATAGCAATAGGCGCGGGGCTCTGGGCCCGCCTACCCCCTGTGGGGACCATCTGTTGCGACTCCTACGGGTTACCTCCTCATTTCGCGTCCTAACACTATGCACCAAACTTGCTTGTGCCCTACAGGTCTATGGGATCCAAGCCATTCACCTGATAGGCCTGTGCTAAGTACACACTTGAGTGGGCCTCGGATGTGGCACACCTCTTGTTGGAGAGTAGCAATAGTTTGAACTTTAAAAAGGCTGAAAGTAGGAGATCTAGAGGACATTTACTGTGATTTGTTTTGTATCTCGGAAAAAAAAGCTGGCTGGCATTAGATAGATAGTAAAACCAGTTTTTAAATATATTTTCGTGTGAAAAATACCAAAATCAATGTGCCTAATTTTCTGGGTAAAAGTTGTACAGGTGATCTGATGAATTATTTAATTATTCTAAAATGACATTATTGTATTATAATTTAGTCATAAAGAAATTTCCTCAAAAAGCAATTTCCTTGAGACCCAATATTACATTCCTAGATAATTGTAATCTACATTAGATTGATCCCATTTTTAATAAATGGGTCTATCACAAGTAGATCTTTCCATCCCTCCCATGTTCATTAATCTGTTGGGCCCCAAGTAAGCCCTACCTACCAGTGAGAATGATAAGACTTTGGACACTGGATGTATCAGAATATTATATATATTTTTGAAAAATAAAATACATGAATAAGCAGGTAATTTTTTTAAAAGAGAGGATTTCGATTTCCTATAAGAGGGAAGAAATGCGGGGTTCCCATCTTTCTTGAAAATAGAAATCCTTAGAGTACTAAATCCTCTAATTAAACAATCAAACAAACTTTATGCTAATTCATGTAGAAGCATCTTTGTATAAATTGTTTGGATGATGCTATTAAATTCTATTATTTATTGAAGCTATTTTTGCATATTATCATTTTCTCACCATGTCACTTTATCTTGGTCTTTTTTTTAATTATTCTTTCTTTAAAAAATAATATCATTACACATATCGTTATCTACAGAAATGATCTATGCACAAACAATCCTTTTACCTCTACAGTCGACTCTGTCCTCCCTAAAACTTTTCTCCCCCATCTTGCCAGTTGGAGCCTCAGCAATTTGCATGCGAAAAATGATTGAGAGCAAGACTTTGTCATTTTACATTTGAGGAGACAATGAGATAAACATAAAGGGAATCATATATGGTGAAAAGGAAAAGAAGCAATAAAGAAAGTGTGATGGATTGTTTTTTCCCTGTGATAAAAAGGCATTTAAAGTGGTTATACGAGACTAGTCTCAATCATGTCATTTTGTCAAATATCCCAGCCAAAAACATGAAAACTTCTGCAAGTTTTCACTACTCTCGATTTGAATAGTGGGAATGAATAATAAACAATCCAACCCAATTGACACTCAGTACCCCATTTTACACTAATATGAGTATTTTACACCACTAGATTGAACATTAAGGGTCTATTTGTTGCCACATGAGAAAACATTAGAATTGAATAAATGAGAATCCATGCCATAAATGGTTTAAAATGAAGACTAAAGGTTAAAGTACAAAAATGATCATTAAAGAGAATCCCCTTTAATTGAAATTGAATCAGGGAAAGATGAAAAATAAACCCCCAGCCATCACCCCAGTAATTTAATACCTAAAAAGTTTAAGGTACTATCTACATCCCCACCATATATCATTCACCCTCACTTCATATCTTTCGCATCTCACCTCTATAGTGGAGCTCATTTGATCTTAAATTCCTATGTAATCAAATGCAAACAAACATGTTCGAAAATTATAGATTGCACTAAAGACTTTCCAATCTTTGGCTTGCCTTTTCGTCGAGTTGATGCAATGTGGAGAGGTACGTAATAAGCAAGGAGAAAATGGTATCCAAAATCACTATTTACTCCTGAAACACAAGATTTGCACGGTGAAAAAGAGATCAATCCAAAAGATCTATAAAACAAGAGTCTTGCACTAGCAAAAGCAAATATGCAGTTGAATATTGCACGCATAAGTAAATTGTTTAATTCATCTAATCCCAAAAGAGTTAACATTGAGACACAAAATTGAACATCAAATCCCACTATCATGAATTGTTCTTAGGAAATCACCATATGAAGAAAACATAAGGATATCTTCAGATTTAGGTCTTCTCTTTATTTTATAAAAACATGCCTCAAAGTAGTAAATTAATTTACATCTCCCCTTCTTTCTTGGGAAGATCAATAAGAAATTCGAAGGGAAAGCTATAAATCCTTCCAACAGTCAGCTTCTTCAGTCTCTTCTGCACTACTTGGGTGTTCCAGTGGCTCCAATCATTAGCAACTAAATTTAGTTTCCTTTCTTTTTGGGTTTTTCTTCGTATTGCTGTATTTTTTTTTTTTTTTGAGCTCTGGTTGCTTGTTTCAAATATTATAAATATAAGTTGCATAAGATGGAATTCATGGTAAAATGGGTTCAACAAACGGTAAGGGGTGAAGGATTTAAGATGGAAATATATACATGGAACTTCTTATTTTTAGGATTTGAATTACGAAGGTGATGAATGATATTCATTTCTCAGCAGGGGCGGGATT
This sequence comes from Litsea cubeba, assembly GCA_012931725.1. Classification (NCBI taxonomy): domain Eukaryota; kingdom Viridiplantae; phylum Streptophyta; class Magnoliopsida; order Laurales; family Lauraceae; genus Litsea; species Litsea cubeba. The sequence goes on from CM022945.1 coordinate 20,313,996, forward strand.
AAAAAATATGCTTTTTGTGGGGTGGGGGGACCTGCCAAAATCTCCGTCAACCTCTAAGGGGTTTTGTGAAATCTCAGGGCATGGCCACCCCTTCCCCTAGTTTCGTGATATTAGTTTGTAGCCATTTATGAATATTTATCTTTTGTTTATGAAGGTGTAGCTATTTTTAAAAATACATTTCTTAAAATGCCTAGAATGCAAATAAATGAGCCCTAAAAGAACTCACAACTAAGAATTTGGTTTAACATAATTCACCTCTGCCTATAATCTTGCACTTGATCTTACTGCTTCATCACAAGATGCATCAAAAAACTGTGAAAAGAACAACCTTAATTATAGAAAAATTATATGTACCACACATTTGTGAAGTATGGCCTTCCAGTTACTACTCTAAAGACAAATTAGTTTTAGGATGGACCCATTTAGTTAAATTATTTTTACCATTCATTTCACGGTCTTATATGAAAAGGCTAAGTAATATGTACTTGACTTGATTTAAAAGCCCTCTTAGACTTAGAAGCCCACAAGGTCACAACCTAGTTGTAGTTAGTTTGAAAAGGAAAATGCCATATAGCCTTTTAGCGTGCCTTTGGGTGAGGATAAAAGATAGAAAAAGTAGAGGTAGAGAAAACTATCCTAACTTATAAGCTACTATTGCATTGGCAGTTGATCGAGCGTACTAAAAATGAGAAAAACTTATTCTAAAGTGCTGAGATTTACACAAACTATGTCTGATTGAACAGCATCTTATAGTAATGTGAGGCCTCATTCATGAACAAAATATAGCAGATAATCTGTGAAAGTTTCAAGTTCTAAGATCTTACTTTGTTTTGACCTCTTTTGTGGATATTATAAAAATGTCGGATCGATGACCAGTGTGTTAAAAATTTTGGCTGCCAAATAACATGCTGGTTTTTGTCACCATGGTTGTTTCACACCTAGCTTAGCATATAAAATTGAGCCAATTTGGAGTCATATAGACATAGGCCAGACCTTAAAGACCCATTTGTCTGGTAGGATCCACAGACAAGCCCAAAATTTATGAGAAAGTAATAAAACCCTAATAGCACTATTTCCCTCCCCCTTTGTTCCTTTTGTTTTATAAGATTTTATATTAGTTTAGGTTTGGTGATTCTTTTGTTGAATGACATGATCCCAAAGCAGGGTGATGTAAGTTTGGTGTCATATCCGAGTTCACATGGGTAATTTAATAATCACCAAGTCGGAGGTTTCTCGCTTTCTCCTTATAAAATAACACCCCGAATCATGCGTGTAACAGCTCGATTTGATTTGGTGCATGGCAACTAAGCATCTCTCTCCCTCCCCTCCCCCACAAAGCTACATATCGGGATATCTCACGATCATATCGCATTCTCAAACGTCAAATCATATGCATATCGGCCGATATCTCTAGCAAATTTTCCATAAGAGATTGGTTTTAAGTTGGGAAAATAATCTGTATATGAGTTAGTGTGATTTTGTCAATGAGATCCTCCACCTGAGGCTATGCTAATCATTAAGGGCCTGTTTGTTTGCTGGAATTTCAGAAATTTTTAAATTTCCAGACATAGTGAAATTCCTAGATGTTTATTTGGATTTAAGCATCCAGGAATTCCATCAAAATGCAATAAGAGTGGAATTTTTGGATTCCCAAAGTTAAAAGAGACCTTTCATGTGATTGAAATTTAAGAATACAAGTGAAGAAATATGAAATTCAGAAATTTCAGAGGACAGTATGTCACATTATGTCTAGAAATTCCTGACAGAGATTCCACTAAAGAAACAGGGCCTAAGAAAGGAGGATGAAATTTTTCTAAATGACACCCAGAGACGTCCAAAATATAATTGATTTACAGCTATCAAATCTACTACGTTAAAGAAAGAAGGATTATTTTTTTTCTTCAAAATGGCATTATTTATTTTTACTTCAATCCATAATAAATACATATAATTTTTTGATAACGTGGCATTTCTAAGGTTTTTGACCGAATATGACTATTTCCTTGGGTGAAACTTGCTTCACCCACGTAAATGCATATGAAAAAAATCTAAATGGGTTTCAAACAACCATACGGTAACACCTCTTTGAGAGGGTGATCCATAATAAATAATAATTGATCGGAAGAAACTTAAATTTTAGCGGATAAAACATTTGTAGAAATAACTTATAATAGTTCCCCCCCAAAAAAAAAAAAAAAAAAAAGATGAATATTTATGTTAAATTATATGGCATGAGTCATGAAACCGATACCAGTGGACCCCACAAAAGTCTTTGGACAAATCTTGAGGCCAATGATCCGTTACCAGCTAGAATTTTCCACCAAGATAGATTGATGAGAAATTGATTTCTCCCGAGTTGGCAGAGTTAAAGAAGGTGCGGAGGAAATTTCATGAAAATTATAATCAACAGGAGATACGGTCTATCGTATCTATATTTGTTTTCTAAGCAACCTTGTGAAAAGAGGATCATATGAATACTTGTATGCATTAGTTTATTATAGTAAACCACTGCCTGTGCATTTCCAATCCCTAGAATAATATATCAAATTCCAAAAACTCCTTAGAATCACCAAAAGAGATAAAAACTTACATAATCCATCCATGGCTAAATCTTTCAACAATCCGATCCAACAAAGCAATAATTAGTTTTGGCGCTCAAAGCATAAAAAGGGGTATTGCAAGATGTCGATTTCTTCAGTTGCAGGCTTGTTTCAGGTGATGCTGCTGGTTTTGGTGAGGATCTTGTGAGAGGAAGAGAGATGGGTAGCAGCTATTTTGGAGAGCTGAGCTTGGGAAATGGAAGATCTGGGTCTTCTAGGAAGGGCAAGAAAAGCAACTCAGACAAGCCAAAGCAGCCTCAGAGAGGCCTTGGAGTAGCTCAGCTAGAGCAGATCCGATTGAGAAACCAAATGGGTTGTTGCTATCTTCCCTCTCATCCTAGTGGTGCCCCCCACACAAATCCCATTCAGGTATTCTCGTTTCTTTGTATTTTTGGGTGTTGGTTTTGATTTTTCTTGTGTTTCTCTACTTGGGTTATTTCCTTGTAATCTTTGCAAATAGTTCTTAATGTGTTTTGTTCTCTTAAATGTAGGAGGATGTGGCAGTGGAGATGGCATTTGCTCCATCGGCGTCGTCGTCGTCGTCTTCTTATCCTCCATCATCTTCATTTGGATTTCATCCTAAGATCATGGTATGCAGGACTTAGCAGAAACCTTGAAAGGAATGAAACCAAAAGAAGAATTTGTTTTGCCTGTAGCATTCTTCTGATTAATCATGTCTCCTTACACATAATTGTTCCTCAGATCTCTCTTACCAAACCTGGCAAGAAATTGCCATATGGGTTTTTTGCTAGTATCACTATAATTTGTTTGAATGATTTGTTTCCATAAAAATTGATCTCGTCCAACTCCACCCTCATCAAGCCTATCGGTTAAGCCAAAAAAAAAGAAGGAAGAACTCTCTCTCTCTCTCTCTCTCTCTCTCTCTCTCTCTCTCTCTCTCTCTCTCTCTCTCTCTCTCTCTCTCTCTCTCTCGGGTTGAGTTCCTATATATCTTATAATAACAATCTTGATTTCTTCATACAAGTTAAAGAAGAAAGGCTATTAGAATGAGAAAATTGAAATTCGAATGATCTTTTTCTTTCTTCTCTTTATCTGACTTTTAACTATTTGCACGGATGTAGATGAGCATGGGAGAGACAGAAACAACAGACATAAGATACGGGGACACCCAAGCTAGTGTTGCAAACAGGTATTCCCGTGTGCCGCAGTGATATTTGATGATTGCACCAGAGAGAGAAATAAAAAATAAAAAAAACACAATCTAATCTTCTTTGAATGTCACAATAACCAGATTATACCTCAACAACGGCATTATGCAACCCCAGCTACCATCACAAACAAGTGTTACGCGTCACTTCTTGGGGCTACCAATAGAGGTTAGAAAGCAATTCACGGATTCCTTTAACAATATTAGTCTAAATCGCCATTTTCTTATGATCAAATGTTCTTTGGAAGATATTAAGATCTCTTCAACAACTATTGTTTTATAGGATTCATCGCAGAAGAAGAGAAGGGACGACAGGTGCGATTCTATGGGTTCGAGCAGTCGGAATTCCGAGTCGAGCGACACACAAGAATTAGATTTGGATCTGAAACTATAGCACCCAAGAACGCGCGGCTGGGATGGAATGGATTGGCATTCATATGCAGGCAGCAGTGAGTTAGTTGCACGAGCACCTGTTCTCTTTTTATATCACAATCTCAGTAAAAGCTGAGATATCTGCGTGCTAATTTTCTGCTGTGACTTCGAGTGCATGAACTGTAAAACGTATGTCCAAGGTAGGGAGAAAGAAATCTTTATTTGGTAGGTCTCTTTGTCGATTAACAGCCAGCATCTTGTTATCATTGCGCCTTTGAGAAAAATCCCATTGAAACATATGTTTATGGATACATAAGTTTTAATATATAGCTTCTGTCTGTAGCCTGGGGGTGTGTAGATGGTGTGTATCAAGTCCCTTTTAGTTTTATTGTTTAGTAAGAAGGAAAAAAAGTGAAAACAAAGGCACAAAGTGACCCAAGATGTGATAATTAGGTTTGATGCCTTGTTTCTAGAGATAAAAGTGGGGGACCAATCACAAGGTTCTCTGTACAATCTGAGTGTCCATTGGATGCTAAGTAATATTTGCATTGATGGAAAGATGCTTTGATTCATAGAGAATCAGTGGCTTTACTACCATTAGTGGAATTCATTTTAATTGGTTCCTCCTCTCTCACACATTTTAGTCACACCAGGTAACATAGTACGAGCTTGAGGCTTGGACGGCATGTGGAGTCATGCTTTATTGAGATCCCCAAGTGCAAGCAGATGTAGGTTTGGATCTTCAACTTCCATGCACCTACGATTCCATGGCTCCACTAGATAGAAGAAGAGGTTATAAATGAAGCATATTCCATAACCACAGCAGTGCCTAGTTCTATCTCTCAGATCTAATGCCATGAAATGGACATTTAACTTTGGATCTGAGGTAAATACAATTTGGCTCTTGGCCCCAATGACTTAATTTGATGGAGCTAATTATGGTTGATGCTTGATCCAAAATCCACATTTCATATGGGGGCAAACGGACCCCAATATCCCTCATAGATCCCTGATGAATGTACCATGAAAAATTCTCATAGGGTTGGCAAAAGACAATTTGGGCTAGGGCAATGTGTTTATTAGAATGGAGAAATTAGTTGGAGGTTTCTTCATTAAGAGGTTTGTAATGGAGTTGATCCTTCAAGGTACGTTGGAGATAATTTGCACATGAGACTGCTAAGACTGTCACACTTTATGTTGCATACAGATAGTTATGATAAGTCTATGTATTTGAAGTGTATGGCTTGAAAATCGTAGTTGGTTTATACATGTATATCTGTGATGAGAATTACAAATATGTTTATGATTACAATTGCAAGGTGCTACTGCTAAGCTCAATGTAGCTCAACATGTATATATAGTAAAGAGACTTACTACACTTTCTATGACTTCCTCTATTGCTTTCAGAATTTAGATACTAGCTCTCAAAGCCTTGTGGTTTTTAGCAGTACTATAGACCTTGAATATTCATTAAGATCAAGTCTTTAATCACGTTTAGTGACACACACTCTTGGATCTGGACCACTGTACTTTCCGTGGGTTGAGTTCCCTCGTCTTCCAGTATTCCTTATTTGGGACTAGAATTTCAGACAACGGTCAAATTGTTGTTGTGGTGAATGCGCGGTAACTATAAAATTCATGCTTCCATATATGGACTGTAGGTTTGGAGTCACGGCCGATGTGTGGAATTGTCTTGGGAGTGTCTACATTAGGGGATTTTCAAGATTCTTCATTTGGGGTGTAAATATGACCACATGGTGCGCAATCCACCTAATTAAAAAAAAAATTCTAGACTTCAAAGCCTAAATCAGTAGACCTTATATTTGGTCAAGTTATACCACTTGAGGAGATAGAATGTCTTTCTCTTAATATATCTTAATGAGGAGAAAATGAGAAGTGGGGAATCTCCATTAAATCAATTAAGAAAATGAAGGCAAATTTGGAGGTGGGAAATCCTCATGTGGAGGAGATTCATCGATCGCCTTTCCTTGACAATGTTACAATAGTTCTCTACTGTGTTGAAATCTAGGTAACTGAAACAATTCTAAAACATAATTTTTTTTAAATCATTAAATGGTTAAGTGCCACTTAATAATAGTAAATTAAACTTTATTAGAATGGGCCTTTTCTTGATGAGAAAAACAGTTTTCCTACTTTTTTTTTTTGCAGAAAGTAGTTGGGTGGAGAGTTTTCTCTCCTTTGAAAAAAATCCAACTAGGAGGAAAAAGATTTTTCCAAAAACTTGTTATGCAAATGTTCTTCCTCTAAAAACTATGGAGGAAATTTTGGCAGTTGACTTGAGATCCCTAGCTTGCTTAGTCATAACTTGGGGTCGAGTCAGGGAGCCCAGGGAATGTAGTCAATTTGGCGACTCAGGAAGTCAACTCAAACTCATGTCATCTTTTAATTAGGTCTAAAAATTAGAAGTACTAGTAGAAATCGAGAGTTAAATAACAACGCAAATAGTGAGAAACCTAATATCAAAATTTTGAGAAATCACTAAAATATGTTAGTGCTAATTATGTAATTTAACTTGTTGAATAATTAAAATAAATTAAATTAATCAAACTATGGTGCTTGTTTAAGATCTTCCCATTTTATTACTGGGTTCAGCTTGTTAACATGCATTGATACTATGAATTAACCATTACAAAAAAGAAAAGAAAAAAATACACACTGTGCAGATTGCACTGGTATAGATCAAAATAGAAAATAAAGTTACAAAAAACATAGAATATACTTTCACATTTTGAAAATGATGTTAGACGTAAGTAGTCTTCATAACCACACGTTTAATAATGATTGGGCCCCGCATTAAGTCTATTAATCTTAATATGCTTTCCCATTAATTAGTTTTATTTTAGATTAAATCTCTCTTGGGGATTCACTTTTAGAAAGTCCAATTTCGGCTAATTTCTAAAAGGATTCAGGAAACTAAACTGACTTCTAATAAAATTTTTTGATCAAAAGAAATCTCTATAAAATTATCTATAAAAGGGTTTTTCAGTCAAGACATATTGTACAGTACTTTCACATTTTGAAAATGATGTTAGACATAAGTAGTCCTCATAACCACACGTTTAATAATGATTGGGCCCCGCATTAAGTCTATTAATCTTAATATGCTTTACCATTTAGTTTTATTTTAGATTAAAGAAATCTCTATAAAATTATCTATAAAAGGGTTTTTCAGTCAAGACATATTGTACAGTACTTTTTAATCAAATACCCATCATGCATCAAAATCACGGACCCATTGACTGCACAAAACTCTTTTAACAACTTAAAGACATGCATATCGTTTATTCCAGTCATCCCAAACAAATAATTGAAGTACAGACTTCCTGTTAAAGATAATTAAGGAGTAGTGAAACTATTGATAATAGAATGAAAAAGAAAAAAGAAAAGCCACAAAGATTAGAGGAAGGCTAATTAAGAGTGTCTTTTGACTTTTATCGTACTGGATGTTTGGTAAAGTCTCATCTTCCTTCTCTTATGAGAACTGAGAAGGTAGCACCGTCAAAAGTTAGGATAGTAAGTGAAGCCTAGACTATTTCTCCAATAGTAAGTCAAAAGTAGTTAATTTTAAGTTTTTAACATGAATTCAGTGGAAAAGTACCAAGCATGAATCATCCTGTCACATGACTCGGTGGAGTTAGCCAAGTCAAATACATGTCTTGTCCGAGTAATTAATAGGTGCTGTCCAAGAGTCTAGACACTGACTCGACTCCTTAGCCCCAAGGGTGGAGTCAACTCGTAGAGTCTGCAAGCTCTATATGGTTGAACCAAACCGTTAGCAAAATGAGCATGGTTGGGGGTGGGAAATTCGTCGCCCAAGGAATATATAGGTAGGAATTTAGGAAGTCATGAAGGTGCTTGATGATAACAATGGTTATGAATCCACTAGTGTAAATATGATCGATGAAAGAGTTTTTTCACACAATACCTCTCCAAGAAGAGTTTGGAATGGGCTTAATATTTGACTCAAGCTCATTTTAGGGCTCAGAGTTTGAAGGGCCTTTTACAGTCTACAACTTTTGTTGTAAAATCAAATAGTACGTAGAAAATGTTTAGATTGGGGAATTTGTATGCTTGAAGAGATTCAATTGCTCTTAGGTGGATCCTTTTAGGTGAAATGGGAAAAAAGCACTCCACAAAGAGGGCATTTTAGAGAAATTTTAAAATATTACATGAAGGCAGACCCCATTTAGTGTTATAGACTTCTCTGTGTAGCTCAATAGGTTGGACCTTGTTCATGTGATTTAAATGGCTCAATTTTAATGTCCTCTCGCATATTTGTGCTAATCTGTTGGGGCACACTTTCTCTCTACACACCCATCCACCACTAACCACCGCCATCATTATCAAAATAGCTTTGTCCCAACTATATTGAGATTGACTACGTGAGTTCTATTTCTCCATTTGGATGTAGCCTTACCACTACTATTAATGTCCTCTTCTGTATGCCATCAACTTATATAGAAAAGTTTTTTCTCACCTATATTGTTGCTCTTACACACTTATATCTTAGATGTAATACCTTACATTGAAATAAAATTTGATCAATTATCCATATATTATTTCCATAGTTTGAATTTTGGTGGGCCAGCCCTAAGGTTCTCCCAAGTCAGGCTGGCAAAAGTGGATCCGGGTTCATTTGACCAAAGCTTACCCGGTCAAATTTTTAACAAATTTCAACCCCACAATTGACAGTGACCGCTGTCCGTTAAATCCCAATTCGTAGTTGACCAGTTTGACCGCTCCACCCCAGTTTTCCTCAACCAGTACGTACAAATGTCCTTCTTCCGATTCAGAACTACGAAACTACCACTTGCTCCGTCATGTAATATAATGATACCCCATTGTTTCATTTGTGTTGTCTGAATTAGTTACCTTGGCCTTTACATCTATGTAATCTGTACGATGGAGCAGGAGGCCAAAATTCCACTGTAGCATCCCACGAACTGCACTAGAAGTAATTTTAATTATTTGTTAGATTGAATTGACCTGACCATATAAGATTGTGGTCAACATATGGCTCATTTTTTGCAAAATATTTAAATTATCATTTATTAAAATAAAATCCTCATTCACTTCCTTCACTGGCATCATCACAGTGATCAAAGATGACCAACGTCCCCACAGAGATCATAGTGGATGCCGAAACCATATCATAGATTTAAATGAAAAGTAATTTAGTTATTTTAAAAGATTGAAGGAAAAAGTCGTCAAAAACTATGTTTCAATGGCGGGATGTTCTTAATTGAGAATTTACCGAAAAACTTAGGGATAAATTTGAAAAGTTTTAAACCTTGTGTCCTTTTATGAATTAAGACAAAAGCTTAAGGCCTTATATGAAAATTTTCCAAAGCTTATCCTAAATAATGCTTTATGAAATAATGAGCCACATGTTTTGCTTAGGTGGAATCCATTGGTCATGCCATATAAAAGGGGCTTAATAAATTAATGATCAATGAAAAGATTGAACTGATTATATGTTGCTGGCAATTGAATGAATATTATAGAGTTTTAAGAATACCATTTTCAACGGGACGTCTAGCAATTTTTGATGAAACCATTTTCTACTCATCACCTTTGAGTCCCTCAATTAAAAAAATCACATTCTATTTTTGCAATATTCTTGAATTTGATGACTAAAAAAGTCAGTTACAATGATAAAAGGAGAACCTATAAGAAAAGAAGGAGAACCTATAAGGAGACAAAGGAGCGCGGGGAGAGAGAGAGAGAGAGGGAGGAGAGGGAGAGACTGGAGAGGCACCATTGTAGAAGAGAGGGCAGGAAAGTCATTGAAGTGTTTCAATGGCGGTCTTGCACATGGCTACCGTGGTGTTCCTCCCTCTCTTCTTCTTCGCAGCGGCCGCGCAATTCTTTCGAAATCCATTTATGGGTGGATTTTCATTGGACGATGGCTTCGGAGGAGCTCCGGCGAAAAAAGGTGACTATGAGACCCATTACAAAGGGAAGTGGGAGCTTGTTTGTAATAATTCCGGTGTCTCAGCAATGCACTTGGTCTTGATGCCCAACAACAAGGCCATCATGTTCGACACCACCTCCTCTGGCCCTTCAAATATAAAGCTACCACCAGGGCATTGCCGAATTTATAAGGACAACAATGAGACGAAGAAGGATTGTTGGGCTCATGGCATCGAATACGACATCCACACTGGATTTATTCGCACACTTAAGGTTCATCCTGGAAACTTTCCTCTACACACAATCATGCATGCATAGTGGAAATTTCTATAGATACGAACATTGATATGAACACCATTTTTTCATTTTTTGAAATGTCTTAGTTTGACATTGATATGAACATCAAAGTTACAAGATATGTATACATGTTTGAGTCTCTTGTGACGGTCTCTCTCATGACTTATGAGGGTTCTTGTTTCTTTTTCTTCTACGTACGTGGGGTATCCTATATTACTAATTCAACTCCTCGCATTCACCATCCCACATGAATTAGAATAAGACTAAATTAACACTTATAAAATAGTAATTCACCATTGGATTGAAATACTCTAACATTGATCTTATTCTAAAAGCATTAAGCTTTATTTTGGTAGGACTAAAACACTTGAAGGCCATGAATGATCAAACGGTTATAATGATTTAATGGAATTGAAAATTTGCACATATTTAGATTACATTCAAATCTTTTGATCCCTCACCTCCCCATACCCCGCGTCTTACCAACATTTAATTTTATCCATCCCTGTCCTTATGTTGCCTTGCATCCAGGCCGGCCCTACAAGTGGTGGGTTTTCATTTTTTAAAGGAAAAAATACCCTATAAACACTGTATAGCATGTGGCTCATTTATGCATAAATGGCAACTGAGACCTATTTCGCTGATATCTTGGTTTTAAAATGCTAATTCGTAGGCATATCGACCAAAGAGGGAACCTTCCTTTATCATTAGGCAAATCAGTCTTAGATTTCCATATTGTTCCGATATTTTCGTTGCCTCTTTCTAAAAATATATTAAAATCTTAAAAACGAAACGATAATCACAAAGCTCTATGTTTATTGCTTAAAAAAAAAAAATTGATTGTAGCGTTGTAGGAGTAGAGAAGCATGCATATAACTCCTGGCTTTTATAGGGAATTCTAGATCGACCCCACCATTTCATCATCTATTTCATCTTTTCTTCAATGATTCTTGAGCTATAATATGTTCACATTGAATCTATTAGAAGAGAAAAATAATCTCAATTGCCGCTATAGTATGGTGCTGATGATGGCTCTGCCTCTAATCTATTTTTATCTATCTTCTCGAGCCACATCTGTTTGGCCGAAATTGTTTAAACCACTAGCTCCTTTATGTGGGGACATTATACTTGTCACTAAAGAGGTTCGGTCTAATTATGGAGATCATTTCTCATTAGGAACTGGCATACATCAGCATAATCATCATCATCATTATAATTATGGAAAATCTTCGCCTCTGCTATATGTGCTTGGCACTTCCGGCGTGTCAAGATGGTAGGACCCACCATGCAAGCTGTGCGTAAAGTCATAGGTGAATGTTTTCCTTATTATTATTATTATTATTATTATTATTTATATATGTATATATGGGAGTTTCACACATGCCCAATCAAACAGGTCCAGACCGACCAGTGGTGTGCATCAGGTTCACTTTCTGCAGATGGGACTCTTGTGCAGACCGGTGGGTCGGATGATGGAGGTAGAGCTGCCCGCTACCTTTCACCCTGTGACACATGTGACTGGACTGAATATCCAACAGCCCTTTCAGTGGAAAGATGGTATTTTTTTTTTTTTTTTTGATAGCTTGGCCCTTTATTTTTCTTCAATATTTTAGATTCTGCAGGATTTTCTTTCCAAATACTATCTTATGTTGTCATCATTATAGTGCTAATGGTGGTTATATATTGTTTTAACTAATACGAGGCCTATATATATTCCAATTCATTTTTGTGACATGCCTTCTATGTACATGTGATTGCTTAAAATTTTCACTCAAATTCCGTAATTAAATTGATCACGCGTAAATTATATAGATATTTTTTTCTACAATCAACTAATGGGCAGTCTCTACTGAACTTTTTTTTTTTTTTTGAGTGAAAATCGAGCTCATTCCATTACAAAAGAGTTTTCACACCATATAAAGAGAGTAAACAAGATGGAAAGCCCCTTGACTTGGATAATGGAAAGGTGGGACTTAATGATTTTCAATTGAGCCCATGTTGAAGATCCGAGCCGCTTAAAATCATTAGTCCACACTGAATCAGAATAATGCTCACTGTTAGACTTATCCTTAAAAGAGTCTGGCTCCATGAGTGTCACTCTTCTCGTGAGTGGAAGGATTGGTGGAACTCTGCACTGCTGAGGTAGCGTTGTGTGCTGTCGTTCAAGTTTTATTCCTAAAGGGGAGTTTGTTCCACTGTAAAATTGAGCATCTCATTTAGAACATGATTAATATAATCTTATGCATTGTTAATTTAATGCATTAATCATTAACAGGTATGCCAGTCAGCAGATCCTCCCAGATGGAAGTTTCATTGTTGTTGGAGGCCGACGACAGTTCAGCTACGAGTACGTACCCAAACCCGGCCAATCCAATCCCACCAACTTCAAACTCCCCTTCCTCCTCCAAACCTCCGACGCCGTCGAAGACAACCTCTACCCCTTCGTCCACCTCTCCACCGACGGCAACCTCTTCATCTTCGCCAACAACCGCTCCATTCTCCTCGACCCCAAATTCAACTCCATCGTCCGAGAACTCCCACCGCTCAAAGGCGGTGCCCGCAACTACCCGGGCTCGGCCATGTCCGCCCTCCTCCCCATCAACCTCCACACTCAAACCACCCCGCCACCAGCCCAAGTACTCATATGCGGCGGCACCCCACACGAGTCTGCCAAGCTCGCCGTGGACGGCCACTTCTTACCCGCATTGCGCACGTGCGGGAGCATATCCATCACCAGCCCGACGGGTACATGGCGGATCGAGACTATGCCTGCTGCTCGGGTAATGGGGGACATGCTCCTCCTCCCCACCACCGACGTGCTTCTCCTCAATGGCGCGAAAAAGGGCGCCTCGGGGTGGGGATCCGCCACCGACCCAAACCTCGAGCCCGTCATGTACAGGCCCAGGAACCCGATCGACAAGCGGTTCATGAAGCTGCGTCCATCCGCCATACCTCGCATGTACCACTCCACCAGTGCAGTTTTACCCGACGGGCGCATTCTTGTAGCGGGCAGCAACACTAATCGGGTTTACAAATTTTCGGGTGTGGCATACCCGACAGAGCTGCGGGTCGAGAAGTTCTCGCCCCCGTATCTGGATCCGCATCTCGCTCTTTATCGGCCGTTGATCGTCTCGTCTTTCGAACGAACGGTTGTGGGATATGGAGAGGTGTTTCCTTTGCGGTTTGCCTTGGCGGATGTGGGGGTGGAGCTATCGGATCTTAAGTTGACCATGTATGCACCACCCTTTACAACACATGGTTATTCCATGAACCAGAGGCTGTTGATCCTGAGGACTATGGATTTGGTGATGGTGGGGCCCGCCATGTATGAGATCACATGGGTGGCGCCTTCGACGGGTGCGATTGCTCCACCGGGGTATTACCTTGTGTTTCTTGTTCATCGTGGTGTGCCTAGTGAAGGGATATGGATCCGGATCCAATAGAGACAGGGTGAGTAAGAGGTTGCTTGGTGACTTTGGTCATCATATCTTTTATGATTTTCAATTGTTTGTGAAGGGATATGGATCCGGATCCAATTGAAAACATGTTATAAATATAAGTAGTTAAATGCAATGTGTTAATGATGGACTCCAATCTAATCGATAGATCCCCTGCATTTTTTTTTTTTTGGGAAAAATTCCATTCTAATAAGAATTAAAAAAATGATATGTTATGGTATTAAAAAAATTCTATGGTGGATGTCAGATAGATGGTCGGTACATGTTCCAATTAGGATTGCCAAATAAGTTTGTACTAAGTTTGGTACATATAAAAGAAAATCATAATTTATGTATGGTGAGGGACAAATGAAAAACCAAGATAAACACATAAAAACCTCTATTGAGAAATAATCTAAAGCAGGCTGAAGTTCCTCAAAAAACTTCTTATATGAAAGTTTTAAGTACAATAGTAGTGCCCCTAATTAACCAACCTCTTAAAGAGATTTTAGGGTTCCAATCCTAGTAAACCATAGGAAAATGCCCATTGTCTTCTTAGGGAGGGTATCAATGTGCTAGATTTGTGCTAGACTCACTTGTATCCTCTAAAGTAGGAATGTGAACTAGTAAAATCCCGTGGATAACCACGAAACCACCAAATGCACAGACTGTTATGAATTATTTTTAATAAATTTATTAATTAGTAAATTTGTGAGTCCTTTTTTTTGTTGCTAATTTGATCTTTATGTTTTTTTTTCAAATGTTTTATTCTTTAGGAGATGCATGAATTGATTAAGAAAGATCAAATGATCATAGACCTAACAAATTGACCTAATATATTTAAGTGGGACCAAGATTAATGGGGTTCATCATCTCTATTCTAACCGTTCATAAAATCATATGATGCGGGCTGGGACTCATTAATTGATTGATAAAGATCAAATGATCATAGACCTCTCAAATTGACCAAACCTACCATATTTAAGTGGGACCCCCAAGATGAATGGGTCCACCATCTATATTCTAACCGTCCATAAAACCATATTATGCGGGATGGGACCCATGAATTGATTAAGAAAGATCAAATGATCAAATGATCGTAACCCTAACAAATTGACCTAATGTATTTAAATGGGACCCAGATGAATGGGGTCCACCATCTTTATTCTAACCGTCCATAAAATCAAATGATGTGGGCCGGGACCCATTAATTGATTGATAAAGATCAAATGATCATAGACCTCTCAAATTGACCAAACCTAGCCTATTTAAGTGGGACCCCTAAGATGAATGGGGTCCACCATCTATATTCTAACCGTCCATAAAATCATATGATGCGGGCTGGGACCCATGAATTGCTTAATAAAGATCAAAGGATCAAATGATATAGACCTCACAAATTGACCAAACCTAACCTATTTAAGTGGAACCCTCCAGAAGAATGGGGTCCACCATCTCTATTCTAATCGTCCATAAAACCATATTATGGGGGATGGGACCCATGAATTGATTAAGAAATATCAAATGATCGTAGACCTAAAAAATTGACCAAATATTTTTAAGTGGGACCCAGATGAATGGGGTCCACCATCTTTATTCTAACCGTCCATAAAATTAAATGATGCAGGCCGGGACCCATGAATTGATTGATAAAGATCAAATGATCAAATGATCATAGACCTCTCAAATTGACCAAACCTAACCTATTTAAGTGGGACCCCCAAGATGAATGTGGTCCACCATCTATATTCTAACCATCCATGAAACAATATGATGCGGGATGGACCCATGAATTGCTTGATAAAGATCAAAGGATCAAATAATCATAGACCTCAGAAATTGACCAAAATAACCTAATTAAGTGGAACCCCCCAGATGAATGGGGTCCACCGTCTTTATTCTAACCGCCCAAAAAACCATATTATGCGGGATGGGACCCATGAATTGATTTAAAAAGATCAAAGGATCAAATGATCGTAGACCTAACAAATTGACCAAATATTTTAAAGTGGGACCCAAATGAATGAGGTCCACCATCTTTATTCTAACCGTCCATAAAATCAAATGATGCGGGCCGGGACCCATGAATTGATTGATAAAGATCAAATGATCATAGACCTCTCAAATTGACCAAACCTAACCTATTTAAGTGGGACCCCCAAGATGAATGGGGTCCACCATCTATATTTTAACCATCCATGAAACAATATGATGCGGGATGGACCCATGAATTGCTTGATAAAGATCAAACGATCACACGATCATAGACCTCACAAATTGACCAAACCTAACCTATTTAAGTGGAACCCCCCCAGATGAATGGGGTCCACCATCTCTATTCTAACCATCCATAAAACCATATTATGCAGGATGGGACCCATGAATTGATTTAAAAAAATCAAAGGATCAAATGATCGTAGACCTAAAAAATTGAACAAATATTTTTAAGTGGGACTCAGATGAATGGGGTCCACTATCTTTATTCTAACCGTCCATAAAATCAAATGATGTGGGCCGGGACCCATGAATTGATTGATAAAGATCAAATGATCAAATAATCATAGACCTCTCAAATTGACCAAACCTAACCTATTTAAGTGGGACCCCCAAAATGAATGGGGTCTACAATCTATATTCTAGCCGTCCATGAAATAATCTGATGCGGGCTGGGACCCATGAATTGCTTGATAATGATCAAAGTATTAAATGATCATAGACCTCACAAATTGACCAAAGATAACTTATTTAAGTGGAACCCTCAAGATGAATGAGGTCCACTATCTTTATTCTAACAGTCCATAAAACCATATTATGCGGGATGGGACCCATGAATTGATTTAAAAAGATCAAAGGATCAAATGATCGTAGACCTAACAAATTGATCAAATATGTTTAAGTGAACGCAGATGAATGGGGTCCACCATCTCTATTCTAACCGTCCATAAAATCATATGATGCGGCCCGGGACCCATGAATTGATTGATAAAGTTCAAATGATCATAGACCTCATAAAATGAACAAACCTAATTTATTTAAGTGGGACCCCAAAGATGAATAGAGTCCACCATCTATATTCTAACCGTTCATAAAACCATATGATGCGGGCTGGGACCCATGAATTGCTTGATAAAGGTCGAAGGATCAAATGATCATAGACCTCACAAATTGACCAAACCTAACTTATTTAAGTGGAACCCCCCAAATGAATGTGGTCCACCATCTCTATTCTAACCGTCCATAAAATCATATTATTCGGGATGGGACCCATGAATTGATTAAGAAAGACCAAATGATCATAGACCTAACAAATTGATCAAATATTTTTAAGTGGGACCCAGATGAATGGGGTCCACCATCTTTATTCTAAACGTCTATAAAATCAAACGATGCGGGCCGGGTCCCATGAATTGATTGATATAAATTTAGCACATCTGGTGTGTTGCTTGTTTAGGGATCTCATGGAGAGATTTTAGGCTTTTGAGTGGAAGATGATTCTTCATGGAGAGATTTTAGGTCTTTTGAGTATGTAATAGATATAGATTTTAGGGATAAGGGCAACTCCGAAAATGGCATTGCAAAAAGCTTGAGGTTGCGCCATGTGTCTTTATGTGAGGAAGAGTACATCCCTTTAGTAATATAGATGGGTACCCGATTCTTCGAGTACCTCGAGGTTCCGACCCGTTAAAAATCGGGTTTGGATCCTTATTTAGGCCCCGATAAGTAAATGGGTCAGGGTCCGGTTCCACCTTGGTTTGGACCCGTGGACCTGAAACCCGATATATTACCTCAATTTTAAAAAGTATATCCTAAAAATCATATTTTTTTAATATAATTATCTGCCGAAATCCGGACCCGGATCCAGACCCGTCTCATATATGGTTCTGGTTCGGAGCCAAGAAACCGGTTGCGAAACGGTTCCGGGCCCGGATCCGGTTCCACCTTCTCCTTAAACGGTTCCGGTTCCGAGTCCACCATGGACCCGGACCGGAACTGACCCATTTACAACCCTACTCTAAAGGGAGGGTGTCAATGGGCCTGGATCTGTGCTAGGCTCAATTTGAGTCTAGGGTCCATGATGAGGTCAGAACTAGATCCGAACTCCTCAGTTCTAATAAGATTCGAGAGGTTGGTCTTATATCTGCCTATTTGGGACCAGGTCTGGCTTCCAAATGTTTGATGCTTCATGCTCGCTAGTGCATCTGGATTCAGTTTTTGTTCGGGCTTTAGGCCCAAGTCTAAATTCAGGTCCATTATCATTTATTTTAACCCGTCCAACAAATAACTCAACCTCCAGACCCTGCACTTATAAAGGGAAGCAATAGAAAGGAGATGGATCTCACTGCAAATATTTTCACCAGTAGTTATCTTATATGGCCATCTGCTCTTTCATCCCAATGAGACGTGTGTGCACCATATGATGATACCTCATGATGCCCATCTAATCTTTAGTCAAGCCCGATTGTCTTAGCCTATTAGACTTCCTCACTCCCCCATCATTCCAAGGGCTCAGCTCGACCCAAACCAAGCTCATTCACAGCCTGATTTAAGGGTTACTGACTCTAAACAGAGGTTTGTGTCAACCCCTGTTAGATGGAAATGAAATACATGTTCAAGTCCGTGTCAAGAGACCTGACTCGTCTGAACTTTGAGCCAAACCCAAGCTCATTCAGAGCCTTACGTGATCCATTCATTATATGTAATTCCATGTTAATCATGTTAAGGTAGAATTCCCTGGCC
This sequence comes from Litsea cubeba, assembly GCA_012931725.1. Taxonomy (NCBI): domain Eukaryota; kingdom Viridiplantae; phylum Streptophyta; class Magnoliopsida; order Laurales; family Lauraceae; genus Litsea; species Litsea cubeba. The sequence goes on from CM022945.1 coordinate 20,332,541, forward strand.
CACCCATTGTTTGTGGCCCGTTGGGCCAATCGTACATTCCAAATCCTCAGTTATTAGATTCGGGGTCGGTGGGGATTGACTTGGTTTCTCTTTCCCAAAATACCCATTTATGACTTTCCAACTTATCCAGCTCAATTTCATGTTCCAAACAGATTCAAAATGCCCTTTGAAAAAAAAAAAAAAAAAAAAAACTCCCCGGACTCAGACACCAAACCCCTTTTTATACAGGGAAATTCTATTGACACATATATTTTTATTTTTCCCACACAAATTCTTTTTACACATATCTAGGGGTGTACATCGGGTCGGGTCCCGGGTTATCGGGCCGGATTTGACCCGACCCGGTGATTTTATAAATACAAGAAATCCACCCGAATGCCCGATAAACTATATCTGGGTTATCCGGGTTCGGGTTACTAGGTTACCGGGTCACCCGATTAATTATAAAGTTTAAAATATTTTTTTTAGAACAATTAAAAATGTCAATAATTGAGATAAAAAAATACTATAAATATATATACAGTAAACATACAGTAAATATAAATATATATATTTTTAATGTTTATTTGTATATATGTACAAATAAATATATATAAAAAAAATGTATAACCGGGTTATCGGGTCACCCGATAACCCGATTAACCACACTTTCTTAATTCGGAACCCGGTCCGGATAAGGACTTATCGGGCCGGGTGAGACCCGACCCGGTAAAAGACCCTATGTCACCCGCCCGATTAGGTCCGGGTCACCGGGTCGGGCCGGGTTTTGAAACCCGGTGTACACCCCTACACACATCACTATAATTTAAAATTTATATTAATTCTTTCCACACACATCAAAATTTTTCAAAGTACCCATCCCTTCATTTCCCTCTTTCTTCCCACACACATCCTCCCTTAGATTATCTTAGATTATCTTGTTTTCATGAAAACTAGTTATGGGGATAGATTCTCATTCAATTTAAGATTTTACAAAAAATTCTAGTATTTGGGTTGTTTTTCATCCATTATCTCAATGGTTTATCACCCAGAAATCGTGACTGTTCGGTCTCTGAGATGCCAAACATAATGCTTTTGTCCGGAACTATAATTCCGAACAAAAGTTGACTGTCCGAACCTGAGTGTCCGAACAATGTGTGAGGTCTACTGAAAACCAAGTGTTCGGACATTATCTGCCGAACATATGCCTTCTGTTCGGATGTACGGTGCCGAACATATACATACTGTTCGGACATGAAAGATCGTACATATCAAGACCTGCAACTCGTTTCAAGCGAGAAAAAAAATTAAAGAAAGTGACATTTTCACTGCTGCTCTGATTGAAAGGCACCATTTGATTGTTGTTTTTTTCCTTCATTACACTAGAAATCCTTTAGAGATAGAATGAAAAAATATAAAGTACAAGAAGAAGGAAAGATGAAGTGCCCAAGAGCAGAAAATGGAGAAAGATGAGTTGCCCAATATGTTTTGAGTTTTTCTGGAAAGTGGATAGTGAGATGGGTGGGAGGGAGGGAAGAAGATGAGCTTGTGTGTGAAAAGAGGGGTAATGGATATTTTGATCATTTCATAAAGGGGTAAAAATATAATAAAAATAAATAAATTACTTTTATTGAAAAAGAAAAAATTTGTGTGCCAATAGCAACACTCTTTATAGAAGGGTAGTTCCGTCAATTCTCACCTACCGTCCCCAACTCTTTAAAATCCCGAAAACACCCCTCTGTCTCTACTCGATCTTCTTTCTTTCTTCTTTCCAGCAAACCGAAGGAAGACTCTTCACCACTCTCTCTATCTCGTTTTGTTTGGGAAAGAAAGATTCGCTGTCAGGTTTCAATTTCCCCAGAAAAGGAAAACAAAGAAAGCAAGAAAAAACCGTTCCATTTCGTTTCCGTAATTTCCCTACTTGTTTTCTTCTTCCTTTCTCTTTCATAATCATCATTCGAAGGAGAGGATTTCAGAAACCCTAGCTTTCATGACCTGAGAGATTTCCCCCCTATATCGAGATCGATCGGGGCCATGGAGAGGATTGTAGGCGAGAAATTCAAGCTGGGCCGGAAGATCGGCAGTGGATCCTTTGGCGAGATCTTTCTCGGTAAGTTCCAATTCCCTGTTTCTCTTTTTCACCAGCTTTCAATTAGAAGATTGTTTTTTTTTTTTTTTTTCCTTCATCTGATTCTTTTGAATTTGATCCTTGCAGCGACTCATATAGACACGTGTGAGATTGTCGCGGTGAAGATTGTAAGTGCTTCTTTTTGTTTGTTTTGTTTGAACGGCCTTTGATTTTCGTGTTGTTCTTCCTTTGAATTCATTAGTTGTGACTTGGTAGATCTTGATATGTTTCATGACTTACTGTGTTCTTCTTCCCATTCAAAGTTTTTTTTTTTTTTAATCAAAGAAAGAAAAGAAAATTTTGGTAGAAAGAATTATAAGCTGTTTTTGCAATTAGATTTTGAACGTTGGGTTTAGATCGACTTCAGTGTCTATTGCGACAAAGGCTAATTGATTCTTGAATCAGTTGATATGTATTGTATAATGGAAAAAATGCGTTTTAACTCTTACTTGCAGAATCTTGATATTTGCGAAATTAGGGCTTATTAATTACCAAAGATCTAATGGGGATGTATAATATATATACATTTTGACATATTTAAGTGTTTTTTTTTTTTTTGGTGCTTGCTGCTTTTCCTTTAGTTTTATATAAGGGTGGGTGTGTTTGGTTGTTCTAAAACTAATTTGCCAGGACAGATGCCTGTCTTCTGTAGCTTAGCAATTAGTTGCTTGTGGATTTGTGACATTACCGCTTGAATTTTTTGGAAGATGGAAGAACTGTTTACCACTGAATACTTATCTGAAAAACCTGTGCTGCCACAATTGGCAACCATATGTGTCCAATGTCTCTGCGACCACAGCTTTTGTTTAAGACTTTACAAAGTTTGCAATTGAATAATAAATTCTGAAAAAAATACAACACTTGGTACTATGTTATTTCTACCATTACATTGGAATAACGGTGGAATGTTTTCATTTTTCTATTTTACATCAGATGCACTCATATGCTTGCGCACAGACAATCACAATAGCTTTGCTCTGCCCACGCACGTCATTATGCCTGGGCTAACATGATACGTTCTAGTTTTGCATGTGCATCGTGTAGAAGGTGGACACTGCAAAGAATGTGGCTCACGACAGCACCATGTAGAAGTTGGTCTCACATGACCATGCAATGTAGAAATTGGACGCTGCCGTCAATGAACTGACCCAAAATTGGATGGGTGTACTCACTCCGTGGGTTACATATTTGTATTATAGGTGGATGGTTAGAAATAAGTCTTCTACTACACAAGTTATATTTGCATTGCTTGGTTCTTATGTGGTACATATGTGGAATGGTGGACATGGCTGTGTGTAGCCTGTGTTTGGATCTGACTCTAAATACCACTGACATTATTATTTTTTTATTAGGATAAACTTCTATAACTTTATGTATTTTTTTTTTTGAATGGTTTAACTTTATGTTTTTATGAACCACACATAAAAATCAATTCTTCTTTATCATCATCTGCGGCTGTCTTTTTTATATTTTTTAATTAAGAAGAGGGTGTATCAATCTTTGAACCCACCCTTGACCTTTTATGGATGTTTCTAGGTTCTAATCACACAACCATAGAGATACAAGGAAGGTTGGTCGGTCTTGGGTATAATTATGTGTTGGTCAAGTTGTCAAAACCCACATCGCAAGTCTTTTTTCACATTCAAATCTTAGAATGCTTCGAAATGGCTCTGTATTCAATATGTCAATGTTACTTTTTAATATGCATTTTGCAAACTGAAATCATATGACCTTTTATGGATGTTTCTAGGTTCTAATCACACAACCATAGAGATACAAGGAAGGTTGGTCGGTCTTGGGTATAATTATGTGTTGGTCAAGTTGTCAAAACCCACATCGCAAGTCTTTTTTCACATTCAAATCTTAGAATGCTTCGAAATGGCTCTGTATTCAATATGTCAATGTTACTTTTTAATATGCATTTTGCAAACTGAAATCATATTTTAATATTATGTTATAACTGACGCGGATCCTATACCCTGTTCACATGTTGTGTCATATTTGACATGGGCAGTCAAATGCCTTCAAGGATCTGGGTATCACAGTGTGAAGTTATAGATGGTAGGAAGTTTGATTGCATTGTAAAAGAACATTTGCTATCATTTATGTATTGTAATTGACAATGCGTTATCATTCATGGTTTACAGGAAAACAACAAGACGAAACATCCACAATTGCTTTATGAGGCCAAGCTATATAACGTCCTTAAGGGAGGAAGTATGTATTTTATGATTACGTAATGTAATGTTTCCATACCTTTGGAATAGCGTCACTTGTTTAAACCTCTGTGTTTCTAGGTGGTATTGCAAACAACAAATGGTGCGGAGTAGATGGGGAGGACAATATCCTTGTTCTTGACTTGCTTGGACCAAGTCTTGAAGACCTATTTGTCTATTGTGGAAGGAAGTTCTCATTGAAAACAGTATTGATGTTGGCGGATCAAATGGTAACAGAATCAATGCAGCAATGTTATTTTGTGAATGCCGTTCTCTAGCTGAGTTGATGCAATTTTTAGGGTAGTTTTCTGTTTGCCAAGCCATTGAATTTAGTTTAAGACATTTTAAATCATTTCAATTGATTTCTCTTGTTTTATTGGTTTCATGTGTCTTCATTATTACAATCAAGAATCTTGTAGTGCCTGATTTTTTTTTTTTGGTTATGTAATTGTATTGAGCTTTTTTCTTGTTGAAGATGGGTAGTGATTTAACTTCACATATTTGTAATGTCAAAATCAGCCATGTTAGTTCCAATAATTCAATGCCAATTTAACAGGCCCACAGGGAATAAGTAAAGAATATAAACTCAATTATTTGATTGATAGCTCAGTTAGTACATGTCAAATTCTTTTATTTTGTTGGTTCAATAGTTCAATTTAACTTTAAAAGCTCCACGAAAGAATCTAAAACTCAACTGTTTGACTGATACCTCAGCACATCTTTAAGGCATTGGGTCCTCTTTTTTTTGTTTATTTATTTATTCTTTCTTGAACTGATCTATGTTTCTCTTTGTATCAACTTTCAGATTTCTCAGTTTGGATTCAAAATTGAGAAACTTTGATCCTTTTCATTTCATACATGCGCTTGTAGAAATGTTGAGCCGGTTCGAATTGTGGAATGGGCCATCGTTTCTCTTCGATGAATTCATTAGGGATCTTAAAAAAAAAAAATCAGATTTCTCGGTTTGGATTCAAAATTGAGAAACTTTGATCCTTTCCATTTCGTTCATGCGCTTGCAGAAATGTTGAGCCGGTTCGAATTGTGGAATGGGCCATCGTTTCTCTTCGATGAGTTCATTAGGGATCTTCAAACTGACACGAATTCCATATGTATATTACAAATGTTAGCATAGTTGTCGATGATGTTCTTGTTCATTGCTATTCCAGATTACAAGAATCGAGTATGTGCACTCAAAAGGGTTTTTGCATCGGGACATTAAACCAGATAACTTCCTCATGGGCCTTGGTCGAAAGGCCAACCAGGTAATGGCTGTTATCATCAGATCACTTTTTATCTCTTTCAAGATGGCCTTTTTGAACTTTTCGTTTGTTTCTTTCATCATCATTGCAAAGTGTTGTTTCTCAGGTCTATATCATCGATTTTGGACTTGCAAAACGATATCGGGATTCGAGCAATCGGCATATTGCATACAGGTACTTTTTGTTCCTTCAATTAATGTGGTAGTTATAAGATTCTCTTTTCCAATCTGAGGTGTTTAATTTTGATTGAATGTCCTGTTGGTGTTGTCGCTTTTACCCATTCCAACACCCAGATGCAAATCGAACCACCTTTGACAAGTAACAGCACCCCATGGGCAAAAATATACTATGGGAACTCCGTGATTTCAGCATTTATACTATCTTTATGTCCAAAGTCTGTTTGAGCATTAATTTTTTGCAAAAAATTCTTATGTCTTTGTTTTTATATTTTTTTCCATGCAGGGAGAACAAGAATTTAACCGGTACTGCCCGCTACGCAAGTTGCAACACTCATTTAGGCATTGGTGAGTGAATAGTAATTTTTGACCATTTTACGTTAAAATCAATCACATTAGCCATACTCATTCTTGTGTCTTTGTTTAGAGCAAAGCCGGCGGGATGACCTGGAATCTCTTGGCTATGTTCTCTTGTATTTTTTGAGAGGAAGGTATGTCCTCTTTATTCACTGCAAGTCTGCAATTCTTTTCATAAATTTTCTTATACTCATATATTTGTAAAACCTGCTCATTGTGCAATAGGAAGTCTGTTGTATTTCACCATGAATTAATAGAAAATGTTATTATGAAATGCCATCGCAAAAGGAATAAACAAAATGTTACCATGAGATGATGCTTTAACTTAATTTGTGTTATTATATTCTCAGATTCCCATTCTCTGATTTATTGAATATTGAGCAAAAGTGGCACAAGTGGAAATTTGGTGCCTTTCACTTTGAACCTACGGCATATTTTATCATGAAATGTCATATAAAAAGAAGTGTTGCCTTGATATGATGCTTTGAATTTGTATTTTGTATTCGGTGGTTGTCTGTTTTGCTCTTTTGTTATATTCTTGCTTGGAATGAAATGCTATCTGATTTTTCCACGTGCAATATGTTTTGGATGTTCTTATTTTTTGTTTGTGAAGTTATTTGTCACTCGTGCTAGATATGTTTCCTTTCTTTTTTTTCTCATTCAATTGATCTTGGTTTACTGTTTGTAGTCTTCCATGGCAGGGTTTAAAAGCTGCCACAAAAAAGCAAAAATATGATAAAATATGTGAGAAGAAGTTGTCAACTCCTATAGAAGTACGTTTTCTGACTTTATAAATGTGTTCTTCCTAAATTGTACTTTTGATTGAGTTGGTTACTAATTGCACTATTCTTTTAATTAGGTTTTATGCAAATCCCATCCAGTGGAGTTTGCATCATACTTGCACTATTGTCACTCCTTGACATTTGATCAACGTCCGGATTATGGATTCTTAAAGCGCCTATTCCGTGACTTGTTTTCTCGTGAAGGTATGCATGTTGTATGATGGAAGTTGCTATATGTTTTTCTTTTCCAAAACGAGTCTTAGAAGTTCTTTATCACTGTGTGTCTTTTTTTTTTTAATTAAGAAATACTCGGTATAATCACCATTTTATTTTAGATCTCATTCTAATTCTTGTGAATTTATTCTTTTTCTTTATTTGATTTGATCAGTTGAATTTATCAATTTTTTCCTATTTGATTTGGTCCATTTCTTTTGCTTCTGAAAACTGAACTTCTGTTGCTGGATAGGAGTGAGTTGTAGATAGGGGCTTTGAAATCATTTTCTCTGTGAGAATATGTGAATTAGAAAAGAGGTATTATCCTTCCTGGTCTAGAAGTCTTGAACCTAGGCCCACGTCAAACAAGTGCATGTTGGCCTCTTAACCCACCAGTGGGCCCCCCTTACAAAATTTCTTGTATTGGTGTAATGTTCTTTCAAGTTCATTTTTTGAATGAGATGAAGTGTGTAACTCATAAATCTGACCAAGATGGATGGGAAGGTGGTGGTGATGTTCTGTGGATGACAATGATGCTGACATGGTGTATTCCCACAGTGCTATATGGAAGATCACGTCTGTCATTCAAGTGGCTGAATGTCCCATGATATGCTTTTCTGCGTTTTCCCTTTCCCACATTGCTTTATGGAACATCAAATCGGTTATCTAAGTGGTTGAATGTCCCATGGGCTTTTGGCACTATCCCTATGTAAATGACCCTGATTTTCACTTCACTATCCCTTTTCATGCTTTATTTTGCCATATTTTTATTTAAGCAAGTGAAAAGTAAATCTGGTCTGTATTATGGTCATGAAGATTTCTATTATGAAGTATGGACCAAGTCAGCAAACTTGGTGACCAGTTTTACATTAAATTATTTGTTTCATGATTGTTTTAGGTATGTATCACATCTTTCCACTTTGTAATATTGGCTTTTTAAGCATGAACCATTTACATCAATGGGACTGCAGACAAGATTAGTGGGTGGGTAATTTATAGGATTGAAAATGTAGTTGTTGGTTGCTGGAGTTCTCTTGAACTATCTTTTTATTTCTCGTATGGGTTGCATTGTCAATATCATCACAAATCGGATGTGCACGGTCTGAACTAATATGTTACATTTCCTCTGCTTTGTTGCATCTGGCCTGCACTGAGGTTAGTCATTATCTCCTTTATTGCAGGATATGAGTTTGATTACATTTTTGATTGGACCGTCTTGAAGTATCAACAAGCCCAGAGGACAAAGACTCAGCCTCTTGTTTCAGTGAGTAATCTGCCCATTGCTAAGTCTACTGGTAGCTTGCATCTAAGAAATTGGCATGTCTGATTTTATTCTTCCCGAGACACGTATTATTTAAACTGCATGAAGAGTTGTCATCATCATCATAGATTCCGTTGTAGTATGTTATGTTACTTTTCTGCTTGGAGAAAATTGTATTTTTGTTTGCTGATGAGGACCTGTATCTTCTTTTTTGCAGCCCATTTCCGGTGGGACTAGCAACCGAGTGATGCCTATGGATGTTGACAAGCGTCAAGGTAGTGCCTAGGGTTGTCAGCATAGAGTTGTTTATACTTTGTGGTGGTTTGTTTGATGAATGACTCTGGTTCTGCTTTGCTCCACCAATCCTTGGGGAAATAATGAATCTTATTCATCTCGCTTTACAGAACGAATTGGATCAAATAATGCTGCTCGCCCTGGAATTCGGATGCAATTTAAATCGGCAAATGATAGGAATTTGAACGGGGATGATCCTCGTATTGGGAAGAATGTAAGTTATATGACGTGTAAAACTAATAATTTTGCAAGTGTTCACTAAATTTTATATGGCAAGTAATATTATTATGGTGTTTGATTAATTGATTCTATAAATTTTTTTTTTTTTCTGAAGGGAAACTCAAATTTTTGGAGCTGCTCGTTTTTGTTCGTTCTAGTTATAATATGCTATGTGAAACATCTTGTAACTTTCATTTTTGTCAATCCTTGTTCAAAATTATTATATCTATAAAATGGTTTTATTGTTCTGTTTGACATACATACTATCAGCATCATCATCATTATTGTTATTTTGAATTCTAACTTTCATCAAAAAAGCTTTAGCAATACAAGAGAAATATACTGAAAGAAGAAACCCCAAAACACAAAAGGAAAAAACAATCAACTGGAAAAAAAAAAAAAATTTCATAGGATATAAGCATTGTGTGATGACGGGCACCCTCCGTAGCGAAGGAGTCAACTTCCTCATTGGCTGTTTGGCCTAACATGAGCAAATGAGGTGTTGAGAGAACTGCTAAGGTTGAGCACCTCTTCCACTACATCTACCGAATGCCAGGGAGCCCTGTATCGACCTGACATCCACTTTTTGATAGGGAGAATCTCCTTCCCTCAAATTACTCTGAAATTTGAGCCGCAAAGCTTCATGAGGCCCCATCATCAAGGCCAACAGTTTTACCTTCTTGACATAGCAGAAGCCTACCAGACCTGAAAAAGGAAAGAATAGATGAAGCATGGGAATTCTGAAATGCCTTTTATCCCTGCAAAGCCCGGGTCTCTTCTCGTGCTTCCTTCAAAATTTAATTTAAAACAACCATCCAGTGGTGTGACCCCCCTCCGCCTAGTCTTGGGAGCTCCATGCAAGTTGGGTGACCTGTGACTGGCATGAGGTGTGGGTTTGCTCCCCGCTTCATGTGTTCAAATCCCACCCCAAACTTACCTGGTGCACATGTGCGTGCGCGCAAGAGAGACTTGATTATTAATTTTATTATTGTTATCATTATTGTTGTTTAGAGTAATATTATGGTTTAAAGTAGCAGCCTCTCTAATGATTTTGATTGTTCTGTGTAGGTCTTGGTCTCACCTGAATAAGCTGTTGCTTGAAAACAAAGATATTTTTAAAGATTTTGTTATTATCTGGTAGATTGGAAAATAATCTACTCGCATAATAGGGGTTTGGCTAACTTAGGAAGAATAAGCCACTTTTTTGTAGAAACCTTCCTATTACATTAAATAGTTGTGATTCTTGAATAGTGACGAGAACAATGTACTCATTTGTAATTTGGTTTCCTAGCAAACAGACTGTTGCATTTATTTCTGTTGTTTTGTGGGAGATCACTGGTTATTGGGTTTCAATGTTGCAGAAAGTAGGGACTTCTGCAGAAAAGGGGCATGTTCTGTCTACGGCATTTTCCCTATCGGACTCATCCAAGAAAATGTCATCGGGCATGAAACAGGTCTTGCCAACAGAAGCCGCACACATTGGCCAAGAAATGGTTAGCAACATTGGTACTTCAAGCAGTTGGCTTCCTTCATTCCATCGCAGTTCGTCTGCCAAATGATTGGTATGTAAATATGGATATGATTCAAAAGCTTGAAATATCTGTTTCTAGAAGCTTCATGTGTTTCCGTGCATGTGCATATGACAGTCTTTTAGAATGTTTGGCACCCTTGCATGCTTATGTATGTAAAGAATCTTTATCTTTCCATGAATTGTCTTTTCTAAAATATGTTCTTGTTTTTTTTTTTTTTTCAGGACAGGAGTAGTTCTTGTAGAACACAATTGTACAGGCTGCTGTGAAGGTGCCTGCAACTTTTCATTGCACGTGTCACTTTCTGGATATCAGGACACTGTATTTTTTATGAAGATGACTACAGACACATTCAGTGATGCTAAAACTTGGTGTACGCAGGGCTTGGTTGCTCTTGCATTTGTAATTGTTGCAGATAAGTGACAACGGCTCCTGCTTTATGGAAGCATGTAAACATGGATTATATGTGAAGTGCGTTATACCATTTTTGTGTCAATAGATAATTTGGTTTCCATCGAGTTGTTGGTTGCTTGTGAACAGTGCTTTATGTATATTGCTATTATTCAGGATGCTGTATTTATTGCATCTTTCTATTGCTATCTTTTTCTGTATCTAACCATGTATTTCACATGGGTCATTTTAAATTCTGGATCTGAATAAGGCTTAGTAATCTAGTGTTTCAGGTGCAAATTTGCCATCCTTTCTTACTGGCTGGTTTATAATTTTTAATTTTCTGTGTGTCATTTTTCTAATCTCATATCTGAGAAAATTTTCATGTGTACCTGATTTTTTTCTACTTTTTTTTTTCAGTGTCTGATGGCGTTTGATTCTTTGGAAGAAAATAAACAGGTGTCAAGACTTCAGGTGTACTTTTTTTAAAATTAAACCAGATACATGTAAATATAGGCTACAGAACTCAGAATTTTACACCCCATGTGAGAGGGACCCACATGATTTAGCTATATAGAGCTGGCAAGTGATCCCATCTGATCTATCCAATGTGGAGTTCACACTTCACACAACACAACCACAATCCATCCACACTCAGATTTTTGTTGTATTCAATGCAAGTAGATTTTTTTAATAAGGAATACAACAACAATGTATATAATAAAGCAAAAAATCAGATGGCTATCATCTTTCATCTCGGGTGGTGCCAGAGCATTCCCCATCTATAGTTGGGCTTATCTTGTCAACCCTATAGATCACTGAAACATGGTGGGAACTGTATCCCAGTAGTGGATGTGTCCTCTCTCCAGTTTAGAAATGTTTACACCTCTTAACTAAGGTCATACTATCTGACCTGAAGAGAGAGCACAATATTTTTTATTCTTAAATTTGTAAATTTGGATCTGTGGCTTTCTGTCTCCGTTGATGTGGTGTTCCCCCTCTGGTGCCATGAATATTTGATTAGGCGCCCCTTTAACTCGGCTGCCCACTATAAATTCAGACTTAAAAATGAAATACATCAATCATACACATTCAGCACGAAAGATATCTAATTTTGGAAGAATTTGGAAACTGACTTGTTTTGGGTCCATCAGATCATTGTTATTTTTCCTGATAGGGCCATTGTTAATATCACAGTACAATTTGATCTGTGTGTTCAGTCTTGAGGTGAGGGTTCCTAGCATATCCTCATGTTGAAGGATCATATAATTCCTCATGAACTGCAACTCCTCCGCTTTGTATTATGTGAATATTAGTATGAATTTTTTCATGTGAGTATTGGCCTTGATTTTTTGCCTTTTTTTTATGAAGCTTGCAGGAAATCTTCTCTACATGCAAGGAATCTCTCTCTCTCTCTCTCTCTCTCTCTCTCTCTCTCTCTCTCTCTCTCTCTCTCTCTCTCTCTCTGCGTGTATTTATATGCTTTGATGGTACTGTTCATGCTGGTTTTATGTAGTGTTTTTTTATATTCTGGTTTCCAAGGCCTACAGTGATAACTATTAATCTATGTTGACTCTGGAGAGGCGCCACCACAAGTGCCATTTAAAAAAAAATGGGTTCAAGGTTGCTGCTTTTTCTATCATGATTCCTTGGTTTGATATTTTTCTTTGGATGCAGCTACAATTTTGCCTTGCCTCTTAACTGGTGGTTCATAAGTAACATTGAGCTCTACCATTAAAAAACAAGTAACATTGAGCTGAGCTCATCTATGCAGTTACCTTTTGGTTGGAGCATTGATTTCTATAGAATGAGCTGCAGTAGTTCTTTTAATGAAATCTTGATTGAATCCGGATGTTTTAGGGAATGTCTAAACTTGGTTCAGGAGATTGCGCAGGATTACAGGGGATACAACTTGGAGAGCTATGTTTTGGTGTGCAGGGTTTAATGTTCCTTGCACCTCTTATGTCAAAATCTGCTTGCTGCAGCATTTGCATCACTGCTGAGTGCTGACTGTTCTGATTTCTTGTACCATATTTGTTATAAGCTTGGACTCATTCAGTGGTATTTTGGGAGAGCACCTATCAATTTAGCAAGGAGCTGATGGTTGTTGGTGTGTGGCATCTCTGTTTAAGGTATGTGATTGATCCCTCCTTTCTGTTCTCTCAAGCGGCCCTGATAATGTGCCACTTTCCAGGCATGCAAAATCCTGGGACTTCTCTTATTAAATGTACCCAGACCTGCCATTCATGATTATGGCATGTGTTTCGGCAAAAACATGGTGGTGCTGGTCACAATTTGTGGCTAGTGCATTTTGTTAACCTTCATGACTAACTGAGATCATTAGATGTTGCAGGCTATGCTTTCTGGTTTGTTCATGTTGGGCCTTTGTTTGGATTGGTTGGCTTAATATACTTAAATCACAACAGTTGTTGGTGGTCTGAGAGCGACTGCAGGCTTAAGAAAAACTTGAAAGATTCATTTGGGAGAAATCAGTTGGGCTACTGTAGCAGAGTCCAATGCAGACTGTGAGGTCTGCTGCACTCGACTCTAGGTATAGTGAATGGTTGGATAGGAAAGATGCAATTTTGCTTTACTAAAGATATGGTGGTAAGCATTGAATAAGACTGAAGAATAAACAGTTGGATTGAATTGGCCATTTATTTTAGGGGGCCATCATGACATGTTTATAATCAGAAGTAGGTTATTTAAGTTGTACACAATATATAAAGATAAGTTGAATAGGCAGCTATAGTGTAGGCCCCACAGGGTGGGTTGAATTTCTATTTTAGTTCAGCTTATGAGACTTTGATCTCTGTTTTAGAGTTACTGAAAAAATCTCCCTTTGCTTTGTTTGGATCATTGGTTGGTTGCCCCTGCATGCAATTGGCGGATCCAGGATTTTCGTTTGGTGGAGCAGACAATGGTCAATTGAAAACATCAATCATTTTTTTGCTAGATTTTTTTTTCACATTAACAATAGAAAAAGAGAAAAAATATTGCATTTAAATAGATTAGTGATTTGTCATTTTTTATTATATTTCTCCATATCTAATTTAAAGATAAAGTCAATTGCGTCAAAACTATTGCCAACTATCAATAATCTCCATTTATAGCATAGGTTAGAGACGTAGTTTTAAACAAAATACAAGATTTTGTTTTTGTAAGGAACCCTACTATCAACACCAAATTCATAAATAGGCCCTTTCAATTACTCAAGAAACTAGAGAATCCAAAAATAGAGTAGATGATAAAACCAATAACAAAAAAGAGACATTATTTAAGAAAAAAATGGTCAAGATCACATAAAGGCATAGAAGAGCAAACATGAGTATTCATCTTCCTTCTTCAGTCATAAAATGGAAACAAAATGGAAATGGGAGTCACGTGGTCTTACTCTCCCATAGAGATGGAAAGAAAATGTCATTTTTTTACCTTCCACCAAAAAAGAGAAGAAAAATGGTTGACGTAGAGTGATTACTTTAGCTTTCCTAGGACACGGGCCAAGCCCCAAATTAAATTTTTTTTTGATTTCTGGATCTGATGCCCCAAGTCAAATGCACATGGGTCCGCCCTTACGGCTGTAGAGGTAAGCTGAAATATATTTCCCTGTAATTTGTTATAGCGAAAAAAGACATGTCAGACATCCGGGTTAGGAATGAGTAGCGTGTGGGTACTCCAATTATGAGTTCCTACTCGTGAGAAAAGAAAAAAAAAAAAAGATTTAAGGGGAAATAAACTTGTCAGGAGACTACCCACCTGCGAGCTAAAGTGGCAGAAAGCGTGGGTTTTCTTTTTATGTCGTGTGTTCGAAATTGTTTTAGATTTGCCCAGTTAGTATTTGTCGTGTGAGTTTTGGTGTAGGCCGCCTAGGGATTAGCCATGTTGGGTCTTAACTTTTAAGACCTCAGGCACACGGATACCAGGTCAAAAAAATAAATAAATCAAATTGTCAGGAAATTCAGGTTTTAAAAGCATGAGCCCTTATGTGTGTAATGTGTTAAAAGTGTGCCCAGTTTGTGATGATTCAATCGTATCACTGGTGTTTCCTCACTTAAACAGGTTTGAGTAGCGTCAAACCGGGTGCTTCCTGTGGGGCATATAGATGCGATGGTGGGCATTAATTTCATCAGTGGGATGCATCAGACATCGTTGCTTCATATATAGTTTTGGCCCCAATGATGGAAGTCACACATTGACTAGAAAATTGCATTAATGCAGTACCTGCAGAGTGCAGACAAATGGGAACTTATTTGGTTCAGACCGGCCTTTTCAGTTCAGTTCATTCGTACTTTGTTGGTCACATTGACAAGAGATGCGTTTGATTAGAAAATCGTGGGAATTTATTACTTGGAAACGGGCGTTTCATTTCATGTCGCAATTAGGACTTCTTGCAGTTATTAGGAAAGAAATACCTCCGGGCATGAGGAATGGGATCCGATCCGCCACGCACATACTGTAGAGGGTCTTAACTTGTTGGATTCTTACAAAGTCGTGGTCTTATAGATTGAGCATAATTTATTTATAGCCAAGATGTTATGTTTACTGTTTTTTTTTTTTATTTTAATTTAGGATCATTTTCAATTGGTGGCGTGGCTAGAAGAACTTCTCTTATATGAAAGGGAAGTGAAGCTTTTGGGCGGTTAGGGTTCATGGCTTCGAGGCTCAAGATACCAGGGTTTGAGGCTTCCTAGAATCGCATGAGCAATTTGATCAATCAAGTGTTGGGGATGTCTGTTCCAAAAGCATTTTGGTTGGAGATCTTGAAGTGTCCAAAAGATTTCAGAAGATTCTCTAAAAAAGACAGAAGAAGAAGTAATAATTTTATACTATTAAAGACCCACATATGATACACATAAGAAACATACTCGAAAAGAAACCCACGTATTTGCTCAGTAGATGAGTCATTTAAAAGAAAAAAAAATATCAGAGTCAGTTTTTTCATTACAATTGCATGAGAAAAACATGACACTCAAATAATAATATCATATAAAATAAATTAATATAACAACTCGAATAGGTATTACATTGATTCTTACATAAACCTACATATTTAATCAAATAAATTCACATATGCACGCATGCATTTCCTTCTCCTGATACTTACAAATCACCAATTCTTAGTATGCCGTCGTTGGATTCACACATGCGCCTTCATGATTCAACACTGATAATCTACTGTAGGGATGTTGAGTCTTTTGTTCCTGCTTGCCCTCCCTGATGCCTCTTGGATGTTGCTTTGGTTTGCTCGCTTTTAATGATTATTCTTCTTCACCAAAAAAAAAAAAAAAAAAACTGACGTGTGCCAAGGAGAATTAAACGGGCGATGAGTGAAGTACATGAGACGGGACTTCACTTTTAACGACCTTTCTTAGGTTTATTATGGGACTCTCATCATTTTCTTCACTTACATCCATAAAAAGGGTTTGCATCTGGTTCCAATTTAAGTATATTTTTGCACCATATATAGTTTCATCTTTTTTTTTTTAAAAAAAAAAAAAGAAACTTTGTTATTATCAATAGTTTCTTGAGATATTAATATTTTTGGTTGTATTATTTATCATTGGTGAGTTATATGTTGTTGCATGAGCAATAAGAGATTAGCGGGATGTGCACAACTCAGATAAATTCTTGTCAATAACGAAACGCTATCTGTTATAGGATAAGATGTGTGAGAACTCTTGGTTGGTAATGGTAACGAGTTGTTTGGATTTGTAAAACTCAATAGGTCGAGCTAGCATTGATCACCACTCGTTCTTCCTTCTTCTGGATTGGATGAGTTGCATCATCAAGGATTCAAATTTTAAACGAGGCCTAAAAACCCTACGATCGATGTTTATGGACTTTTGTAGCTAACCCCAGAACTCTGATTTAATCATTGACCGACCGAGTCTTATTTGAAGAAGCTAATCAATCCAAGAAAGTAAACGGTCAAAATGGCATCCAAGAGAAAAAAAGTCCAATAGATTCCTTGTATGTGTTAGAAATTTTGGTGCCTGATTTTGAGAAAATGCATCTTCATTTTTAACGCGAAAACCCCAGATGTGGAGCCGCGACGACGAGAAGAAAATGTAGATGGTTTTCAATCATTATAGTGGTTCTGTTGTGAGGGCTTCCACCACTGAACCCAAGCCTGACCAAATGTTAAACGGGTTCAATTTTTCGCCCCAAGCCTGGCCTTACTTCTAAAGCATAAGGCTTAATCCCGGCCCAAAGTGGGCTAGGCCCGGTTTGGGCTTGGGCCAGACTGATCCATAAGCACTCCTATTCTTTTCTTTTTTATCTAGATATATATATATATATTTTTTAAATTAGATTGCAATGCCGTGTTCATTGTTTTCTTTGTAAAGCATGAGGTTTCCGCTGCCCACATTTTACTTTGGTGCCATAAGTTTTGTAGACTCAAACAAACTCTTTACTCAGAAATTTCAACCTGATTCCTACATCCTGATTCAGGTTTGGGTCGGGTCAAGAATTGCCTCCATTAATGTCAGTCAAGGTATACATGAAAATAGGATCATGTCATCCCCAAAATATAATTCAATGTTTGCGTTTTGTTCCTCTCCAATTTTGTCTATTATGGAGTGGTAAGTTATTTATCAAAGTCGCTTGGTGAGGCCAGATACCCCGTCACAACAGTTGAACTCACAGGGCTTTGATTTTCTCTTCGAAATACTTTTGACCTTCATCATTATTTTTATGATAAAACTAGTGCTGTATTCTGCCATTCAAAATTTTCATTCTAAAATATCAAAGACCTCTTGCGTCTTGAGAGACTTTTCTACTGCAGTTAGATTACCGTAGAGTTATAAAATGTGGGGAAAAAGCAAAAACAAAACACAGTTCGAAAATGTAATCGACAAGGATCAATTTATGTTCACTTATATTTATATTAATTAATGCTTAGTAATTATAGTTTCGGAAGAAATTAAAGGAGTTTTCAGAAGAAGTCTGTGAAAGCGTAGTGGTATTCACAGTTCTTTCTGACCATTTATAACTCCCACAAGCATATATATAACAAGCTTATCTTGTCTCACATTTTGATCATGTCACGAGATCTTCAACTATGAGCATAGTGGTGATTGGTGAAACTAGTCATGCAATGACAAGGGGAAGAAATTTATTCAAAATTACTTATCCATATATATGCACATGCACGTGGGATAGACAATGAGAGAGAAGGTGGTGATCATCAAATGCCTTGTTGAACCCACGTTCTTCAAGTGGGCATGGCCAGTGAAACACCCTCTCAAGGAGAAGAAAAGGAGGACTCTGACGTCAACGATAAGTTCTCCGTGTCGGTCTCTGATAAAATACTAAAAAGAAGACATGAACAAGTCTTAATAAGAAACCAAAAGTATGGTGTTACTGGAATCCAATTTATGAATAAACTGAAGCAACAACAAAATGCTAAAGACAAGATTCGAGAACAATACAACTCTTGTATGCTCTTTTTTTTTTTAGTTTTATGAATTGGAGTAGAGTAGACCAATAGGGGCAGACCCATGTGCATTTGTCGGCCCCATGTCAGATCCAGAAATCACAAAAAATTAATTTGGGGCTTGGCCCATGTCCCACGAAAGCTATAGCAATCGACCCACCTCAACCATTTCTTCTCTTCTTTGGTGGAAGGGGAAAAAAAAAAACTTATTTTTTCCATCTCTATGAGAGAGTAAGACCACGCGGCTCGTTTCCATTTCGTGACTGAAGAAGGAAGATGAATACTCCTGTCTGCTCTTCTATGCCTTTATGAGATCTTGACATTTTTTTCTTAGATGATGTCTCCTTTTGTTATTGGTTTTATCATCTGCTCTTTTTTTGGGTTCTCTAGCTTCTTGAGGAACTGAAAAAGCTTATTTATGAATTTGGTGTTGATAGTAGGGTTTCTTACAAAAAGAAGATTTTGTTTAAAACTACGCCTTTAACCTATGCTATAAATGAAGATTATTGATAATTGGCAATGGTTTTGTCGCAATTGACTTTATCTTTAAATTAGAAATGGAGAAATATAACAAAAAAAGATCAACTGCTAATCTATTTAAATGCAATATTTTTTCTCGTTTTCTATTTTTAATGTGAAAAAATCTAGCAAAAAAATGGTTGATGTTTTCAATTGACCATTGTCCGCCTAACCCAAATAAAAATTCCGGATCTGCCACTGGACTCACCGTCATGAGTCATGACCTTCCACGTACTTATTGAGAACACTGAGCCATGCTAGCTAGTGAAGTAACCACCTGTGGGGCAGTGTCGTTACCCAACTACCGTTCATATTGAGCAACTGGTGTGGCCCACCATTTTGAAAAAAAGGGTTGATGATTATTGATTAAGCGTATAAAAACAAGCTGTCTGTCGGTTCTGATGCAATGAAATGGACACTCACAATAAGTCCATTAATCACAACCTTCAGTGGAAGAGGTATAATAGCACCAAATGCAACTGATTCAGTTTGAAAACTGACATTAAGACAACATTTGACATTTTTATATCATTTATATAAAGTGGATATGTTGGCAAGTAAAAAACGTGGAAAATAATGTACCAACGAATATGGTATGGTGAAAAAAAAAAATAAATAGAGAATAGCTGCCTACATGCATTATTTGCCTCTTGTACCGACTACCAACCAGTGAGGGCCGCCCTGTGGTTGTTTTCACCCAACCCACCTTATCCTCGAGGGCCTGCTCTAACTACGCCTATAGGGTAGGGCCCGGAAGGGCCAAAGCCCTATGAGGGCTTGCTCTAACTACGCCGTTACCTTATCCTTGAGGGTCAGAGCTTAGCTTAGGGTCTGAAACAAACAGGAAAAAAAAATCCTATTTTTTTCTACAATGCAGTTGAGCATTGATAAGATTCAATGAGATATGCCACTTAACTGACCACTAATTATTAACAAGCACTACTGGCTGAATTATTTGTAATGAGTCACTCCAATATCATTCCCAAAAAAAATAAAAAATAAAAAATAAATAAAAATAATTATACATGAGCACAGTTTCCCTCTTGATTAATTTATAAGAAGAATCAGGATATAAAAATATTGTTGTCTTCTGTCTCTTTCAAGTCAATAATTAGCTTTTGTTGGCTGTATTTGTTTAAATGAAAGTTGCAACAACTCGCCAGAGGAAACAAATTCTCATCTTTCACCCATTTAAAAGAATTATCTTCATGACAGCCATCTTATGATTGAGTTCGTCCATAAAAGAATTATACTCATTTTCCCTTGTAAATTAGACCTTTGATTTAAATGGGAATTTATAGATAGAAAAAAAAATTGGGTTGGAGGAGGGAGAAATTTGAGGATTTATAACAAGTGCACACACAACAAGGTTGTGATATTCCTGTGCATCCTTCCCTCACCATATGGTGAGGGACAAACTTAATTGAGCCCACCTAAGGTGCCACTGATCATGGGACTTGTGGGAGATGGGAAGAGACGTCTTGGATAAGACCATATATCAAACTTGGGGTTAATCCCATACCTCTAACCCCTTCATCTGTGGCCCACAAATTTAATGACTTTATATTAAAGGAAAAAATTTGACCATCAATCCAATGGTCCAATCCATTTGGATAGGTGAAAATTCGATGGGTATAGTGTACTTAAGGGGTTCCATGTGTGTAGATGATTCAAATGTGTTATAAGTCAACTCTATTATGCTGTTCCTCACCATAACATGGTGAAGGATGGATGCATATGAATATTTTCTATATATATATAAATAAATGAAGAAAAATACATGGGCCGAGCTGGCCCAAGCTTGGTACTGTCCAGATTCAGTCCTCAAATTTACTGGGCCTGTAAAATTCTATCGAAGCCCAGCCCTAGGGCTTTTTTAGAAAAACAAAAGTCCTTTATTTTAAGGGCTTTTTTTAGGACTGGCCGGGCCCCTTCTCAAAGGGCCGAATTGGCAGGCCAATTGTTGAATGGAGAGAAGTCTCGGTCAACATTCAAGCAGGAATTAATCTTCATTCCACCTTCCGAAGTGCTGTTTCAATAGAGAGACAAACCTTCTCTCCACGGTCCTATCTTTCTAACTTTCTATGGTTGGTATATTCATGTGAATTCCTTCTTCCAATGTAATAAAACATCAAGTTTTAGAAAGACAAATACATTATGTCAGCCTAGTGTTTTTTTATGGAGAAGGAGCCGTCTCATTGGACTGTCAAAAAGGTGTAGGTAGCATATAATACATAATTTGCTACCAAACACAACAATGACTGATAAGAAAATAATATACTCGTCTCGAATTCTACACTCACTTTCTGTACTCTTCTTTTTAAGTTTTCATGCCAGTGGAGTTTTATTTTTAATCAATCCAATCCGTCCCTACACTAATTCCTTGGGTGACATTTGAAGTAATTTCATAATGTTTCAAACATTATCACTGTTGAGTTTTATAACAACAAATCTGCATGGTAGATAGTCACTAAACTTTGAGAAGTTAGAAGCAAGTGCTAAAATCATTTGGAAGGCCTCATATTTCATATGCAGACGTGTAGGTATGTTTAATTTATAGGTATACAATCCTTCTTCAAGTCCGGGTCTCCTCGAGAACAGGGGTAAGGAGTGACAGTTTTCACCTGGCTTCCTATGATTGGAATCCTAGGTATGCCACCTATTCTCGTGTGTGCGGGCTTCCTTCTCAATTATATGGATTGTGTTTTCATGTGTGTATGTGCGGGCTCTCAATTGGGTCCTAACCCCCATAGCTGGGTTACCAAAAATAAAAAAAAGTCTAGGTCTCCTCCAAAATCCACGTTCCCCTATTTATGAAATAATCAAACCTCTCAGTGGGACCAAGGAAATCAAATTTCAAGCACTTTCAGACGATGTAATTAGCAGAACAGAAGAGGAAGATGCCCTATGCCTGCAATATAATTCAAGTGAGATTCTATAAACTTAATCACTTATTAAGCCAACTTCACAATAATGCAACAAGTCATGGCATTCTAAGAACTACATATATAGTTAACTAAAACATCAAATCATGGAATACCATTGAAACTTGTTTCCCAAAAGTCATATGCCATTCAGTGATCCAATATCTTTCTTGGTTCACATAAATATATATTAATATATTTAATTCTCTCCCGGGGCCGGGCCGGGAAGGGGCAGACCTTGGAAATTGTACTTGGGGGCTCTGTGTCAAATAAATATTGGGGGAAGGGGCAAATATTTGAGTGAGGGCTATTAAATTATCAGAATTTGTTGGGGGGTTATTAAAAATTTTAATCGTTTTTGAGATATGAGTGAGAGCTTCAACCCCCCTAACCCTTATACATGGTCCGCACGGGTAACTTTTTTACCGCCACATGCGACTGCAGTGACTGGATGGTTAAGATTATCCAGAAGTATTATCAATTATGTACGTGGTTTCTCACCACAATTAGACTAGTTTACTAGTTTTCAAGAATGACCATATCCGTAATTCAATTACTAAACATGACAAATTCCATGCTCCTACAGTATGTGGCAGAGCTTAGACATACTTGTATCCATACTTGAAATTCATCCAACCGGATCTTCATGCATAATCTAAACTTGAAAATTCATCAAACTGGATCCTCAAGATGATGACATGATCTTCTTGGAAGCACCTCCCCTTCTTGCAAGGATAATGACTTCCTACTTGCCTAGCTGACCCTATTATAATATAATATATTAAAGCTAATGGTTTTGAAGTTACTTTTAACTAAAATAGTTGATTTTGACCGAACTCACTTTCTCCTCTCACTTTCAACTTATAATTATATTGTAACCACTAAAACTCAAGTTTTATTCCCACTTTTGTATTGTAACCACTTGAACTCAAGTTTTTTTCCCACTTTTCACTCTCTGCACAAGTTCATATCCATTCTAAGTCTAATTCTCCTCTTTTCTTCCCACTCCATTTCTCCCATCCTATTTTACTCTACGGACGTTTACATTGAGAAAAGAGGTACTCTCATAATTTTATATTTTATTCTCTTTTTAAAATTTTGTGCTCTATCAAAATCAAATTAATCACTGTCCGTAAGTGTTTGATGATGGTTTTGTGTGATCTAAGATTTTTTAATGGATCATAGAATGTATTTTACAATTGTTAGTGGACATGCTCATGCTTAGTACGGGCTCAATTATCCCTAAAATTCTCAAATACATATCAGTAATAAGATCTATAGAGGATTCTTTATTTTCCAAGTGTTTTAGCTTTATTAAGAAATTTAACTTTAAAATCACTTTAAAACCCAATGTATGACTCTCTTTTTTTGTAAAACAATGTATTACTCTTGCTTTCACATAAAAGCATGGTTACTGTTGCTTGAAGGAGAAAGGTGGGAGGGATTTCTGCATAAGGTGAAAAGCCGTCCATGTGGAGTTTTGGGAGTTTTTGAAACCGATGAGACTCCCAATAATTTTATTATCTAAGGATCAATCAAATATCAAAACCGAAGGATTTTTTTTTGCTTGGATCAATAATATAGGATTTGATTGATTGAAAGCTTATAATAAAACGATTTACCATTGAAGAAAGGTTGGATCTTGTGTGGAAACTCACATGTCCGTTTTTATGAAATGATTGGTTCTTAAAAAGGCAAATGACAATCTCCGGGGTTCCTTCCACATTTTCAGCGAAGTAGTTGTTATCAATTGATGAACCGCCCTTATGTTGAATATGATGCCAGTACAGTGCTTTGCATGCTGATTGAACATTTAAGAGTCCCATTCTCGTGAGTGTCACCCACACACTTTGGGTGAATGAGACGCGTGAAACTCCATTTAAGGGGCCCATCTATAGACAATCCAAATATTTGAGGATGAATGTCATTTCGTATGGTGATATACTGTAATTTACTTCGATAGGAGTTGGTCCATTGTCAATTTTGTGAATTGTGATAAACCAACCCCTATTGAAAAAACTTAAAAAAATAAAAAATAGAAAAGAAACTCCTATTGAAACAAGTTTTGAGAATATATCAATATTCATTTTAAAATGTTCAGATTATATGTCAATATGTGGGATCCATAGTAGAGTCCGTAAAAAAGAAACACTTTAACACTAGGCAGGTAGGTAAAAGTTAAGACAACAACAGCTTGTAGGTTTTCTGGATGTATTTTAAAATTTATAACAGTGTATGACGATTACAGCAGCATAATTCCAATCGAAACCTCAAAAATAGGTTGGGACCCATTTGCTCCCAAAAGCCCACAACCTCCACCACCCAGTGCCGCATCATGCCACCAGGTCTCTATCTAGGATCTAGTGTACTGCAGGAGATGTCTCACCAACCACTTGGGCTACAAGTGGATTAGCCTATGCCAGCTCTTCACCATGTAGATGGGAAACGGATTCCCTATTTGGACCAAACAAGGGGCGACACATAAGGGGGCGGATGAAAGAGAAACAATTTCTCTTTCATCTGCCCCCTCATAAGCCCCCTTGCGTGTCACCTCCTATTTGTTCCAAACAAGGATTCGATTCCCATGTAGATGTTGTATTTTTCTTTCTTTTCTTTTTCTTTTTCCTTTTGTTCTATACCTTTTTTTATAGCCTTTCTCTATATATATATATATATATATATATGGGGAATGTTCATATGCATCTTTCCCTCACCATAGAGTGAGCGACACTCCATTTTTGCACATGAAAAGTGCATTTTGTACCTCACCCTATGTACTTGAGAAGTACATTTTGTACTTGAAAATTTTCAAAAATGAAAGTGTCCCTCACCCTATGGTGCATATGAATGTTCTATTATATATATATACTAGAAATTTCCCAAGGCACGACACACCACCGGACCTGAATATGCCTCAGACCGACCGAACCTAGGTTCCATGCGTCTCGAAAGCAAGTCCAACCATAAAACGGATTCCACAAAAAAAAAAATTCAATTGATTGCCAAATGATATAATTCAATTCATTCATTTATTCTTAACAAAACTGAATCATGAAATCTTTCACCCAATTTTCTCATCTCATCTTCTTATCTTGGTCCCATCTCATCATCAATGAAGTAGTGCTTTTTTAAAAATAAAAAATAAAAAAGGGATGACAATACCTGTAAATAACTCAAATCTGCTGACCCTTTTTGCTTGTGATGAGGATGGCAAAAACTTGTAAATTTCTTCAACTTTTAGCCCATTTTCTTTTAAATAAAAAAGGGATGGCAATACCTGTAAATAACTCTAACTTGCTGCCCCCTTTTGCATTCCCCTCTTAAATCCAAGGGTCCAAAATATCCCTTGGATTTATGTACATAGATCCAATGGTCCAAATTGTCTTAGGATTCAAAGTCTGCTCTCCCATATTATATAAAAAATATATATAACCTAATATCAAACTGGATGCTGTAATTTTTAAAATAGGATTTGTGGTAGAGGATAATTAGCTTTTTTGGGTCGCACTTTTTAAGGCATCTTTTGAAAATTCATACATTCAAGAGATGCATGCATCCGCCTTTATGTACTTTTTGGGTACCAGTACTCAGTTTGATAATCACCACAAGATTGTGATGGTCATGAGCAAAGCAGTGATTGAGACCCACAATGTATGACTGCAGTTGCAAGATGTGATGAGCTAGTACTCCAAACAATTATTATAACAATGACAAGTTAATTAAGTTAAATTATATATGAATTACCTGTTTGCGATTGACTATTATCTTGTATTGATTGGGATGAAATACTCTCAAAAGGCAGTAGTAGACGCAGCATAAATACTTTTCAACACTCCTCCTCGAATTAAGCTAACTCTTCAACAGTTATGTCCGAAATGAAACATCATAAAAGGTGCATGAGCTTGCTTATGTAAATTAGATAATATAAAGAGCAAGAGAACTTATGGAGCCCTATTTTCATTCATCCAAAACAAGATTTGATTATATGATCCACATATGGACATACAGTAGATGTGCCATTCATGAATGTGAGTCGCGAATCTATTGTTACCGTGAAATTAAGAAGTGGACAAACAAGAAAAACAAGGACTGAAATGTAGAATACAATTCATTGACTAGTATTCTACCAAAAACAAAAAACAAAAAAAACATTGACTAGTATAATTGGTTTACCAATGAAAACTAAGCCCGCAGGTGAAAATAAAAGGTGGAAAATGTGTCCTTGCAGTTGCACCCCCCATCCGTGCTCTAACACAAATCTTTCAAAGGTCTCTACATTTTATCACCTTAATTTCTGCACCAATCAACCGATCAAGGCATATATCTTACTCCCTTTCAAGTTGAGACGTTCTATACAGCTCGGGATTTGTGCCCGGGCTGTGGCACGGATCCCAGTGCCCAGGCACAAATCCCGAGCTGTGTAGGCTTTTACTTTCAAGTTTCACCTTTTAAATGGCCGATATCTTTCATGCAAGAAATGTTTTGGAGATGAAAAATAATTTAGTTTATATTTCAATTCAAAGGTGCAAACGTATTGACAAAAATAGGGAAAAAACCAGAACAAAGGGTTGGTTTGTCTGCAGAATCTCTAAGAATTCCTATTGTGGGATATCTAAAATTCTCAAATGTTGTCCCCAACTGGATTAAAAAAAACGCTGAAGGGCCTTAAGCATTCTGTAAGTTGAGAATTCGAGAATTCTGTAATCAAAAGTTTCAATCCACAAGGTCGAACATTTAAAAACTCATAAATTGAACAAAGAAATTCTAACTAGTAAGGGAGATAGCTACTAACATGCCGTTAGATTCAACAGCTAGAATTCTGGTGAAGAGTTCTTGCAAAACGAATACCCACTAGGGCTCCTTTTATAAACACATAATCCCAATTACAAAGTTATAATGATGATACTTATGCCTAAATATTTGATATGAGTCATAAAGTACGGAACTTAACACCCAAAATTACATCTAATGTAACTTTAAGGGCACATTTGTACAGTGTCCATGGAAATAAAAGTCCCTAGACTATTACTTTTCCGTAATACTGAGCCTTTCCTACCTCACCCCATAGAAAAGACCTTTTAATAAAAGTCCTTTCAATAAAAGTGCAGAATATCATAGCATCTTTTGCATATTTTCCTCTTGAGAAAATCCATCCACATCCAAGGATGGAAGTGAGAGTCCACAAAAGAACTCTCCATCCTGTTGAAAAATATTTCCGCTGCATCTACAAACGCCTTATGGTTGTGGTAGAATTGAAATGGGAAGAAAATTTAATATGATATTATAACTAGTGGAAATCTAATAAGTTCTCAGAATTACACGAAGATGCCCAAAATTAAATGGCAGCTGAAAGAGACACATGTACCAACAACCACAAGGGGCTGGCTGTACAAAAATACCATTGCACTGGTGGAGAAGTGATTCCTTTTCATAAAAGCCTCTACAAATAGGACGAATTAAGTTGGTAACATTTCAGCGAAAAAAAAAAGAAAAAGAGTTGGTAACATTACAAAGACATGTGTCAGAGACTCAGAACTATAAAGGGGTTATTTGCAGCATAACAGAAAGAAATTTAATTAGATCTGATGTCGTTTTCTATGTGAATTTTTTTGTTCAGAAAAAATGAACTGGATTTATATCATTACTACACCAATTAATTGAGTAAAAGTCAAATCCAAATACTGGCCCAGTTAAGAACGTCTCAGCTTATGTAGTCCACTTGCCTTTTTGTTCCTATGATAATCTAAGAATCTAACCCCTTTACACCCATTACCTTCTTGTGAATTAACAAGACCAAAGTTGGCATAATTCAAGTTGCCAAAGTTTGATCATCTGAATTCTAATCTCTGCAACACATCACCATCCTATCTAAGTTAAAAAACAGTCATCCTTTCTAAATTAAGAACAGTCTGACAGTCCCAAAATTGTTTTCATTTTCTAAATTCCAAAAATACTTTTTCAGCTTATTTGTGATTCCTCAGGGAGGATTACATTTGAAAACCAATCCAAGTTATTTATGTTCCATGGGTGATTGGCGGACCCAGATTTTTATTTAAAGGAGGGGGGCCCATTTAGGTAGTTGGATTTTGTCTACAAATTTAGAATTTTAATATGAGCTTTAAGAGCACACCTGAAATTTTTATGTGGACTTTAAAAATGGATACAAAATTTTATGCAAGTGTTTGAGGGAGACCGGCTACGGCCGCCGAACTCAAAAGAGTACTGAGGTCATTGTCACCGACAGCAGTCACCAGCAGCATACAAAACTATTGGGCCCTACCATCCACATCCGTGCTACAATAGTCACCAACAACAAACAAAACTTTACTTATCGACTTCGAGGAAAGTCTATTGTCAAAGTTGAGAAGGGACATGCACTTAGAGTAAACTAGACATGCAATTAGAGTTAACTAGCAAAATTCCTTGATACGTACTCAACCACTAAATGCATAGATTAATATAAATTATTTTTAATAAATTTATTAATTAGTAAATTTGTGAGCTCTTCTTTTTGTTGCTAATTTAATCTTTATATTTTTTTTTCATATCTTTTTTCTTTAGGTGAGGCATGAATTGATTAAGAAAGATCAAATGATCATGGCCTAACAAATTGACCAAATATATTTAAGTGAGATCCACGGAATAGATGGGCCATCGGCAATGAATACCCTTGTCTATTGTCGGTCGTCCATGACAACTGTAATTTTTTTTAGTCCGGAACTAGAAATGTCGCTTCAATGTCATATGGCCCACAACTTCGTTTTATGATGTAACTGAGTGATGATATCAGTTTTTACGGATAATACTGTCCATCCGTTTAGTCCGAGACCTTGACTATTGTGGGTCGTTTATGACAACTGCATTTTTTTTAGTCCGGGATTAGAAATGTCGCTTCAATGTTATATGGCCCACAGCTTGGTTTTATGATGTGACTGAGGAAAAATATCAGTTTGTACGAATAATACTGTCTATCTGTGTTATGCACGGACCACAGAACCACTAAATGCACAGACCCATATGTATTATGTTTATTAAATAATTAAATTAGTAAACAGTTGAGTCGTTTTTTATGATTCATATCACTCATACGTGATATTTTAGTATTCATAACTAAACCCTATTACTACATTCTAATCATCATAATTTTTTACTAAAGCCCATATTTAAATGAGTGGGCCTAATATCATGCATGGGTCTTTAATTAATCACAGACTTGCAGTTAGACCCAGTACCCAATTCCTTAAGTTGTTTCATTTGGAAAGGCACTAAATCCAAGAAAATCAAAATATAAGTTATTGGGCCTAATATCATGCTTGGGTATCTAATATAATTAATCACAAGCTTGCAGTTAGACTCAGTACCCAATTCATTAAGTTATTTTATTCAGTTCATATATAGAAATTATACATCATTAATTTTGAGCAATTTATGATATTCTAGTATTCATAACTAAACCCTATTACTACATTGTATTCATCATAATTTTTTACTCAAAGCCATAATTAAATTAGTGGACCTAATATTATGCCTGTGTCTCTAATTAATCACAGGCTTGCAGTTAGACCTCATCTGAATTCCTTAAGTTGTCTTATTTGAAAAGGCACTAAATCCAAGAATTTTAAAATTTAAATTAGCGGGCCTAATATCATGCCTGTGTATCTAATTAATCACATGCTTGCACGTAGTTAGACCCAGTACTCAATCCCTTCAGTTGTTTTATTTGGAAATGCACTAAATCCCATGTCATTTTAGGTTTATCAACAGTAAACATTTAGCAACCTAAACTTCGAATTGGGATTAGATCGAGAGTTATTTATTTGGAGTCTATAAAATAAAATTTT
This sequence comes from Litsea cubeba, assembly GCA_012931725.1. NCBI lineage: Eukaryota > Viridiplantae > Streptophyta > Magnoliopsida > Laurales > Lauraceae > Litsea > Litsea cubeba. The sequence continues at coordinate 20,362,066 of CM022945.1, forward strand.
ATAATTCGTAAGCATAAGCATGGATTGAAAATTTAAAAAATACACACTAAGAAAGATACAAAAACTTAAACATAACCCTTATATCATTTTTAGTAGATCTTATAAATTTTTTTTTAAAAAAAAATCAACGCCTCATATTGTATTCCATCTTTTTTTATATTATTATATGGAGTAGTAAAAAAGATTACCTTGTTCTATGAAAATGATGTATTTATTGCTCAGACGGTTTACAAACAGGAATACAGATCTACCCTTTTTCCAACTTCTAGTATAAGGTGTGAGGATGGGTTTTTTCTTAGAACCTTGATGGTCTGATGATATAGTTAACTGCTGTAGATCTGGAAAAAAAAAATTAATGCCTCATTAATAACATGTCCAAAACATTGCTGACATGGAGTCCCACTCTTTTAATTTTCCAACCCATCAAGTTTAGATGGAGGTGCAAAAAACATGAATGTTTTATTTTTCCTTTCCTGACATGCTCTCTCCCTGATCAAGGCGTTGGATGGCCTAGGCCTTTTAATTAAATGTGACTGTTTGATTAAAGATAATAAAAAATACAATCCCCTGATCAGTTCGCCCATTGGGTCCCACAGTTCAAGACACCCAAATAATTTTTTATTCTTCATACATGCCCTCTCCCTGATCAAGGTGTTGGATGGCCCAAGCTTCCACGCCTGACAAATCCAGCCCCGTCATCCGGAGTTACATCTGGGTGGTAGGATATTGGGTCATCCAGCCCTCTTCAGCTTGTTTGGATATGAGGACCCAAGTTGTTTGTTTAGAGGGATTTGAATTTATTTGGGTGTTTGGTTCTGATTATTCAAGGGTGTTTGGTTGGGAGGATTCGGTGAGGGCTTGATTTTCTTGCGTTGATAGTAGGATCCAAGTGGGCCACCCGATGACCCATCTGTTCCTTGGATCCGAAGGAGGACCCACGGGTGACCTAGTAGGTGGTGGACCTGTGCGAGGTGGGCCAAACACTAGCTGATCAGAGAGAGGGAGAGGACGTGTTTCAGGAAGCATTTTATTATCTAATGGGAGGATTCGGAGAGGGCTTGATTTTCTTGCGTTGATACCGGGACCCAGGTGGACCACCCTATGACCCATCTGATCCGTGGATCCGAAGGAGGGCACACGGGCGACCAGCAGGTGGTGGACCCGTGCGAGCTGGGCCCTGTTTGGTCCACCATCTAGCGTATGATTAGAGAGAGGGAGATGACGTGTTTTAGGATGCATTTTATTATCTAATGGGAGGATTCGGTGATGGCTTGATTTTCTTGCATTGATACTGGGACCCAGGTGGGCCACCCGATGACCCATCTGATTCGTGGATCCGAAGGAGGACCCACGGGCGACCCAGTAGGTGGTGGACCCGTGCGAGGTGGGCCCTGTTAGGGATTTTGTGTATTGCAATTTGATAGATGCATTATCATTTTAGTATCTCATGCATTTTCACACATACATTGATTTAAATATCTTGAAATCTGGTTTTCTACATGCATTGTTTTTAAATATTGTAAATCTGATAGTTTGTGCATGTTTTGGATTTAAATTTTGGATGCATTTATTTTTTAAAAGAATTTTTACAAATCAAGCTAGCCTATGTTTCAAAGTTTCAAATTATATTTGGCTTTTTATGTTTCATGATTTTAAAAGCACTTAGTTGATTTAAATCATGTTTACAAACTTGGTTTAATGGCCCAAAAATCCCCACAAAGAATCACTTTAAAAAATACAAAAGTTGGGATTTTTTGTCTCAGACTGTCGGTCAACCGATGTTAAGTTGTCGGTCAACTGACAGTGGAACTGAAGCCAACCGAGACCTCTGTCGGTCCCATTTCCAGAGAGCTACAAATCTTAGATTTTCTCTGTCGGTTCAAGTGTCGGTTCATATCGATTCAGGTGTCGGTTCGCTTGTCGGTTCATGTCGGCTGACCTACACCTGTACAACGGTAAATTTCTTGACCGTTGGAATCTAACCGTTGAGGTGTCGGTCGACCGACACCAACCTGTCGGTCGACCAACAGGTAACCGTTTGACCACTTTTTCTATAAAAGTGAGTTCATTCCTTAGCCATTGTTGATGATCTTTGGAGCCCTTCTTGAGGTATTTTGAGGCAAAAGAAAGGGGATCAAGCTAAGGAAGGCTAATGGGTCATTAGGAAAAGCTAATGCTTGGATTAATGAAGTTAAACCGCCAATTAAGCTTTGCCTTTTGTTAATCATATGTTTTATGCTTTGGTTAATTTTTGATAAATGATTTTAGCATATAAACTATGATGTGTAGAATCCATTACATCATTTAATCTTTGATATATTTGTGTTGGATTCTTCACTTTAATTTCAAACGAAGTTTTGCTTTTAAAGTTACATTAATCATGCATTGCCAAAACATTTGAGTTATTTGATAGCATGATCAATATGCTTGTTTGAAATCTCTTTGTTGTTTTCATACATTTAAACCTTAATTAAATTAGTTTTTGAAAACAACATTGCACATGCATCACTTGATTAGTCTCAATCAATTTCATACAACTTGTGATCTTTAGATTTTTCATATCATTCACAAGTTTGTAATTATTCAAGTGATTTGCATTTGACTTCAATCATATCTTTTATGTGCTTTAAACTTTGAAATGAATTAAGCATAAAATTCATTGGACTTAATTTTATCTTGATTGAAGTTCTACACACACACACACACCTCATGAGCATTCATCTTTGTATATCTTAGTGTGTTGTGTGAGTTTGTTTTACAATTTCATATCCGCCTATTTAGAGGCAATTTATTTGAGCTTAAATTGTAATCTCTTAGAGTGTTTATGAAGGCACCTTCTTGAGAGAAAATATTCTATGTGTAAAGGTTATTGCTTAGCTTAAGAAAAACATTGTGTAAAGGTTACTGCTTAGCCTAGAAAAGCATAGTTGTAAGGGTTATTGCTTAGCCTATTGCAAAAGCATAAATAGTGGAAATTCGGTGGGGTGTTGAGTCACAAGCCGGTAGTGGATGTAGGCATTGAGGCCGAACCACTATAAATCTTTGTGTAGTGGTGATTGTTTGTTTAAGCTTCCGCATTTTGTTTGTTAATCATCACATGTGACTAGTTACTTGTAAAGAAATTAAAATTATTCTTAATTAGTCATTAAGTGTAGATCACCCTATTCAACCCCCCCCCCCCCTCTAGGGTTAGTGTTAGGGATTTTGTGTTTGCAATTTGATGGATGCATTAACATTTTAATCATCATTTGATTTTTCACAAGAGCTTTGATTTAGAAAAACTTGAAATCTATATTTTCACATGCATTGATTTAAGTCTTTTAAATTTCATGTTTCATGCATGTTTTGATTTTAAACTTTGGATGCATTGATTTTGAAAAGAAGTTTTAAAGCTGAATCAAGCAAGCCTTTGATTTTAAAGTTTCAAATTACTTTTAGGCTTTTTATGTTTCATGTTTTTAAACCTCTTAGAATGATTTAAAACATGATTTCAAGCTTGATTTATTGGCCCAAAAGTCCCCAAAGAAAAATACTTTAAAATATGCAAAATATGCATTTTTGGGGGAAATGGTCCAGGGGACCCGGTCGACCCGCAGTGTGGCCGGTCGACCGAGCCCATGGACCCGGTCGACCGAGCCCACTGCGGGTCGACCGGGAAAGAGCCAACGGCATTTTTTCAAACGGTCAGTTTTATGACCGTTGAAGCCCAGGTCGACCCGGGAAAGTGCAGGTCGACCGGGGACTCGCAGAAACCCACTTTTTGGGTATAAATACTAGTTCATTCCTTAGCCAAATTTGAGGAACTAAGTGGCCCTCCTTGAGGTGATTTGAGGTCATAGAAAGGGGAATGAGCTAAGGGATACTAAGGGTCATTAGGAAAGCTAAAGCTTGGGATTAATGAAGTTAAATCACTAAGTAAGCTTGCTTTTTCTAATCATATGTTTTCATGTTTTGTTTTAATCATTGGTAAATCTTTGTTAGCATGCTAAACTATGAGTTGTTGTGTCCTTAACATGTTTATGTTTTGAATTGATTCATTGTTTTGGATGCACCACCTTGATTCAAACCAAGTAGTACTTAAATTGGTATATCTAAGTAAATCATGTTTTGGAATCATCTTTGAAATTATATGGAACATGATTCCTATACTTGGTTGAATCTTTGGTTGTTGTTTTTCATCATAAGAAAATCACTTTCAAATCTATCTTATGTTTTGGATTCAACAACTTTATAAATCACATGTATTTTGTTTTAAAGTTTTACAACTTGTTTAAACATTGATTGGTATATCATCTTCAAGTTGTCCTTTTAATTACATGTGATTTGACCCTTTATTTCAATCAAATATATTTGTATGTTTTACACTTTCAAATACTTTGAGCATACATTGAGCTTCATTGTTAATTTGATTGAAATCCATATGCATCACATGTTTTGTTCTTTGATTTTCACAACTTGTTTAGAATACATAGGTATGTCTTTTACAAGTTACTTTTAACATGTGATTAGCATTTCCTCAATCATAAATGTTTTGAGCTAAAACTTTCAAAAGCCTTTGGCGTACATTTATGAGCTTTTATTTTCAAATTGATTGAGGACATCATGCATACACTTTGAACATACATCTTTGCATTCATATAGTGTTTGCATGAATTAGTTTTTCACTTTCATATCCGCCTATTAAGAGGCATTGTAATGAGCTAAATATGTATCTCCATCAAGTGTATTTTAGACACTACTAAGAGAGAGAACCAACCATTTGGTTGTATAGGTTATTGCTTAGCCTTGAAAAGCATAATGTAAAGGTTATTGCTTAGCCTTGAAAAGCATAGTGTTAAAGGTTATTGCTTAGCCTATTGAAAAGCATACATAGTGGAAATCCGGTGGGGTGTGAGGAACACAAGCCGGTACGTGATGTAGGCATTGAGGCCGAACCACTATAAATCATTGTGTTATGGTGTGTGCTATGTGATGATTCTTTTTATTAGCTTTCGCACTTTAGTTTTATATCATCACTTGTGACTAGTTGTTTTAAAGAAGTTAAAATTGTTCATAATTGGTCACTAATTAGTAGCTCACCCTATTCACCCCCCCTCTAGGGTTAGGATCCCGAGGACTTTCAGTTAGGATCCCTTGGACTTTCAGGCCCTGTTTGGCCCACAAATTCGGTGAGGGCTCGTTTCTCTTGTGTTGATATCGGGACCCAAGTGGACCACCCGATGACCCATTTGATCTGTGGATCCGAAGGATGACCCACAGGCGACCTAGTAGGTGGGGGACCTGTGCGAGGTGGGCCCTGTTTAGCCCACCATCTAGCTAATCAGAGAGAGGGAGATGACGTGTTTTAGGAAGCAATTTATTATCTAATGGGAGGATTCGGTGAGGACTTGATTTTCTTGCGTTGATACCGGGACCCAGGTAGGCCACCAGATGACCCATCTGATCTGTGGATTCGAAGGAGGACCCACGGAGGACACAGCAAGTGGTGGACCCGTGCGAGCTGGGCCCACGATCCAGCGTCTGATCAGTGAGGGGGAGAGGATGTGTTTTAGTAAGCATTTTATTATCTAATGGGAGGATTTAGTGAGTGCTTGATTTTCTTGCGTTGATACCGAGACCCAGGTGGGCCACTTGATGACCCATCTGATCCGTGGATTCGAAGGAGGACTCATGGGCGACCCAGTAGGTGGTGGAACCGTGCGGGGTGGGCCCTGTTTGGCCCACAATCCAGCGTCTGATCAAAGAGAGGTAGAGGACGTGTTTTATGAAGCATTTTATTATCTATATTTTTCCTCATTGCTTGTGCTCAGAGAGTAGATGGAGGGGGATGGGTTTATCTCTTACCTGCGCTAAGATGAAAAACGGATGGTAGAGGTGTTGTTGTTGCAGGCTAACCACTAAGAGTGACGGTGCTGCTGGAGTGCCTTTTGTCGTTATTTTGTATTCTAAAAAACCAGAGTCATTGCCCTATTCTTCTTTCTTTCTGATGCTCCTCTATTTCTTCTTCGCTTCCTCTTCTAACCGTCCCTTTTTTTTTCTGATGTTATATGTATTTCCAGTATCAGAGCAGTTGATCAGTTACGTAGTGGGAACTTTTTTATTTAGGAAGTTATTCGAAAGTTAGTTTAGAGGAGAGTGGAGAGTGGAGAGAGGAGATTCTGACAACTGTCACCATGTATGTTATGAAATGTGGGATTAATGTTTGGAGGCCTGTAGTTAACTGGAGAGAGAATATATTTCCTTAGAGATATTGATTACCAAACATGCCCTAAAAGAGTGAAGTTATTGCCATTGCTTTTCAACCGTGCTACATGGCCCGAGCTTGTGCCCGAGCTGTGGCACGGTCCCCAGGGGAGACAGTTGGATCCCAACGTGTTAGATTTTGAGGGTTGGCATAATTCATGGGATTGGACAAAAATTGGGGTCATTCTCTGTAATTTTCTTTTCCTTTATAGAATGGACTGCAAGGCTTCACCTCTGAACGTTTCGAACGTTCCCCTGCTTCGTTCGAACGTTCCTGCTTCAGTTCTCCTAAGCCATTTTCCAGAGAGCCCCAACGTTCGAGTGTTTCCTTGTTTCGTTCGAACGTTTCTTCGTCAGAACCTCAGGCCATTTTCTAGAGAGCCCCAACGTTCGAACGTTTCCTTCCTTCGTTCGAACGTTTCTTCATTTATATTGTCAAGCCATTTTCCCGAGAGCCCCAACGTTCGAACGCACCTTACCTTCGTTCGAACGTTGGATGTGTCGAGTCTCCAAGCCTTTTTCCCGAGAGCCCCAACGTTCGAACGTTTCACTTACACGTTCGAACGTTCCTATCTGTGTTTCTATTTCGGGCAAAACCCTAATGTTTCTCTATAAATAAGTTGTTATCTTTTGCCCTAGGTGCCGCTTTTGAACATACTGATCATACTTACCTTCTGTGAAGGAGATTACTTCTCTAGAAACCTTTTTTCATTCATGAATTGTCAATTTCATTTCTAGAGACCATTTCCATCATTCTTGCCTGAATGTGTTCTTGAAGATGCTTTGAGATTGGATTATGAAGAGTCAATCATGGGAGAAGATAAACGGCGTGGCGTCGGCATGAGAACCTTCAGTCCTTAGGTTTCTTGGTAAACTGGGGAAGGGTTGTGAGTTCTCTTGTAATCTTCATATTAATAGTGATTGATCTCCTACTGGACTGAGTTCCAGGACCCATGGTTTTTTCCCTATTTGGGTTTTTTCCACGTAAATTGCTGTCTAGTGTGGGAATTGTTCTTTCATCAATTTTGATTGATCGATAGTTTTCGAATTGCGTCTTATAGATCTGATTGAGGACCTTAACCCTTAGAATTTGGGGGTTTAAAACCTTCACAACGTCAGCTGGGATCCAACGGTCCCCCGTCCCAGTGCCACGGCCCGGGCGCAAGCCTCGGGCCAAGTGGACTTTCCGATTGCTTTTAGCAGGAAAAGGACTCAGGTCCTAGTTGTAGTGCAATTATGAAGGTACCCCTCAGTTTTGAAAAGTAAGAATGACTTTCCTTGTTTGTGTGACGACAAATTTGAGTGGAGGACCCTGGCTTGCAGGGCATCCCAACTGCTTCATCGAATGAGAGTGTCCAGCACGTTAATCTTGTAGGAAAATTTTCCATTTTTGGTAGATGGAAAAAAGTTAAATTTGTGAAATTCTTTAGATCATGTTTGGCAACTAAATTCTTTTGAATTCTTTGCCTTATTTTCAGAAATTTAAAATTTCAGATTTGACAATTATAAATCTTCAGGGATTTTGGGCATGTGGAAATTCTCATTTTTCTGTATTTTTAGATCCCACCTCCCACTTATAATTTGAAAATCTTTATTTTTACGAATTTACGCATCAATACAAATTTCTCTGGACTATATACATCAATGTGCAGTGGTATTGATATGCACAACCAAACAAATTATCAGGGGCAAATCTTCAAATCTGCACCAGTAAGAGATTGTCAAATCTACGGATGTCCTGCGTATTCCTCACATGTTACAAACTATGCTCCATTGTAAAGTGGGACCGATATGTCTTACCCATGTTCCATGTGCCCTAAATTAAGCGCATCTTATAAGCAATTCCTGTGCTTTTAGAGGATGAGAATATGGTAATTTGGTCATCCAAAAGTGTAATAAAAGAAGTTGGGGTGAGAGGGTCATTAGATTATCTTACAACTCTTATAAGAGCTATCATCACCTGCAAAAATCACGTGGGAGTTGGTCAAAAACATGTGGGGGCTCTTTCAACTTCGAATAAAATGACATGTCATTTATAATGTGAATGTGTCAAGAAATTGGAAATTAGGTGAGAGAAGCAGAAGTAATTCTGATATGAATTTCTATATTTCTATACTCACCAAACTGAGTTCCACTAGTCATTCACACTATTCTGATATTATTCAAGCCTCCGTCACTGTACATAAGGTGGACTATAAAACCTATATATAGTGACAGAGGCTTGAATAATAAGTTTTTATCGTTCAAAATGAATACACAGTCGATCTAATGGTACAATATCATTAAGTGGGCCCTACTAGGTATTTGGGCATGTATATATCGCTGAGATTTTTTCTCTCTATATATATAGATAGACTTAAATAAAAATTGGTTGGTTTTAGAAAGACTTTTTTAAGCATCTCATATTTATCTCATGATTTCAAGCACATTGGCTATTATAGAAAACATCTTTCAAAAGTAAAATGCACTTACCCATAAGCGAATCTTGAATCAAAATGAGGGAGATATGCATGAGATTTGTGTTGATATAGCAAACTGTGATTGGTTTACTCATAATGAGCGTGCATTAAATGATATAGAAGATCCAAACTCTTTATTGGAAGAATTTTGAAATGCTCCAACATGGTGGAATTCCTAAATGCTTCCTTGTACTTGAGCATTCCAAAAATTCCATAAAAAATAATGGGGTTGAAATTTCAGAAATTCTAAAGGTCATTACGACCTTTTAGGTGGCAAGAACTTTGAAACTCTCCAAAAAAAGAGAGTTGCTAATGCCATATACCAAGCTTCTCCTTCCACATCCCTTCTCTTTTCGAAATTTCTCTCTGCACACCCCATTCTCCCAAAAATACCTCTCTCTCTCTCTCTCTCTCTCTCTCTCTCTCTCTCTCTCTCCCCCTGTAGTACGGTAGGGAGGGAGAGGGACAGGGAGGGAGAGGGGGGAAGAAGGGAGAGAAGGGAAAGAGAGAGGGCTGGGAGGAAGGGGTGGGCTGGACGATGGGTGGAGGAGCTAGGCGTTGGGTGGAGCTGGGCGGCGAGCAGGGAGAGGGAGAGAAATAGGAAGAAGGAGAGGGAGATGGGAAGAGAGAGTAGGAGAGAGAGGGAGAATTAAGGAGAGGGAAAGAGTCAGATGCGGGTGGAGGTGGGCTGCAAGTAGGGAGAGGGAGAGACAGGGACAAGGAGATGGAGAGAGGGAGAGGGAGAGGGTCGAGCGCGGGTGGAGGTGGGCTGCGAGTAGGGAGAGGGAGAGAGACGGGGACAAGGAGATGGAGAGAGGGAGAGGGTCGAGCGCGGGCAGAGATGGGTGGCGAGTTGGGAGGGAGAGAGACATGGAGAAGAAGCAGGCGAAGGCGAAGGAGATGAAGAGGGGTCAGGCGTGGGTGGAGGTAGGCGCCAGGCTAGGAGAGGGAGAGAGGGGAGGAGAGGGAGATAGTTAGTTTGAAAATTTCTTATAAGGGCATTTTGGTCATGAAAATAAGGGATGTGGAAGGAGAAGCTTTGACTGTAGCATTAACAGCTCTCTAAATGAAAGATGACATTTACAAATGCGATGGGACAAGATGTCACATGTAAAAAAAAAAAAAAAATCCAAACATGGTAAATTCTAATAAAGAAACAAACTATAAGCTTTAAGATTTTAGTACGCACCAAAAAAAAACTAACAATGGGTACATTAAAAACACTTGCCTCTAAGCTTATTTTGTTGTTGTTTTGTTCTAAAAAAATAAAAAATAGAAACGTTGTCCCAAGAAGGTACTCTAATTGACAATGACAAAGAGACGGCTTCCTAACCTCACTTCGGGTCCATTTCCCTCCTTTCTAGAGGGCTAGGAACCTTTGTCCAACGACTTTGGCACTTTACTAATACAATCAAAGTCAAGTAAAGCCTCCATTTTTCAGACAAGATGTCACATCAAATACACTTTATTCAAAACTTCCTCCATCTTTTTCATACAAAAATTCAAAAAGCAACTACCATTATCTACTAAAATACAAAAAAAAACTCTACTTTTTCATACAAAAAGTCAAAAATATTTCGTAACAAACAACTAAAAATAAAATACCATCATAACCCACTTATATTTTATTTTTTCTTTAATAAGCACTTTACTTGACTTGGCTATATTAGTAGAGTTACCAAACTCGTAAAACGAGAAAAAAATGTCCCACCACATGATAGACCTATTCATTGTCCATTCATCAAATCAATACAGTGCCTGGGATGGTACGGCACTTTTGTCATTTAAAAGTGAAAAGACATATTAAATATTTTTATCTTGTCTACTCTGATCATGGGGTATCCAAAGGATTCCTGCATCAGAAACGGATTCCCTATTTGGCCCAAATAGGAAACCTTGTCACATGATATTGCTGGAAAGGTAGGCTCTGTTGATCTGCTGACTTCTTGTGCAGGGGATGTACAAAATCACACGATGCCAGCATAAAAGGAGGATATAGGGAAAGAATAAAATATGAGGGGAAGTATTTCTATGCATCAATCCCTCACCATAGGGTGAGGGACACTCCCCTTTTTGGAAAGTTTCGAGTACATAGAAAGTACTTAAAAGTCACTTTTGTACTCGAAACTTTCCAAGAAGGGGAGTGTCCCTCACCCTATGGTGAGGGATAGATGCACTTGAATATTTTCCAAATATGAGTTAGGATGATATTTTATCTTTACTTGTTTGGTAGGAGCTTTTATTGATTTTTTATTTAGAAAGTGGATGTTTGCTTTGTCTTTTAAGGGAAAAAGAGATTGCTTTTTTACTTTTGATTTAAATAGAATGAGAGAATTTTGAAAATGTATATTTTTAATATAAACTTTTTTTTTAATTTGGAAGACTTACTTCACTCCACTCTACTAGTTATTTGGCAGGACATGTTTGTGTACACACCATTTTTCGCGGAAAAATGAAACTGCCACGTCAATAAATTCCATAGAAATGGAAACCTCGGAAAGGAATTTAAGTGAAATTTAGAAATTCACGGTTTGGTGCGAATTTTTTCTCCCCGCTGAATTGGTGCTAATGTTGTTTGGTGTGGTTGACGACTCCTTATTGAAAATCAGATGAGCCATCATAGAAATAATAGCCTTCACAGAAATAATCATCATACATATACCCAACTAATCAAAGAAAACAAAATCATAATGCAATGGTGATGTTTTGGGTTGATCTGGAAAAGAGTGGGGAAATGAAATTATATAGGAGGGGGAGGTTTTTTGGGGAAATGGAATTCTCAACCAGCATTAGAAAGGAAAATACAAACAAGGCAAAAAGGTGTTTCCATGGAAAACCGTCCACTTTTCTACAAAAAAGTTTTACACAAACATGCCCTTAGTATAATAAAAAATTTAAATCCTCCTTTGTACTTGAGAATTGAGAAATTTCATTCAGAAATTTAAATGTCATCTGAGACCTTAATTTAGGTGGCCGGAGTTTTGAGATTATTGTGAAGAAACATGCTGTCATGGCTTTTACGGACTTGCTGGCATGGTTTTCTAATAAGAATTTGGTATGTTGGGTTTTACGGACTTCCTGTCATGGCTTATCCCCTAACATTTACAAATACAACGTTTCTTCTAAGAACTCCAAAATTTCGGGTCTCAAATGACCTCTGGAATTCATGTAATTTTAACCCCTTTGCTTTTTGATGGAATTTTTGGATGCTCGAGTACAAATTAAGAATGATTTATGAATTCCATTATGTTGAAGAATCCATATGTTCTTTAGAATAGGCCCTAACGGATCCTTTGTGCAGCAAGAGGATTTTGCTTGTGGCGGAAATCCATTTCCGCAAGAGAAGAAGAAATCTTGCATTCTTACGCCTCACATTGAAAAATCAAATGCTCTTTGATCATCATCGTCATCAAAACCTTGTCCCAACTATGTTGGGATCGGCTATATGAATTCTATTTCTCCATTTCAATCTATCTTGAGCAAATGAAATACTTTTTATTAAGGAAAATTAGTTCACTTTCCTTTTCTTCACACGAGGAGAATTTGTTGCTACAAATGACTAATAAGCGGTTGCACGGAGAATCAAAATAATTTTTATCTCTACTAAAGATTCCCCTCATCTCACAAATGCACCCTATATAGCCTCCCTCTATTTGGATTTTGGTTCAATTCTCGCTTCAATTGGAGCAGACCCAACGGCAGAATTAGGAAGTTTGCTAGGGCCTCTATTTAAAATAAAAAATATCTAAGGCTCCGCCACACACATATATATATATATAGCCCACCAATTTAAGGGGTCGTGTGTTTGGTCCATTTGGATGGATCAAGGATGAGCCCTAGAAGCGTTAGCTTACGAAATCATATCATAAGCTTAAGCTTAGGAGAGCCTTGCTCTCTCTCTCTCTATATATATATATAAAAGAGTACATAGAATGGTTGGAAACCTTAGTGTGGGTTTGAAGAGATCATAAAACATATGTATTAGTGGGCTTAATTGGCCTACAAGGCTCATACATTAGCTTTATATTAGGGAGTAGTGGAAATAATCACCATTTGAACATCAAAGCTTCTGATCAATATCAATAGAAAAAATGAAACAAAATAAAATAATTTTGAGTGTTTATTTGATTGCCTTAAGTCAAATAACCAAAAATGCCTGATTGGGCTTTTTTTTTCCGTAGAGACTTGTCAATGGTCCACCGTGCATTTTACACAGCCAATGGAGAATACAGTAATTCTTCCTTGTTTTATGGTAGTATATATAATATTCTCGCGAAAGCCTTGAACTCATGGATGACTTTACTATCAAGGGCAGACCTAGGTAGAAGGGTATGGCCCACCCATATCTGAAAAAAGTTTTAAAAAAAATTAAGATCCCCCTGCAAAATTTGAGAATTATTATGTGTTTTTTACATTTGCTCCTTCCCCCAATATTTCTTTTACATAGAGCCCCTCTAAGTTGAATTTCTTGGGTCCACACCTTTGACTACTATCATGTTAAAATCAAGGAATTCTTACGAAAAAATTAAGCTTAAATCATAATTAAATGATTTTATGAAAAAAAGGTATAAAATAATAAGATAATTGTTCGTACATGTTTTTTGGATAAAATTACCCCATTTGAAGATATCATCAACTTGGTTGATGATATCGCCAACCTCCTGCAACTTTTTTTTTTTTTTTTTTTTTTGGACTTTTATTATTCTTCAATGGTTTTAATTTCATACTTAATTGTCTTAAGTTTGGTGGGGATGATGCTAAGATTTGGCAAAAGATAAATATCCATTTCAAATAAATGAAGAAAAATCAAAAGAGTGAGATGAATGCATCAAAGAAAAAGGGGTTGACAAGTTTTTCACAAATTACATATAATGAAGTGTGTTCAATACGTCCACTGTCAAATCCATTCTTAAAGCTGGTTCAAAGTATCTAGATTAACGAAATAAAAAAATACTATTAGGATCTAAAGCTCCATACAAATAATACTATACGTAAAAGAAAACCGCACATTCACTATTCAAAGATTGCTCAACATGGCTTCCTACACATTATTTATAAATATCAAAACTTATGAAATTCCTTCAAATAAATAGATTCAAACTCTAAATGTTCACAAAAGCATGCCCAAATTCATCCATTTAAGTCTCATTCGAAGCCACTGCCAAATGAGAGAAAATCTCTATTTAGGCATTTCACCAACACCTTACACTCCAAACTAGAACTTTAAAAAATCACGTGAAGGGGGCGACAAATGTGTATAAACTAAGCATGAGAGACACACACTTAAGGAAGATTGCCGATACGATTTAAGGAAGACTAATGTGACACAAAATGTAGTAATTTTAAAACACAGTTTAGTTATAATTTCCTGGTAAATCCAAGTATTCGTAGGTCTGATTACTTGTAATTGATCATTCCAAAGGACAAAACAATAAATGACTTAGGTGTAACTATTTTTATTTTTATTTTTGGTTCTAAACTCAAGTGTAACTTAATTCACCAAAATGCATGAACCGTAATTTACGTGAAAGCCTAGTATTTACTAAAATTCTTAAGAACTCCTACCTCTTCTCCCCCAAACTAAAATCAATGGTCAACAAGGACCTGCTACAGATATCCTGTCGTGGTTATTAAATTACAATACATTGAACTCTTATGATCCATCTTTCAATTTACTAAAAGATCGAAACTAGTACACATGCAGTATACATTCTTCCTATATATATTTGTGAGTATGACCCAGTTGCAGTCAGTTCAGTTCTTAAAAAGGGAGGAGAGAGAGAGAAGGGAGGAGAGAGAGAGAGAGTACTGCTACTAAGAAACCAATCTAGTACATGCTAAAAAAAATCTTCTACAATAATGGAACACTTTCTTGCTGTTACGTACTAAAATTCTCCCCGGCTTTTCATTTAGGCGTGCAAATTCTTCCAGAAAGAAAGATGGCCACATAGGAAGATACAAATTAGATGGAATTTAACTAGGCGTGAGGTCCCCACCACAGGCTGCCAACTGAGTAGAAAAATCCATGCGGTTGAGAGACTGCAGCAACAAAGATGCATGTTGATTAATTCAAAGCCGGCATGGTTGTCATCCCTCCGTAAGCATGGATTTTTTTTTTTTTTTAAGGAGTGGGCTCCAACCTAGGGGAATAATATTTTCACTACCTCTGCCAACTCTACGAGATTTTGGTAGAAATGGTTAGCACTAGCAGTGGAAAGTTAAGACTCTTTAAGGACAATTCTACAGGACCGACCCTATTGTTTGAATTATGTCTTGTATTGTGGATTAACTAAATTGATTCACTGGGCCGGGTTAGCTAGAGATTTAGTTTTAGGTTAGGGATAATTTGATTGTTGTACGAGAGAGTTATGTATTTTATATAAATTGTAAACCCGAGATTCAAGAGTAAAAGGAGTGTAAGCATTATAAAAAAAGTGAGAATTCTCTTTGGCTGTAGATCTAGGCATGAAGATGAACTATGTGAATTCCTGGTCCGATTTCTCCCCTGTATGTTTCTCTGTCTTGTGTGGTTTATGCAGGTTTTCACCTCCACGTACCCGCACACAACACTGATAAATGCTACTCAAAATCATTCTGTCTTGTTCTAGCTAGCTATGACCCAAATATAATTGCAATTGTGGTTTCTCCACTGTCAAATTGATCACAATGCAAACCCGATTTGACTCTCCTCAGTTCCAGCAAAATGTTTCTTGTTTGATCAATCTGACGATCCGAGTACCAGCTTCAATTATTCCAGAGCTAAAACATGCATAAGAAGATGATAGATTTAAAGATCTTGTAGTTTAGATGTGGGCCACACTAACAAACTCATGATCAGGATCAGCTTAGAGAATTGTAAGAGTTTGTCCTAAGAGGGATCCGGAGTGGGAGGACCCATCTTTTCAAAACAATTGGATGGCCTTTGTCCCTACCTAATAAACTATTAATTAAACATCTACCAACCTTATTGGACCGTTCTAAATTAATTCTCAGCATAATTCCCTCACCCCTTCTATTTATGTATTCCCATCCCCACCTAACGCTGAAAGGAGGGGAGGGAAAGTCACTGCAGCTTCTCTGCAGTATCGACGGATAATTAGAGTGTGTGTGTGAAGAGAGTAAAACACTCAGAAGCCTCTTGAACTTCTCTTTCTTCTCTCTTTCTTCTCTCTTTCTTCCTCCTCTTCCCATCAACCAAGTTACACCTGCTTCTTTAATCTAAACTAAATCCATTAGTGGGTCTTTCTTTAGTTGATTTTCGACCATATATATATATATATATATAGAGAGAGAGAGAGAGAGAGAGAGAGAGATATTCAAATCATAACAACACTAGGATGGAAACAGAACTGGGTCCTTATGAGCTGAGCCAAACGCCCGTGTGTACAAAAATGAGCTGCGTGGACATCATCTCTTCTTGGATGGAAAACGATGACAATTACACCCCACCCTTTTCCCAAGAATTACTCGACATGCACATGATCGACGATAGCTTTCTCCAATTCGGACAGTCTGATTTCGAAACCGATCATTTCTCTCTCAACCCACCACATGACGACAGCAATGACGACTCTTTTCTGCTTCATCTCTCAAACTTTCATGCCGACCCCACCACCGAATCGGGTCTCTGCAACTCGTTACTTGCCGGAATCTCTGTAGCAGAAGAACCCACCACCAATTCGGCGACTCTTATCAAAGGAGACGACAGTGACTCTTTTTTTAAGGAAGAACTTTGCCTGATTGCACCAGGAGAGAGTCAAGAGAGCTTCTTCGATCATGTTTTGGGGTTGACACCCGCCACGACCAGCTCATCCGATGCGAATCCACTGATGTGGGAGATGACGAATGTGGGACGAAGTCATAGCCAAGAAGATGAAGAAGAGGAAGAAGAGACGGACGATGATCGGAAACCGGGCTCATTGAACTGCAAGAATTTAGTGTCGGAGAGAAATAGGAGAAAGAGACTCAGCCAGCAATTACTCGCTCTTCGTGCTCTGGTGCCCAACATCACCAAGGTAAAATTCAATGCAACACAATGAAAGTAACGAAATCCAGAAAATATTACCTCTCTCCTTTTCCTCTACTCGCACCCCTTCAATTACATGGTGCATTTTTTTTTTGCGAGGAGTGGGCTCCACCAGAAATGGAAATATTAAAAATTATTTATGCTGTATTTACCGAAGTCTCAAGATTTTGGTAGAAATGGTTAGTTAAAAAAAATTTTAATTTTGTATTAGAGTCAATCCCCCACGAGTTTAAATATGACATCTATCGGGGGTTCTCAACCCTTTAAGCCGGACTAATCATTCTGGGTCCAGAAAAAAACTGGGTAAACACCCATGTCCTAAGGTGATAGCACTAGCGAACCCAATCTTCAATTCTTGAAGAAAGGGGCAACTGTAGGTCGATACCAAGACCTCTAGTTCAGAAGAAGGAGAAACCGTGGTCCTGACCACTAGGCTAACCCTTTCTGAGGACATGAGAAGCTCACATATAATGGATGTTATTGCGGACCAAATTGTATTTGGTTGGTGAGAGTGCTTAGTGATTAAGGCGTTTTGAAAATGACATTGAATGGTGCGTGTGTTGTTGCAGATGGATAAGAGATCTGTTCTTGTGGACGCACTGGCTTATCTGAAGAGCATTCACGAAGAGACAGCTCGAATTCAAACAGAGCTCAAAGAGAGGTCATCATCATCTTCTTCTTCTTCTTTCAGATACAACCACAGCAGCCTTCAACCACCCCCATATCAGAAAAACTCCGAGGCATTGGTCCCTTCGAGCACGCTAGCACCTTTGCCACCCAGGAAGCCATCCAAGCTCAAGGCCCACATTCTTGAGGTAAGCTAGAAAGAAGAACAGATAATAACAGTAATTGTAAAGACATCATCTGCTTTCTTTATACAGGGAGTCTGCATCATAGAAAGTAAGAAAAAGAAATATTTATTTCTTTCTGAAAATAAGAACTGCTCAAAATCTGCCACCCAAATTTGGGCCCATAGAACACACACAAATGGTATTTGGGGCCACAAATTAACAATGAGCACGTAGGGTGCATAGAGTTAGAGGAAGACTCCAGGATTTAAACCCGGATCCGATCCTCTGCAATTGTACTGTCTAGATTGGACTCACCTAAATTATTGAGGCAAGGAGAGTGGTAAAACATTAGTTCCCTTTGTATACTAGTTATCAAATTTCACTTTAATAAGAGTCTTGGCCAGCAATTTTTCACTTGTAAAATGCATAAATAAAATATCACACAATTCATCATATGATAAATCTTACGGTGTGATCAACTACGATTAGAGTAAAATATGAAAATCCCCATATACTATAGGCATAATTTTGAACAGCTCAGATTTTAATAGGTGGAACCCACACGTGGAATTCTATTCCTTCAATTCAAGAATGCACGAACAACATTTGTTTTTGGATATCTCACAGGACCCAGCCCCTTAGTTGAAATACGTACCAAAAAGAGAAAAAAAAGGAATTCTAAAAATCCCATCTTTATGTATGATGGACTGTACGGGGCTGCATTTGGAGAATTAGAAATCCTCTTAGTAAATAATTCTTAGGAACTCTTACAAATAAATAAGCCCCTAAGTGAGATTCTAAACTCTGAACTCCTTTTCTTGCGCAACACAGGTGTTCCGGACTTTCCACTTTCTATTACTTTTGAAATGTGAGGATTCAAGGCTCACCTTCCTTATTCATTGCCTTTTCATGCTTTGCTTAACCATAAAAGCATTGCCAACACAATCCTAGACCTTATTTCTTTAGTGGAATTCTTGACGAGAATTCATCGTTTTGGGAATTCAAAGACCATGATGTGATCCCCTTTGAATTTTCATTGCAACACTTCTTTGTTCGAATTTTAAATTTGAACCACTTGAAAAGTCGCAAATAACTTATAAATTTCGTGATTCTCTAATGGAAAGGAGAATTTATGAATTGTATAAAGTCATGAAAGCATTTGGAGAATTTGTGTATTCTCTAGGTATGAATTCTATGATTAAAAAAGAGGCCCCTAGTGAGTAGTGACGATTGACGAAGATGGGAGAAAGAGAGAACTTGGTTTATTTTTTATTTATTCTTTTTTTTAAGAGTCTTTTTTTTAAAGAGTTTTTTAATAAGTCTAAAAGGGGCACAAAAGGCGGTATTTTCGCTCATGGTTTTATGATAACGTGGTTTGTTTGAGTAGTAGTTTGAATTTAGAAGCAGAATAACTCGATTTCGAAGAAAGAAAGAAACACTAGTAATATATGTAGTACCATGGGCGGATATGGGGGGTGCTTGGGTGGGCTGGCCAAAAATAAAAAATAAAAATATATATAGTATTACAACTTACCAAGTGGTACTTTGTCTGTTTGATGAACAGTAAAGTAATCGATCATGTACTCATAGTTGCTAAATCACAACCTAACCTACAGCCTCTGATAGATTTCACCCTCTAACTAAGTCACATTCAGTATAAATCTAGCTAGTGTTCAACGAGTCATATCAGAAAATGCTTACATATCGTAAATGAATTCCATATCGTAGTTTACAAAATAACAAAAAAGTCTACTTGGAAAAATTTTTTGGCCAGAATCTTGGACAAACCCCGGATACTCAAGGGGATATCATAAGGTTTGTCCAAGATTCTGGGCAAAAAGTTTGTCCATGTAGCACTACTGACAAAAGAATGTGTATCACCGAATTATGAAAAGCACTGACTAAGTTGAAATTTTAAAGCTAGAATATAACGACATGTATGTAACATGTTGGTATACATATATATCCTAATGTAATGTGACATTGTCGAATGAATTACCGGTGGCACTGGGTTATGCATTCCAAATTTTAAAAATCGTGAAATTTTTTTTTTTTTAATATACGTAGTGCAGCCCCCCTTATTGAATTCCTGAATCCGCCCGTGTAGTACTAATATTAAAATAGCCGGCTTTGCATTCACATGAGCTGAATTTCACTACAACATGTACGTGCTCACAACGGTGCTGGTGTTTTAATGAAACAGATTGATGTAGAAAAGATCGAGGAACGAAGGTTTGTGGTGAAGATAACATGCAAAGGAGGATCAGCGAGTGTCGCTGCAGAAGTCCTGCGTGTGATTGAGTCTCTGGGTTTCGAGATCACCTACACGGCACTTGAATATGTCAAGCCCTTGCATGTCTTAACCACGGTTTTCATCAGGGTATGTTTCTCACTACAACATTTAGTCATTTACTGTTTTTTGTTTTTTTACTTGGGAAAGGTGGATATAGAGAAGGTTGGGGTGAAACTTCACTCCACAACCTGTCTATAATATCTCTGTCACGTCACACTTGTCACATGTCCCACTTTAAAGTGGCTATAGGAAATCTTTGTACCCTCTTAAGACTTGTTTGTGGTCTTACCTGAGCATGATGATCAAATAATAATTGTAAGTGGAAGATAGGGTTAAGTTTTCGTAGCTAATTTGTTTATGTCTACATTATTAATTAGTATGCGATTGAAGAAAGGTACCCCACAGGGAAATGAACACAAAAAATTCAAATTGGAATGTTGGCAGTTTGTGTTGTCTTTAATAACAATAATAATGATAGGAGAGAAATGGGGGTCCTCCTCTCATTGGTAACAAATATCGGACCCAACAATTAATGTCTCTTTCAGTTGGGCCAATGGTCCGGTACTCATCCGTGGCTAGCTCTCTGACTTAGGGCTTGTTCTTTTGTTAGAATTTAAAAGATTTATGTATGGAGAATTTGTGATTTTCCAAAAGCCATCAGCTGGGGTCAAATTTCTTAATCCTCATCGTGGCATGGGTATCCTAAAATACTTTAAAAAAAATGATAAAAGTGACTTTCAAGTGTTTGGCACTTTGAATTATAGCAAAGAAAGATTAAATATGGAACTTCCAAAGGAATAGCTATCAAACCATTGTTTAGAGTCACAAATTCATGCCACGAATTCTGCTAACGAAATGAGGCCTTAGAGAAATCTTGAGTTAAAAAAGTGGAACTCTACAATAGAGTCCACCTATTGAAATCCAAAACACACAAAATAAACACCCAAGTATATGGAGTGTGATCAAATCTTACCTTAATTGGAGTTAGTCAACTTACAAGATCAATAGTTTGATTAAGAATATGATTATTAATCTTATTATGCATTATCAGTTTTTTTTTTATCAAACAAAGAATCTAACAAGGGGACCAACCCCATGGAGTTCGAATTTATAGAAACCTAGAGGGTGTTTATTTTGAGTAGAATCAGCTGCATCAAAGTGGACGTAGGTTGGGGCTCTTGAGCCATGATGGGTCTGGGAGTGGTGGGACGTGGCCGCCTTAGGCGGCTTTATACTTCATAGCCAAAAAACCACTATACCACATTTAACTCCTTAAATTTCTCGAGTCACGAAGACACATGGGTAGGAAAAAGGAAGGAATCTCCAATCTTATTGACCACTATATATATATATTGATCATCATATCAGTCTTATACCCTTCCACTTAATTCTATTTAAAGTTATGTTATATGAACTTTCAGCTTAGATCAATTTTATCTTCACTACTTAATCATCTTTAGTGGTTTTTATCTTTAGAATAGAACTTTTACAAGTTGCAAAACAAGATTGATTAATGCTTCCATTTAGAGAAAGAAAAAGAGGCATGCCTCCAAACTAAAAGAGATGTGATCCCCTAATCCAAATCGATGAGATAGCCTGATTATGATTTGCAAGATATCCAATCTGTCGTCACTCTTATGGAATAACAGATCATTCAATGCACAACTTAAACAAATGGATTTTCATTTGCCAACAATGACTTTATGAACCAGTAACTAATTAATTAATGTGTTTTCTACCAAAAAAAAAAACTAATTAATGTGTTTCACGGGTACCAGTCTACTACCTCTACATTGTAGGCAACCTCCCAATTAAAGAACAATGACACAAGGGACATGCAGTCAAAGTACTTTTAGAAAAAAAAATGTTAAATTTGCTTATTTTATATGGACACATGTCAAAAACAACCATGAAATCAGGAAAGCGGCAAAACTACAATCGACGACAATAAGCTTTAAACCTGATCTTGACACTTCATACTGCAATAGAGTCTAGACCATAGGGGTTGAAACACAAAACACAAGATGAATTTTTAAAGAGTCCCCAAAAGTTAAGCTACACAGAAGAATCGGTCATTCTCCTTCACGACAAAAACCCCAACAAAATCTCACCAACCACTCCATAATAATCCATAAAAAGTGACTTGGCCAAGGAAGAGAATTAAGACAGTTAACAAGATTATAACGGCGTTAATTAATCCCCTAGCTACGGTGCATACAAATGGGGTATTGAAATCTGGATAGTGTTTCTACCAAAAAAAACACAAAGAAATCTAGTTAGTACTTAGTAGGTGAGTGGGGCCTTTTCTTTTTGGTTAAAATTCGTTACTTGGTTGAAAGTCATCAAGACTTTGTTACTCTGTTGAAAGTTGAAACTAAGAAAGAAAACGCTTTTTCTTATATTTTTTAACTTCTTCGTTTCTCAGGTGAGGAAACGAGGACGAATGACAGAGGAGAAGCTTAGAGACAGCATTACAAGCACAGCTCTGCAATCGGGTTTGAAGCTTCAGAACCCATGAAAGAGATGCTAAGTGATGATGGCCACTAGTTTCAGTCATCCATAGCTGGCTACTTGTAGCTAGTATAGTACAAGTGTTCAAATGAGAATAAATGTTACAGCAACATAAGGTGGTATATGTTTTTGTATTGGGACCACGTATATTATGCAGTGCTGAATTGTTAATAAAAGGAACTTGGTGGGTCTTGGTGACGCTTTCAGGCGATGGTATTAGAAGGAAAGGACGTTTTTTTAGTTCAGCCGTGCAAGATGGTTGGATATGAATTATTTGGTTTTTTGCTTTATTCCTCAACTTGAGATGGAAAAACCACCACCACTAGAAGAAGAAGAGGGGCGGAATCAGAATCAGAATTTTTAAGCAAAATTACAAATTTTAGTAATAAAATATAAAATAAGTAGGTTTTCTAAGTTTTGCTCGGCATTCTATTCATTGAACTGAAATCATAGCTTATTGTTTCATTTATATATATATATATATAAAAGTAGGACCCACATTTAAAATCTAAACTGTTCAAAAGCACAGTCACGTTAGTTTTTATTTCCATTGAAGAATTCCCTTCAATTAGATTTGTTCTCACATAGATAATCAATCGAAAAATAAATTTTTTATATTTATTCACGATAGATAAACGCTGATTCATTAAAAATTTATGTAATAGTGGAAAAAATGAAGTGATTTTGAGTGTGTTAGATTTCAAGTATAAGCCCTGATGAGTGAATTACAAAATGATGTATGGTGCATTAGTACATCTAACATATGCAAATATATAATAAAGTATATAAAAAAAGAAATCCTCAAGATGGGGTCCAAGGTCCAGGGTCCTTTCTTATATATATAACTTTTAAGGTGCAATTTGAAATTTCATTATTTATAAGCACAAAGAAAATTAATGACACTATCTCATATCTAAAATCTAAATCATTCAAAAGCAAACTTCCAGTAGCTTTTATCTCTTTAAAATAAATATCTTCAATCTAATTTATTTTGACATGGATAATAATAATTAAAACATAAAAGAACTATATTTCTTTATCCATGATGGATAAAACACTGATTGAGTAAAATTTATGCAATAATTGGATAGAAATAGAAATCAATTTTGAGCGGATTAGATTTTAATATGAGCCACAACTATTGAAAATACATTGTAACCTATAGTGTAATAGTACATCCACCCAATGTAAAGAAATAAATTCTGTAAAAAGGGAAATGAGTTCCTATCTTCCTCACCTGAGCTCTGCAAATGACAAGTTATTCTAAAGTCTCCAATAAGAAGCCCAAAGCACTGCTCTCTCCTCTATCTTTCTTCATCACAAATATTTAGGGGTGACAAATATAGATAGATTGGATTGAGAAATTTCTTCTCCAATCTCCATCAAGTCTTTTTTATGTGTTCTCCTTTCTCTCATTTTCTTTCCTTTTTTAATTTTAAGTTTTCCCCAAAAGCAGCAATGTTTTTTGTTTTCATTTTGTGAGACTCAAAATTAGACTTAAATAATACTAAAAGATGTGGGGGGGGGGGGGGGGGGGGGGGGGGGGGGGGGGCATAGCCCCTGCCAGCCCCCCTGCCTCTGGAGAATGCGTTGATGTCAATGTTCACCCTCGCTCTTGAGCGGTAATAATTGTGGTCGAGCTCAAGCTCTCGCCCTCACTATAAAACTATTGTTGTGTAATTTTCTATCACCAATTGATTTTGAGATAAGTGATAGCTCAATGGGTGTCAAATCCTACAGAATATGTTTTTAGGAGCATATTACATGTGCAATCTAGCTCTGTGGGGCTCACTTAAGCCCACTTTGCAGCTCTTCTTAAACTATTTTCATCCTATAATTGATAAACTTGAGAGAATATTAGGAGAAAACTGTGTCTCTTCCTTTGCATGACTTCTGTAATAAATAGTACATTACATTCTAAGTTTACAATCGACAGTATCAATTAAGAATGATGAGATCCTAAATCTATGAACTAAATATAGACGACAGTATCAATTAAGAGTGATGAGATCCTAAATCTATGAACTAAATATAGAATATACACTTGGTCAAAGAAGTACATGAATCATAGAAAATCTACAACTAATCTAATAGGATATTTACACCACTATTACTCCCCCTCAAGTTGGAGCATGCAAATCACAAATGCCCAACTTGCGTAACAAATGACCAAACTGCTGACGCCCAAGAGCCTTTGTCAAAATATCATTACAAGTTTTATGCTTTTTAAGCCTTCACTCACAGTTGGACTGAATGTTAAAAAAAAATTGAAAAGACATTATTAAAATTTAAGGTAAATCAAGGGCTACGATAATTTGGTGGAGGTGCTTTTTTGGCTCCCCATCATGCATGAGGAGATATTTCCACCTGCCCTCAATCTCAATAGTAAACATGTATCCAAGTGAGTCCCACGAGTTAAATTGCATATTAATTAGCAATATGCAATATGCTCATAGATGATTGTCCCTATTTGGAATATAGATAAAATCTGATCTATAGCAAAATAGTTCTCTCCTGATTTTCAAAATAAGACATGGTAAGACATGACTAGATAGCTGCTGACACTTGGTAGTTTATCTTTTCAAATGATCACTAAGATATGATGAGTTATACACAGCCTATGTGGGGCCATACCCAGAAAATCTGAGCCAACTAGAATAGTTTATAATAGCAAGCCTCATGCTTATCTTACCTTACACCTTCATCAACCCTAAACCAGGTATTATACACCCTTTATGGTTTTTTAGCACCTTGATTAAGGTGTAAAAACATAATCATGGTTTTATACACGTTGATCAATCCATATGAACTTTTATCATGGTCCCTTAAACTTTATTGTGCTCCATTTTTTAGGAGCAGTACTTAAATCACCACCCAGCTTGGATTAAAAACTCATCTGGCCTGCTTGGAATTTGAATATATATATATACCCAAATTAATGTAATGCTCATCCGGATTTTACACAATTAAATCTTTGAGCCCTTAAAACCTACAGCCATCATCTTCAAGCAAAGGGTTTTTCCACTCAAACACATCTGTGCTCTAATTTCTGACACACGTAATCCAAATCAACATCACAGGCCAAACTTCTCATCATAGCATTGGACCGAAACATCCTTTTAACTTGCAACTGTTCTTAATATTCCTCACATCAAAATGATACTAACCTTTATATGAAAGTAACATTTTTCAAGTGGTGATATCATATTTTAACTTAGTGTAGATGACTGCCGATCCAATGGCGCCCAATAGAAATTTAGTACAATCGTCACCATCCATTGTGGAATGTATTGGCAGTTTGGCACAATGATTTCTCTTGAAGAAAAGTGGGCCTCGCATTGTCAATTTTGTTGCCCCACTTAGTGCTAGGCTGCTAGCTCAATACACATTCTTTTTTTCTTTTTTCTTTTTTAATTAAAAGGATCCTTACTGACCATTGTTGTACTTTATCAAGTAAAGGTAGGTGTACTAATTAATTAATAGTTTATAGAGCTTATTGATGAAGAAAGTGATTAAATTAGAGGAAGCAAAATCTTTTTAGGCTTCTTCTATTTTCTATATCCCGTCGCTGTTTCTTGTTACCTTCTTTGATAATAATGAATAATATACAAGTCAATATGAAAGAAGTCTTTAACAACAATATTTATATATATATATATATATTCAATACTTGTATGTTAATGTATCTAAGATTAAATTAGATTTCTTATAATATATATTATGTTGGTAGCGGCCAAATTAACTTTTTGGCCGTTTCCACATTCCCACGCATCTCTCGTGTGATGCAGCAAAACCATTTTAAATTAAGTTTTGTCTTTCTTCGTTCACCATCAATTACTAGGTCGTCATCACTTTTCTTTCAATTTGTGATTTGAGAGAGAAAGAGTGAGATGATCTAACTTTATAATTAGTAGTAGTAGTAATAGTAGGAGTGGTGGTGGTGAAAGTAGTAGTGTATATACATTACTCTGGATAATATCATTTTCATATGAAATTTACCTCAGGTATACATCATTTTTACATTTTATTTACGCATGTACAATATTTATTTATATAGGCAGGTGCAAACAAATGACTCCAAACTCCAATGCAAACATATACCAACCCAAAAGTAATTAAATTTTTAAATAATTAATAATGAATCAGTACATATAATATTATCAGTCAATCATTGCTTACGGCCCACAAAACCAACCCCTCCCCACCTCAAAAAAATAAAATAAATAATAATAATAATCTTGCCTCCACCACCACTAAAATAGTTGGCTTTTTGAGAAATTCTTAAATATACTAATTCCTGTCAAGGACTTCCCATCACTGATCACTCTCACCTATTACCAAATGTACCCCATTATGAGGTGGGACCAATATATGTTACCAATGTGCCATGTTACCTTATAAGCAATCCCTATGCTTCGGAGGGATGAGATGATGGTAATTTAGTCATCCGAGCAGGGAAAGTGTAGTAAAAGAACTTGGGGCGAGGGTTAAATAATCTTACAAACTCTTACAGAGAGCTATCATAACCCAGCAAAAATCACGTGGGAGTTGGTCAATGAATGTGTGTACTATCTGAACTTAGAATAACATGGCATGCTGCAATGTAAAAGAGTAAGGGAAACTAGGTCAGAGAAATTGAGGTAATTCTGATATGAACTTCTATATTTCTATCGTTAACCCAGTTCCACCAGTCATTTTTAAACATTCAATCCCATGAGAGAAAACAATGGATGATCTTAAAGATTTTGTCTTTATACCAGAACTAGTAAGTACCCGTGCTTTGCACGGAAAATAAGTAGCTCCACTTTATGCGAATATTGACTTTATGCTTTGTACGGAAAATGAGATCTTAATACTAATTAATGTTAATTAATTTTTTATTTTTAAAATTTATTCATACAAAATAGGTTGAACATAAGAAAAGCCAAGTGTCAATTTTCAATAAAAAATTTAAATTTTTTAAAATGAGACACATGGCAGAATGATTTTTGTCTTATAATAGATATATATAGATGGACAGATAATGAATTACATGTCTCAAGTGACCTCAATTAGTTAGATAACTAACTGAGCTCATTTCTGTCACATATGGGTTATCCACAACATCTCTTCCAGATTATGGGGCCAAAGGCCAATGCACCCCATCTTCATGCCATGGAGCCCATCATGGATGACTGTGGGAAAACTCCAGTTTTTTTGTTGGAAAACTCTTGCAGTTATGACTCTTTGAACAACTGATTAGCATTGTATTAATTCAGATGGAGCGCACAGGATGGGAAGCTCTAGTCTTAATCAATCAGGATTGTTGCTAATTACGGGTTGGGATGAGAACTGTTGGATATTTTTTTATAAACCCACAATTAAAAAAATAAATCTCAAGAGGCACTTGAGATTGAATGTGTCTTTTCAGATTGATTATTTTTTTTAGAAATCAAGTTTTTTTGTGCCCTTTGGATGTGATGTGTCTCTTGCACGTGCTTTGTGTCCTTTGGATGTGATGTGTCTCTTGGACTTTTTTGAATGGATGTGACCCATTTCCAAAAGTTACTTCCAACTTTATAAATTAAAGTGGTTTTCAAGTTTTTACATAAAATTAAGAAAATATGTACAATGCAGTATTTTCATAAGCACATTATCTTAAGAGCATTATTTTCTATTTTATTTTTAGGGCATTTTCATATTTCTGTTTCTAGTGTGTAGACTTTGAAACAGAGTTGGACATTGCGTCATGGAGACAAAATTTCATCAAAACCACCGGCATATGGGAAATTGTTGTCTTTAATAAAGCATTTTAATTGGTGTGCCTTGCCCATTTTCTTTTGCTTTCTTATTTAATTTCTCATATTTACAATTATTCACTATTTATTTATACTAATTTTTTATTTGTTTTTCTAATTGCACATTCTCTGTATTCTGTAAGTAATTCCCCAACAAGAACCCGTACCGCTCACTCTGTTGCAAGGAAATTCAATCATCAGGATTGTGAGTAGATTCACAAATTGAGAAGATATTAAAAACTGGGGCCCACTTGACTAACTCGTATTCGTCTCTTAGGCACGGGTGTTCATGGCCCCTGCTGGGCCAATCCAGGACAGGCTCTGCCAAAGCCCAACACTGGCCACAAAGAAGCCAGGTCCAGGCCCTACCACTTAGTCAATTGGGTCGGGCCGGGCTGAGTTTTCAACCAATTGTTTGGAGAAACTGCACTTAATGACAAGCACTCATTAGTCGGGCTGCTCTTTGGGATTTCTGTCACTTAATCCAATCTGGGCCCAATTACTAAGTGGGCCCTGTTTCTACATCCAAGCCCGGCACATTTCATGATGGGCCCGGAGCGGGCACTGCCCCTACTGCGTTTTAACTAATTCAGAGTCCAGAGTTCCTAGAGACTTTCAATATCGATGCATCTTCTGACTGACTTCTGTTAAAACTCATCGGTTGAATGTACCTCTCACTCTTCACCCCATCAATCACCCTTTGATTATCGTTTCAAATGATGTGGTATCCCTAGTGTCTTTTAACCTATTAGGTCTACTCCCCCATCCCACTAAACCTGCACAAATGGCACAACGGGCAAATCAACCTTTGATCAAGACCCCTTCACCGTAAAATCTCTGGAATTCATTACAAGGGGAAGGCCCATTCAGCAAGTATAAGAGTTGTAAGCATAATATAACAATAAAGGGGAAGACTAGAAGAAGAGTTATAGAGAGAGGTAGCTTAATTAAAAATGTTGAAATCAAGACTTTTTCTGTTTCTTAGTTCTTTTAGTTTACATGCATGTGTGATAGACATGGACCCCTTTAGTTTAGTTTTTTTTTTTTTGCCTTTAAACACTATTGAGATCGTGCCATATCAACTGATGGCTACAGGTTTTGGCCAAGACCAGTAACGATTTGATATTGCTTTAGAATGAAACCTAAAAATGTATAGGAACTCAAATGTCACTCTACGTTCCAATTTAAGACTAGGAATTTGAAGAAGTTAAAATTTCTTTCCGTCAAGCAGAGACTTTTGAGAACTTTATTGCATAGAGGATGCAGTGATGCACAATATTAGATGATGTTGTCCCTTCAGTCAGCTCTGATCGAAACGAAATATATTTCCTGCCTCCATCTGTTTGGGTTTTGGGCCAATTTTCACTTGCATTTGATAAAGATCACCCAGCAACAGAATTAAGAGATTTTCCTTGGACCAGGCCTCTATGTAAACGGATAAAAAAAGATTTTCTGAAACATAGCTATATATAAAAAAAATGTATT
This sequence comes from Litsea cubeba, assembly GCA_012931725.1. Taxonomy (NCBI): domain Eukaryota; kingdom Viridiplantae; phylum Streptophyta; class Magnoliopsida; order Laurales; family Lauraceae; genus Litsea; species Litsea cubeba. Next base: position 20,391,651 of record CM022945.1, read on the forward strand.
AAAATTTTCAAAAAATTAGTGGGTTTTCAAGATCATAAAACTTTTGTTTTTTTTGTTATCAACTCAAGTGTATGTTAATCTCCTAAAATGGATGAACCTAGGCTGTGCAAAATGGCCGTACAAGGTCGGAACCGAAATTTTATTTAGGAGGGGCCAAATTCTAAAACTGATGATTAGATTTGCTAATTGCTGAGAGAAGGGTGCAATCCATTAATTGATGGGCATATGATTGGGGGGCCTAGTTCAGCTCCGTACCGAATGGGTGGCAGGGCCTGGGCCAGCATGGCAGCATAGCTATGAGCTATGAGCCGTGCGGTGCATGCCGACGGGCCTATAAATATCTGTCTACTCTATTTGACACGTTTTCACCGCTGGATGATCTTGGAAAATGGTAAAACGATAAACTACTTTGAATGTGACTGCCTTGGCCCTTAGCACCACATGTAAAGCAAACGCCCTCTCTATCATGGTCCGTTTGGAAAGGAGGAAAAATGGGGGAAGAAAAAAAAATAGAAAAAAAGATGGAGGGAATGTGTTAATGGAGGGTATTTAGGAAGGGGGGAGGGAAAAGTGGGGAGAAAATTCGAGTGGGGCCCACCAAAAAATTTTCCCCTCAAAAGTGAGGGGAAAGGATGAGGGAAAGAGGGGATTTTTGACCAAATGACTAAATTGCCCTTTTTGAAAGAGATGATTTTTTTTATCTTTTTGCAAAAGTAAGTATAAATTGGTAATTTTTTCTCTACCTCACAAACAAACAAAATACTATTTTTTCACTTTTCTTTTCCCTACTTTTTTACTATCCAAACAAGGGAGGTAAAATTAATTTTCCCTTCCCTCCCCTCCCCTTCATTTTCCTTCCCCCTCAAATTTCCCCTCCCCCCAAACACAGTGTAAGTGTGGCCGTCCAATAGTTGATAATTAATTGAAAGAATTTGAGAAAGTAGTTCTAAGATAATTTAGGGCCTGAACCTTTTATAAAAATTTCTGACAAGAATTTAAGATATTCGGTTTTTTTTTTTTTAGATATGATGTGACATTTTGTCTCTTGGTATTTACAAATATTTAAGTATCTCAAAATTATAATTACTTGAAATGTCTCGAATGACTTTTGAAAATTCAAAATTTTTGGCCACATTGTACTTTTGTAGAATTTCTAGATGCTTGATATAGGAGGACATCCAAGAATTCCACCTCATCTAAGAATTTAGAAATTCCCCCTATAGAAAATCCTTGATTTCAAACGCTTGAGATTGGTTAATCTGGATCAATGTTTTGGACCAATGATTTGATGAAGAAATCCCATCCAATCCTTTCTCCACCCAACATGAGAACAAATCACATCACCTGACTTAATCTGAGCAAGTGGTCCACAATCGGAAAAAGTCACGTTGCATGATCGAGAAGAAGCAAAGAATCATAATTCAGAGTGTTGGCGCTTTTAATGGGCTTGTCTTTTCATCTAGAGTATATTGCATATAAATGCCATTGAATTCTTGAAAGGGTGAGAGAGGTCAACTACTAACTAGTGAGTGCTCAGATTTTCATGTCGAGTTTTGAAAGTGGATCCAAAATTTGTAAGTATACACTATCCAACGACAGGCTACTCAGTGATTAAAAAAAACAAAATCATGCGGTCGAGAGAGCTAGAGTGCAGCAGCAAGGATATACGCATGCTTCAAAGGCAATCGGCAATCGGCCTCTTCCTCGTCCCCAGAGCCAGAGGAATACGGTTAGGACCACCCTTTCTGCTATTTATGTACACCCATCCCCACTTTTCTTGAGCAGTCCGGGGAAGGAGTATCGGTGCAGCTTCTGTACAGTACTGTAGACGCAAGAGATGTAGTAAAAACATTCGATCACAAGCCTCTCTTCAACTTATCTTTCCTTTCTCTCTTTCTTCCTCCTTTCCTTAACAAGTTACAACCCCAGTTTTTCAACATTAACTAAATCTATAATCTATATTAGAGTGGCCTTCTTTTGCATTAACCAGATCGATTCTGGGATGGAAACGAACGAGCAAAGCCAAAGATGAGCTGCGCGGACATCATCTCTTCTTGGCTAGAAGATATGATGACATTCAAACCCCTGCCATTCCTGAAGAATTACTCGAGATGCACTTGCTGGACGACAACTTTCTCCAATTCGGACAGCCCGATTGTTTCTCTCTCAGCCCTCCACCGGCGTACGACGGCAACAACAACTCCGACTCCTCTCTGCTTGATCTCTCCAACAACGACTTCGTGTGTTGACGCCACCACCGAATCCAGTCCCTACAACTCGTTACTTCCTGAAATATATATCAACTGTAGCTGAGGCACACGTCACCAATTCGGCGGCTCTTATCGAAGGAGCCGACAGTGATTGCTTTCTCAACGACCAACTTTGCCTACCACTGCACCCGGAGAGAGCCAGGAGAGCGTCTTCGATCTTGTTTTGGGATCGGTATGGAAGCCCGCCGCAACCAGCTTATCTTAAAAGATTCAGATGATTCAGTTTAATTATTTGTTCAGGCTCGGCTAGCAATATTTTGAGTTACGTAGCAAAATAACAAACAAAAAAAAAAAGAACAATAACTCACCTGATAACTGATCATGTGACATGGGAAGCTTATATATAACTGGTTGTTATTGCGTTCTTGGTCAATTTATATTTGGTTTGTGATTTGGTAAGAGTACTGACTGCTGAGAGATGAAGGCATTTTGAAAATGAAATTGAACAGTTGGTGTGTTGGTGCAGATGGATAGGAGATCGGTTCTTGTGGACGCACTGGCTTATCTGAAAAGCATTCATGAAGAGACAGCTCGAATTTAAGCAAGCTCAAAGAGAGATCATCATCTTCTTCTTCTTCTTCTTCCAGATACAACCACAGCAGTCCTCAACCACCACCCGTTCTCAAAAACTCGGAGGCATTGGTCTCTACGCAAATGCTAGCACCTTTGCCACCGAGGAGCTTATTAAGCTCAAGGCCCACATTGTTGTGGTAAGCATGAAAGGAGAACAGACGATCACGTTCTCTGCTCATCTTTCTACAGTAAGTCTGACACCATGGAAAGTAAGAGACGAATTGCTCTTATCATTTCAAAAAACTCTATTTGGATGGAATTTTGGGATCGGTCTCAAGATGGGAACCTTGGGATCGATCCAAGAACCAGTTCCAAAATCCCATCCATGTAGCAGGGCTCTTATCATTTCCCTTTGATCGCGTGGGGGTGAATGCATCATCTTGTTGGCTTGCTCAGGCCGTTTTTCTAAATATTAAAATGCCCATATTTAGCTAATGAAAGTGTGACACTTGTCATTAGTGATATACATAACCGATTATCTCAAATATTCTCTTATAAATGTGGTTATTTTAAAATACTAACAAATGATTCCCTATTAAATATGGGCAAAACTCCCCTTTTGAGATAGAGGAGGTTTTGAGAATTTCCTATATATATATATATATATATACTCTTGTGAGAGTAACTCTCACGGTACTTTGAGAGTAAGGAGTGGGACCCTCGCATTTAGGCTATTAGTATTAGATATGGATGTGAGGGCCTCCACCCTTACTCTCACAGTATCATGAGAGTTACTCTCACAGAACCATTTCATATATACAAACCACCTTATATGGCCCACTAGAGACCTCACAAATCATGGAACAAGGGGGAATCGAAAGATCCAAGTGGAGCTAACCTAAATATCAAATTTGAAGTCAATCTAATACCTCTAACTCATTCATATGTGGTCTATAAATTTAACGACTTTATATAAAACAGTAAAATCGACCATCCATCCAATAGTTCACTCCATTTGGATCTATCAAAATCCAGTGGGACTTGTGTAAATAAAGGGGTGAGTTTGGATGGTCCGCTCAAATGGACCAGTAGGTGGCCCGATGGGGTGGCTTGTACCGTAAGATCGTAAGAGAAGCATGTATATGAGCACTTCTCATATATATATACATGGGTTACGCTACAAAACTTCCCGTGTGTTTTTTAAAAAAAAAAACCATTTTTTTGCCAATAAAAGTGTGACACATGTCATCAATGATACACGTATCTGATTCTCTCTCCTAAACATTCTCCTACAAAGGTGGATCTTTTATAGATTCTCTTAAAATACTAATAAATCATTCGCTATTAGATAGGGAGAATATCTATATATATAAGTACCTTTATATATAAAATAGGCATATTCATTAAAAGGGAATAAAAACTACAAAAGAAAGAGGACAAGCACATAGAACAAGATCAAATTAGCCCGTAGATAAGAAAAAAAAGAAGTCATTTCCCAACCTACATCCTATCTAGAAGAGTAGTAAACTATAGCATATGCGGTTGCGCATTCAAGATCCTAAGAATATAATCAAAGTCTACAAAATAAATAAATAAATAAATAAATAACCCATGGCTTTAATGTCCAAAATGATGGGATTTATAGACAAGTTATGATCTCCCTTTAGAGCTTGCACCACCTCTTAAGCGTCCATCAAAACACAGGCCCTGTCAAAAGCATTTCCCCTTGCCATTTTCAACGCAGCTAAAACCGCCCCTAGTTTCGGCCTCTTTTGAAGAGGCGACTTTGGGCCCTTGGGATAGCTTTTACATCCACAATAATACCATTTAAAGTCATAACATATCCAAAGGTGGAGTTCCCCTCCTTAGCCTCATAGGCTGCTTCCGAGAGTATCACTATATCTTCTGGACATGTAGGTTGAGAACAATTAAAATGGGAGCTTACCACTCAGTGTTTACATTCGAATCCGATCCTTTACAATTGTTCTCTCTAGCTCGGACTCATCGAAGTGCCAAAGGCTCTAGCGAGGCCTCCATATGAAAAACTCATGTGGTAAAATAAATGTCCTTCACGTGTGCTCACTTTCTAAATTTCACTTCAATAAGAGTCCCACAGAGAATTTATCACCTAAAAAACACAAACAAAATATTACGTAATTCATCATTTGATCAATTTTATAGTGAGACCAACTATTATTAAGAGAAATAAGAGAAATCTCATAAACCATGGACGTCATTTATTTTAAGCAGTTTGGGTTTTTGTAAGTGGATCCCACTATGAAAGTCCACTCCTTCAACTTGGTAATTTTTAGGATCACATGTTTCTTTGGAGGTATTTCTGATGAGAATTGAGAATGTTGGAGATTTTTATGCTGAAGTCACATCATGTCACTTGAACTTTCCAATTAATGCAACATTTGTTGATAGAATTCACAAAAGCAAACCTATTTGAAAAGTCACTTTTAACCTTTTGACGTTTTAAAACTCCATTATTTTAAATGATGGGCTCTACTTGAGCATTTGGAATTCCACCGAGATGTTTCAATTTGGAGAATTACAAATTCTACTAGTTAAGAATTATCAAGAATTCTAACAAACAAACAAACAAGTCCTAAGTGAGACTTCGACCATCCAAATTCTTTTTCTTGCGCATCAAGTGAAACTAACTTTCCACTTTACAATATTTTTAATTGCTACGATTCAAGACTCAGCTTCCTTAGTTACTCAAATGTTTTTCATGCTTTGCTTGAACATAAAAACATTACCAACACAACTCTAATAACTAAAGATGGGAGAAAGAGAGTACATGGTTGTTCTTATTTAAAAATAGAAAAAAAGGAGTGCAGAATGTGGAATTTTCGGTCATAATTTTTTTGAGGACGTGTTTTTTTTTTTTTTTAGTAGTTTGAATTTGAAAGTAAAATAATTCCATTTTTAAAAAAGAAAGAAACGTTAGCAATACTGTTAATATCAAACAACCGCATTAGTATTTGCATGAATTGATTCTCGGTATAACATGTGCATGCATGCTCACAACGGTGCTGGTGTTTGTTGAAACAGATCGATGCAGAGAAGATCGAGGATCGGAGGTTTGTGGTGAAGATAAGATGGAAAGGAGAAACAGGTGTCGGTGGAGTGCGTGTGATCGAGTCACTGGGTTTCGCAATCACTTACATGGCCCTCGAACATATCAAGCTAGCCCTTGCATGTCTTAACCACAGTTTTCATCAAGGTATTTTTCTAACTAGAGTATTTGTTTTCTCATGAATGTTGGAAACCATTAAAGGAACGTTTTGTGTGGCCACTTTTACGTGGAAAAAGCAAAGAATGTAGAAATGCTTTTCTTCGGTGCTAAAAGCTTCACATAAAGCGCGGAAAGTTAAATGAGCATGATTTAATGGAAAAGCTTTTCCGATGGAGGGTTTAGACTTGGTTTTACGTTGAATGTGGAATCTTTTTTTTCTTTTTTCTTTTTTTGCAGGCACCTCTTGGACATGCCCCGACCCAAATCCATCGCTAAGCCCCATCTATGAAATACATACCACTCAAAATCACTAGTCCCCATGTAGAGTGTGGGGCCACCATCAAATTATCACATTTATAATCTAAAGGGCAGTTAAGAAACTCTAATCTAATTAATAAGAGTTAATTAGAGTAAGGTCTAAAATAAAATCTCTAAGTTTTAAGTTCTAATTTATAATTAGTGTGTTTTATAAAACTATACAAAAAACTCTTTTTTCATGGGGTAATTCTGGCCCACCTTTAGGAACTGGGGTAATTGGCGCCTACCTTTTAAAAATTACAATGTAGAACCTGTTATTTGCATCATTTTGAAAATCTTATGAGGGATCGAATTTTCATCCAAAATATGTAAATCTTGTTTTGTCCACTCCATCTGCTTTAGTTAAAATAGTTAAAGAAAAAATCGACGTTCTAATATGTAGATAGACTCTAAATTAGAAATAATAATTAGAAACATATAATTAAAGATTTAACAAATACTCTAATATATAAATAAGTTCTATGTTATAAAATAAAAACTTATTTTTAGTGTTACCAAACTATTTCTAAGTATATCGAATAATGACACAAGGCCACCTTTGAGAAAGTTGTTCAATTTTCTTACTTTACACATGTCATACGCTCAATTTAGAGGAAACGCAAAAACGACGACGGCCACAATATTCAGTACGTCAATTCAAGCCTCTAGAATTTGCTACTGCAATGTACACGGGACCTTGAAAAGTAAGACATTAGATGATTTTAAGAGTCCCCACAAGTCCTGCTGGACAAAAGAATTAATTCTCCTTCAAGACAAAATCCCGCAACAAATTAAAATCTCACCCTCCAAATTCATAGAAAGTGACATGGCCAAGGCAAAGGAGACAATATGGAGCTACAACTAACAATACAACGGCAACATTAGTATTGTCATGTTGAAATCTGGTTAGTAGGAGAGTGAGCTGCTTTTTTGTCTTGGTTAAAATTCATTAAAGGGTTTTATTACTTGGTCGAAATTTGAAACTAACAAAGAAAGCGCTTTTCTCATATTTTTTACCTCTCTTTTCCCAGGTTAGGAAACAAATACGGATGACAGAGGGGAACCATAAAGACAGCATTATAAGCACAGCTCTGAGATCGGGTTTGAAGCTTCAGAGACCATTTAACAGACGATTAATGAAGGTCACTGGTTTCAGTCCTTCAAATCCAACTACTTGTTGCTAGTGCAGAACAAGTGAGTAGTACTCATGAGTTATTAATTTTGGGTTTGGTAAATTCACTTCACCATTGAAGTAGGGTGAATGGTCGTTTCAAGCGTAAAGAAAATACCATATTTCAATAAACACCTCTACTTTTTACAATGCGTCATGGCCAAGTGAAGGCGATGGTATTACAATGGAAATGTGGTGCTTTGAATGCTATTGGTAAATGGTTGGATATGAATCCTTTGGTTTAAGCTTTCTTCCTTGTTATGCTTGACATAGAGAAGGCACCACCTATATTTAGAGGGCAATGCTCTCCTACAAGAATATTACTACATACTTCTTATATGTACTTGTGGGGTGCACTTACATGCCTATTTAATAGTGAGGTTAGAGCACATGGAAATGTCTCTTGATGGACAAGGGTAAAAAAAAAAACCCGATCCATCTAATCATCGTTGCCCTTCAAGTAATAGTCATAAAGTTTAGTGATCTTCTCACCATATATAGATTTTTTTGAAATTCAATCCAATGGTGGATAAATATTTGATGAGAGTGAAATTGGATTTGGTGTCAGGTCATTAGAGCGATAGATCAGTATGCAAGGGAATGCACTAATCAAAAGTGAGCACAAGTGAGTCCCATAAAGCTAGATTGCATAAATTGTGGCTCATAATTGAACATTTCTCCTATTTGGAGTATAGATCCAAATCCTCTTTTTTAAATTATAAAAAGTACTGTCTTCTGGTTTTCAAACTATAAAAAAGATCACATATGCTTGAGTTAGGAGGGCTTGCTGGCCCCACGAAGGACTTTAAATATTAGTTGCTTAAAAAATCAAACTATTGAATGTGATCGACTGTCTAATCTCAATCCTTAAAATTGATAATAAGTGGATAAATTTTTCTTTTATTTTGTAACCTTAGATCAGATATTTATTAACTTGAAGTGAACCTGTGTCTTTCTAGATAGTCTTCTACTGAGTTTATTATTAGAAGATGCTCTGTTTTCCCACGGATGGACAGTGAGGAAATTGGGTGCACCAACTCTCTTGTGCAGCGTGGCACACGGGTCCTTGTTCTAACCACTACTACAGGAAAAGGTTATCCACCAACTTAACTTTAGAGACCACTAGACAAAACTCAATCATGACATGACATCACATGCCATTTTATCCGGGGTTGCCTCGTTACAAAATCCGAACAGCTGATGGATTCTATATACAAGCCATGATTGCTTAACTTTCAAAAAACCAAAAGAAAAAAAGAGTCATGATTGCTTTATCCCTAGCGGCTAGCGAGTCTTTCTAATAGAGGTTGAATATATATATATATATATAGAGGGAGGCGGTCCCCGAGGATCTTACGGTCCTTACGGCTCGGAACGCCCACTGAGGTCCACCTCATGATCAATCCAAATTGACCACTCATTTATAATCTCCTTATAGGCAATGAATCTCATAAATTTGCATGGATTCGGATGAACTAGACCGTTGGATTGAGGGTCAATTTTTTTCTTTATTATAAAGCTATTAAACTTGTGGAAGTTGGATGAAGGGTTAAAAATATTAGATTGACTTCAAATTTGATATATAAGTTGACCCCACTTGGATCTTTCAATCCCCCTTGTCCCATGATCAGTAGGGTCTCACGGTGGGCCCTAATAGGCGGTCCGCACCGTAAACCGTAAGGACGGTCCTTACAGGACCGCCTCCCATATATATATATATATAAAACTATATATATATATTTATATAGGGCAAGGCTCTCCTAAGCTTAAGCTTAGGATAAAATTTCGTAAGCTAATGCTTTTGGGACCCATCTTGGGTCCATCCAAATGGACTAAATACACGACTCCCCTAAATTGCACATGTCCACCAACTTTTGGTCAGATTCAAATTTACTAGACCGTTGGATCGACTGTGTCCCAATCCGAATGGACCATTGACCATTAAACTTTTGGTGCCCAAATAAAGATGATAGAAATCACCGTTGTGCTGACTTTTTGCAAGAAGTAGGGTCTTAGGGAGTCCTTGAAATCCCCCCCACCCCATCCCCATGTGAGTCCCCAGGTGGGCCCCACCATATGATTGAACTTACTTCAGCTTACCTTATCTTAAGCTTCAACTTAGGAGAGCTGGCCCCATATATATATGCATTGTCTCGGCATATATTGGGGTTTAAATTTGGAACCAGGCCTGACTAGAAGCCATATATTCACTGTATGTCCATTGAAACCAAAATCAAATTCGATCACAAAAACAAGAACAGTCGGAAAACCATTAAATTTTGAGGCTTCAAATTCTCAATGTCCACTAGAAATAAAACCGAACTCCATGAATTGAATGCTTCCCAAGTTGACCTTCACATGAGGGAAGCACCATCCAAAAGGTGCACCCATGTTGCCTAGAAAGCTCCCACCCACACCCCCTCATATCAAAGTCATGACTCATGACACTATATATAACATGTCCTAATAAATGACATTATCAGTTGATACTTTCCTAATTAGAAATCAATAGTGGAGAATACTGGCCCATGTATGATTCAGTCTTATATCAGGCCATTACATCTTCAATTTTTCCCCTACTGACAAAGGAGCTAATACCAATACTAGAACCCAATATGTACAGCTTCAACTTTTCCCCTACTGGCAAAGGAGCTATTGGTCTTACAGAAAGTGTAGTAAGGAATCAGGACATTTTCAAATTAAAAATCTTGAACTTACACATAGAAGAAATCGATTATAACCGTGCATCAGAAGATTTACTAACCATGCCCCATGCATGTGCATTGTGCAATCTACAGCGGTTATCCAGGACCTGACTGTGGGGCACACTGGTGCCCATTGTTGGTCCATCTCAATGGACCAAAACAAAGGGCCTCGTAAATTAATTACACGGGTCCCATGTATTTTACACTAATGTGAATGGACTGTGAAGCTGTACTTGAACTTCAAAAGGTCCCAAATAAAGATGATAAAATGATCAAATGGGCCTCAAACTTGATAGATCCTAAATCTCCCGATCCTATCCTTAGGTGGGCCCCACAGCCGGATTCACCTAATTAACTCTAGTGGCGACGCACGCACTGGATGACCACTTGTGCACTCTATTATCTATATGTGCCATCTAAAAATTAAAGTATGTGTGCAAAGTTGCGCACGGTGGTGTAAGGAGAAAGGTGCAGAAACTAGAATAGTTTTGATATTCTTTTTTCCCTGTTAGCACGGATTCCATCATATCACACGTGTGCCAAATATGATATCTTATGCTGTGATTGCAGGTTCTATGGGCCCAAAAGAATGATGAAATCTCATCAGCTCGAAAATGGTGGGGTCCATTTGTTTAAAAAACACATAATTGGAGGAGACAAAACGCTCTAACTTTGTTGCTATCCCTCTTTTAAATACAATATAGGACTCACTTCACCCCCACTTCCTTTCTTTCTGTTTATTACGTGCTTAGAAATGAAAGTTGGGTTCCACCTAGCTAGGTTGACTAGGGTTGCCCTCGCTACACCTTGCTTACTATATCTGTTTCTATAAATTGAGGCGTTGCATTTGTGTTCTCCTCACAGCTTGAATTGAATGGAGAAGAAAGGGTTCCAAGGAGTAAGTATTTGTCTCCCATTAAGCTTGTTGTGTAACTTCTATTTACAAAGAATATGTGATTCATTACATCTTCTGTATTTATGAGTTTGTCAACTTGTTGATGTATGTTCAATGCATGATAGGCTGAGAGTCTGCTTATATGCATATTTTGTATTTGTTATGCATACACAACTTAAGCAGATGGAGTCCGGATTCTTTGATGCCGCCTGTGCTTAAAGATTATCTCATGAGTTTAATTGCTATAAATTCATAATGGTTCCTTCGATTGAGATTCAATTGGAATAGTAAAAAATCTCAACCTCACCTGATTATGTCTGAGAATAAGACTTTAAAGAATTTCACGAGACGCTGAGATTCACATAAAATTAATCTCAATTTATAAAAAGGAGAAATTGAACTTTCCACAAAAAAAAAAAAAACACCTTGAAATTAAAATTTCTCTCGTAATATCTCTATTTCTATCTCATCTCAAACAACCAAATTTAATGTCTTTAACAACGTAACAAACATATATGAAGACTGCTACGGGTTCAATTTTACTGTAGAACAAGATTTATAACACAATGAAATGCTTTGATACCCTAATTAAGCACTAGGCCTCGGTGAAATATCCAGACTACATAAGCAGCGCTTCAAGTTCTTCTTGTTGGAAAATGGCTTTGATATAACTTGAATAATGGGAGAAACACACTAGCTACAGCTTAATTATAAATTGTAAAAAATAAAAAACTCTCACTGCATTTTCTCTCAATACACTCACTAAACTCTCTTTCAATGCACTCACTCACTACAAAGGAATCGCTCACTATACTTCTCACTACAGACTCCACTCACACTTCTGTGTGTCACTTGTCAGTGGACTTGTCTTCACTTGACTTGTATGGCAAATGAGGCAAGGCCTCCTATTTATAGTTGGGTTAAGGTTTGTGGAAATCTTCATGTGGATGGGAATGGGTCCGTGTGGCTCACTTGTTCACCGTGCCTTGTGTCGGTTTGTGAATTCTCTAGAGTCTAGAATGGGTGCTGGACTTTTCTAGACAACTCAAGAATGAGTAAGTTCTGGAATGGGTTTTTCTTAGTAAAAGGTAAGAAGGAGAAAGAGAGTTCTAGAAACTCAGTGTTTGACCAACACTTCTCAATGGTCTTTATAATGAGTTTGCTTCTCCTCCTTTGCTGTTTTCCACCTGCAGACATCTCATATAAATTACGAGGAATTTTCAATCTTTACTGTATACAAAGCTAGAACCATATCCTAATTAAAGGCAGGAATGGACAATACGGCATGACAGTTGTAGGTCACTTCCGTAGGAGAAAATCCCCCTTTTCTCTTGATTTAAACCTTATGCAACATTTACTAGCAACTGAAAAAAAAAAAAAAGTTTCTTGCAGTGAAACATTTGACATATGTCAAAAATAAAATACCTGGCATGCTTTTAGGAGTTGCTGGATTGGCTTAATAAAAATATGCAAGCGATTTTTTCATGGTCACATATCAGACTTCTCTAGACTCTTTCTTATATTAACTTGATTCTTTCAAACTTTTACCACATATCTTATAATAATAATAATAACAATAACAACAACAAACTATACAGCCACCTTTTTATTAAAATGGTCCATCAATGAAACCATCCTGACTTAGTTTATCATATTATTATTAGATTGGAAAATTGAAAAAATATTACAAAGTTCCAGACTTAATCCCATTTTTCCCAAGGTAAATATTCAATAGTGAAGTTATTCTCTTTAAAAGTTAAACGCCGACACATGCCAATTCAAAAGAAGGGGAAGTAACAGAAAGGTTTCCCTTTCACTATATGAAATTTAAAAATGGAAGCATGCGATCATGGAGGCACATAATCACCAGTACTGATGAATAATACGTTTCTTTTATCTTTTTTGGGTTTGCACTTAACCAATTGGTTACTTGTTAGGAGATGGATCCTCGTTCCAATTGCTTGTTGAATCGATTGGAGGGCATCGAAGAAGAGAACCCCACAAGCTGGTTTCCAATGTCGCTGCCTCCACCTGAAACACCAACAGAATCCATGGAGTTTTTGGCCAGATCATGGAGCCTGTCATCTCTTGAGCTCTCAAAAGCTCTTAGAGACGCTTTTATTCAATCGCATGCCCTGGAGACTACTACTTGCTCTCTTGGTACAGAGGTGACAAGCCCAAGTCCCACCACTTCTATCCAACATGCTCAAGGTCCAACCAGCTCTGGTGGTAGTCCCCCCAATCCCACCTCTACCAAGGAGACAGAAGATATAAAGGTTTATTAATTTAACTCCAATGAACACTTGATTTGTGCATATTCGGCAAAAGTGGCCCCCATAGTTTGTCATCAAGCCATTAAACTACTTAGACCCACTACTTCTAAGGCAATAGATGACTCTTCCTAACCTTCTTGCAAGAAAGTAGTCATGGGTCCTTAAAAAATTTTCAAGTGCCTTCCCATTTCCCAGGCCACAAGTCACTCTCATTTATAAAGTACGTTGTCGTTCAATGGATGAGAGGTTAATTAATTTCACGATAGTTGACATAACCTCGGTACAACTGAAATCGCCATGCTGCCATGCAATGAAAGAATTTACACGTACGACGCATGTTATATGTAACAAAGCACCCATCATATGTACTATCTCCCTCTTGATGTTTTGGGTTCCATTTGTTTGTGAACAAAGTATATGGTTGTTTCCATGGTACTGAGATATTGCCCCGTGCAGGAATGGCTTTTGGCGCTTGATCCGGATTTTCTATCCAAGCAACGTTTCCTTGGAAATGGGGTACTTGTTGATGTTTTTTCTCCATTGCAGATATGATTTTATTTTTATCATCATCATTGTTAGGGGGGAGAGGGGAGGGGATCTTTTCACCTTGTCAAATAAGGATGTGTAGAAAAAAAAAATTTATACGATAGCAAACCATGCCAGTTCTACCAAACAGAGGAGAACAACGAGTACAATTCCATTTACAGAAACAACAATTCATTGAAAGTATATGAATTATAAAATCCATATCAACTACCAAAAAGTATTGAATCATTTATAAATGGCTACTCGTGATACTCTTGTATTTGCTGGAACCAATGAGAAATGAATCCTACTACAAATATACATGCCTCCGTGATTGTGAGGATGGAGATCTTTTGTTATTATTGTTGTATTCTTCAGGTGTGCAAGAGTGTCGTGAGAGGAAAGTGCATGAGCAGATGGTTGAAAGATATGAAGGATAAGAAAAAGGAAGAGATTCGAACGCTCAATGCGCAATTGCATGCGGCCACGTCAGTAGCAGGAGTGGCGGCTGCAGTCGCTGCCATCGTGGCAGCCACTTCCACGTCATCAGCGGCCACAGAAGACGAGTCTTCGAAGAAATCGTCTGTGGCGGTGGCTTCTGCCGCGGCATTGGTCGCGTCTCACTGCATCGAAATCGCCGAGGAAATGGGTGCGGATCGCGAACAAATCCTAACGGCCATCAATTCAGCCGTTAACGCTAAAACGACTGGAGATATCATGACCCTCACAGCGGGGGCGGCAACAGGTAGTCAATATAAATCTAGCTATCTAATTTAGTTTGGAGTTGAGACCGAGACCACGACCACGACCACGACCCAATCGTAACCAAAATAAATAACAATCTGATGAAAGGAATTAGACCTGATTTCAAGGCCTAAGCATGACTGATTAATAATTTTTGAAACTCAACTTCACTAATATACTAGTAAATTATGATTTTGAGCGGTTTAGATTTTTTATAATAGACCCACACGGCTCGACTAGAAAAAGATCTGTTCCGTGCATGCCGGTAATATATATCATCGTGATCGTCATCATCAAAGCTTTACCCTTACCCTTATTATATATATATATGTTGGGTCAGCTAAATGAATTCTTGTTCACCATCTCAATTTGTAGTCAATATTCCAAATAGGTTGCACTACTTCGCAACTTTTCTCGTTGCTTTTGTCGTATCCTCTTCAATCTGGTCTCAACCAAAGCATGAACTACATTAGATGATCATGGCCATACAATATTATTCAATGAATGCGAGCCGTTGTTGTGTTCCCATTCAACCATTAAATTTGGAGGATGATGATCAAAGGCAGGATTTTTCAAGTTGGTAAATGTTTCGAGGTATATATAACCCGTCCATCATGGCATCAACTTTATGGTCACCAACCTGAACCCAACGTTCAGAAGAGTTGGGGATGCTTTATGCGAAGAGTATATAATGCATCCAGTTCTACTTAATTACATCCCACACTCCAACTATTCACAAGACTTGATCGTTCCAGGTCTGAGTGTCTGACCCCTTATTCTAATTTCTTACCTTATTTTATGTAAACCTGAATGACCAACAAACCTCCAGATCAGAGAACTCAATTCTGTTAATTTGGCACAGCATTGCGTGGTGCTGCGGCTCTTAGGGCGAGGCTTCTTCACAAGGAGATACCACCACCATCTTTGTCCCTGGACACGAGAGCCCCTGAAGATAACATACAGGCTCAGACCTGCTTAGCCTTGAACTTCGTCACAACAGGTGGAGAGCTTCTCAAACGTACCAGAAAAGGTATGCTATATTACAAAAATGAATACCATTCCTGTTTGTAATATCATAGCTCTCCACTTTTATGTTGGTTTTTGAGTGTTTCAAAATTTTAAAAGGTTTTGTCCTTTAAAAAAAAAAGATGTATTGTTTTTCCTCTGCTTGTTTTATAAGTGGGTAGTGATGGCTTTATGTAAGTGCATAGGATCCCCATGTTCTGATATATCATATTAGCTTTACCAGCATTCGTGATAGACCACAACCGTTGTATGGTGGTCTCCAGGGAAACGACCATGTTTAATTCAGAACCATGTTACAATTTTAGATAAACAGAGACTGCTCTATAAAAAAATCTCGACGAGTGGGATGTAGTTGAGTTGGACTTAAGAGAGTACTGAGTCACTCTACTCATTCAAGGTTTACCAAGTCACTCTAGTTTTAGAGGAATCCTCCCAACAACCTTTCAAGATGCATTTGGGTGCACCTCAAACATTAATTAGAAAAATCAATATTATATCCTAGGACACCATTTTCTACCTTTAGTTTTCACAGCCTGGATCGACATACAATATGTTTCAGATTCACGCTGATGCAAGAAGCACCCAACCTGACCAAGTATGGACAGAATAGCAGGAGTTTAACTACTTTGCTAATCCACTTGACAGAACCCAATGTGGAGGAATGCAGTTGATTAATCATCCAGTGTTTTTGGATTTCTCAAAATCCATCATTGATTTGAGACAATCTCGCCATCTATCTTAAAATGTTGGCTGTTCGCTAAATTTCAAACTGTTAATTAGAGGATGCCCAAATATTTGATTAAAATGGAGAATCCTAACACCCATTTGTTTGGTCGGTGTTGAGTTCCCAAGGATTTTGAAGCAATGCCTTCCTACCAAAAGGGCTAAAAGTGAAGGATCAATGGTTAAGATTCACAAGGAGCCTTTACTATCCTCCTATTTAAATGCGAAATTATTACCACCTATATTCAAGATATCAAATCCTACGAAAGTGATGGTCCCATCTATATATTCACCTTAGATCCTTCACTCATGTCCCCTTTAATGCTTATTATTATTATTATGAATATTATTATTATTATTATTATTATTATTATTCGGCTTTAGACCATGAATTTCCAGGAATTTAATGCCAATCAGGCAAAAAAGTCCTAAGCAAACAAGAGAGATTTCTCCAGGAAGAAAAAACAAACAAACAAACAGCTCTTTGTCTCTTATAGAGCTCATTTTAACAAACACATTATATAAGAGATCCCTAACTAACTCAGTTTATTATACAATAAATCTCAAACAAAGTAATTACAAAACAAATCCAACTACAGTATAACCTCCTAAACCAACATATCACTAACTGAACACCTTCTAAGAAACGTGTGGGCCAATTAAAAAGTCCAAGCATTGGCCTAATTGGGCTTTATTAGGTTTCCTGACAAGTTCATTTTGTAGGACCAGCTCAAATCTCGATGTCAGCTTATCACAACAATGCTAACAAGATACCTATGTAATTCATTTCTTCTAATGTCTCTAACAGGGGATCTACATTGGAAGCAAGTTTCCCTCCATTTAGACTCAAATGGACAGGTAAATCCAACCAAAATTCCCATGTTACTACAGAATCAGTCTAATTTCAGAATTTAGTATAGGAAATTATAAGCGATCAACACTATACACTTTTAAGAGCTTACAGTGCCTGTTGTGCCTTAAGACTGGTATTTTAAAGCTTCAAAAGTTCTGTTATTCTGTTAGGTTTTTGCGAATTCATTTAGTTTTTCATCTAATGGTAATTTGGAGGTTTGGACGCGCCAGGTCATCGTTAAAATGAGAAGTAAGCACATTGCTGGAACTTTTGTTAAAAAGAAGCAGAGTAAGCTTACTAAATATACTCATACCTCAGCATATATATGCATGTCCATTGTCTCAAAACAAGCAATATTGATTTTTCAGGTGGTGTTGTTGATCTATGCTGTGACGTCCCAGCATGGGATGGTAGAGATGGAGAAGAAGGGGGCCAACACAGAGCATACTTTGGGATTAAAACAGCTGACAGATTAATTGAATTTGAATGCAAAGATAAACACAACAAACAGATGTGGGTTGATGGCATCCAGCACATGCTTCAGTATCGCGGCAAAATAAATAATAGCCTGTCGCTCTGAAGAACAAGTTCCCCATATATCAAGAACAGTTCATTGATCCAGCCAGCCATCACTGTTGTCATCAGACCAATCTCTTATTAAAAATGGGAAATTTTACTAAGATTATGGAATGGTGTGCTCATTAAATAATGAACTATATTCACTAGTTGAAACATTTGTCTCCAAACTAATTATGAAAAGCTGTACTCAGTATTTGGGTAATATTCAGGTGAGAACTAGTTCTCACATATTATATGAGAACTTTCTTGTGGGGCCCAATTATGGGCTCCATTTGGAGATGGGACTAGGGGGGATGGAAAGATCTATGTGAGACCACCCCAGGTATCAAATTTGATCCCAAACCCATGCCCCTAACCCTTTCATTCGTGGCCCACAAGTTTAATGGCTTCACATTCAAAAAAATATTCAACCCTCGATCCAACGGTTCAGTCCATTCGGATGTGTACCAATCCTTGGGATTAGTGACTATCAGGGGGTTCCTTATTGGTTGGTAGGTTTGGATGGGTTGCTAGTTGGGGCCAGCAAAAAAGTTCTCATATAATAGGTGAGAACCAGTTCTCACTTGAATATTTCCCTATTTTAAATTATCATGTTGCATCTTCTAACCAGTAGGCTGCAAATTCAAATTTCTAATTAGGGCATAATACATGTGCCTGTGCCCTACATCAATTTGAAGGTTTATCCATTTAAACCAATTGCAACCACCAAGTAAGAAATGATAACTTATATACTAATTCAAAATGCCTCCAGTCATTTAACTTCATGTGCAAATCAGGAGTTCGGGTGACCGCAAACTAATGTGTTAGACTAAAAAGAAATGAAAAACAGACTTGGCAAAAATGTCTCATCCAGCTATCCTGTCATAGAACAAAAATTATCACTACCATTACTTAATACTTGGGTAAGTACTTATCTACAAACTTGGATCAAAGCACTCTCTCAGTGGGCTCTTGAGAGTTATATTTAGTGGCAGGAAATATTGACTCACAAAATGGTTATGCAGAACTTGTCCATGAGAACCATTCTCAAGCACCCTGTAATAAAGAATCTGTGATCGCCACATTAATGAATGAGCTCTAAAGCCAAGCATCAAAAACCAAAGACAACCATTCAATTCAAGTCGTATGTCATCATCATACAATGCAAAAGGTGTACATTTTATAGACTGTGACTACTATCCATGTTCCCGAATGGATATCCAAAAGAATAAAAAAATAATGCCCAAAATAAAATTAATGGAAATTTCAATATGAAATCTCAGACACAAATTGAATTTTAGTTAAAAATGCTCATATTACTTTTATTTTTCGTTTGGATCAAAACTGAGAGTCTGGATTTCCCCATCTGTCTATGACATACTTCTCTTGTAACAAATGTCCATTACTCCACCATGGGGCCAAAATAATCTCATCCCCTCTAATGAGGCATCTTCAAATTTCACTTCTATAATTAGTGGGTCCCACTATATTATTATCCAAGTGATAAGAGGTATCAGTTCTTACCTTTTAGGAGCGAGGGTAGACGTTGACCTCAACAATTCCTCCCTCAACGGGACACCTGCCGCGCACCTGACTACCCGGCTCTGATATCATTTATAAGATCTTACACTCTATTGAGCTACCACTTATCCTAAAATCAAAATCAATTAGTGATAGAAAAACGACATAACAATAGTTTTATGGTGAGGGCGAAGGTTTGACCACAATTATGACCGCTTAAAAACGGAGGTGGACGTTGATATCTCAACCGGCGTTTACTCCCTAACCAGAGGGCTCCCTCTCGCCAGTGGGCAAGGGGCCCAGCCCCCTAAGATGGGATACCCAATATGAAAAAATGAAAAAAATTATCCGGACCCTCAAGTTAGCCCAAATCTGCCTCGCTGCACTGCAAATGTTTCAGTTCCCCTGCGGCAAATGTATGCTTCACACGTGTGGGAAAAACGAATCTGCTCAAGTTTGTTTGTTTTGCGGTCGCCATTTTCGTTATTAAATCGAGCACTAGTACCAGCACTAGCAGCAGATGATCGGGTGCAGGTACATTTACAGGTACCCTTCTTCAATTTCCCCTTCTCATGCAAACAAAACCATCTCCTTCTTCTTCTTTTTGTTTTTTTTTTTCTTAAACCCTAGTTTCCTCTCTCGTTCTGTTTTCCAATTAGGGCCAGGGTCAGGCTTCTTCCTCTGGTCCTAAATTCATCACTTTTCTTCTTCTATCTCATCTCAAACCAGTTTTACTCTACTTAGATAATTATACCTTCATATTCATTCATCTTCGCAATCTACTCTCTTTACCATTTAATCATTTGAGATTTGTTGTGTTGCGGATTTTAATGATTCCATATCAATTTCAAATTACAGAGCTGATTGCATATGGAAAATCTCAAATGTTGTCTACCTTCTGCCCAAGCCTATAGATTACTTTCAGGTTCTCTTCCAAATTACTTGTAGTTGTATGATTGGGATCCTTGGATTATTTACTAACTTGTTTAAGTTGTTAATTCTTAGGGTTATGTTCACTGTCCAAATTTGAGTTTGAATAGGAGAATGGGTGGATCAAAACATGCACTAAATGCTACTGATCATAGCAAGAAGCGGAGAATGGAGACATCATTCTGGAGACCGGTTTCTACTCGATCAAATTCCGGTGAAGGTGCTCAACATTGACATTCTTAAAATATTATCTGGTTCATTCTTGCTTGTCAACATTGTCACAGATCTTTGTTCTTGGGCATTTGCTATCATTGTAATCTGTCATCATTATCATTGTTAGTTGCTGTTCTCTTGTAACAAAGCATTGTGATTTTTATGAATTGTTATCCACTGTCAGCTATGAATTCTTTTTGAATTGTAGGATGCTCAGAAAAGGATGCAAAGACATTTCAAGTAATTGATTCCAATGACAAGTCTGATGATGGGTTTCAATTTAAGGTGGAACATCTTAACACTTCTAGTTGCAATGTGGACATTCTAAATTCTAGTGCGGATGCCGGACCTATAACCGAGCAAGCTGAATTGCTAACTTTGACTTCTGTCGCTGTGCAATCTAATGATCAGTCTGAAGCTTTGGAAGAAACATCTGCTATTTCTGGTAATATGGTAGATAACTTGTCTCAGAGTCAGTGCAATGTAAGTGAGCTCAAATCTTTTGAGAGCATTTATAAGGAGGAATTTAGAGAGGTTGGAATGCGTGAATTAGATATTGCTGTTCGCAAGGACAATGATGCTGAAAAGTATTCAACTTCGATTGAGGTATGCTCATGTACATGAATGCAAAAGCCAGTGCTTTCTATACTGTTTAATGCTTGTGTTTCTTGATTTACCTGGGATTTGTTTCACAAATTCACAAATTTAAAATCTGGCATCTCACAAGGTGATGGCACTGCTGTGACATCATTATGATGACATCGGCAGAAGGCTCCCACATGCTACAAATATCCCAAAAGCTGCATATCTGATTTTCCTGATATTTCATGAATTTAAGTGTTCTTATTTTACATTCTAGAGCACAATGTTTGAGGAAAAGTGTGTATTAGGGGTACTTTATCCACATCCATCTTACTTTGGTGTGGAGAGGATTTTGTATGGTTTTTTGTTTTTGGTGTGTGGGTGGGTTTTTTTTTTTTTTTGGTTGGGGGGTGGAGGTTTTGGTATTCTTAATTTTGTTTGGGGCTCCTTAATAGCCTTTCTGTGTAGATCATTATGATGGTGATTCTGAGGTTTCCATGGGGTACTCTTAAAAGGGCAGAGTGTCACTGATAAAAAAAAAAGAAGAAGAAAAAAAGAATGGGCAGAGTTTCAATATTTTTTTCTGGCTTTCTTTCTTGTTTCTTTTGGAAGGCTTCTTGGAGATGATTTTGCTTTGATATGGTCTCTCTCTCAAAAATAAAATAAAAAAAATTATGAGACCCATTTCAATCCTTGTTTAAAATAAAGCCGACTTTTAATCAATATGCATGCATGATGTATAGGGACTACTCCCAGCTTTGAGAAGTCTTTGGAAATTAAAAGCCCCACCTAGAGTCTTGGTGTTTAGATGGTTAGCTCTCCGAAACAGAATCCTAACTATGGATAATTTAAGAAGAAGAAGTATGGTTGTGGTGAATGCTTGCCCTTTGTGTCTTAAGGACGAGGAGTCTGTGGATCATATTCTTCTTAAGTGCAACTTTGCCCATAGGACATGGAGTGTGGCGTTGGGTTGGTTTGGGTGTAGTTGGGTCCTCCCTAACTCTCTTTCTGATCTTTTTGGAGCATGGATTTGTCCGTCTATGGCGCCTAGGGGAAAAGAAATGTGGAAGCTATCATTTTTGGTTGTTATATGGATTATCTGGAAGGAGAGAAACACAAGGCATTTCAAAGGGATTGCTTCATATGTAAATTCAATTACCGATAAGATAAAGCTTTCTGTAGCTTTATGGGTGTCTATTAACCCAAATTTTCAAGGGATTCTGCTGGACCAAGTGTTGCTGAATTGGAAGGAAATTGCCCTATCTTATTAGCTCCTCTTCCGATCTGTTTGTCTTGTTTGGTTCTTTTCCTTTTTGGGTGTTCTTTGTAGCCTTTCAGTATATTTCTCTTGTACTGTCTGCTTTTTCTTAATGAAATTTACCGTTAAAAAAATGAATGCATGATCATGTTTCAGGATCCTTATCTAAGTCTATTATGTTTCTGCAGGTAGATGCTTCGTTGGTTCGTTTCATTAAGGGAAAAGGGTATAACTTCTTTCTAGTTATTTTGTTTTATTAATTGGAAATGTTTTTGTTATGCAATTGGATGCTGATTAGATCATGTGGAGCTCATCTATTTGTACATCATATATTATTATCTTAGGGGATCTAAACAGAAGGAAATTGAGGCTGAAACTGGAGTAAGAATAATTTTCCCTTCATGGAAAGGGGAGGGTGCGATTGGTAAGTGAATCTAGAGCTAGATCAATTAATGTGAATTACTTGCATATGATATATATTTTGGAAATTTTCTTAGTCCATTTCTTCGTTGGGCAATATTATGAAGTACTAGAAATATGTATAATTTCCTTATCACTGCCATTTTGTTCAAGTGTGGATCAAGTTTGCAATAAAATTTGCAACGTAATTACTGTAATTAGTAATTTTATATTATTTCTTTTTTTTTTGGAAATTTCATATATTTCAGTAGAATTTATAGTTCATAACAACCCTCTATGTCTTTGTTAAATAGCAAGGCTTGTTTCTTTGCTAAAATTTCTGACAGGAATCCCAATTGTCTGGGCTTTTAAAAAATCTCTTCAAGAATTTCTTCTTTCTTAAGTGGAATTCTGAGAATCCTTGGATTCTAGCATTCTCAAATGCCCAACACCAAGTACTCCCATACCTTAGCGGGCATTTGGGGTTTTAAGAATTTAGGAATTCTGGCAGATTTATGATGGAACTCTGGCGTCCTCAATAGTCATTTCAGACATGGGCACACTTACGTTGTTGCATTTTATGGCTATGTGGAACCCATATATGAATTTCTTCATATTGGATGGAAGTATATGCCATATCTAGGAAATTACAAAATTTAATTATATATATATTTGACATTTTAATATGTAAGAATTCCCTGTATTAGGATTCTTGTCCTTTTTTTTAATGGTTATCACAATTCGTTTCTTGATTTCTAAAGGTGAGCAGGCTTGGGTGTTGCATTTTGTGACTAAGTGGGACCCTCATTCATATGGTATAGTATGTACACATCAATGAGCACTCTAGTAGCTATGAATCTATATATTCATTCACCATAGTATCTATACATTTGAACAATTCCCGTCAAGAATTCTATTAGCTATGAAACAAGGAATTTATGGATTTTAGGATGCATGAAATTCTCAGGAAAAAATTCCAACATAAATGAAACAAGGAACTTAGGAATGGCAGTATTCAGCAACATTTCAAAAATCTAGCATTCCAAATTCTCTGCATCCAAATCCTTTTCAGAGACTGGCCCTTAATGTACGACTTTGTATTCATCTTAAATTCACATGAATTGTTGGTATGAGTCAGAGTTCAAATATTTCTTGATCGTTTCCGTTAGTCTGTTGCTCCAGATACTAGGATGAATATCTGGCTAGGCAGAACCTTCTCTATTGTGACAGACACATTCTCTATCGACATGATCAATTATAACAGGTCAGACACTCATATTCCGAAAAATAGCGAAACAATGGAAATCCACTGTTAAACTAATGGACTGCAAATCTGAGCCCTAAGTGACTCATTTTTATAGCGAAAAGTTAGGGATTCATGGTTCTTATGGACCTAACTCATTGAAATTCCATCCAGTAATACATAAAAATTATAAATTTCCAAAATAATAGATAGGAATATCACAAAATAGAGGCTATTTATGTTCATAATGTGCTTCTTCATGTACATTAGGAGTCACTTATTGAGCTCTCATGGGTTTGTATATCCCTTGTAGAAGGTCACTATGGATTATTGTGTTCGCCATTGAGAATCAAAGAGATTGAACATGACATACTTGCACCCCCTTGTTGCGACAATGAGCACCTTTCAACTGCTATGCAGGATCTTGTCAACAGAGAATCATTTCTTGTCATATAGAAGTGGGCCCATCTTGTGTATGCTATCATACAAGATGCATTTGTATCACAGTTGGAATTCATTGCCACAACAACAAGGTTGAGGTTTTTAAGTCAGCTTACAGTTTATACTGTTGGGCCTTACTTTTTCTTTATATATTCTGAATGAAATGGCATTTGCCAGACCGTGGAACATGGCCTCCCTGATGCCTATTCATGCAACTTGTTTGAGTAGAATGTTTTTCGAACCACAGATTTTCTTTAGTTGTTTAAACTATTGCCGAT
This sequence comes from Litsea cubeba, assembly GCA_012931725.1. Classification (NCBI taxonomy): domain Eukaryota; kingdom Viridiplantae; phylum Streptophyta; class Magnoliopsida; order Laurales; family Lauraceae; genus Litsea; species Litsea cubeba. The sequence continues at coordinate 20,416,313 of CM022945.1, forward strand.
ACTTTACCAGAATATTCTATTCTTATAATTTTTATGATATCCAGTATTACAAGGACTGATTCTGTTGATCGTCCAAATTAGAATAAGAAAAAGAAAGCCCTCAGGTTCCTGGATTTGTGAAAAATCACCAATATGACATGGTAAAATATTTGTAACGCCCCAAAATCCGGGCGCCTCGAATCTCGGGGTGCTACGAGAAAGTACCCAAGAGATGCGGAAAATCCAATAATATGATCAAGTGTGAATCTCATATGAGCAAGTAAATGGACAAAACCCTAAAATTTTATTTCACTTTAAGGGATTACAAGGTACTTTCCGTAATTAAATTAACTATTCAATCCTAGGCCAACACAGCCAGTTACAAGCTAGGAAGCACGGATACATAAAAAAGGTCCCCGAATCCGTATCCCGGACGTATCGGACACGGATACGTCCGGGATACATGAAATCCGTATCTGATTTAAAAAAATAATAATAATTATCGGACACATGCGGGATACGCACTGGACACGAGCGGGACTCGTTTAAGTGAAAAATAAAAAAAAGGGGGGGAAGAGGAGAAACACGTTTAAGTGAAAAATGTGGGAGAGGAGGAGAAGGAAAAAAAAGAAGAGAAGGAAAGAAAGAAGAGAGGAACCCTAACCTCACCATCGCCTCGCCAGTCGCCATCGCCGGTCGCCGTCACCGTCGTGACGGCTGGAGTCGATGCGTGATGCAAACAACTTCGGTGCACGGTACTCCTCTTCTCTTCTGTTTCCCTTATTCTTCTTTTTTTGTTTTTTTGGTTGTGACTCGAATGGGGGCTTTGATTAGGGATTTGGTTGTGGACTCGGGGATTGGGAAGCGAATGGACTCGGCCGTTTGGGGTATTGGCTGGGGTTCGGGACAGTGGTCGGGTGGGTTTTTGTGATGGTGACTGGGTTTCTAGATGACGGTAGCTAGTGGTTCAAGCTGGGTTTTGTTGGATTTCGATTTTGAAGGGGGTTAATGGAGATGATGGGTTCGGATAGATGGGTTCGGATAGATAGTGGGGTATCGGTGGGGATTTTTTGTTGTCAAGGTTGGGTTTTTGGAAGAGGGGTTTGGCCGGGAGGTGATTAGGGTGCTGGGAATCTCTGAGATGGGGTACTGGGTCTGCGGATGACATAAAGGTGGTTTCTGGTGGAGGCCGTCCGAGTTGGGAATGGATTCTGATGACTCAGGAAGGGATCTGGGCTCGTCGCTTCCAAGCATATGCGCCATCTATTGGGTCTTGATCTTCCATCATCATCGTTCCTTCTTTTTTAGTCTTTTTTTAGTTACTCCCTTTACTAGGTTTCTCCTCTTTCTGGATCTTTTCTGTATTAGGGTTTTGTATGCTGATATATACAGTATAGCATCTCATAGCTTTTGGAGTGGGTTCTGTCTAGGGTTTATTGTGTGGTCTGGGACAACATGAGCCCAACCTGAGTCTACCTGTCTTGGCTTGATATGGGCTCTGTTTTTAAGACCCTTGGGCTCTGTTTTCTGGACCTATGAATACTTGAAGGCCTGGCTCAGTCGGGTATACATATATCAAATTAGCTGCGCTCGAGACAATCCTTTTGAGTCATATACAGACCTAAATATTGGGCTGTTGCTGCCTTTTTTTTTTTTTTTGGGTTGCTGTTTTTTTTTTTTTTTTTTTGTGTAATGTGTCTGTTTTTTTTTTTTTTTTTTTTTTTTTTGGGTTTGCTGCTGCCAACAGCCCAATATTTAGGTCTGTATATGACTCAAAAGGATTGTCTCGAGCGCAACTAATTTGATATATGTATACCCGACTGAGCCATGCCTTCAAGTATTCATAGGTCCAGAAAACAGAGCCCAAGGGTCTTAAAAACAGAGCCCATATCAAGCCAAGACAGGTAGACTCGGGTTGGGCTCATGTTGTCCCAGACCACACAATAAACCCTAGACAGAACCCACTCTAAAAGCTATGAGATGCTATATTGTATATATCAGCATACAAAACCCTAATACAGAAAAGATCCAGAAAGAGGAGAAACCCAGTAAAGGGAGTAACTAAAAAAAGACTAAAAAAGAAGGAATGATGATGATGGAAGATCAAGACCCAATAGATGGCGCATATGCTTGGAAGCGACGAGCCCAGATCCCTTCCTGAGTCATCAGAATCCATTCCCAACTCGGACGGCCTCCACCAGAAACCACCTTTATGCCATCCGCAGACCCAGTACCCCATCTCAGAGAATCCTAGCACCCTAATCACCTCCCGGCCAAACCCCTCTTCCAAAAACCCAACCCTGACAACAAAAAATCCCCACCGATACCCCGCTGTCTATCCGAACCCATCATCTCCATTAACCCCCTTCAAAATCGAAATCCAACAAAACCCAGCCTGAACCACTAGCTACCGTCATCTAGAAACCCAGTCACCATCACAAAAACCCACCCGACCACCGTCCCGAACCCCAGCCAATACCCCAAACAGCCGAGTCCATTCGCTTCCCAATCCCCGAGTCCACAACCAAATCCCTAATCAAAGCCCCCATTCGAGTCACAACCAAAAAAACAAAAAAGAAGAAGGGAAACAGAAGAGAAGAGGAGTACCGTGCACCGAAGTTGTTTGCATCATGCATCGACTCTAGCCGTCACCACGGCGATGGCGACTGGCGATGGCGACTGGCGAGGCGATGGTGAGGTTAGGGTTCCTCTCTTCTTTCTTTCATTCTCTTCTTTTTTCTCCTTCTCCTCCTCTCCCACATTTTTCACTTAAACGTGTTTCTCCTCTTCCCCCCTTTTTTTTATTTTTCACTTAAACGAGTCCCGCTCGTGTCGCGTGCGTGTCCCGCACGTGTCCGATAATTATTATTATTTTTTTAAATCAGATACGGATTTCACGTATCCCGGGCGTATCCGTGTCCGATACGTCCGGGATACGGATTCGGGGACCTTTTTGACGTATCCGTGCTTCCTAGATGAGCGATAATCGAGATATTTATATAACAAATGTTTGATACAGTATAACAGGTAGATAAGAGAAGCCATTATCATCAAGACATCAAATAAACCATACAAGCACATCAGAGTCACCAGTAACAGAAGTAACCAGAGGAAGTAACCTTACCGTAGTCGTAACTGTAAAAGATAAGGCCTTTTATCTTCTACAGTAACCATCACATCTGGATCCAACCGTATCAACGTTGGAGATAAAGACATTAAACCACGACATCCATATTATATAATATTCATACATCCAATTTACATACATAGAATCACACAAAGGTACGTCCACAGTTGAAGTACAAAGGACGTTGGGGGTCAGAGCCAGCCCATCGTCGTCGTCGTCCCAACAACTGTCGATAGACATCAACCATGGGGGTAGCCACCCACCGCTGCCGTCACATCGAATAGGAGCGTACAAGAATCCATCAATGTCCATAGCCACAACCAAGTCTCAGCCATTGGTCTTACGTGCTATCTCAACCAACAATATCCATAGCCACGACCAAGTTCCAGTCATTGGTCTTACGTGCTAGATCAATATCACCGTCCATCCACACAGCCGGTCCGAGCGCCGGCGGTCTCAGTACCCACCCACACCTGGTACCTACTGTGTCAATCACATCATAATATCAATGTCCATACCGGCATCATAATCCTCGACAGACCAATAGTACATCCACAACCTACAGATCACTAGGTGGGGGTACTCCGAACTGGATAGCCTTATTATCCTGAATATGAGAGGATAAATGTCAAGGGTACGAGGCACGGAGTTCGGGTATAGCCAGTTCATCCTTGTGATTCCCAACAGTTAATAATGCATGCCCCTGTAAACTCCGCTTCTCTATACGCTTAATTAGTATTATCTCATTATACAGTCCGTCTACCAGTATCTACCGTTAAGTTCCTAATATTATAGGTCAGGACTTCAAGTGCCATGTCCTGACATATCATCCAGTACGGACCGTGATCATGGATCAGAGCCTAAGTGCAATGCCCTGATTTATAGTATCTCTCAAGGCCTACATCCAAGGTTCGGACCTACCAGCCAGCCTTAGTGTCCGTTTCACCAACATAAGCACCACATATCACAAATCCATCGATGATCGCTGCCCCTCTATTCAGGTCCAGGGTCCCACTTCACCTAAGACAGTGATTACGGAGTCCCAGATGCTTATTAAGTATCCTTGATGCTCCTGTAGGTAATATAGCATCATAAGACATCCATAACCCTTGAATCAAGTTCCATTTTACAACCCAAGACCCTACTTAGGTGGCTACACGGGTCAAGGTTAAGCCCGGTCCTCGACTCGTGTCTAGCGTATCTCAAACAGTCCAAATGGAAGGTCAACGGGGCCCACACATGATCAGATCATAAGAGGAAACTAAATCTGAGAAATTGTTGTGCACGGTGTACCGGGTCGACATCATGGGTCCACGGGTCGACCTGGCATAGTATGAAAGCGGGCAGGTGAACTGGAAACATAAATCACATTTTTCAATATTCTCGGTCGACCTGGTGGGTCCTTCGGTCGATCGGGTGAACTGCGAGAATTTCCATAAACATCTGGCTGGTGGGGGAATACTGCAGTGTGGCCGGTCGACCGGGCCTCTTGATCGGTCGACCGGGTACACTGGGTCAGGTACCCTGTGGGTGATTTCAGCTCCCAGCTGAGGGTCAGTCCACTGTGTGCTCGGTCGACCGCCTGGGTGACCAGGTCGATCGGGTACACACGAAAACCAATGTTGTAAAAATCGCTAGGCGGACGCTAGGCGGTGGGCATGGACTAGGGATTAATTCCCGATTAATCCTCGCCTAGCCCGATTAATCCCCTCCTAGTCCGATTAATCCCCGCCTAGCGCCTAGGCGGTGACCGCCGACTAGGCCGATTTTTGCAACAGTGACGAAAACCATATTTTTAAGATTACGCTCCTCTTCCATTTCTCATCAAAACCCCATCAAATGGATCCCAGATCTTCACTAATCACTTTCATGCATCAAACACACCTCCCACATCATGATCTCATCACCAATGGGCCATTGATCTTCCAAATGGGGGATTTCCATCCATCAATGGCCAAAAATACATAAACAGAGCTTAAACTAACAATTCTACACATCATATCATTCAATCAACCATCCAAATACAGAAATCATGCCAAATATCCATAAAAGACAGTAATTACCAATCTAAGCATGTTAATCCATTTAATTAAATAATCTAAGCATGTCTACCTGCCTAATTAGGAAGGAAACTCCTCAATTAGCTTGAGCTTCTCTCCAAATGCTCCAAGATCACTCCCACAGCTGGATCTACAATTTCTACACTCATTCCCAAAGAGATAAATGCATAAGGAAGAGGAATCTAAGAGAAATGACTATTTTACAAGGAAATTGAAAAGCGGGTAGGAGATTATCTTCACTTAGAGAGAGAGAGAGATCTAGGATGGAATTGTAGAGAGGAAGAGAGTGTCGGAAATGTTTGAGATGGTTGTAGTAGGTTTCTTTTATAGGAATTGGTGGGATGAAGAATGTCCAAGGTGCCCTCCCTCGCTAGTGTAAGTTTAGGATAAGGATATGAGGGTATTTGGGGAATGTTAAAATAGAATGACTTAAGGGTCCTAGGTGGCTAATAGAAATAAAGGATAAGGACTTGGGTAGTATAGGTATTCTCATATAATGACTAAAGTATCCTCAAATGAGTGGTTGTGAATAAAGGAGCCTAAGGGCAATAAAGGTAGGCTTGGCAAAAGTGCCCATGTTTACTTGGTAGAGAATAAAGGAGGCCAATGTCATTTAAGGTATTAGGATTTCTAAAAAGGAGGGAAAATGTGTGGTAGGAAAGACTATAGTACCCTTATATATTTAATGGGCTAATGGGTTAGGTTATGGGTAGTTGGGTCATTCTGAGGTTAAATGCACAACTCTCTAAGGGAAGCCTATCTATAATTAGGATAACATATGGTTGACTTGGTCAAATTGGGTCCCACTAGGTATTTCTAGGGACGGGTCCTCACAATATTTGTCCAACATTCCTGTGTTGGGACTGTGTTATGAGCAGTACATTGTAACATTCAACTTTAAATAACTAGAAGCCATGGGAGAATTAGAACTCACAAAGCCAGCCTCAGGTAGTATAATGCACTTTTTTGTGTAAACCCTAAACCCTTAGAACTCCAAGCATCACAATGTACCCTACTTCTTTCCTTTAAGGAGCAGAGTAGAAACGGGGAGGGGATGGCAAATGTACATGATAATGAAATAAGCATTGAAAACTACTATCTTTCTTTGTTACCTGAAAATAAGGTACATTTTCAGGGAAATTTAAATATCCAAGAACAGCCCAACATACGTACTGTGGCATAGACTTCTGTTAGTTTTTACAAATCTCATTCTTCGTAATTCATTATCTTTTATGGTACCTTATGGTACCAGGATATTTTTGTCTTTTTGGGTTTTCCTGCGCTATGATTTGGTAACTCTCACAAAAAACTAAAAAAATCAAAAATAAAATATTTTAAATAGTAATGTGAAAAAAACCATAGTTGGAAGCCTGCGGTTTCAAGTCATGTTACCAATAACACAATCACTATATTCTGATTTCCAATGATATTTGACAATGGGCCCCCATCTACTGAGCAAGCACACATTCTTGTGAGGCCCACCCCCCAGGATTGGTGACTATCCGTGGGGGGCGATCCCTGTTTTATGGTTCATCATTTTCTTGGCAAAAAAAATAAAAAAACTGTTGCTGCATTTTCGTAGTATTGCCTTTACTATGATTTGGAACCCATCTTATTTGTAGATTCCTTAATATACTTCTTGATCTAAATTTAGGTTTGAAACCATGGATGGGATTACTGTAAGTATTGATGAGATTTGAAGACAACTTTGATCTGATTCCGCTGATTATTTTGTTACTTCTAAATTCTGGATATTTGTTGATTAATTGATTTCTTTTCTTATGGTGTCCTTGCCCTGTTTATTATTCCATTTGGATGTCTAAAACTATTAATTCCAAAAGTCCTTTGAATAGAGTTCTTTCAAGAGCATAGAAAACATATCCTGTGGGTTGATCATGACCTTGCAAGTCTACGACTGCTATATTTTCAGTTAAAAATTTAACTGGTTTCCATTTGATGGTATTAATGATTGAAATTTTAACCTTTTTCCCCACCAGTAATTGAAGGCACTTCCATTGAAAATGTGACTAAAGCTTCAGACAAGATCAAAGTTGTGCTTGAGGAGGTCAGTTTCCGTTTCACGAAGAAAAAAAGGTTTTCTGATTTCAAAACTCCTAATTACATGATTGGTTGTAATTTCCATTTATGATTCTTTCTGGTTTTTCAAATTTCATACAGTTTGCAAGATTTTGTTGCATTCCACTTTTGCGCAAGATCTTTTTCCCCCCTTTTTGACTTTTTGCCTGTTGATTGTTGTTCGTTGAGTTTTTCCTGGCATGGATGATGGTGTTCATCTGTATTGTATGTTCTAGTCACTTCCGAACTCTCATTATACTATTTACCTATGGTTTCCTCTCTCTTTTTTTTATAACTTACCGACTTCTCTTTTTGGTTTGCAGGCAATTAAAAGCCCACAACTTGATTATTCCCACTTCATATCTCTCCCATTGGCTATCCACCCTGGACTTGTAGAGAAGCTAATTGGCTTTCAGAATTCTATACTGGGAAACCCTGAACCTAGCCAAGATGTTATTCTGGATAGTGATTCCAGTGAAGATAGTTCAGATGATAGGGAAGATAAGAACATTAAGAACAACCAGTTAGATGAAGGCCTGACTCTTTCGGTTAACCTTAAAGTTCAAAAAGATGATGAGCATGTTAAAGTTGAGATAGATGATGCAGTTGGAAAGAATGTTGCTATTAAGACAAGAGCTTCTATCTTATCTGATACACCAGCAAGTATACATTTCTACTTGACATTTTATTCCATGAGATCTTACGTTTGAAAAAAATCTGTAGAATGAAAATAAATTTCTTGTTGTGCCTTTACCTAACCTTTCACTATATTTGGACACTTTTCTCATTCCAGCTTGCTATTCTCAGGATGCATTGCTTCTATTAACCCTTACTCTTGAAATTTTTGCAATTTGCATGTCCAGAGAAGCAAATATTTAAAAAGGAAGGCATGGCCAAATGAGAATGCTAGTAATTTCCACTTTATACCAAAAAATTGCAGTAATGAGAAGAAACTGATATGCATGCCTTATTCCTAGATTCTTTTCTACGTTAAATGGGGAAAAAGTTCTCACCAAAGTATATGATGAGTGATTAGTTGTCTTTGATTATTTGTAATTCTTGCCCTGTCTCTCAATGCAACTTTATTTTCCTTCTTTCGTAAAAGGGCAACACTAATGGGTTTGGGGTGGTTGTTGGTTGTGGAATTGTTTAGAAAATCGGAATTGTATCGCAAATCATTCAAGGGGATGAATCGAATCGAATCGTATTGTGAATTGTATCATGAGTCTTAGGAATTTTTATTTTCCTAATAAAAATGGAAACAATTAAACATTTAAAAAAAAGAGAGAAAAAGAAAACAGTAGTTGTTCATACTCCCAGCCAGAACAACATAAATATGGTGACAAAGAAGACTATGATACAATCATCTGAAGAACATTGCTAACACATATTAATATATTTTAAGTGACATATGTAAGTAGTTAAATATGTTTATGATATCATTGTTACTAGGAATAATAAAAAAGTTGCAATAGTTCTTTTTGTCATCTTTAAATCAAAACTTAAAATAAAATCCAAATCATTAATCTTACATGTTTGGATGTCTCTTAAAGTAGAACATGTGTTCATGAAGAAAAAATAAAAAATACATAAAAAGGAAAAAACCCCATATGCATAACCAAACGTCTTAGTTGGATGCCTGTGCTTCATATGTAAAGCCTCCCCAGAATCACGACAAATTCTTAATAAGAGGTTAGTAACCACTAAATAACTTTTTATAATGAAAATGCTAACAAAAAAGAAAAGAAAGGGAAAAAAACCGTAAAGATTACTAAGATTAACCTATTCGCTGTCGCTACTCTTACTTAGCCGAATCGCTTGAATCATAAGATTCATTGAAACAAGTATCAAATCATAAGATTCACACCTGAATCTTAAGATTCGCAAATGGGATTTGTTGATAGAAACAAATTGTTTTCCTTAGGATTCGATATGAATCATAGGATTCTAACAATTGTTGCGGGTTTGGGCAAGGAGGTGTTAAATAAGTTGATTTCTATTGCAATAATGTTAACTGTTAGGAGGGCATTAAATGGATGGATCAAGTTTAGTGTCTCCTTAGGGTCTTGCTCTATGATGAAGGAAATTAGATGTGTTTTATGTTTCCTCTCTCTCTCTCTCTCTCTCTCTCTCTCTCTCTCACACACACACACACACGCACACACACACAGCGTCACACACAAGGAGGCTAACATGGAAACTGATTCCTTTGTCAGGTTGTAGTTAGACTCCTATAGTCCTATTACCCACTATTGTAATTTTGTTATATTTCTGCAATAATCTTTTTTCTAATGAAAATTTGGGGAAAGAGTTTTGTCAGACCTTAGCTGCATAAAATGGGCGGGGGAAGCAGAACAGGAGTTGGATTGGCTGCAGGAGCAGTAAAGTGGTGCTTCTCAAGATCCACATAATTGTCTATAGATGTGAATGTTAAGAAGTGGGAGCAGGGAAGCACCTTGGACAACCCTGCAACCAAGGAAAACAGACAACCATGTTGCTTACATGCTGGAATGCTACCCTAGAAGGTTTGGGAAGCCTAGTTTTCAATGTTTAATGCATACAGTGTACTAGCCACTCAATGTGTTTCTTACAAACACGAATCTTGATCCTTAATGAACCATTATCTTCATCCCAAGGAAGTGGGATTCCTCTTTGCTTCTATTGTTGGTACCTAGATAATTATGAGGTTGAGGTTTTGAGGATTGGTTTATCCTATTTCTTTGTTAAATACATAGCAAGCAGAGATTAACATGTATTACTTGGCCTATGATAAAATTTGGACTTGGAATTGCTAGATATTTATGCATACATTACCAACCTCCTTCACAAAACTCAGCACAATATTCATGGGATAATGCAATTGGGGTTTTAAGCATTTTGACTTACAAGATATTTAAGTTATGCACTGATACGTTACACTGTAAAATGCTATCCACCTATGATGCACAAGTATGGATATGGGTATGGTCACGGATATAGGGATGGGGGATACTCTGCACTTTTGAAAATCTAGAACACTGATATGGATAGAGTGTCCTAATTTTTTTGTTTATACTTTAGATCACTTTTGAATTGTTGAAATTATCTTTGTTTGTGTTCTTTTCCAACATTTTTTACATTGAGAAGTGCAAAAAATAAAAGAACAAAATGAAATAATGGACTTAGTGAGTAGGATATGCTAAACCTGCAACCTAGAAATATTGGTGCAGTATTGGGTAACAATATGAGTGCCATACTGGTCCGTCATGGATACGTTGGGCTTGTACAAGAATCTTGGTATCGTAGCTATCCACATCTGCTACTTTTTTTTTTTTTTGGGTTGGGAGTTAGTTTCTAAATTTATAACAAACTGTCATGCATAGAATTTCTTATTGCACATTCCATATTGAAGTCGAGTTATATTCAATCACTTAGTTCATCAAAAATCAAAGTACATCATAAAGTTTCACCTACAGAGTCAAGAAAAGCAATCTTCTATCTGCTAACACGTGTACACCTATGATACCTGGATAGTTCAAAATTGACAATGTATTGTGTCATTTCATATTCGATACTCCACTTTTTACGTGTAAGATCCATGTCCCTGCCATATCTGGGCATTTTTAGGTGTACGTGCATACAAGTCCTAATGCATTGGCAATTTTGCTCTCTTTCATCATGCCATTTAAATGCTATCTTGTACAGAAATGTAGTTACATGTCATCGTGTCCATTGTCTTGGAGTACTCGTGGGACAATTGGACAGGCCAGTGATTATGAATAAAGCAACTGGCTTCCTTTTTCTCCATCTTATGGGCCTCCCGGAGCAGTCACTTTCACTGTCTGCAGACTTCTATTAGACACTTCACATTCTTGGATATTTGAGCTTTATCTAAATTCACTAGAAAAATTATTTAAGGTAATTATGGAATTATTTCATTTCTGCTAGGTGCTGAGCCTGGCATCTCCTGGTTTTGATATTGATAATTGTGATCAGTGATCACTGCCCTTACATCCCAATCGAAAGCAATAGACAAGTTAATAAGATACATTGTTTGGCGTTTCTTTCCTGATACAGTGCTGTAATATAATGTTTTTTCCCCTGATAATAGTGAAGAGTGATTCCAGTGTAGAATTTTATACCAATCAATGACCATTTTAGTGACATGCACCGGTTTGTCATATTTTGTTTATCCATGTCAACTCTGTTCTTGTTGTCAGTATCAGTTCCAGCTGCACATTTGGTGGACTTTTTTATGAGCCTTATGTCTAGCAATGTCATAAATCTCCATTTTCAGGAAGGGAGTTTCTTGGCAGATTTTGAAATATTTGGTATTTCCATTCATGTAAAATTTTTGGAAAATAATAAATAAAATAAAATGATACATTTTAAGAAAATATTGATACTTGAACAAAATTGTTAGATCAAATCCTTTACCATTAAGGAAAAAAGAAGAAAATATAGATAAACTTAAGATTTTAAAGAAAATCTTAGTAACATCGCGCTGTTTTAAATAATGGTGATATTTGGAAACTTTGAGATATTTTCCTTTGGAATTATCTTTTATAAAATTTTGAGACTGATGATTAGATCTCATTTTTACCAATGGCAATTCAATGTTCTAAAAACCAACTGGTCTGTGAAATGTTGAAGCAATATTAGTTAAAAAAACCTTTTGATGATATGGTTTCTCTTCTCAAAATTATGAGATGATACGAAGGACACTTGAAAATATGCAAAATAATGTACTGCCAAAACAAATTATGACGCAGAAGTTGGGGGTATGTTGGTAATACCGTTACCCATGGCAGTTATTCACTAATTTGAAATAGTGACAGTAGAAAGAAAATTTTATAGATAGTTTATATTTGATTATGCATTTCTTAGGTGTAATTAGACTAGATTTAATACCATTTACGACCATTAAGCTCTATGCTGACTGCTGATCCATATTGATTAAATTATGGACTCACAATCTTTTGTCAAATGGATTAAAGAGACTTGGAAAAACCATGAATCTTTGTTTCATCTTCTGCAGACTTGGGCATTGACAGATCTATATTCATTAAACCCAAAACATTTCACTTAACTGTCCTCATGCTGAAGTTGTGGAACAAAGAACGCCTTGCAGCAGCTACTGAGGTTTTGCAGGTAAACATCTACGGTTGTAAATATAGATTAGCCAGACATAGATTAATCATTATTATAATATTTTTCGTGCAGAGTGTCGCCTCAAAAGTAAAGGATGCTTTGGAAGGCAGACCTGTTTTTGTCAGGCTTAAAGGACTGGTAAGATTCTTGCATCAGTTGATGGGATTTGCCAGTTAAAGCTGCAGTTGCAGTCATAGAAGTGTCTTTAGTGTATATAATTTTCTTATGTTGTTACCAACAAACTTAATTGTTTTGTATCACATGACGGAGCTGTATTATGGCCTAGGAGCTGTATTATACCCTATGTTGCACAGATACTTCGAAATGGAATGCATATCGTGTCCTATTGTATCAGATACTTCACTTCTTATGTGTAAAACCCGTGTGCCGCCATGTCTATGGCGTGTCCTTATCCTGTCCATGCCGTATCGGGGTGTCGTGGATTATAACATGCTGCCAGTGTGCTATTGTTCTCTACACTTTTAACTGCAGCTCTAAAAATCTGCAGCCCCTAGTGCCGCGTCTCCCCTCCCCATGCAACCCTCCACACACCAAAAAAAAAAAACATGTGTGGTTTTTGGTTGTTAGCAACAGTACATGGAGCGTAAGGGATCTTGTTGAAATATTTCTGAAGAAGAAGACTGGCTTTCTGGGGGTGGTGTGATCCTGCTGCCTAGTTGAGACATTTTCTGGAAATGTGATCCTGCTGCCTTGTTGAGAGTTAAGACATGTCTTTCCTCTTGTACATAACTTCAATGAGAGAGGGTCTGTTTGTAACAATGGCAGAAATTTTGAAATGACAAAGACTGCAATACTTGGGTATTGCACAAGATTCCACAAATCGGCCATGTGGCTCTTCTTGTTCTTCCTCTTCTCACAACATGGAACCCTAGTTGCTAATATGGTATTAAAGCTAGGGTTTCAACAATTCTCTTCTTCTTACTCTCGTTTTTCCCTTCTTCCTTTTCATGAATTTGTCCCTTCTTTCATCTTCTTGTTTTATTATTCTTTATTTTGATGTTTTCACAAAGTCTCTTTTTTTTTTTTGTTTTTTTTTTTTGATAAGCTAGGCATTATCAATATCTACACCTAGCTTGAGAGGGAGTGTTACTAGATGCATGTTTCTTTAGTTTTTGACCTTCTATGCAAATTTACCAAAATTGGATTGTAAAAATATCATTGTGGGTGGGTCTGTTTCTAGTAAAGGCAGGATTATTGAAATAATAAAAATTGCCATACCTAGTCAGGTAGGGGGTGATCGCCCAAGATCCCACAAATCACCTGTGCATCTCCTTTTCCTCTTCTCGCCTCATGAAACCCTATATGCAAATGACAGAGATATGAGAAAGATTATAAAGGATAAGAGAGAATGATACGATCATAATTCATAATGGACTGTTATTAGATACAACAAATTAATATGTTGTCAACACTTATGCACCCTAAGCAGGATCAAGTGTAAGTTATAAAGCAATTTTTGGGACTGATAGATGAGTTAGTTCAAGATATAGGTATTGGGGATGTTTTCATAGTTAGAGGTGACTTCTTTCCTACATGGCCATTGAAGGAGATGGCTACAACAGAGCCCATGAAGGATAGGGTTTTGGAGAAAAGAATGATTAAGGGAATTCACTTTGATGTGGTCTTTGATCTACCTTGAGAAGGAGGAACAACACCTTGTGGTGTTTTACAGTTTTGGAAACTGCCATTTAAGAAATTGTGTAATCTTCTATACTTGGTCAGTAGTTGTTCCTTATATACCAATCATTGTCCTTTCACTAGAAACTTTATGAGTACATGGTTGATTAAATGATTAATAGGCCTGAAACCGGTGATTGAATATGTTTATGTCTTGACTTGGTGATTTCTTTCTAGTTTTGTGCTTTGATTATGGTGTGACTATTCCTGGATTGTTAGTTTCTTGCAAATTTTTGGTAACCTGTTGCCCATTTTATATTGAGGTTTGTTCTTCAAGCTCCTAGAATTTAATTTTAAAGAAGTTAAAAGGAACATATTTAGTTGTGAACTTTGTAATGATCAAGAACTCTATTACTTAATGATTTTTTTCCATACATACTTAGGAGTTTTGTCTTGTCTTTCTATTAATGCAGGAATGCATGAAAGGATCACAGGCAAAGGCCCGTGTCCTATATGCTCCAGTTGAGGAAGTTGGTGGAGAAGACCGCTTGTTACGTGCATGTGGTATCCTGAGGACTTCGATAATATTATTAAAATATTTCTGATGATTTTACACCTAGAGTCTCTCACAAGGGCAATTATTCAGTTATAAAATGAACTTCGTCAAGGATTTTTGCATGATGGCAATTACTAGAGGTCGCACATGCCAATATTGTCCACGGTTTAGTCACTGGGTGTTGCCTACCATGGAATGTCATAGCCCAAATGTCAGGCTGGTCTGCATGCTTATGTATGGAACGTTCTCCATTCTTGTTTCCTTGATCTGTTCATTTGTCTCACTTTTGACCTATCTAATGAGTGGCTGTGCTGTAATATATGCCAGGCATGTTTTTTTCTGCACCTGCATTATTAGTTGCCCCTCATTATAGTTTCACATCCTGGGAAGGTCCTTATGAAACTGTCTTAATGAATATCTTCCACATTTCTCTTATGTAATATCAGATCCATCAGTTGTAAACTCTAATGCTTGATCACCCACCACTTGACTTTCTTGAACTTCATAGAAACTATTATTGAAGCATATGTTGATGCCGGTCTCGTTCTTGAGAGGGATGCTCAGCATAGGTTAAAGGTAAGCCTTCCGATTATTTGTATTTATTTCCTCCATCAAACTTCTTGGTATAATGAAACAACATAGCTATAACTTGCACACCTCTGTCCATACTCCATACATTATGCTTGTAGATATACTTTCTTGGAGATTACCATTATAGAATTGCTAGATGAATCGAACAGATAAGAGATAGGCTGTCTAGTCATGGGTTTCCTTTTCTTTTACACATTTATTTTGAGGTGGATGCTTTGGCTTGAAAGGGCTACAGCCTCAAGTAGTTTTTTTTTTATCATCATCATCATCATCATCATCAAAGCCTACATGAGTTTTATTTCTCCATTCTGATCCATCCTAAGCCAAATCCTTAGATAAGTTGCATGTCTTCAAATCTATTTCTATTACCTCCATCCAGGTCTTGTTCGGCCTACACCTTCCGTTTGGTGGGCCATTAACCTGCATAGCCAAACTTTTTCCTAACGGCACCGATGCCGGCCTTCATTGGGCATGTCCAAACCATATCAAATGGGTTTTTCTAATTTTATAACCTATTGATGCTACACCTAAATGGTCTTGAAAGCGTTCGTTTCTAATTTTATTACCCATAAAAAAATTCCTTGATTTTTTTAATCATGCTCAAGAGTTTTGTGTCCAGTACCTTTTTTGTTTTGGGGTAAACTGTATCCAATGGTGTGGATAGTCTTTTAATATTCTCAATCTGTCTAACTTGTTTGCATTTGGATGTACACCAAATCACTACTGGTTTATCCCCAAGCTGTAGTTCAACAGGTAAGGGACGTGAATGTGTGAGTTCAAATTCTCAATGTAGCAAATAAATATAGGCCCGATACTTTATTTATTTGCTACATAAATGTAGCAAATAAAAGGGAAGGTATTGGGTCTATATTTTTGGAGAATAGATTCATTGGCGTTAAAGTTTAGGGTACTTTTCTTTTTCACCCCAGATTATTTTTGCAGCCAATCCAAGATTAATTTGGGATGGGAACTTGGGGAAAGAAAAAAGGAATCTACCAACTTAATGATTTCTTCTTGAGTTGCTTCTGTACCTTAGATTCGACGGCCTGTATTTCTGTCACTCAGGCAATGATATTTGTTTCTCTTATTGAATTGCAGCTGCATGCCACTTTGATGAATGCAAGGCATAGGAAAAGGTTCTTTTTTTTCTGCTTCTTTCCCTCTTTTGATCGAACGATGTGTTGTGTATCTAATCACTTTCTTTTAATATCACTAATTATGGAGACAATTGCTCAGGAAGAAGAGAACAAGAAGGTATGAATCGTTTGATGCGCGGGACATCTATAAGCAATATGGATCTGTAGAGTGGGGCGAGTATCTGATCCACGAAGCTCATCTCTCTCAGAGGTTTGCATTTGATGATAACGGATATTACCATTGCTGCACTTCGGTTCCCTTTCCTGAAAGCATGCTAACAGAATGATTACACTGTTGACTCAAATATTCAGTTACATAACTTACTGTAAGAAGAAGGGAGTAAATTAGAGTACCATTAGCTGATGATATTTGAACATGTTTGAAACTTGCTAGGTTGTGTTAGTAGTATTTCATTGCAAATGCACAGCTCTTAGCAGCGATCTAGGAGTTTGCTAATCTCATTCACTTAATTGGCCGTTCGGCTCTTGATGTTCGTGCTTCAGCAAATGGGCTGAATCTCAAAGTGACAGAAATGCTTTTGGGTTGTTATTATTATCCTGTGGTGGGCCCCTCAATTTTTGTTCTCATTGGTCCAAGTCCGAAGACATTTATGGATGCCGAACTGTGGACACATATCTCATCCTTAAAAACATTTGATCCAGGAAAGTTTCTTTTGGGTTACTGATTGTCTACCAATGATTTCTTCATGTTTCTTTCTTTCTTTTTTAAACACCTTTATAACAAGTAAAAGACTATAGGTGGAAAGACAAATCGCTCTAATGATCCAAAATGCCTGCATGTGGCATATGATGTGAAACATTGTTACAGTGTTCCATCGCATAAAACACCGTCAACAATCTTATTTGCATCAACAATCCTATCTACTTCTATGAATACGTGGTGTGACTTAAGAAAAGGAACAATTTGTAGATTTGATTAATCTCCTGAAATTGAAAAAAGATTTGTTTCCACTGGAGTTCAGAAGCAAGATCCAGAAGGGTTCCACTCCAGCCCTTGGCTATATTTTCAGCTTGGATTGCATTTTCAACACTGCCCGCTCCAGCGTGCACACAAACTCAAGTGTCCATTTTGTGATTTCGTGTGAAAGTTTTATCATAATCAACATTGAACTTGGATTTATCTTGTCAGTACTACAAAGGTGAGGTTCAGTTGGCAGCAGTTCCATTTTTCTTTTTGTTCTTATGGCAGAGATGTGAAAACGTGAAGATCAGACTTCCATTGGTTATTGAAGTGTTTTTTTTTTTCGGTAAAAGAGGGTTATTTTTTTTAATGAGATAAAAGAGGTTATTGAAGTGGTGTTATTGAACATGTTTTCTCTTTTAATAAAGGTTCCATTACCGATTAAAAAAAAGCGGTGTTATTGAACATGTTTTGATGTGGCTGGGGTTATTTCTGTCATAATACCTTGCAATCAGGGGGAATTGATCGTATTATCCTTAGGGGGTGGGTGGATTAACTGTGTATCCACAACATATGCACCAGGTAAGTTAGTGGTGGCACTCAAACAAAAGACATGGGGAGCAAACCCACATCATTTACCAGCGAACCATTACCCAGGTGGGTGAGATTCTACATGTGGTAGAAATTTATAGTCATCCAATACTTGGCATGTTTATTCGACACATGGCCATTGCTGTATTTCTTTCTTAATTGTCTATATATAGTCCTTTGGGTGATTTCTGAGGTCAATCCACAGTGTAGTGTGGACCACCAAACAATGGCCCCAAACTCAAAAGGTTGGAGAATGTTACAGATAAAAGTAGCAGTCATCATTATGGAAGCATCTCAAAGTCATGGTTCTGCAGCAGGGCATGGGTTCCCAGCGTCTGAAATACCATTGCCTTCAACAGAAACCACAGTTGCAGATTCTCTGAACCTTTTTTTGGTCTGAAATACAGTAACTATTCCATGCTAGATTCATTTAAGAAGGTGAAAGAGGAAATTAAAAAGAATATATTTTGACTTAATCGCAATGAGATGGACATTAGGGTTTAGCATCTGTTTTTTATGTATCCTACCCACAAATTGAGATCTTGCTTTTCTGGTTGAGTGTCAGATTGTCTTAAAGTTTTACAGTTATAGGGCTGATCAGGTCCATTTGGAGCATAGATCATTATCTAAAATAAGCATGGTATGATTTGAAACAGTATCAAGTTCATTTCGATGCGTTAATGGTCTGCCAGTGATGATCGTGATGGTCAAGCCATGTGCATCTGTGGCTCGCATGTTGCTCTTATGGGCGGACCACAGCATTTGACACCAACCATGCCATGTTTGTTTAGTAACCACTAAATCAGATTATTATGGATGCCAAAAAGAGGAATGGAATTATAGTTTACCTTCTCATCTTGACCAAGCATGGTGAACTTTCTTGTTTTTGCGAATTTCCCAAATATATGTGGTGCCTTCAGTTTTTGTCAACATGTTTTCAATTTTCAAACAATTTGGACCCCAGTCATCCTTTCCATGTATCTCCCGAGTCCTGATGAGGCCAAAACACTAAGTAAGCATGTCCCCACACCCCACATGAATAAAGATAAGAGAACTGGAAAAGGTGCAAGTTCACTCCCCTTTGACAGAGAAAAAGGCAACCAAGTCCCAAGCTGAAATGTATTGCATTGATCTCATAGGCTGATAAGTCAGGTAAGAGGTTGCATGTTATCTCACTCTGGTTATTTAAATTATTGTGGAACTTGCATAAAACTAGTCAGGCGTGGGAAGCTCGGATGCCTTTTCTAGACTTTGAGGAGCCCCTGTGGACAGAGTCTCAATCACAGCTAACCTGTAAAGGTGTGCAAGAGAGAGAATAAGAGGCCGTGGGACATCTCCTATTAAATGGAGGTGGTCATATTGTACAATCCAGCCAATATGTGATCAAGTCTATACAGTATACACTCCACCCAGTACGCAATCAAGTCTCGTACTTCTTTACATAAGTAAAAGGAAGACAAAAAAAGTATTGTCCTTCTTCAGAAGATAAGTAAAAAAGCAGCCTCTGGAATTTTAGAGAGGTTGAAAAAAATGGAAGCATAGAGAACCGTACACATTTCAATTTTGTGGTGTTGGCAGCTTTTTCTAGCTGAAGAGAATGGTCTTATTTTAGCAGGTAACCAAAATCCCAATTTTCTGATTTTGAAGATTTCCAATGGACGGACATCATAAAAGAAAATATCAAGGTTGCTTTTTCGTGCAGCTCCTTATTTGGTCATTTGGTGTCCATACATTACTCATGAAAAGGCAAAGCTGATTTTTTTCGATAGAGAGGATTTAGATTTATTATATAGGGGTAGAGATGCAGGATTTTTCTATTAAAAATAGAAATCTGCGAATATTGAAATCATCTTGCCGCACAAATGCACCATTCGAAAAAACCAATTTCTATGACACCTTTATCATTAAATATATGAAGAGATGACATGGCGTTCTATCGTGACAGCCATGGCCATGTACTACAAAGAGGTAATTGGGAAAAATCTTCCAATGGAGGAGGTTTCACCAAAATTCAGTAAAATTGTCTAGCCTGCTGCCTGTTCCTTACCCTAGCTCCTTGGTCGTCTTAGAATTTAAAAGGATCCTGTCATTTTATATATTCTTCCAATTTCTCATCGGCATCGTTCCTTGGGCATTGTTTGGATGCTTAAACTTCATTACCCTATAATTAAATTAAGTTACATGTAATTCTAATTAATGTAATTGTTCGTGACAAAGAACAAAACAACATGACTTAGTATATAGCTCAGCCTATCAAAAGCATACACCTACACCAAGTTACCTGCACTCAATTTACAGAGATCCAAATGGGCCCATGGTTCCTTGGAATCCCCATGCCAAAAGTACTAGTTAGTTGCATGATGGGAGAAAGGCAACCACCATTAAATAATGTAGTAGTTGGAGGCAATTTGCACGCCTGGGTGGTTCTGAACACCGAAAGGTTCCTTTATCAGGGAAGCAATGGAAGTTGACAAAAAAAACTTGGAATGATTTTGGTGGAATTTTGAAATGAGAACGGGCATGAAAAGGTATGGTAGCCCAAGGGTATGATGCAATGTCACTGAGTACAATGCCCCTGATTTCACACGTGCCTTAAGCCACAGCTCACAGGCCTCAGGCTCTAGTGCTTACTGTGGGGGACAGGAGAAAGGGAAAAGGGGAAAGGAAGTCATCACCAACTTGTATGATCAGAGTATTTGTATTTTAATACTGTGGTTAAATCTGGATGGTCCACTCAGGTTGTGTGAGTCACATATCTTACCATAAATTGATGGGGTAGAGGGGAAAAAGGGCAATGGTTCACACCCAATTTGCATAATTCTGTGGGAGTTTTCCAGACCCCATCTGCTAACCGACCTCAACCCCACTCAATCTGGTCTTAGTTGGGTTAACCTAATTAATAAATGGGCCGGATTTGGATTGAGTCCACACATGCTATGGCACTAACCAAGCCCAAATGAAAACAATACCAGATTTTAGTTTTTTTTTTTTTTTTTGCCCTTTATTTTCAACTCCCATTTTTTTTTCTTATCTATTGATTTTGGCTCTTAGCTTTATTTCATTCCATCCCTCATGCAAACAAAGCTTAGTTTTTGCTTGTTAGTGTTTGGCATTACTAAAGCTTAGAGCGGTAATTGAATACTAAAGACCAATCTCTGATAGCTAAGATGGACATCCTAATTGTAGATTTAGAAATTAAATGGTTCAGATCGATCTAGGATAAATGGTTTCTTTGATTTCCAATCCCTTCTCCTCTTCTTATTCACCAATGATGGGTTACTTAAAAAAAAAAAAAAAAAAACAGTTGATGGTCCAAGGGTATATGCAGTACAACGACTCATCCTTGTTGGGATTTGTTACCTCTTGAGTGAGATCCTCTTCTCATTCACCAATGATGGGTTACTTAAAAAAAAAAAAAAAAAAGGAAAAAGAAAAAAAAGATGGGTATATGCAGTACACCGACTCATCCTTATTGGGATTTGTTACCTCTTGAGTGAGATCCATGTCTTGCTGGACAATCTCTAGCTACTTTAGAAACTTATCTTAAAAGATATTTTAAAAAATTTATCTTAAAGAGAGATTACAGCATTTAATTAAAACCCAATATTAAAAAATCAACGTAGATTATACCATAATTAAGGGGGTGCATCCTTATTGGGATTGCCTTCTTTTATGGTCCATCTTTTATCAAGGCCTTAACAATAGGAAACTACTAGCAAAAACCCGTGGATAACCACGAAACCACCAAATGCACAGACTGATATGAATTATTTTTAATAAATTTATTAATTAGTAAACTTGTGAGTCCTTTTTTTGTTGCTAATTTGTTCTTTATGTTTTTTTCCAAATGTTTTATTCTTTAGGTGAGGCATGAATTGATTAAGAAAGATCAAATGATCATATAACTAACAAATTGACCTAATATATTTAAGTGGGACCAAGATGAATGGGGTCCATCATCTCTATTCTAACCGTCCATAAAATCATATGATGCGGGCTGGGACCCATTAATTGATTGATAAAGATCAAATGATCATAGACCTCTCAAATTGACCAAACCTAACCTATTTAAGTGGGACCCCCAAGATGAATGGGGTCCACCATCTATATTCTAACCATCCATAAAACCATATTATGCGGGATGGGACCAATGAATTGATTTAAAAAGATCAAATGATCAAATGATCATAGACCTCACAAATTGACCAAACCAAACCTATTTAAGTGGAACCCCCCAAATGAATGGGGTCCACCATCTCTATTCTAACCGTCCAAAAAAGCATATTATGCGGGATGGGACCCATGAATTGATTTAAAAAGATCAAAGGATCAAATGATCGTAGACCTAAAAAATTGACCAAATATTTTTAAGTGGGACCCAGATGAATGGGGTCCACCATCTTTATTCTAACCGTCCATAAAATCAAATGATGCGGGCCGGGACCCATGAATTGATTGATAAAATAATTTTAATCAAATCACGAAGGTATGACAGAAATGTCTTGCTAGATGTGTAGATGATATCCAAATGGATAAAAAACAGAGATCTCCCCTGAATCACAATGGGTCCATGTAAGTTTGCACCCATTTTGACCAATTGAGCCCACAATCGACCACTCTATTTGTTTTTTTTTTTTAAGCCATTAAAATTTGTGGGTTCCTGTTGAATTGGTTAGGATGATCAGTGGGTCCCAACCTTGACAGTGATGTAGGCCCCAAGTGGGCCCCACAGAGAGCACAGATTTCTTCTATGGAATTAAGGATTATATTTCAATCCTTTATAATTTGGGATTTTCCTCTTCCCCATTTTGTGTGGTTGTCTTGGAAGTGAAATTTTAGATGGAGAATGAGAGATTTTAGGGATTGCATTAGCATGGAGAAGGAGAGATTTTAGGGAGGAAGAGATGGAGAAATTTTAGATGGAGAATGAGAGATTAGCAAAATATCATTTTAGGCTGGCTGCTGCCACGTGTCCATCTCCAAGACATGCCAGGTGTCCTCCTCCAGGAAGTATATACATCCCTTTAGTAATATAGATATACTTAGGAACATTTTTATCAATGTATATGCCTTGAATACCTTTTGTCCTCTAAATCTAATCCCTTTCATCTCACGAAGTAGTGGCTTTGAGGCAAAGAGAGGAAAAAAAACATCATAATAATATTAGGTATAGGTAATGCTTGTCAACCCAAAGTGCCAAACTCAAGCTTTTCTTAGTTGGACTTAAAGTAGAAAATCAAGACTTAGCATGATCTTGATCTTGATTTAGTACAATCAAGTCCATTTTGACAATTCAAGCCAACCTTAAGTCTGGCTAAGCTCAGCTCAACTTCAAGGCAACTCCTTTTGCATAATGTTCAACTTCAAAGTTCAACCTGAACCTAAAATCGGCTCGGCTAGGCTCATTTACATGCTCAAAAAGATATAATGAGAGAGAGAGAGAGAGAGAGAGAGAGAGAGTCTATCAGTTTCTTCCTTGTTTTTGGGTGATATGTGAAGAAGTGCAATGGGGGTCTGTGAAATCGTGTAATTAACAGATTTCTGCAGCTTTTAAGTCCAGGAATTATTGGGGGTGTGCTTCTCTCGGGGTGAGTGCCTTTTTTCTCCAATTAGAAGTTTCCGATCAAAAGGTACTGTTTTCTTCTTCAACTGTTCCCTCCTCCCACTTTGTTGTTTTTTTTTTTTTTTTAATTAAGGCTCTCTTACATTTATCCATTTGTTTTTTCTTTCTACTTTTTCTGTTTGTGCTTTCTGCTTTTATTCTTCTTATGTTTGCTCTTCTTCAGAAAGTTAGATGAGAAATAGGAAGCAGGATATGGATTTTTAGTTGAATGTGCTCTGGGTTTAATTGGAATCTGTTGAATTCTTTTCATTTTGTTGGGACATTTTTTAGTTTTGTTTTTGAGGAATTAGTATGAGAACAAGGGGCTGTAAATGGGTCTGTAAACAGTTCTGAGAAATACCCATGAATGTTGTAGAAGATTAGAATTGAATTTACTGAAGTTTTCAATTTTTTGGGTTTTCTATTTGGAAATTGGAGCGCAGTTGGGTTTGGAACTCTCTTGTTCTGTAATGGGATATGATGAAAATCCATTGTTTTCGGGATTCGGTTGTTGTTCTTAAAAATTAGACTGCTGTGCTAAATTGGAATCTGATGAATTCTTGAAATTTTCAGGATTGGGGTTGTGATTCTTGGGCAGGTTGGCTGCATTAGAGTTTGAAAACCCCTTCTCATCTTATGCCCAGACGGCATTGCAGTATAATCTGATGAAATTTCTCGGGCTATCGGTATTTGGGTTTGTCTCTGTTGAACCAGTAGATTGCATTTGAGTTCATAAACACTCCTGGGCTTCACCCAAAAATTATCAAAGTGGAATCTGATGGAACTCGTTGCCATTCTGGGATTTGGGCTTGTTTTGTTTGGGTGTTTCGAGTGATGGGTTGTCTGTATTCAAAGAGTTGTATTGGCCGTGTGCCATTTTATCCAAGAAATTGTAGGGTTGAGAAGAGGGATCAAGCAAAAGCGGTTGGTAATACTGCATCTTCTCCTGGTTCTTCATCTGGGCAGGGAGGAGAAAATGCCGATCAGTTGCATCAGTTAAGTGTTACTAGGGAATCTGACATTGCTATCAATAGGCTCTCAAGGGTCTCATCACAGTTTCTTCCTCCTGATGGGTCCCGCACTGTCGGAGTTCCATCGGCAAACTACGAATTGAGATATTCGTACTTATCCCAAAGAGGGTTCTATCCAGATGCTCTAGATAAGGCAAATCAAGACAGTTTCTGCATACACACCCCATTTGGAACAAATCCGGATGATAATTTCTTTGGGGTATTTGATGGCCATGGAGAATTTGGGGCTCAATGCTCACAATTCGTGAAACGGAGGTTGTGTGAGAATTTACTCAGGAACAGTCAGTTTCACATGGATGCCGTTGAAGCCTGCCATGCTGCATACTTAACGACGAATTCACAGTTGCATGCAGATAGCTTGGATGACTCTATGAGTGGGACCACAGCAATAACAGTGTTGGTTCGTGGCAGGACGATTTACGTTGCGAATTCAGGTGATTCTAGGGCTGTTATTGCGCAAAAGAGAGGGAAGGAAATTGTGGCTGTGGATCTTTCTATTGATCAAACTCCTTTTCGTGCTGATGAGCTCGAAAGGGTTAAGCATTGTGGAGCAAGGGTTCTAACATTGGATCAAATTGAGGGGCTGAAGAACCCAGATGTGCAGTGCTGGGGTACTGAAGAAGGTGATGACGGTGATCCTCCTAGGTTGTGGGTGCAGAATGGGATGTTTCCCGGCACGGCATTTACGAGGAGTATTGGGGATTGCATTGCTGAAACTATTGGGGTTGTTGCTACCCCTGAAATTGTTGTTTTGGAGCTTACACCAGATCATCCTTTCTTTGTGCTCGCTAGTGACGGGGTGTTTGAATTTCTTTCCAGCCAAACTGTGGTTGACATGGTGAGAAAGTCCTTGATATCTTATTTTTCTAATGGTTGTGTATCAAGATTATTACTATTTGTGGATCTCAGGATCTGATTTTATGATTTTTAAAGCTGAAAGTAACTCTAATGTTCTTACAGTTTTTTAGTGGTTCTTTTGCTGGTTATTGTTGCTTGTAAGTGGTGCTCACCTGTTTGATAGTTGGAGATGGACACAAGTTGTCTAAACTAAATCAAGAGATTATAAACCTGGATGACTTAAAAAACATTGATAGTTTCTTACTGTTTCTTTTGCTGGTTATTTTACTTATAAGTGATCCCCACCTGTTTGATAATTGGAGATGGTCACAAGTTGTCTGAACTAAATTGAGAGATTACTAACCTGCATGAGTTATATATATAAAAAAAAAAAAAAAAAAAAAAACATGGAGAGGCAGAGAGCTGTTTCTGGTTTCTTCCTGATTTAATTGTGTTTGTGATAATTTTTGTATCAACGTATCTTTTTATAGATTTTTCATTAATATATAATATGTTACCATCGAACTTGAACTTGTTACCTTTGTTGGCTTGGTAAGAACCCATGATGTGGTTCATAAGCATTGGATAATATATTATAACCTTTTGAGTGTTGTTTAGGTTAGCATAATAATGTAAGATATATGTTCATATTCATCTGAGTGCACCACAATAGTGGTGCATCCCTTTGAAATTTACGCTGTTGGTCCACTCAGAGTTACGTTGGGTTAAAACATTTGCCTTTGAACGGTCATGTTCTCAAATCACCTGGAGCAAAGTAATATTTACCCATAGGACGATAAAATTATTTTCTGTGATTTTTCCCAGGTTCAAATATGGATTTTGCTAGCACTTTTGAGATGCTTCGAGGTGTGTGATGCTTGTGGGTCAACTTGAGGAGGAGCTCTATAGCTCTTATAGCAGGTGCAGCAATGCATGAGGAAGATCTCCCTCCTTTTGCAGATTGATTGGGTTCCATAAGCTACTTTTTTTTGCTATTGTTAAAAAAAAAACTACTATTGGTCTTCCAATTGAAGCAAAACCCAGTTCACCTTCCCTTGGTCCCTATCATTAAAAGTTTCAAAAAACAAAAGGGGAAATATCTTCTGGAAACAAACATATCTTTCTCTTGGGGCTATAATTACTCTCATCAATTCCATTCTTGAAAATTCTCTAGTTTATTTTCTTTCTATTTTTCCAAATCCTTAAGAGTGTTGCCAAAAAAGTATTTTTAAAAAATCTGAAGAAATGAGAAGCTTCAATTATTAAAGTTGGAAGACGCGAGGAAATCAAAGGGGAATGAGGGATTGGGCATAGGAAATGTTTTGGGCTCTCAATTTTTAATAATGGGGATGGAAATTTGGAGAGGAAGGGGATGCTTTTGGAGAAAAGTCATAACGTCATAGCTTCAAAATGTGAGAAGAAGAATAGGGATGTGATAAGGGAAGGGGTCAATATCATTGGTAAGGGGTCAAAGCGTGGTAAGAAAGAAATCATGCAGTTGGAGGATGAGACAACTATAGTGGGGAAATTATTGAAAGAGGGTAGAAAATTTTGTAAGCCTGATTCCCTTGAGATTTTTTTAGTAGAAATCTATTTGGCATTCTTACTTTTGATCATTTGGTTCGTTTTCCAATTACAACACTGCACTGTGGAGACCTTTGGGGAAAAAAAACTGAAAACAGTGTGGAGTTGTTTAGCCCCACCTAGAGTTAAAGCTTTCTGTTGGACTGCTTCAACAACCTCATTGGTTGGTGTTTTCTCTCCTCTCCTTCATATGACAATGGTATTGAAGGTTGCTATGGGAGTCCTCTCCTATTTGAGGCCGAATAATACGGAGAATGGTACCTCTGGAAATTGCATGGGAAATTTGGATGGAAAGAAACAATAGTTGAAGGGAAATGTTCTATAATGAGTTCATTGGTGAACACTATTGAGCCGTGGATCAGGCAGAGTTCCGCTGGTGATTCTTGCTTGGGTTTGGAATTTGATTTTAACGTTGTTCCTAATGGCTATCTAAAATAGGTGAAATTTTTTGATCTGGTATCATCTTGGCCAGTGGAGACTTCGTACAAATGGGGGCTCCATCGGGAAACTCATTCCTTTGGGATTGGTGGAACAATAAAGGATGACAAAGGGTACTTCATTTAGCTACCACAGTAGTGTTGGAAATTCCAATAGAGCAGAAATTGTGGCAATTTGCAGGATCCAGAATGCAGAGATCCCAAAGGTTGTGGGTTTCATAACAACAGCTAGTAGCACAGTTGGAAGATGGTGAGTTGCAACCACAAGGTTGTGGGTTTGAGTCACGTAACCTGTCCAAAAAATGAAAAGCCTTTGTGATCTGATATTTTGCCTTTATCATTTGCTTGTGCACAGCTTGAGTAAAGGAGGGTGTGAGCCAACGGCCTTTCATTGAGAACCTTGACCATTAGAGGGATCCAGCATGCAGAGATCCTGAAGATCTTTTTTATTTTTTATTTTGCCAAGGAGAGGTGAATATATTAATGATCAAAATGAAGCAGACATAAAGAGAAAGCACAGTTCAATAAAGAGATCCCAAAATTATGGACAACAAACTTTAATTAAAATATAAAGAGAAAGGACAGTTGAAAACGTTCAGGTCCAATGAGGTAATGGACATTTGAGAGTGTACAAGCAACAAAGATAATATAAGAAACATAACCACATTCAGTCATCAAGTTTCGCACAAAGGGGGAACACTGTAGAAGATCTGGTCTTGCTTGAATTTATGCTTCTGAATTTCCTTCCCTTGGAATTAGATTGAGTTTAATATCCACTTGCTTGAGCACTGTAATTTCTTTCATCACAACGCGCTGAGGGTGATTTGCTTGGCCCTTCGCCCAACAAATTGTGCTTTTTAAATCACCTTCAAGCAACACTGTTCCTTGAAGCTTTAGCTAATTCTTCAAGGCTGGGATTTAACAAAGCCCTAAAACATGATAACATATTCTCTGTGCTCATTCTTTATACCCCTGTCAATTTGTTTTTCTCTGGATTACTGCTCTTCTGTGCTTTGGTGTGTGGACTTCCTCAATTTGTTATGGGTGAATGCTTCGTTGCACTGAATTGGATAAGCATGGAACGTGAAAAAATATACTCTACAATGATTTACTTTCTTTTTTTGTCATAAAATAATCGTGTACAACATTGTGATATGACACGATGAAGAAATATACTCTATTATAATTTACTTTCTTTTTTCATCATAAAATAATCGTGTACAACATTGTGATATGACACGTTGAAGAAATATATTTTGGCAATAACATCTCATCTCACAAGTTTCAAAGTTGTGATGTTATTCTAATTAGTATTGCACAATGTTCATGGAATGTAGTTAGGGCAGAGAATGGTATGGCTGACATTTTAGCCAAGATATGGGTGGACAGGGTTGCAAATTTATGTGCAGAAGTTGGTTAGTGTGTTCTGCTTATGTGCGTTGTGGTGCTGTATCTTGTCTGCTTTTGGTATAATCCTTTTATGCCTTCATTGTTGGCGTCCTTGGTTGTAGGCTGTTGCCTTGCTTTTTTGTCATTATAATAAAATTTTACTTGTCACTGATCATAAAGAAAAAAAAATCATGGAATGTGGAAAGCAAGAACAATACTTGAAAGGAAGTATTGATGAGATACTTAAGATTATTACTGATCTGAAGTGTCAGTAGAAAGGTGGGTTTTCAGTCTTCGTCTAAGATAACTGGTTCAGATCATCATATGCTTTCCGTGTATGCTCTCTTCTTTAATTACATTTATATGTTGTCTTTCTTGTTTGTTTGTGTACGCTTATCTTTAAGTTTTTCTTATTTATTTGGTCTTTTTTTTTTTTTGTGACTGGATTTAGGTTTCAAAGTTTAATGATCCTCGTGACGCATGTGCTGCAATTGTTGCTGAATCATATCGACTTTGGCTTCAGTATGAGACTCGTACAGATGACATTACAATCATAGTTGTGCATATTAATGGTCTCACTGGTGTATGATGCCTGCCTTCTATCATCTATTGGTTACTCTTTTGTGCTTTTGTGTTCAAGCCATTTCATTTCTGTGTGCATGTATAGGATTTTGTTTCTTTTCTGCTTTATTCATTCCATTAATATTGCTTTCTTATAGTTCTCATCTAGCTGGTTTTCAATTTGTTACAGACAGGCTCTGTTCGACCGACTACAGATGTTGCCATAAAACCTTTGCCTCAAGTAATAGAGGCAACTGGGTCTGAATCTCCTTCTGCAGTAAGTTGGTCTTCCAGGAACCATCGTGTAAGGCATGATTTATCACGGGCACGTCTTAGAGCTATCGAATCTTCTCTTGAGAATGGCCGTGTTTGGGTTCCCCCATCTCCATCAAATAGGAAGACCTGGGAAGAAGAAGTAAATCTTGTCATATTTCCTAGAACCAACATATTTGCTGAAAATGTTCTGAATTCTTATATATAGAGTTGTTTGCTTCATTTTACATGTGGGAATTTGTTTAGTTGGACACACTGACACATATTGTTCATGTTGCAGGCACATATTGAGCGTGCATTGCATGATCACTTCCTATTCAGAAAACTTACTGATTCTCAATGCCATGTTTTGTTGGATTGCATGCAAAGAGTTGAGGTCCAGCCTGGGGATGTAGTTGTGCAACAGGTTATTAATCTTTCACTGCTTGACATCCATGAAATAGTCATAGAGCAGTTCTTGAACGAGAGAATACTTTTATAATGCACTCATGATGATTGTATTATGATAAAATTCAATGGGTTTGACTTGCAGGGTGGCGAGGGTGATTGTTTTTATGTTGTTGGCAGTGGGGAGTTTGAGGTCTTAGCCACTCAGGTTCTCTCTCTCTCTCTCTCTCTCTCTCTCTCTCTCTCTCTCTCTCTCTCTCTCTCTCTCTCTCTCTCTCTCTCTCTCTCTCTCAGATGGTGTTAAAGGCAAATTTTTTCGTTTTTTGCTTCCTTCCTGAGCTTCTCGCCGGTGGGAGTTTTAAATGGTGCGTTTGTTTGCTATTGAATTGCTTGGAGTAATATGCCAAACAGATGCAACATGGTTATGCCGTGTGTGTCATTTAAGTTGCACAACTTAGATGACACAGATACAAAAAAACATTGGGATATAAAACTTAGATGACACAGACTCCTGTTCTACATATATAGAAGAGGAGTCTGAACCAATACAAAAACATTGGGCTCCATTGATTCAACTTAATATTTGACTTAATGTCTATTGTAAACAAAAAATAATTTGAAAAAAAAGAATATGGATAGAAAATGTCTAAATCTTACGTTTTAATCAATCAAGTAATAAAAATCAAATATTTTATTTTATATTTTAAACAATAAATCATGTAATGGTGATTTGTTGGACCTTGGCTGTTGCTCAACTGATTAAGGGACATGTAGTCTGTGAGGGTGTGTGAGTTCGAGTCCCTTGCAAAGGGAAATATTTTTTTGTTAGTTACAAATCATCATTTAAATTAATATTAAAATAAACAAGACATGCATTAAAAAATCTGACCTGGGAATTTGTATCAATTTGTGATACATTGTTAATTCTCTGTTTGATTCATCCAGGAATTCAAGCCTTTGAATTCAATACACCCTGAATTCCTAAAATTCTCTGTTTGATAGGTTACAAGAATTTCTATAAAAAAAAGAAAACCGCAAGACATTAAGGTTGAATCAAGCATAATAACCAGATTAAGATTTTTATATATTTTGCCACATCCATCTTATTGGCAAAATATCAATCTTCCATGTGAGCCCTGCATATGCCTCAAATACCAATGAATGCCATATTTTGGGGTGTTTTATAAAAGGATCTCAAAAAGCAACTAATGTAACACCGTCATGACCTAGCTGCACCCATTTATTTTATAGTAAACATCATCATCACCATCATTATCAAAACATTGTAAGCAATGATATTAAATTATTAAATAGTTTTTGAAAATGAATTAAATACATGCGAATATTTAATAGTAAATGTAGAAAAATGCTCTGGGGTATAAGGATGCATGTGTATCACCTTCAATCTTCTTTTAAAAGAAAAGAAGGAAAAATGGAGTTTGTGCTCCTCTCTCTTGAAGGAAACTCCTTGCAACTTAATTTCCCGCATTAATAGGTGAGTGCCCCATACAATACTCTGAATTTATCATACAACCAAACCAAGCCATGCCAGAAGGTGTGATTCATCTCGCATGGAAGTGAATCACTCCTTGGCATGCTTCAATCTGACAGTGAATAGCACTTGCTCTTTGGGCTCTTAACTTGTCAATTTGAAAGGTTAAAATCTATTGCTTTTCCTCCTGACCAGTGGGCACCACTGTCTAAGCTCCAAAAAGTAGAGGTTTTGAAGGGGATTATTTTTATATGATTCACCAGAACATTTCTTTTGGAGATTCCATTAAAATTTTATCCATCAGATGTGTCCCCATGTAGTAAAGATATGAGGGTCAAGCTAGTACTTTACCACGATACATATTTGTACCCAACCTGCTTTGATATATAATATTTGGCCCTTTTAAAGGAACATATACTGAAGATAACTGGGTAGATGAAATGACAGGAAAATGAAGCGAAAGAGGTGAGTAAGGTTCTGCATCGGTATACTGCTGAAAAGTTGTCATCCTTTGGGGAACTAGCGCTAATGTGAGTTGCTTATATTAGTAACATTAAGGATTCTTGCTATTAAATAAGGTAGTCACAGCACTATTTCTTTTAACAGTAATTTTGGCCTGCGTTGGTAAAACAGGTACAACAAACCACTCCAGTCATCTGTGCGTGCGGTGACAAGTGGAACTCTATGGGCTTTAAAGAGAGAAGACTTTAGAGGAATTCTTATGTCGGAGTTTTCCAACTTGTCATCGTTAAAGTTGCTTCGTTCGGTTGACCTGCTTTCGAGACTTACAGTTTTACAGTTGAGTCACATTGCTGATTCTCTTTTGGAATTTTCCTTCTCCGATGGACAGACAATAATCGATGAGGTATGCCTTTGTGTCGTGTATTCATTATGAATTATTCATTTTCCTTAATGAGGGAAGGCATGGGTTCTTGGAAGTTAATATTATGAGCATAATATGTTAATTTCTAAGATTTCTGAAATTTAATATGAAGAACTATAGGACCCTGAGTCTCATAAATACATAGTTTTCTCCTTTTAGGAAAAAAAAAACACTTATTACTTTGCTGCCTTCAAAAAGAAAAACATCCAATTATGTGGGGGCAGATATATTCCGGTGAAGATGGGTTGCATTGACGGTTGACTGACGTAGCTAAGATCCGCGATCGAACAATAGATCAATCTCCCGAAGGTTTGATCGAATCCAAGTGGATTCCAGCCACTAGGGCAACCTCACAAGAGGATAAAACACCATAATTGAAGAGAAAACTCTCATAACTCAAAAGATTAATTGAAATAAGCATCTCCATTACAATGAGGCCTAACATCCTTTTATAAAGGAGTTGGCTTGATCCCTAAGCAACTATATTTCCTAATATATCAATCATATCTAAAATAAAAAGGAAACTAACTAATATTAATCATAAACAAACCAAACTACTAAATAATATTTCCTAACTAAATGGATGTTCCCTTGGGTCTATGGACTGGACCCAAGGGGTTGGCCGACGTATTGTGTGGCCTGCATCATTGAACCAATCTGGTTGTTGGAGTTTGAATTCCATTGCAATTAGTGTTATTTTTTCTTTGCTTGTTCCCTGCTTATATGGTCACTTTTTTGTTGTATAGTTCCAAAATTTACCCAAAAACTAATTTATCCTGTTGCCTCTTGATTAGTTTCTGTGCATGGGGCTTATTATTCAGTGTGGTACTGCATCTTCTAAAGTTTGCCACTATACAATGTGTAGCAGGCACAAATTAGCACCTTTACTAGCATAAAAGCTGATTTTATTGTTTATGCTTGAAATTGGAAGTGTATTTGGTATTTATACTGTTAGTGCACTTGCACACAAAATTTGAGGAAAGGTCACACAGTTCCTGGCTTAGGAGTGATCTAGCCTGTGGTGCCCACCTGGCCTGCTTCCCATGATCAATCTAAGCCATTCATCCTCATTAGTCATTATTCCCTTGTGAATTATCACCAATCCAAACTTGACGCCTGTCCGAGTTGTGTGGGCCCTTCAACAGACCATGCAAATTAGGACCTCCAACTCACTTTATGTAATGGCGAGGACTTAGACAACTTTGGATCCCTCAAATTAGTATCTCCCTTTATCAAATAGTTTTCATTTTTTGCATATAGGCTGCCCATAAGAATATCTTTCAAACCTCTATCTCCTAGTGATTGTGATGCTTACATCCTGGCCCCACAGTCCTAATCTAGGAACTGCCTAGCCAATACACGCATACATAAAATAGAACTCTTAAAAAAAAGCTAGTTTTTCTTTCAAAAAGAAAATCCTGTTTATAATTGCACCTGTGGGGCCCACCTATGATCAATCCAAACCCCTTACACAGCTATCCCCATGAATTACAAATCATCACAATTTGATGACATTCGATTTGATAGATATCCCCCACGCACACTACACCGTGTCCCTAACCAGCTAAGCAACAAATATTTTGCCGCAACAAACTAGACTTGTTTGTGTCTTAAACTAACTCTAGTAAATTAGTCCATGTTTCCTACCAATTAGTTTTCCTATGCTCAATGTCCTCATGCAGTTGTGTATCGTAAGTCATACTTGACGGGTTCTAGTTTTCAGTTCAATTTGACTGAACTTTAACAGCATGGAGCATGAAGAGTCAGAGAAATTGAAGAATGCACTTTTTCTCTTGTGCCATTGTAGATAATGACAATGTCCATATGGGACTTATTTTTCTCATGTTTGTCATCATATATATGAACATGCCTTGGTGGATAAACTAGCTTTTGAGTTGATTCTATTTATTTATTTTGCAGAATGAATGTCTTTCTGCGTTGTTTATTATTCAGAAAGGACGAGTGAGACTGACATATGATGCAGACACTATAAAAACTCTAAAAATGTGTGGCTTATTGCCTGATAGTCTTGAATGTGAAGATCATGAGCAGAGCATTCATGAATACACAATGGAGAAGACAGAGGGAGGCTATTTTGGTGAATGGGTAATTCTTGGTCAAAACATTGGCTCTTTAAGTGCTGTTGCCATAGGTGATGTAACATGTGCAGTTGTTACAAAGGAAAAATTTGATTCAGCTGTGGGGCCACTAGCAAAGTTTTCATTAGATGACCGCAAGTATGTCACAATATTGTTTATGCAGTACTTTATATTTAAAATTTGAACTGTAACTTTTCTTTATATTTATATCCAAACTATACTCCTGATTTCTCATGGTCTTCCAATGATTTTGGTGCTCTGAAGCTCTGATTAGATATAATGGTTCTCAGGTTGCATTATCGTCCTTTGGATTCTTCGAAGGAATGTGTCACAAATGTTGATGCTGAAAATCTTACAAAAATTAAGTTCTCTGATTTGGTAAGAATTCCATCATTTCTGATGACAATGGGTTTAATCCCTCTGATTTGGCGTCGTCAAATCCATATAGCCGACCCCACCTAGTGGGAAAAGGCTTGGTTTGGTTTGGTTTTGGTTTTAAGTGCTTGTGTTGATGTTGCTAAGAGTGCAGTCTGGAAGGAGGCATCTGAGGTGACTTTTAATGGTATTCATTTTCAGGAATGGAAAGCATGTATATACTCGACAGACTGCAGTGAGATCGGAAATGTCCTTTTGAAGGGCTGTGGTAGGTATAGAATGATTTGCTTCTTTAATGGCTCCCATGATCTCTGAAACTGTGACAATTACTTTCTGGTTTCCTGGTTGAGGATGCACTTGGATATATTCTGAATGCAGTTGATTTGAATGTTTTAGCAGCATAGATGATTGTCCATTCTTTTGTATATTTGAGGTGGCATAAAGAAATGGAAATCAAATTAGGTGGCACACTCTTTATGACATTTACAGATTGATGTTGACGCTGATAAAAATTTGTGGCTGGCATGCAGTATCCCACCTAACATGGTTTCTGGTTTCCTTGATATCTATTCAGACTATTCGCAATCTGGGTGTACATACTAGCACACCTAAGTGTCTCTTCTTTTTTTTCCCTTTTTTAAAGTTCTTTTAGTTTCCATGGACTTTTTTATCAGTAAAAAAACATATTATATACATTCTAGAATGCTAGACAAATTTTCCTTTGTATGGATTTCCATATGCTTACATGTTGGCTTAGAGAGGGCATCGGTAGTAAGCTAGGAAGCACGGACACCTCTTCGGGGCCGGCGTGTCAGTGTCACGTGTCGGACATGGACATGCCAAAAATGGTGTCCTGCTTTTTTTTTTTATATTTTATTTTCCGGACACGCTGGGACACGTTGGGGACACACCGAGGCAATTGAAGTTGCATCAATTGAGTAAACTTTAGATGGAAATTGACTTCTTTTTTGCTTTTTGTATTTTTGGGAATGGAGGGGAAATTGATGATCCTCCCTTTTCTTTGTATGGATTTTATGGAACTATAGATATTTCATGTTTAATGATTATGAATTGTGTTTCAGTTTTGTATTGCTATTTGATAATTTGATATGTTTATTAGTTGGTACAGTGGTACACTCACTGGTACTTGAATTTTTATTTATTTGTTTGCTAAATTGATTACGAAGTTTAAATGGTATTATCTTTTAGTATATTATTATTATAATTATTAAATATTAACAAGTCCCAGACGTGTCCGTATCCTACTTTTTTGAGAAATGCCGTGTCGGCATGTCCGTGTCGTGTCGTGTCCGTGTCCCGTGTCCGTGTTCGTGTTTCTTTGGTAGTAAATTAGCACCAACATTTGCTACTAGGACCAAAGTAGCAGATCTGGACAATTGTATCAATTCATAGTACTTCCAATGTGAAGACCAAGGATCATTTCTTGGCCAATAGTACTGTGAGACTGAGATGTTTTCCTGCTAAGCTATTAGTGGTTTCGTAGTTTCTATGGACATATTGTTGGACATTTTATGCAGCATGTTATACATGCATTAATGTTGTTTTAAGCCTTGTGCAACTAGTGATTTATGATTTAACTTTTCTATCTGACTGGTAATCAGAAAACATGCTGAGCTTGAAAAGGTTTTCGAAGCAACGGATCAAACAGTTTGGGAAGGAAGCACAGGTCTTGAAGGAGAAAGATTTGATGAAGAGTTTGGGCCAGTCAACTTGCATGCCCCAAATTTTATGCACTTGTGCTGATGAAACATATGTTGGTATATTGCTAAATACATGTCTAGCTTGTTCGTTGGCTTCAATACTTCACATGCCCCTAGATGAATCATCTGCACAGTTCTGTGCTGCATCTGTTGTTGTTGCTCTAGAAGAACTACACAAGGTCTGCTGTCTGGAAGTAGGAATCGTTAATTTCTAGTTTTGGCAGAGATTAGGAACAATCTATTTTGGAAAATAACAGTGGTAGAATGCAACTGACTGATTCTCTTGTTTTTGGACTCAGAACAGTGTCCTTTTCCGAGGTGTGTCACCGGATGTTTTAATGTTTGACCGATCAGGTCATATACAGGTTGGTCTAGAATGTGTTTCATCTACATTGAATTCCTTGTAATGTATAAATGTTATCACTAAAGAAAACTTTGAGATCATCACATAATACCTCTCATAACCCATTTGTTCCGGAATTGTAGCTGGTAGACTTCAGGTTTGGGAAGAAGTTAGAAAGTGAAAGAACCTTCACCATATGCGGAATGGCAGATTCTTTAGCTCCAGAGATAGTCCAAGGAAAAGGTCATGGTCTCGCTGTTGATTGGTAAGATGCCTTACGACAGAATCTTTGGTTATAACCAGCTGGGTTGACTTAGTTACCGTCTTTTTGGAAGAATTAGTTTTTCATAGACAGAGATGCCAGGCTTGAAAGACTGCAACAACAAATTTCAACCTGATCTTAAGCTTTGAACCTCACTAGAAAGCATGTTGATTCCAACTATACTTTGATAATTCTTTTCATTGAGAGTCATGTGTTCTAAAATAGAGAAATGATCAAGTCCAACCTGTTGGAATACATTTGTAGCCCAACTCATCTTTTTGCGCTCACTTCTGCTACCTATATGAATTGTGGATGTTGAATGAAAGGGCTTTGTAAAGTTATAGCTAACAAAATTGCCTTCATTTTAAGATCATAACCATCTCATAAGGTAACTCTACGTTATGGCTATTACGATTTAGTTGAAACATTCATTTTACATGCTCTTGATTGAAATTCAATGGCTATGATCATCAAATCAAGTTGAAATTAGGCCATAAATAGTCAACATTGGATATTTCCCATCCAGCCATCCACCATGCATATAGGTTGAATAAGAAAAAAAAGATTTATATAGATTGTGTACGTCTAAAGTTTACCTTCGGTTAATGATCATAACTATCTCATGAGGGGCCTCCAAAATATGTGGCTAGTAGGTGGCTGCAGTGGGCTGTACAAGGTGCCTTGGACTGCTATTTTTGTCCCACTGGTTAGATTTGATCATTCCACTTTAGGGATCCAGATAATGCTATAATTATGGAGATATTTTATATTGTACTATCACATATATTTATTAAATATGACAAGTGATCCAATGTATCCCAAGATACAGTATATTCCCCATGCATTTTTGGACTGCAGGGCCTGCCTCTATCAGAAAACTGTTGGATTTTAACATCTATCACTGATAAATATTGACCCATTTATCACTGTTGATCCAAGTGATGTCATCATTGGATGAATCATTCACAAGCGAACGATTCAAACGAATGACTTAAATCAGTACATCTTCAACCCAGTGGATAATATCTCTATGATATGTTAGGGTCCCTAACAAGGGTGGAGACTAAGATCCAAGGCTTTCCCTTGATTAAAGGTGCACATGCAATCCGAAAAGACAAAAAACTTGAAGGGAATATGGGTGGATACAGATGCAATGGGCTGCACAATTTTTCATTAATACAATTACAAACATCTTATACACATTAAATATTATATGAACACATTATATACTTCACATTGACTGCAAAACTTCCATTTGTGTAAAAATGGGTAATCTGTTGTGGTCTTGGCTGGATCCTTACTCGCCGCAATTATTAACTGGACAAAGAGGGATTAAAATCATTGTCCATGTAATACCCCAGACCCTGATATAGAGGCTAGAATAATAAGGTAAATTTATGTTATTAATGATTTATAATTAGTATACGGTAGGCCCCACTCCAAATTCCAGTAGAACCCTGCACGATAGAGTTCTGATGAAACTTAACTTAGATAACTATTTATAAGACCTCTCTCTTATCTATCTATATATAGCCAGTTCTCTCCCAAGAAACCCAATTGTAGGAAGAGAATTAGAGTTTTGGAGAGGGAGGAAGGAGGGCTAGTGGATTCAGCCAGCAGGTGAGTAGAATTCTTATTCTGCATGTTGTGTTTGATTTTCACAGTAATGATGATGTTCGAATTGATGGTTTCCTCTTATTGGCAACTCTGTGTTTTTTAACCTGATAGAATATGATAAGGATGCTCGTCTTCAAATCTGATTTGGTGTTTTAAAAGAGTACATGCACTGTTCATATGTAGCAGTAACTCTTTGTCGACTTATATATTCCACTTCTGTAATTTAGAATTCATTCCAATGCTTATTGATTGTTGGTAGTACTGTTAGAAGACCATTACTGCTCTGATCACCCAATAATCTGAGAGAAATCATATCAGAACTTAGATCTGACGAATTTCGGCCTATCGAAACCAGTTTGTGTCGACTGGGGATGTGGGACCCCAAATCTTTTCTCATAAAAACCGGTTATTTTGTGCGTGACCTGATGGAATTTCTTTGGAGGAAACATAACAATTTACTCAACTAGTACTGCTGCAGTATTGTTGATA
This sequence comes from Litsea cubeba, assembly GCA_012931725.1. Taxonomy (NCBI): domain Eukaryota; kingdom Viridiplantae; phylum Streptophyta; class Magnoliopsida; order Laurales; family Lauraceae; genus Litsea; species Litsea cubeba. Next base: position 20,455,501 of record CM022945.1, read on the forward strand.
CTCACATCACTGATGTAACAGTTTACAGTTGATCAGCTTACTCTAATGCACTGTTTCGAAATTCAAAGGAACTATGAATACAACTTGCAGTATTGTTATGCTGTAAGCTGCATTTATAGTTCCTTTGAATTTTGAGACAGTGCATTAGAGTAACCTGATCAATTGTGAACTGTTACATTAGTGTTTCCTCCAAAGAAATTCCATCAGGTCACGAAATTCCATCAGCTCACGCACAAAATAACCGTTTTTTATGAGTAAAGATTTGGGGTCCCACATCCCCAGTCGACACAAACTGGTTTGGACGGGCCGAAATTCATCAGATCTGAGTTCTGATATGATTTCTCTCAAATTTCTCTTATTGTGTGATAAGAGCAGTAATGGTCTTCTAACAGTACTACCAACAATCAATAAGCATTGGAATGAATTCTAAATTACAGACGTAGATTTTTCAACTCCATAAGCACAGTATATAAGTCGACAAAGAGTTACTACAGATGAACAGTGCATTTACTATTTCAAAACACCAATCAGATTTGAAGACGAGCATCCTTATCATATTCTATCAGGTTCAAACACACAGTTGTCAATAAGAGGAAAGCATCAATTCGTGCATATCATCATTACTGTGAAAATCAAACACAATATGCAGAATAAGAATTCTGCTCACTTGGTGGCCTGAATGCACTAGCCCTCCTTCCTCCCGCTCCAAAACTCTAATTTTCCTCCTACAATTTGGTTTCCTGGGAGGGAATTGGCTATATATATATAGATAAAAGAGAGAGGCCTTATAAATAGTTATCTAAGTAAAGTTTCATCATAACTCTATCATGCAGGGTTCTACCAGAATTTGGAGTTCTAATCCTACCAAGACTCCTCAAGCATGAGTCGACCTCCTCCATGAACAAGAAGTTGGGTCTCATCCTCTATATCTATAAGAAGTCTTAGAACTAAGGGGCCTACCTTATACTAATTATAAATCATTAATAACATAAATTTACCTTATTATTCTAGCCCCTATATCAGGGTATGGGGTATTACAGTCCATTTCTTCTCGACTTGTGCCCTTTCGATAATTGGGTAAATGGAGGTCCAAGACCAATCCTAATTTCAAAATGTGACTTCTGAAAGGCCTTTTTTCATATATATGCCTGAGGTTTTAGTCAAATAGAAAAGATATTGTTTCCGATTAGTCAGTGTTTAAGAACGTATTGAACACCATGTTCTATTTACAAATATGCAGGTGGGCATTGGGTGTCTTGATATACTTCATGCTACAAGCTGAAATGCCATTTGGGTCATGGAGAGAAAGTGAGCTTGACACATGTGCAAAGATTGCAAAAGGACAGCTGACTCTTCCTCAAACTTTCAGCTCTGAAGCGGCTGACCTTATCACCAAGGTTTCACTCAAACTTCATTTCTTTCCTTTTCCTGTCTCAATTCTGCCATGGTACTTGTGAACTGTGAGTGGGGAGGATTTCTGATCCAAGGGTATCTATAGTATCCTCTGGATTTAAATTTTTGCATGTAGGGCCCTTGCTTTATTCCTTCATGTGGAAATCCACAGACTGAAGGTCCAAAACACCAAATGTCTGGCCATTTTTTCTATTGAACGTGGACTGTATATTTTCTGTCATGTATTTGTTGTAAGCCTTCAAATGGTTTTTATCAGTTTTCAAAACCTGGACCTGGTCTGATTTAGTGGCTCTTTGGCCTAACCTGGGTCAGCTTGCTATACCTGTCATGCTATAATGGAACAATCGCTAACTTATATCAGGCATGGCCGATTCAAAATAAATAAATAAGAATAAGGAAAACTTTATGTCGGGCATGCACAAGATGGTCTGACTTGCTGGCCTGCCTACTCCAGTCCAAACGTGTCCAATCAGTTGGTCAAAGTCCAGGTTCCTGTTGGCTAGACTGGACCAATTGGATAGATTTGGGACTTGATGTGTCCCTAGCCAATGATCTTATAATTCCTCATACATGTTATTATGACTCCATTTGCTAAACATCCTCCTTGTTAACTTTCACAAGCTGCTGGAGGTTGATGAAACTGTGAGGCTTGGAAGCCAGGGTCCTGATTCTGTCAAAAGCCACCAGTGGTTCGCAGGTATTGATTGGGAAGGAATTAGAGAGAAAAGCTTCCCCATTCCTCCCGAAATCACTACTCGGATAAATCAACATCTTGAAATTCATGCAGAGGACTTATCAGGTCCTCTACCTTCACCTTCTCACGATGTGCCTGAGCTTAACACCTCGGAGTGGCTGGAAGATTGGTGAAAAGGCTTAAAACGGGCAGTACTCATCTTAGACAGGTTCAAATTCTCGTCTACAATGTCAGAATCAATGCAAAACCGGGCAAGTGAAATGCTCTCCAGAAATTGGTTCTACCTCAACAATCCACCACCCTTGAGGGCTGATGGTGAATTTTGCTTTTTGTCATTTTGCCTTAAAATTTGAAGAGCTATTATATGCATTTCATATTTTTTCTTGGACACTACACATGATTCACATACAAGAAGTATTGGATAAGTTGCTGATTTCCAGAGTATGCATCCGGCTGTGGCAATTCATTGGGTCTCAATGGAGGTGGGCCATAAATATTTTCATTCTCTGTACATGTCCGTTTTTTGTACCTTATGCTAATTTTAGGGGGCTTTATTATTGTGAGAAACCCTATGTTAGTGGGTTGCCCTGACCACTTTTGATGCATGTTTCAATACCATATTATATCTGTATATGTGTGTTAATTGATATATGATTGAATCTAGCATTTTTTTGGAATTGAACTTTCAAGGATGTTGTGATAGGGCTTTTGATATATTGATTATCCTGCTGTATTTTTCATGACACTACCATGGACAAGAAAATGTTTTAAGCAGTCTCTTGTATCTCGGCTTTTTCCCAGAGTCCCACACCCTTCGTTAGTGCTTACATTTAAACCTCACAAGATCACGGACTAGAGAGAGAGAGAGAGCAATGTTTGTATTATAATGTTACTGTTCTGTTTTTCTTCATCATCATCTTTTTTTCTTTGGGTAAGATTGGTCCCATGGTTCAATGAATGGCCAGATACAGATAGTCTCAGGAGAAAAAAGAAAAAAACGCTTAAAAAACTTAGGGATTGTAGGTATCTTCTCTTTGGCTTTATTTTCTGTTAAGCATGGTGAAAAAATTGTTGTCGCCAAAATCTCAAATATATTTTTCAGCCATTATCAGTTTAGGGGGGGGGGGGGGGGGGGGGGGGGGGGTGGTTTGCGGACACACCCTTAGTTGGGGGGGGGGGGTGGTTTGCGGACACACCCTTAGTTGAGTGGTGTTGGAACCCTCATTTCACGCTCATGCCCATGGGACTCTAGGTCCAATGCCCTAGTACGGCATAAAAAAAAAAAAAAAAAGAGGGTTAATGTTCTCACGTCAATGATGACGGATTGGAAACTAAAAACATGCCCCCAGCAATGGAAACTAAAGACTTTTTGGGGCCTGTTTGTTTCATAATTCCTAGGAATTAAAAGACTTTGTATTTCTACATATGGTTAAAAATGAAGAATCAAAGGTGAAAATGTAAAAATGACCTTCCCTTTTAATGGAAATTGAATCAAGACAAGATGGAAAATCAACACCTATCTATAACAAAAGTAATTCAAATTCTAGGAAATTCAAGTATGCATCTACGTCGTAAACTCTTATCTTTCACCCTTTACTTTTTTAATAATCATTCTGTGGAGCGCATCTGACCGTAAAAACGAACTCACTCACTCACTCATGTTCCTTACCAGCTGAGTCACCGCACCGCTGGGGACATCTTGATGTTTGTAATTACAGGTGTAAAGTAAAGGGAGCGTTGTGATGAGATTTATTTCTAGGGAATTAGTTAGTGGTACCAGTATCCCAAGCAACTAACACCTTGTAAATTTATTAATGCATTTATCAGATTTAGATGGTCCTCACAAACGCCAGCGGTGACGATTTATTACCTTTTATATTTGTCTTGTACTGTGATCATGTTTTTAAACCGGTTGGTGACGACTGGTGATGGTGAGCCACCCTCCCCTCCAGCTTCTAGTCAAGTCGGCCCATGTGTAGTTAGTAGTGTATCATGTTGTTAATTACCTGATCTAACCATTGATCCGATTGGACCCACTATGCATGGACCATGCCAAATGACTTGGCTCCTATAAGTTAAGATGGACCCACGATTATAATACAAGTCTGATGAGCCAAGTTGGGTGGGTTTGGTCGATAATGTTTCCCCTGTGTCCACCCAGGTGGGGTGCAAGAATTACATATCCAAAAAGCTCAAAATCATGGTCGCAGTGTATTTCCAATCGCCAAAATCTCACTCTAACAAGAGCTGGGCTATTTCTATCTCAATCATACTTTAAAAAAAATTTGATTAAAACGTATGTAGAAAAAATGATGAGAACATAGAGGAGAGGAAGTGAATCACATGTTAGCAAAAAAAAAAAAAAAAAAATTTCCTACGGCAGGTCACTTAAAATTTGTGTCAGACTGCAGTGCCAAAAAAAGTTCAAAAACTGAGGATCGGTGAGAAGGTCCGAATAGTTCTCTACACCGGTTACAGACGCAGTGTAAAAGGAACACATCGACATTTGAGTTTTCTATTAGCTTTCTCCAAATTTTAATGAAGACGAAACACTTCCAAACTCGAACTAAATTTACTGAAATGAAGTGTAAACAAGTTAGGAAAAAAGATATAATCGAAGAAGAAGAGGAGGAAAACGCTTACATGATTATATTTAAGTTATTGCTTGTCTCTTCTTCTCTACCCACAAGGGAGATAACACAGGAGTCATCTCATACTCCATTTTCTTCTTGATATCTACTTCATCATCATCCTCCACTACACTCACCTTCTTCTCCCCTCCTGGAAACATCTTGATGCTCCACACCTTAACCGTTCGATCGGTGCTTGCGCTATAAACCAAGAACCCAATCACCACCTTGTCCATCTCCATACAAGCAGCCAAGCACTTCACCGGCCCTCTATGCCCCTCCAACACTGCCAAACACACGTGAAAGCTACTTCCTTCCTCCCTCTTCCACACTCTTATCGTCATGTCCTCCGAACCGCTGAACACCACTCTATCAAGGGTCGTCAAGCAAAGAACAGCAAACCTATGGCCCTGTAGAAATCCCCCATGGTTGTATCTCCCAGACCCATCTTCCTTCTCCCAGAAATTGATGAACCCGTCCGAAGAACCCGAGTAGAGATAGCAAGATTTATGGCAACTGCTCAATGCCAATGCATTTGCAGGAGAAGGTTGGAACCTCAACGTCATTGTTAGTGTGTGGGAGCTCTCTCCATACACCCTTCTCCATATCTTGATTGACCCATCTGAGGAGCAGGTGAAGACGCAACCGTCTTCTTGGTTAACGACGATGGCGTTGACTCGGTCTTCATGCGCCACGAAGGAGTCGACGCATTTTCTATTGGTCAATCTCCAGACTTTTACTGTTTTGTCTCGTGATCCAGTGTAGAGGAGTCCTTCTGGATTGTAGTAGGCAATGCAAGTGATGGTGTCCTTGTGCTGTTGTTGGCCATGGGCCCTTGGAAATGATAGGAGTGCGGCCTTCTTGGGGAGGGTGGCTAGCTTCTTGGACCGGAAATGGTCTGTGGCCGTAAAGGCCCAGACCCGGACCTTGTGATCTTTGTGTGCAGTGAAGAGTGTGTTTCCATAGGCTAAGATGGCATTGACATGGCCGGACTTCACTTTGATGTGCCCGCGCTCCACACACTCCGATTGCCGCCATACCCGAATTCGGTTGCTGTCGGAGCCGGTGAAGACGGCGCCTTTAGAGATGGCGATGGATAAGACGCTGCCGTCGTGACGGTGGAGGGAGGCTAGGCAGTAGTAGAGGAGGGTGGGAGAAGGTGATGTGGGATTGGGGTTGGGGTTGTGGTGGTGAGGAGGGGAGAAAGCCCATGTGGACTCTGGGCTAGAAGGCGCGAATGAGACCATCGAAGCAGAAGAAGGCCTTGTAGGACTCATTGGGGGCTCTCCTTCATACATTTCTTGATGGGATTTGAAGGAATGATGAGAAGGAGAATGTGGGTTTCTTTGATCTTCATCTATGTAGCTCCAAAGGGATTTCTTACCAAATAGATCCATGAAAGAAAGAACAGAGTAGTGATCACTAGTCAATGTTCAGTGATGTGGTAGTATGTCTTAAAAGAGCTGAAAGGGAGGGAGGGAGGGAGAGAGAGGTGTATGGTTTTCATGAGGAGGTATAATGCTATAGGATTTTTGGCCCCTTTTTGAATGTTGTGTGTTGGTTTGGGAGCAAAAGAAGAGGCATTGAATGGAGAATTGAGGTTGAGGAGATGTAACGGTAAATAGTAGTACGTATAGAATGGTAATAGTGAAAATGGGATGATGGTGAATGGTGAATGGTGAATGTGATAAATCATAATAATGGCGGAAGGACACTTCTTTAAGCTCAAGATTTAATGCAGGTAGGTTCTTAAAATGTGCAATGTTTGAGAAATTTCAAGGATCTTCATCATCGCTTGGAGATGACAAGGCAATGTCTCCTTTTGTCTAACCGGTTGAGAATTGAGATGTAATGTCGGGCAGTTGGACCCCTGCTCTTTGGACGGATTGGTTGTTGTGGGCTAAGGTCCCGTAGTCCGGAGTCCTCTATGGCAACTAACACATGGGATCCATATAATTAACAACATGCTTTCTGTGGCCTATATAGAGACATTATCGACCGTCCAAATAAATTTCATCCACTATATTAATATATCCTCAAGTGTTATTTCAAAACTAATGGGTCTTACTTTTCAATTGCACACCATGACAAAATGTGATTGGGCATTGACATGATAAAAAAGAAATGAACTACAATCCAATAACAACCACTGTAGTTTAGTTGATGAGGTACCTCCCTTCTATGAAACAACTTAGGATCAATCCCTAGTGCTACCGCTGATGATGAGGGGATTTGGGTGATTATGAGTATTTACCTTAAACACACACAAAAAAATATATAAATAAATAAATCAGGAGATATCTACATTAAACCCCTTGGTTGATGACCATTCCACCATACATTCACTCATCAATTTCGTGGGGTGTATTAGGAATGTCTGATTTGGGCAATTTTGACCGCTTAATTTAGTTTAGTTAGCATACCATGCGATATTGCAAAAGTTTATCCTATTGTTCGATATTTACATAAATTGTTGATTATGCAACCATGTAAGATTTAAAATTGTGCAATATTGCATAAATTAATTCCTTTTTTAAACCCCAAACTGTACCCGTTCCTCTTTACATGTTTCTTGCGTGCGATTTCCACCTTTTTTACTATACTCTTTTTATCTTCCTACTTCACAGCAAGGTATACGTAGGGTCTTCAACTTTTATATTTTTAGGTGAAAATGTGCTTTATAAAATTTTCATTTCTTTTACTTTTGATGATATGTTTTAGCCCATGAAATAATGTAGATCAATGATCAATCATCTTATACTCTATTTAAAGTGATTAATTAGTTGTATAATAGTATACTAATATTTATATATGTAACTATTTTAGGATAATACATTGTTGTTATACATATTATATTGTAAGGTTATTTTATTTGTTTTTTGTTAGGTTTTTAGGGCTTGAACTTTGCTTGTGTAGGTTTTTGGAGTTCATGAATAAGGGATTATTTTTTGAAATTCCGTTGAACCATGCGATGTGGAGAGACCAAAGCTTTGCAAAATAGTAAAAGTTTTAATTGAGAGTGGGAGGAGGCAAAACAAGAGGGGAGAGAGATGACTTTACTACTGTAAAAAAAAAAAAAAAAAAAAAGAGGAGAAAAGATTTCCAGGTCGGTAATAAAGGGGTACTTTCATGTGTTATTGCGTAAAATAAAAAAGTAAAAAATCACATAAATTTGGGCAATTCTGTCATTTCCTCTAGCATGGGAAAGTCATTTGAACCCAGCATTAAAAAGGAAAAAAAAAAAAACCTAACACCCATAAAATTCTGGCAGTATAATTTTGAGGGATTCAAAGTTGATCAAATTCTGGCCTTCAGGGTATCCATAAATTGTACGAGTGTTAAATTTGGACTAGTGCCAATTTATGAAATATGAGAATATTAATGTAAAGTGGTCCCTAGAAGACAAGTCTATATCTCACTCGAGGGTGGCCTGGTTTGTCCTTACTAATTCCTGATCAATGTAATGTTGATGGAGATGGCCCAGACCTAAGAAGATGTATTTAATTTCTCAGTTAAAAATTTGTACACAACTGATTCCATACCATCAGATACAACAAATCGTAATAATGGGGAGTTTTCTCTTCCGAACATCACAGTCATAGTTAAAACCAGAAGGGTACCACTTTGTTGATGGGCACACGCCTCTTTTCATTGTTAGATGAGAATGTTTGCATGTATATGTTCGTGTATTTCAGGATTTTTGTTAGTAACAACATAGTATCACTTCTTACCCATGGATACCGGTCCCACGGTATCCCATACCAGGCAACGATAGACGGGAATTTAAACCTCAGCAGAATGGTTGGAAAATTCTCCGAGTTGACTCTTGACTCTTTCGAGTCATCTCGTTTTGGCTAAGGGCTGAATTAAAAATAGGGAAGATTCGGCTGAGTCATCTCATTTTAATAAATTATTTGCATTCCAAACCATTAAATAGGCAAATCTAATTTTGAAATAATTAAAGTTTATTTATAAGTAATTATGCATGAAGTTTGGAGTCGGTAATTTAAAAATTATGACCCAAATGTAATTTGAAATTTATTTTTAATCTTTTATGTATAATATTTGGACTAATAAATTATATAATATCTAATATTTTTTTAAAAATTTTCTTATTGTAGTACTTTTCTTGCATATATATAAGTTTATTAATCTAAATTGATTATTATGAATAATGTAAGTAAATAGGTTTTTTATATTTTATAAGTAATGAATTTATTTTTAAAATTATTTTTTAAAAAAATACGACTCTCTTGAGTCTCCGCATTGACTTTATCCGAATCAAATTTTTTTTTGCTTTGGATGAGTCGAGTTCGATTCATGAGTTTCTAGCTTTGCTCTAGAGTGGCGTCTAAATAAAAAGAGAAAACGACAATGCAACAGCAGGCATTGAACGGCCGTGATGGCAGGCCTGGAATGTTAGAATTTTCGTGGGCCACACATAGAAGAAACCTACTTAATTGTGGTTCGTGAGACTAAGATTTGATAAGAGGACGTTGAAGATGGACAACAAGTAAGAGATATGTTAAGGGCCTAAGGCATATATGAAAGGTTGGTCTGATAGGAATAAAGACGCATAGCAGTTCATCAAATCAAATCCCATTATTGCTGAGGGGATGGCACGCAAGTGAAGGAAACCTGTGATGTGAAAACATCATCAGTTTAGTAGGTCACATTTGATTAGGGCAGCGACCAAATTAATGGAACATTATTGCTGAGGGGATGGCACGCAAGGGATATTAAGAAAATTGTGATATATTCCCATCCACTGCCTGTGTAGGGATATTAGTATAAAGCATCAATAGTGGGACCGTATAAGAGGATGGTTTTTCTAGTTTTTTTATTATTATTATTATTTTTTTTTTGTGTGTGTGTGTGTGTGAAATTGCCAACTTAGACTTGGGAGTGCCCCCCCCCCCCCCCTTTTTTTTTTCTCACATGCACCAAATATACGGTTTTACTAAGAAATTTTTTAAAAAATAAAGCTTTTAAAAAATTTAGTAGAAGCTGAAATATATTTAAAAATCAAATTTCAACAAAAAAAATTAGTGATTGTAAATTGCAAGGCCCGTGCAATGTCCAAATACAGCTGACACTACTTTTTTCCTATACTTTTGAAAACAATAAAATGATGATATAGTGAGAAAATGAGATCTCAAAAGACAATCGATATGGAATTTATATAACTTTTTGAGGATATAAGTCACATGTTTTTAGATATTTTATCATGAACGTGTACAAAAAAATTTAAATTTACTTTATTTAACCTATCTGATCGACTTATCAGTCTCCTGGTAGACTTGATCTGCCAGTCAAAAGCATAGTTAAATTGATAACCCGCAGTTTTATAAAAAATAAAAATAAAAACTAAGAACCAGATGAGCTTACTGTTTTAGCCAATTACCACGAACATTATATGTTCACTACAAAATCAGATTCTAGGAAAAAAATTAATTACATCATACCAAGGACATCAGAATAAAAAAACTGAAAAACGATCACTTCATTTACTGACTCTGAAGTTAGTAGTAACGCTAGCATAACAAGCAGTTTATATGAGATTCTCATTTTTCCTTTAAAAAAATGAATGACGCTTCATTGAAATATATAAAAAGAAGAAGAACAATAACAAGAAGAAGAAGCTTGCAATGATAAAAGAAATAAATGTGTTAGAAAATGATCAAGGTTTTTCAATTTAAACCTCATGAGTAAGAGCAATAATAAATAATTATATTCATGCCCTTGAAATACCCTTTTATAATAAAAAAACTTACAAAAGTTGTATATTAAGAAATTAAAAATTATACAGAACAACAACAATTTTACGATAGCAATCTATAAGACCTACCACTAAATTGCATTTATGGAATTATCTTTAGCAATCACTAATATTAGAAGAGCAACAATATTTAGTAGTAGTTATTACATTATCCAACTTGTTATTATTCTTTTAAAAGGGGTATAAATCAAGATCAATACCAATATTATGTCAGAGGTGAAAAATAATAATACTAAGTGGGGCCCACATCTTGCAGTTTATTGGGCAGATCTATATCTATATATATATATCTATAATAATACTAAGAGGCCCACATCTTGTATTTTATTGGGCAAGTGTGTAGTGAAAAAGTACTACACTTTACTCTCTTTTATATAAGGGTATAGAAAATTATAAGCGGGCCATGATGTGTAGTGAAAAGCATTATCATTTTGTTCTTTTTTATAAGAGTAAATATATATAGATAGATAAATAGAGATAGAGAGATAGTGAATACTAAGTGGGGCCCACATCTTGCATTTTATTGGGCAGGTGTGTAGTGAAAAATTACTACACTTTACTCTCTATTATATAAGGGTATGGATATCGATATAGATATAGATATAGATATAGAGATAGAGAAATAATAATAATAATAATGTATAGATTATATTATTATTATATAGGTGGGGCCCACATAAGTTCTTCTATATAGGTGGGGCCCACACAAGTTCTTCTCTTTTATAATCTTATTCTTATTATATAAGTGGGGCCCAAGTTCTTCTTTTTTAAAATGGTAATATTAATATATAGATTATATTATTATTATCTAAGTGGGGCCCAAACAAGTTATGTCATTTTGTTCTTAATAATACTAATAATAATGTATAGATTATATTATTATTATATAGGTGGGCCCACATAAGTTCTTCTCTTTTAGAAGGGTAATAATAATATGTAGATTATATTATTATTATCTTAAGTGGGGCCTACATCTTGCATTTGAGTAATAATATATAGATTATATTATTATTATTTTAAGTGAGGCCCACATCTTGCATTTGATTGGGTAAAAGATTATATTATTATTATCTAAGTGGAGCCCACACAAGTTATGTCATTTTATTCTTAATAATAATAATGTATAGATTATATTATTATTATATTAGGTGGGGCCCACACAAGTTCTTCTCTTTTAGAAGAGTAATAATAATATATAGATTATAGTATTATTGTCTTAAGTGGGGCCCACATATTGTATCTGAGTAATAATATTATTATCTTAAGTGGGGCCCACATCTTTCATGTGATTGGGCAGGTGTGTAGTGATGAGATGATGAGATGAGATGAAATGATGAGATAAATGATGATAGATGAAAAGTTCTCTTTTATAAATGATGATGATGATGAGATGATGAGATGAGATGATGAAAAAAAAATGAAATGATGACATGAAGTAGGCCCCACAATGGTTAGTCAAAAAAAAAAGATGCATCTTTCTCTCTTTTATAAGAGTAGAAATAATAATATATAGATTATATTATTATTATCTTAAGTGGGGCCTACATCTTGCATTTGAGTAATAATATATAGATTATATTATTATTATTTTAAGTGAGGCCCACATCTTGCATTTGATTGGGCAAAAGATTATATTATTATTATCTAAGTGGAGCCCACACAAGTTATGCCATTTTATTCTTAATAATAACAATAATAATAATAATAATGTATAGATTATATTATTATTATATTAGGTGGGGCCCACACAAGTTCTTCTCTTTTAGGAGGGTAATAATAATATATAGATTATAGTATTATTATCTTAAGTGGGGCCCACATATTGTATCTAAGTAATAATATTATTATTTTAAGTGGGGCCCACATCTTTCATGTGATTGGGTAGGTGTGTAGTGATGAGATGATGAGATGAGATGAAATGATGAGATAAATGATGATAAATGAAAAGTTCTCTTTTATAAATGATGATGATGATGAGATGATGAGATGATGAAAAAAAATGAAATGATGGCATGAAGTAGGCCACAATGGTTAGTAAAAAAAAAGATGCATATTTCTCTCTTTTACAAGAGTAGATAGACATAGTACATACTAACGCACACCTACACGACCCACCCAAACCCCTATCCAACTGTGTCAAAGATGGAGAACGGCCGGCTTAGCAGCTGTTTTCATCTTATTGCCCAGGGTTCGAATTCACCTCCCTGACCGGGGTGCCAAAAAAAAAAAAAAAAAGGGCTAAGAATTGATCCTTGGTTGTATGTGTGGCCATACAGCCAAGGAGATGCTTCACCCTGTTTGAATCTTCCTAAAATATTTTTTTACATTAACTTATAAAAAAACATTGAGAAGCTTATAAAAAAAACACATGAATGTGCTTTGAATCTGCTTGAGAGGCATGTGGCAAAAATCAACAATTGGATCAATGGTGGGCCTCACATTGCAATTACACGGATACGATTTTCCAATTAATGCATGCACATAAAAGGCCATGATGAGGTGCAAATGCGAACCACCCAGGCACCGCCCATAAACTGGAGTGATCACTTTTATTTATTTATTTATTTTGTCCCTTCAAATTCTCAGACCGTTATAGTGCTATAATTCACAGTGGCTAGTTTTGATTTTTTATGAAAAAATATTTTCATTTCTATAATGGATAGAGAAATAAAAATAAAAAAAAAAACAGAACCTGTTAGTAATTCGTCAAAGATTTGGGACTTTTTCAAACCAGTTTGTTTATAATCATTGGTTCAATATCAATCTAGAAAGTCCTTAAATTATTTTATCAATGTCGGCCGAAATAACCCTAAGGGTTGGCCGAGTGGTCAGGACCACAGTTCCTCCCTCTTCTGGAGTTAGAAGTCTTGGTATCGACTTTCAGTTCCCCTCTCTTTAGGAACCCTTCGGGAACTGAAGGTTGAGTCCATTTGTGCTACCACTTAGGGGCCACGGGGGCTTTACCCGACTTCTCTTTGGGCCCGGAGAGAATAGCCAAGCCCAAAGGATTGGGAACCCTCCGTTAGCCAAAAAAAAAAATATATATATATATATATATAGAGACTGAAATATGTCCCACTAGACATCAGTGGGCCTTAATTTCTAAAACCTTATATACTTCTCAATTTTTTCTTAAGCTCCTTATATCCTCATTATAAAAGTTTATTTTCTTCTCCCTTGTGTCTTATGTGTGGACCACTTTCACCCTTGTTTTTCATGGGAAGAACCGGATATAATACAACAACTACAATATACGGCGAATGGACTACCACCACATACTCAGTTCCTATCACAAAGGGAGCCTCCGTGGGGCACACGCATAAAAATGGGGTGGTAACTGGTGACACACGATAAGAGGTTAGCAACTTAAGCTTCCGTTTGCATACCCACTACAATGAGGCCGGGCCTGAGGGGGGGGGGGGCGGGGCGCTACAGCCATATGCCCTTGCGTCGTGCCGATCTTCCCATCAGATGCCATATATATATGGCCTTGCGTCGTGCCGATCTTCCCATCTGATCTGGTGTGCTAGTGCTACACATGATGTCAACAAAGAAAATCCATACAAGAAAAAGATCATACTAATTGAAACTTCATTAATTATTAAGCCATTTATCAACTTTCAAAATTATCTCTGTAACACTTACTTCTAATTTTGCTTGGGTTGCATACCCAACTACAATGACATGCATTGTGTACTCGTCTGACACTAATTTAATTGCTGCTAGGCACAAATGAATAAATTTGACAGTTAAAGCTGATGGATCTTTCAGGCAGGTTTAGCTTTTAGTGCGTGGTGTTGATCTATGGTCCAGGTTAGTCATCCTATCAAATCTTGGCGTGCAACAGAGAAGTCATGTAGGGGACTCCTATCAATGGGCCTGGCTGGCCTATTTGTCCTCTATTTAATATACTTTTTGGCCTATGGGTTTGGACTTTGGACAAGACCTAAAAAAAATTGAATTGCTAAAAAAAAAAAAAAAAAGACTAGGCCTGAGCTGAGCTACTACTTCAAATCACATATGGCTGCCAAATGGGCCGGGTCTAAACTTAGTAAAACTGGTTCACAAGAAACTTGAGTGGGACTGTGAATTTGAGTGGCTCAGATCTCAAAGGTGGCCTCCTGAGTCCTGATGTATTTTTTGAGGTGGCCTTGGAGGATCCGGATTCACAAGAAACTTGAGGTTCATCCAATATTAATCTCTCTTTTTTAACCTACTCCAATCTCTCTCACAGCTTCACCTCCGGTCTCTCTCTCTAATAATGGATCAAGGACAAATGAATGGCCAAAAAAGAGAATATGCCCTCATCACAAGAATCCCAAGACCTGGAAATCTCTAGAGAGATTATAGAAAAAAAACGACAAAAGTAATGATAATTAAAGAAGCTTATCTCTACATGTTCAAGCTCTAATACATGGAACCTATGCCGGCCAGGACCCTTATTATAGATTCCTCCATATCCATATACATCCCCATCCCCATCCCCATCCCCATCCATTGCTGACGCGTTCCCTTAACCTCAACTGCCCAAAATTTCAAAACCGATGAAAAACCCCAACATCAACTTTGCATCACATTATTCACAAGGCCCATCTCATTCCATGTACTGAAACCCAATGGGGACATGGTCGGTGCACTTTGTGGCTAAAAAACATGCATGACTCTGACGTTTTGTCCCTTTTCTTTCGTCATGATTTCACTCACGAACAATGGAGCCATTCTCTTGCTCCTTTGTTGACAACTCTCGGCGGTAGGTCACATGCGATGTTCAACTATTTATGATCATGGATCCTTTGCAGCTCTTACAGCATCATGAAAGTTCCCACATGTTTATAATAAAATAGAAAATGTAACAAAGTTTGTGAGATTTATTGGTAACAAATATAAGAGACTTTTTCAAATTTATCGACTTCAATAACTAATCGTTTGTAGATGGATAAAATGAATAAAACTTTTGAATCGACCATGCAGCCTTTTCCGTTTTCGTGTTCCTATGTGCGTGTTTGACAATTAACTAGTTAAATAAATATAGATAAGAATCAACAATTAATCATATTAAAAGTACATAATTTAAAAAAAAATAAAATTTAAAAAAAAAAAACAAAAAATGCAACATCATTCTCCACTAAAAGACAAAATAACTCAACTTTTCTATACAAAAAGTCCAAAAAATTGTACGGTCAAACAACTAAAAACAAAAACACCATCATATAATTTCTTATATTTTATTCTCTCTTGATTTGATACTTTACCTCACCCGACTTCATCAATTCACCATACAACCAAACACGTCATAAAGGAGCTTTTCGGGTGTATTTGTTTGCTGAATTTTGACCATATATTTTAGTATTTGGAACTTAGTATTTAATTAGTGAGATTCTAAAGGTTCCGCATAGTGCATTGTTTATTTTAAACTATAAAATTCATAAAATTCTAGCTTTCAAAAATGTTAGTAGCATTTGACCCTTTGTGAATCAAGTTGGAGAACGCTATATGAGGAATCCAATATCACCCTATGGATCGAAATTCTTAATATCCCGCCAACAAAGAGGACTGCTGAAGAAGCTGAGAGGGCCCATAATCCGAATCATCATTTTAACTTAGTGCTGTCTATGATCATTTATTTGCTTCGAGACATTTCCATTAAAGCATCTGTTAGGACAGCTAGGATTGCCCTGATTGGATGAACTCTATACTTTTTCTATTCCTTACCCCATAAACCTCAAATATATATTAATAATATATGGATGTGTCCAATAGAACTATTTATAAATATACGTGCTTGTGTGATAGAAAGATGCTTGTTCTCTGCTCCATCTCATTGGAGATCCCTCTCTAGTTTCCTAAGCCCCTTGAGTTCTAACTTCTAAGAAGCCCCATGGCTAGAATCGCTTTCGGGGGCTTTGATGACTCCTTCAGCTTGGGCTCTTTCAAGGCCTACCTTGCAGAGTTCATTTCCACCTTACTCTTTGTTTTTGCAGGAGTTGGATCTGCCATAGCTTACAGTTAGTACACTGCTCCTTTCCTGATTCCTCTTTTCTAACTGATGACTGTGGTTTCTATTTCCATTTTCTGTTATGTGATGATAAAGAAAGTTGTAACAATCTAACATCTTATCTTATAAGAACTTTAATGTGAGAAAAAGGGCCGTTCGGTGCATGTTTCAACTTTCAGTACCATTATAGTAATCGTCTGAGTGTCAAAAAAGATTAAACTGAGGTTCTAGTTAAACTCAGTCGAACTCACACCCAACATCTACTGACCCAAGTCAGTTGAATTGGCTAAGTCAAATCGAGATGGGTCGAATTTGAAACAAAGGATGGTGGTCTACTTGTGGATGAAACATTGTTATGGGTCTCTTATCCTCTCAAAATAATCTATTTATCCTCCCAACACCTGAGCAAGATTAGTGATGTATTTGCAGATAAATTGACATCGAATGCGGCTCTAGATCCTGCCGGGCTTGTGGCTATTGCTATTTGCCATGGGTTTGCCCTCTTCGTCGCCGTCTCCGTCGGTGCAAACATCTCTGGTGGCCATGTAAATCCGGCAGTCACCTTTGGATTGGCTCTTGGAGGCCAGATCACAATCCTCACCGGAATCTTCTACTGGATTGCCCAGCTCGTTGGGGCCATCGTTGCTTGCTTCCTCCTCAAGGCTGTTACAGGAGGCTTGGTGAGAAATGTCATGCTTTTACAATTCAGTTAATAAAAAACTCCATTTGTTTGATCGATTGATATTGAATTCTTAGAAATTAATAAAAAAATTAATTGGGACATGAGATCATTAAAGTGGTGAAGAGTGAAAGATGTGTGGTCTAGATGTAGATGAGAGACCATGTTTTGGGGATTTCATTTACCAGGGGATGGGGATGAGTGGTTAATTATTTTCTATTAAAGGAGAGATTATTTCATAGTCATTCTAAATATCTCTATTTTATTTATATTCAGTTGTTGTCTTTTATATAAGAACAATATATGGTCAAATTATAATGTATTAAAGCCGAGGGTTTTGGATTTAATTTTGACCAAATTCCTTTAAATTATGTTCTTTTTTCATGAAGTAGTCTTAATATAAAGCTAAAAATATATATCGTGAGATTTGAATTCATGACTTTTTGTCGATTTAAATTACTAATTTAACTACTTCATCACGCAATACCGATGTGTAATTGTTTGTTAGAGAAAAATATCAAAAGTATTTAGTTGTTGCATAGTCATTTTTGTTAAAGAAAAAGGGACTGTGTCCAAGCACCCTGAAAACAATATTTAAACTTTCTTCCTTCTTTATTTAATACCGATCGAGTTTGAGGGGTATTTATAAAGTTCCAAATATTTCTAGGTGGATGGCCTTGTTACATATGTATATGTTTGTAAGTAATCTAATGGCTGTCATTTCTCCTGTAGGCAATCCCAATTCACAGCGTAGCTGCCGGAGTGGGAGCAATAGAAGGAGTGGTGATGGAGATTATCATCACCTTTGCCTTGGTCTACACTGTATATGCAACTGCTGCTGATCCAAAGAATGGTTCTCTGGGCACCATTGCCCCAATAGCCATTGGCTTCATTGTGGGGGCAAATATCCTTGCTGCTGGGCCTTTCTCAGGTGGGTCCATGAACCCGGCCCGCTCTTTCGGGCCTGCGGTTGCCAGCGGCGACTTCAAGGGCAACTGGATCTACTGGGTTGGGCCTCTCATTGGTGGTGGCTTAGCCGGGCTCATCTATGGCAATGTCTTCATATCATCTGAACACACTCCTCTCTCCACCGACTTCTAATTGCATAACCATTTTTCTTGGAATAACTGGAGGGAGAGTTGTTTTTGTTCTTCTTTTCATCATGGCCTTGTATTGTTTGGTGGGTAATTAGCTGTAAAGTTCTGGTACGGGGCCTTTGGGCTTATTATGGATTTTTTGTGATGTATGAACTGCCCATGGTCCCACCACTTCCTTGTGCGCCTTGCTTCTCTTTTGGCTGTACTATCAACTTTGGGGGCAAATGGCTATTGCCACTCTTTTCACTTTTCTGATAGATTGGCTCTACCTCTCTCTAGTCTCTACCCATACAATTAATTCAAGTGAATATCAGATTGGACCCTGCTCATTAATGCACTTGGTCTACATGCGAGTGACTTTCAGAACATTTGGGGGGCATGGTCCATATATAGAAATCAATTGGATGATCATAGCCAAAGTAAGTAAAAGTTACAAACAGAGGTGGTAGTCATATAACTTTCAATGGTGGGGATGATCCTACCAGTTTGTGATGACACAATTGGGATGCGTCATCAGATATATAAGGGATTGGCTCACAAAAAATGGGTAAAACGAAATGGAAAGCCGCCTCACTTGCCACAACTTTTATTTTTTTTTAGAAGTAACAAGAAGTTTTGAACCCAATCTTATCCTCAGCAGGGGCATTTCTTTACTCTGCATCAATCTACAAATGGCTCAGCTAGCAACTGATTAAATGAACACTAGGATCTCTAAGTGGGTTCACAGGAAGATGTTGTCAAGGGGTGAGTCAGCTCCTTTTCAAAATAGAAAAAAAAAAAAAGGTCAGGAATAATCCATGGTTGTGGCTCTATTGGTTAGGGAGTTGGTAAATGCATGTGTGTATAGAGCTAGGAAGTTGGTTTGTGTGTGTGTGTGCAGGGTGGACCCAAAGTATAGAACTAGGGGGGTCCAAATGAAAATTATTAAAAGAAAATCTTAATAATTTAGGAGTCAAAATAAAATTTTAGCGGTAAAAAATAAAATTTTGACAACTTAAGGGGGGCCATGGCCCCTCTAGGCCTACATGTAGGTCCATCCATGTATGTGTGGTGTCCGAATATAAAGCTAGGGAGCTTTTTTTCTTCTTTTTTTTGGTACCCAGCTTTGGGCTTAGTGGGTTGGGACCCAACTCGGGTGAGGTGAGGGAGCTCTTCGATGGAAAAAATAGAGCTCGGGTGAAGTAAAACAACCCCGGAATGAGAAAACGTGATTGTCCAGGTTTGAAATAACAAGTAATTAAATCTTTTTTTTAAAAGCTAGAGAGTTGGTGTGTATGCAAGTGGGCGTTGGGTAGAACGTCAAAGTCAACAGTAAAATAATGGGCCCCATAAAGGCCACATCACTTTTGATTTGAGGAATAGTCTTTTCCTTATCGAAAGTTAAATTAATTTATTCATAAACTCTAATGCTCTTGCAAGGTTTTAAAATCTCGTTTTAGGCCCGAAACTTTAGAGAGAATATCAAAAACTGCCATTTCTATACCCACCTCCACCATGGAAAGCACTTTTATGCAGATTTACAAATAATTGCATTGTTTAGGGGGTGTTTGGATAATTGTATAATATAATATCAATAAATTTAAATATTATAAAATTTCATTATTATAAAATAAAATAGTGTCATATTATTATATAGTGCCACTTATGGTGTTTGACAATTTTTATAAATTTCAATATAGCTTTGAAGTGTTTGGCAATTTATAAAAAAAAAACCCACAATCAATTGACCCAATGTAGGACCCACTAATTTGTAATCACATGTGTTAATCAATATGGTAGGACCCACTATTATTAGAAAATCACATAATTAAATGTTAAAACCTTGATATTCAAGCAATGCTATTTGATTAATGTAGGTCCACCAAATGTTGATAGCCATAGTGTAATACATTTAATTGTGATATTTTTTTTGTAAAACCTTTTCTAATGTCAAGCATCATTGATGAATCTATCTATAAGAAATCATTATAGGGCCCATTTGATATTGGTAGTCATATTAACACAAGGGGAGCTATCAAATAGTGGAACCCATTTAATGATGACAAACTTTTAAGTACAATCACACAATAAGAAACGCAGCTAATTTTGGTAGTATGTAACCCACCTAATGTTGGTAATCACGATGAAGGGTCCCTAGTGTGACATTAGTAAGACCCTCCTAATATTGAAAATTAACAAGAGATATGTAATTGTGATATGATTATAGGACTCCACATTAAATTTGTAAGCATTGTGGGGCCAATCTAATATTGGGAGTCATAGTTGCAATAAGGATCATTAATGTTAAAACTTATAGTGGGCCACTATAATTAATGGTTGCCCATGAGTTCTTTCGTATATAAAAAAATATTTTGCAATAAAAGATTATCTTATACAGCATATCCTTGAATAATACAGTATGAAGGTTTTTAGAAGAAAGTGAGATATTATAATATACTTTATAAATTATCCAAACACCTCCTTATGTAGAAAACTCTAGGTTAAAGATCCAGCCACAAATATATCCACAGGTGAGCACAACCCTAAGTATATGGCTTTGCTCTAGTTTAGATATGTCTCTCATGGACCCTCTTTGTGAACTCTCATGTGGGGCCCACCTCAGGCCACACCGATGTCGGGGAGGTGGGGGGATCAAAAGATCCAGATAGAATCTATATGTTTTTAAATTTTCAACTTTGGTAGATCATTCAAACCCCTTGATTCATGTACCTAAAGTTTAATATTTTAGAAGACATTATTTTTGTAAGATTCCAATCCAACCGTGAGTAATGTTTGGACAAATATCATATTTCAACTATGGAAATTCAAAGGGGCCAGTAAGTTTGAAGGTGTTGGATTGATCATTTATGGGAGGTTTCAAATGCTTAAAAAAAGGGTTTTGTATGATGTCTCTCATGACTGACTGACGTTATCACCTGAGTTCAGCCATATGTTTTTTTTTTTTGGTAGTGAAGATTTTTTTGGGTTAAAAATATTAATACACACACCACACAGACAGGCCAGTTCCGGTACTTGAGGCCTGGGCCCAAGACCGGCCCAAATCCCACCACATCCTTCAAATTGTATATGTATGTTCAAGCCCAGCCAGAGCTCGACCAAAGGCCAACCCAGGATGGGCTGGACTTAGGATTTTGTTTTTGAACCTATCACAACCCGGTCCCCCATTTTAATGCCTGATAGTTAAACGAGCCAGATATGGCCTTTGACTGTTTAAAGGCCCACCCCGCCCCGACATTTATAAGAAAAAGAGCATACACATTTATTAAAATAGGCATTGACCATTACAATGAACTTTACAAATATGCTGGGCTAAGGCCTAACATTCAGGGTTCAGGCTCATGGCTGACTCTGGTCAAAGAATTAGGTCATAATTAACAGGCAGGGCTTGAGCAACCCATGACCCAATCTGATCCTGACAATGAACAACACCACTGTTCAAAAAGGGTTTTCTTTCATAGATGGCCACAACAGCCAGTCTGTTACTTTAATTAGAATACAGTATTCTCTTCACATGGTCAAATCATTTGCACAATATTTATGGATGGATTGATGAACATGTCATGAACTGGTCGATTTCGATTTGGTCTTAACTTGGCTTATGTCTCATATGTAGGGAAAGAGATTGAGTCCTTGGTCTGTTCAAAGTACCTGGTGTAGTTCTGGGTGGCCCTTGCTGTGGTGACCCTAACCATTTCAAACCACTCCTCTGGATTAGTCTAGGGCTTTAATATTTAAGCTTGTCAAAAGTGATCCAATTTGCAGCTCTGTAAAAGACTTTTCATTCAGCAAAGAAAACCTAAAATCAAGCAAAACGCCAAAACACCAATATACATAATCAGTTTGGGGAAAGTATGATAAAAACTAAATATCTGAAACTTGCCACATTTTGCCATAAAAGAGAATTCAATACTAGAATGCTCATTGGAAATTTTCCAAACATCTGAAACCAAGTCATCTATGCTCTCTTACTGGACTAGGTCCAAGTGTCCAACAGCAATATGACTGGCTCGGCTCAATCAAAATCAAAATTCCAGTTATGCCTTTTTTGGGTTCGAAACGTAAGACCTCAATATCTCTAATTCTGTCACAAATGACACGGTGAATGAATAAATTATTCTTGCAATTGATTAGATGTCCATGGTCTGAGCTGGGCCTGGGATGAGCCCATTTAATTATTGGTTCAGTATTAACCTCATATTCAACTCATAGGCCTGAGAATTAGGCTGGTCTACAATTTGCATAGCATAAATGCATTCATATGCTAAATTTGTTAAGAACTGCACTGGCACAATACATTTCATGCTGTCTAAAAACACAACCCCAAATCCAGCCCATTGTGCACTGGGCTAGGGTTGGACTCTGCTGGCCTGGCCTACAAGTATATATCCATAATATTGAGCAGACACAAGTATATATGGTTGCCACATTGATATGATAAAGAAAAGGATAGGAACAAATTAAACAATCAAGATTCATGAAAAAGTAAGTTCAAATTATGAAAGAAACGCATGCAGTCAACTGGAGGTGTGGCCCAGCACTGTGGGGCCCACTTGGGCCCACCTTTCATCAATGCAGCCCCCTAGATATTCTTTTCATCCCATGATTTGGCATTAGTCTCAATTTTACGCTTTCCGAACCGCCACTCACAGTTAGATTAAATATCAGAAAAATCTAGAATTAAGATATCATTAACATTAAGTCTGTTAAATCAAGGGTCAGGATAATTTGGTGGGCTAAATTCTTGGATCCCCCGTGTCCATGAAGAGACATTTCCATCTATCCTCCTCCTATTGATAAACTTGCATATTAGCGGGCCCCACGAGCTAGATTGTATATAAGCTCAATGAAGTCTTTTTGCAGGAGAGCATTTCAATGATATTAGAATTTTTTTTAAAGCTTTTTTTTTTTGAAAGGTAATTTTTCTTGAAAGGTGATTTTTTTAAAGGCAATCTTTTTTTATATTAGATATTTACTAGCTGCATATGGGCTTTATATATATAATATTTCCCATCCCACTTAATTTAGATAGATTCCCATGCAATATCAAAAGCAGTCTACACTCTGGACTGTGTATCATTTTATTAAGGACAATAATTTTAGACTAATAATCTTAAATTCTAAACCAAATATAAAGATGACCACTTGACCACTCATGAAAGTGAAACTGATGCATGGTATGAGATTTGGATTGTCCATCACCCATTCACATTGGCCCCTTTTAGATGAACAATCTGGGACACTAATATGTGGGTCCCACATATGTTTGGTCTTTGCTCAAACATTCCTTTGATCTATCCAACGCAACTGAGTGTTGCGGTTAGTAATTCCCTGCTAGAGACTCTCCCAGAAAGAAACCAGCATTATTGCAAAGTGTTTGTTTGTGTACAACGTATATACATTATCTGTATAAAAGTTAAAATGAAAAAAAAAATTGAAAGAGAATGATTTTTTGTTGTTCCATGTTTACATTTTGTTTTCAGTACACAGTGAAAGCATTTTTGACAATCTTTTACTACAAGCAGATTAAGATCCAAGAAGTAGAGAGCCATATTTTGTAGAAATTATATATGAAGATATCGATTCAACTCCCTTACCAGTAGAGGAAGAGAAAAAAATGAAAAAAAAAAAAAAACAGAAGAGAAAAATAATTTCAATGTGAAAAATGTTTTTGCACACTTAAACAATAAAAATTTAGACTATACATAATGAAATCATTACCGAGACAAAATATTGCAACTACAAACTATAGAGTCGTTGTTTTTTTTTTTATTTTATCAGCCAAGGTGGTTGGATTCAAGAGAGACCCAATTGACACCATAATAAACCGTGTAGCGAATGCTGTGGCATGCTTAAGGGAGAGAACCGCTTGCACACACAAAGAAAATCTATGGATGAAACTCTGAACGGTGGGTAAGAATGGGACACCAGACCACTAGTCCTGTCTACCACTTTATTCTCCAAACAATGAAAACTTAAAAACTCAGAAAATGAAATCATTAGAGAAATAAAATGCAGCGGAATCTCTTGCCCATGAACATTGGCCTCGTAGTGTTTTGGGTATCATTCACGAGACATTATCATATCCATACAATTTGGTGAGGTTTGCAGGTCCATTCACTGGAATTCATATGGGTCCCTTCCTTGTCTACAAGGTGTTTGCTCCTATCTGATGTTCTCTTCTGAGCTTCCTCCGTGATTACATTTATTTTCTTCTATCTGTTCAGTCTCCATTGCACATGGCATGTTGCATGTTAGATATTTGGTGATGCAGTGTCCAAGTTCATATGTTTTAACCAAATTGACAGTTTTAACTTGCCCGAATGCCTAAAATCATTTTAAGTGCCTGTGCTCCAGTCCTCGTCAATTTATGCAGGACCATTGCGATCAAAATTGCCCCCTCTGGCGGATCTGAAGTCTTGGAAACCTGCCAACTGTCAGGTTGGTTTGTTAGCCCAGGTTGATTTCTTAATCAAAGATGCCCAAGATCGCCCCTTTTTCTTGACATTACTCCCCCAAGACTCAGAACGACAACTGTTTTCTATAGATTATCTTTCAACATCCTAGAGATCTGAATTGCCAGATTTATCACAGTAGAAAATTATGATTTTATCTCTCTGTTTTTTAATCATGTCTAAAGCATGGGATCAATTCAATCATACACTCTATATATTGGATTAAAATGTAATTTGCTTAACACTAAACAAGAGGAGATAGTTGTTTTAAGTGGCTGGGGTTATAGAAGATAGCTCTTGTTGAGTCTTGTTTTCATTTTTGTTTCTCCTGCTTCCTTTGGACATGGGAAATAAAAAGCAATATCATTGCATGAAGAAAAGAATTCAGTCTAGGACCGAGTTTGATCTTGAATCCAACATTTTTAGATAAGTGGATGACATGATAATGATAACAAAGACAATAATCACTGAATGAACTAATAACAATCAAGAGGCATTAAGCACAATATCCATAACAATGAAAAAGATTGACAAATCACTCTCATACATGGTTTAAAATCTCGATTTCGGTCGCAGTATCCGTCGGGGTGAAAAACCAATATGATATCGGTATCGTCGCGGATATCGGTCCTTCGCGGTCATCGCGGTGTGAATTTTTTTTAATAAAAAAATTAGCAAAAAAAATTCAGAAAATTCATAATATTAGAAAATGCTTGAAAATAATATTTTTTTCCATTAGTAACAATAATAAATCAAAATCTCGGTCACCTTAAGTTATGAGTCATGTTTGTGTCGTTGTTCGCTTTCTTATCAAGTATTTCATATAATTCAACAATTATTGATGTTCATGATCAATTTATTAGTGTAAAATATAAGAAAATAAAGATAACAGATCAATCATCATTTAATACTAACTCAATCATCAAATAAGTTGTGAAATTCAAGACCATTAAGATTACATATTAAAATTTGAAACATGATAGTGAGATAGATAAATCATAAAGCAATTGGACATCAAAAAGGTTCATGGTTTACCTGAAACTAGAGGGGACTAGAGAGTAGTAAAACTAGAGAGAGATTGATGAGTTTGAGTGTATGACAAATTGATAGCTTAATACCAAGTGGAGTGTCGCCCAGGCTCAATGTTAACATCATCATCATCATTTCTTCGGTATTGGTTAAAATGATATGCTCCATACTGTTGCGCAGGACTGCCATACCCATGACGATATTCAGATTGTTATTGATAAGATGATGAACTATCTTGATCCCATGTAGATTGTTCTTGGTAATTGTGCAGAAATGGTATGAAATAGCTATGAGAGGCATACAAAGGTCGTTGAGGATTATGTGGTGGTGAGGGAAGCCTCACTTGCTCAATTAATATCTGTTCAATAGACATTATCGGTGTTGGTGAAGGGGGTATCCAATTAGGGTCATATGAATAATTCATATGCTGTCCATACATGACACCTTGTTGGCCAAAAAAAAAATTTGAAAAAAAAAATTCAAAATCATGTGTATGAGTAGATCTAGCATGAAACTATGTAGATCTAACTTCTAAGTGAAGTACACAACACAAGTTACAAACCTTCATGATTTCTATGCTTCATATAAAAATAAAAAAGAAAAAACATATAAATACATAATAAAATATTTTAAGTTGATTTTCTCTTATCTTAAATAATATTTTCTTGAAGAAGATATGCAAGAGGGATGTGTGAATGTGTGATGGAGGTATGGCTGCTGCTCTAAGGAGTAAGGAGATGAGAGGAGAGGGAAAGAAGATGAAGATGGGAAAAAAGTAAAAAAAATTAGGATTTTGGGTGTTTTTAAAGGATCTCGGCCGATATTTTGAGATCTCGATAAGTCCGAGATGAACATCACCTCGCCCGAGATACCGGGGATTTTTCCCCATGTCTCACCGATACCGATACCGATATCTCAACGATATCTTGTACTGGTATGGGCCGATACCGGTTTATATCGGCCGATATGAACCGGTATCGACTGATATTTAATGCCATGCTCTCATATGATAAGTTTGGTGGGGAGCCATGAATTTCAAGTGATTCAAAGGGACAACAAGGGCCATGCCAAAAAGGCTTTTTATCAATTCATGACCTTTTCATACTTTGTTGTGGATAAGGGTCTACTTTTAGATTGTTTATTATAATTTGAGGACTAATCTTATGATGACATTAGGATGAGAACCCTCATTCAAACAACTCACTGGTGGCTCATGCAGTCCTCATTTTTTCTTGATCTAAGTCATTCATATTCAACACCGCCAAATAAAGAAATAGCCCAAATTTCACTTTAATCAGTATAATATCCGCCGCTAAATAAATTAATGTAAAAACAAGAATAAGTTCTCATCACTATTTTTACACACAATTTGAGCTAATTGGTGTTATAACTCTGATTGAGGTAA
This sequence comes from Litsea cubeba, assembly GCA_012931725.1. NCBI lineage: Eukaryota > Viridiplantae > Streptophyta > Magnoliopsida > Laurales > Lauraceae > Litsea > Litsea cubeba. The sequence continues at coordinate 20,482,674 of CM022945.1, forward strand.
AATCTTTCTCAGAGCATATTCAGAGTAGGGCCTATGCTCGAATGGCTTGGATCAAGTAGATGTGAAGCCCACTTGGGTCAAACTAACTCATCCTCGTGGAAACTCCCATGCACTTCAACATACAATCAATTTTGCCTGTATATGAGTTCGGATTTTTTGAGTGGCCTCTCACAGCTTTCCGTTAGTGGGATGTGCGGAACTCTATCATGGGGCCAACCTATAAATAGATGACAGTCCCTCTAAATGACGTATTTTTTAATTTTACTTTAATAAGATTTGGTCCCATCATAAGATCAAGCACATGACTGATAAAATATTTAATACATAAGATTGTGCTAATCACATTATCAATCGTCGGTTAAATCCTATAGTGTGACTAACTTTTATTAAAGTGTATCTGATGAGAATACCATTCATATTAAAACTTCTGAAATATCAAGTAGAATTCTACACATCCCACTATCAGAAAGCATGAGAGATCACTAGAGATCCGGACTCCACTTATCCGCAAAATGGCAAGGGGTCATGGGCAGAAAATAGATAGTATCAAAAGATTTTTCAACTGTCAATATCACAAGACAGATGATTATGACACAACATAGAAACACGAGCTGGTAGATCACCCAGGAATCCAAATCACAGACCGCCGGTCACGGAAATCATGGGCAACCTAATCCAGTGCTCCACATCCTCATCAACAAATTATGTTTTTTATGTTGTTGTAAAATTCAAATTATGGATCTTATTTTCCATCATACTCCACCTGCTCATTTTAGAATATGCCCCTCATTTTATAACAAATCCTGCAAATCAACCCTTACTTGACGTCCCTTTTCATTTCGGAGTAACTTGAATTCAATTTCACCCTAATTCTATTAGTATTACAGTTGAATTTATCATAAGAAGTCAAAGTCATTAGATTTTGGTCTCCGGTTGTTGCTCAATTCAAGGGCGGAGTAAGAGGGCAAGAGAGATTCTGAAAAACCCTTATTGTTATGAAAGTTTTATCCTTTTTTTTTTTCTTACATTGGTCCAAAGATCTCTCACTCTCAATTTACATGGTGGCCTCATCCCCCCAAATATTTTAATTCTGCAATTGGCTCAATTGATTAGAGATATCTATAGTATGAGCGAGTGCATGAGCTCATATCATTGTAAAGCTGATTAGTTAGTGGCTCCTAAATTAAAAAACTTTATTACAGGTGGACCCCTATATAAGGTGGGTTTGCTATTTATAGTGGGAACTCTTATATTATTATTTTTGTGTCTCCATATTGGTTGCCAATGGGGATGGAGAATGACAATGATTATTATTAGTACATGAAGGCTCCCCCATGACTCTTAAAGCCTATTAAAATTTCAAAGGTGTATGATATGATGAGACATGATCTTGTAAGTCGTTTGTTATCTTCCTATCTCCCAATGAAACCACCGGTTTTTTCCAAGATTCCAATGTGAGAATCGATGCTTAAAACAACTGACTTATCCATTTCCTTATCTTATTGATACAGTTGAACCTTCCTTTTCCAAACTAATCATCAAATAAGAGCACTGTCATATAGTGATTTCAAAAGACAAATCCTTCAAAAATGCCCTTTTTTCATATAGAAAACTCAAGCATAGAATAGCATCCAAGGCAATAGATGTAAATGGTACATATATATGGCATGCAAGCACGGGCCACTTGCTCCACTATTAGAAAAAAAAAAAAAAGCTAATGACTAGTCAAACATCATTAGACATTAGGTCAAAAGAGATATTTTAAAATTTTCACCATTTTTATTTCTTTTAAATAGATGGATAGTAATGTTTTATAGTGTTTATATATATAGAGCAAGGCTCCTCTAAGTTCAAGTTTAGGATAACGTAAGCTCAAGTGTGTGGTGGGGCCCACTTGGGGACCCACATGGGGATGGAGGTGGGGGGATTTCAAGGACTCCCTACGATTTTCTTCCCTATAAAAAAATCAGCCCCAACCGTAATTTCTATCATCTTCATATGGGCTAAAGAGTTTAATGATCAACAATCCATTCGGATTGATATATAGTCAATCCAATGGTCCAGTAAATCCGGATCTTACCGAAAGTTGGTGGACATGTGCAATTTAAGGGGGTCATGTATTTGATCCATTTGGATGGACCAAAGGTGGGCCCCACAAGCACGAGCTTACGAACTTTTCTCCCTAAACTCGAGCTTAGGGGAGCCTTGGCCATATATATATATATATATATATCTACTCTAATGAGTCATTCCTACACCTTCATACTACATTTCTTGTATCCATTAATTATGACTAAAATGCTAAGTATTGTTATTATGGAATAAAGGGTTTTTTATTTACTTAAAGCTTCCCTTTGGAATTTAGATACTGGCCTCACATATGAACCATTAAATCCTTCGCAAAAATGCAGTACACCTGTCCTTGAGTCTTAAGGGACTCTGTAGGATGTGGACGTTGACCTCAACCGTACAGCTACCGCGACTCCTGCTGCGAACTCCAAAATGCGTGTCTCGTAACTCGAACACCCGACCTACTTGGCTTTGATACCATTTGTAATCTCTTATATCCCATTAAGCTACCACTTATCTCAAAATCAATTAGTGATACGAAACGGCACAACACTAGTTGTATGATGAGGGCGATGGCTCGACCACAATTATGACCACTTAAGAATGAGGGTGGACGTTGACCTTAACAATCTCCCCTGGTTTAATGCAAAAGTGGTTCACCATTTGATCTAATTAAAAAAGAGCTATGGTTGAGTTTCGTGGCTTTAAATTTTAGTTCTAGGATTATACTTGCAATGATATATTCTTATTCATTTATTTTACGAGCGAGGTTTTCAAACTCTAGCTCACTCACCCACAGGCAACTCTAACTACCTTAGCAACATCAGGAACGCTTGAAATGATATTTGACACCCTTAGGTAACGTTTGGTTCGCTGGAATGGTTGTAGGCGGGAATGAAATGTAGACCAAAATGAGTATGGAATGAAATAATGCAGGAATAGTCATTACCATTCCAGCGTTTGGTACGCTGGAGAAATCAACCCACTGATTCTTGTTCCTGTGTTTGATACGCTAGAATGATGCCCGGAATGGAATAAATTTTACATAAGTATGACCAAAATACCTGATCGGTCCCCAAGTGTAGGGTACGATTGTAGTAATAATCTGGTAAATCCAGGTCGATCCACAGGGAGCAATGCTTTTCAAGAAACCTTCCAACTTTGACCTATCCTAAACACTAAATCTGGCCTAAATTAAATTAGATAACTAACTAAAAAACAAGCTTAATTACAATGCTTTCAAAAAAATAAAGGAACTATTGTAATAAAGAAAACCTAATCTAAGCAATCCTAAAATATCTAAAAAACCTGCAAAAGAACACACAAATCAAACGACCAGTTTAATATAAAAAAAAATCAAAACAAAACTTCCTAAATTAGATCCTACTTACCAAAATCAATTTTTATGCAAATATGAATGATCTATAATGCCCTAAATGCTAACAATGTAATTTTATGCAAGTTTCTAACTATATGATGCATGCTGTAAAAAAAATCTAAGTATGGAAACTGTTGTGCAGCCCTGTTTTCACTGGACTGTACGACATGACTAAGGTGGTGTGAACCTAAATCTAATGGATGGGATCAATAGCCTGATGATGTATGAACACAACAAAAAAAGAAAAACCGAAAAAAGGACTTAAAACAAAAAAGATATGATCACCTAAATATGCCTACTTGAACTGTTTTGTTGCTGAAATCTGAACGCAGGCTTACCAACTACCCCTGTTTGAGCCTCTGGTTGACATGGTTCCCGAGGTTATTTTTGGCTGAAATTCTGGGGTTTCAAAGTCCAATTACCATACTTTAAATCTGTTATTTTATGGACAAAAATATTAACGTTTACCTGGTTTTTAAATCATGCACTTTTGTAACAAAGTTCGGTTAATTCTGCTGAAATGTGCAGGATTTTTCACTACTCACTTATCAGATCCGAATTTAGTGTGTCTAATCAGTTGATAATCTTGTGATTTCAGCAACAAAAAAACTTGTTCTAATGCAATTTCTAAATATGAAGTATACACAAAGACACTTTCTAACCATATATCATGCAAATGACAAGAATAGAAAGTTTCTACTAAACATAGAAAGATGCAAGTTGAGTTTTTAAATCTAGAATTTGTAAATAGAACAAAAAAATTAAGAATATTAACTTGAAAATAACAACAAAAAGGGTGGAAAGAAAATAAAAAGCGGAAAAGTAGTACCAAAGATCTAGAATCTAGACAATCCTACAAGTATTGACAATGCGATGATAATGTCCTCTCTTCTCAAAGTAGGAAAAAAAATTATGCAAGTGATTTTTTGATGTCTCTCGACTTTTGATATTTTTATTTTATTTTCAAACTCTTGATCTAATCATGTGAAATATTGTCTCCAATCAAAACACATAAAAGAACTAAAATAAGAAAATTAAATCACTTACATAGAAAGTTGCAAAATCAATCCAAGTAGTGTCTTTTTTTCTTGATCTTGAAATACAAAAAAATTAAGATTCTTCTCTCTTCATCATTCTCTCAACATGATCTCTCAACCTATGTCTAAAGAATTAGGAGGAAAGAAGAAGAAGAAAGGGACTTAGAGAGAAAGGTGGATGGGAGTGGAATAGAGAGAGGAAGAGTCTCCTTGGTTGCTACCAAAAACCTTGGACCAAGTGATGGCTTCAAGCCCCTTTGGCTAGACCCTCTTTTATAATCTCTTATGTCCCTTTGTTTGGTAACACACCTCCTCCATCTTTGCTTAAATTCAAACTTCAATTGATTTCTTGTCCTTGTGATCCAATTTTTTCCATCTTGGGTTCCTCAAAAGATCTTTAAGATTGCTTCTTGATTTCCTTCTTGATTTTTGTCTCCTCCTTGATTAGATTTCTTCTTCCACAAGTTTGACTTTGTGGAGATCTCCTTCCAATGCAAAACTTGCCATCCACCCACGTTTTTTTTTCATATATGCCATAATATATAATTCCAAGTGGACTTAACTTCTTTGTATTAGGTGGAAGCTTCTTTAAAAACTCTTTCACAACCAAGACACATTCATCTAACCATCATGGTCCCACCAATCATGTAAATCTTCATGGGATAGGGTCCCATGTTGTTGATTTTTTTCCTACAAATTGAAAGAAATTAATTAATCACATATAATAAAAATAAACATGAATTATGCATGGGACCCTACATGCCTAATGATGCACCCAAATGACAAACTTTCCAAAAAAATAGCACATGGTGCCAAAAATAACAAGTATGCATTTATGAAGCCAAAAAACTAATTTTGGGGTGATAAATGAGATGAAAAATCCTAATTTCACAAAAATCATGCAATTCAATGAATTTTGACCAATTTTGACCATTTTCCCAAAAATATCCCCAAATACATGTAATCATGAAATTAAGTACAATTCTATGCAATTAGACCTAATTAAGTCCACAAATGCTCATGAAATGATGACCTAATTTTGTGGACTTATCAATACCCTTGTTAGATGATGTATGAATTATATTATTATTCTATAGTGGGGCCCATACAAGTTCTTCTCTTTTAGAAAATTAATAATAATATATAGATTATATTATTATTATCTAAGTGGGGCCCACACAAGTTGTCATTTTATTCTTAATAATAACAATAATGTATAGATTATATTATTATATAGGTGGGGCCCACACAAGTTCTTCTCTTTTATAATCTTATGATGATGATGATGATGATGATGATGATGATGTATAGATTATATTATTATATATAGGTGGGGCACACACAAATTTTTCTCTTTTATAATAGTGGTAGAAGTGAAATAAGGGTATTTTGGTCTCAACGAAAAGTAGAAAGAAATGGAATGACCACTCATTCCCATCCCAAATGGAATGGTCATTCCTCTACATAAGGGAATGAGATTCCGGAGGTAATGGTCATTCCGCCAATTTTTTGTGAACCAAACGCTGTAATGACCATTTCATTCCGACTTTCATTACAACGAACCAAACGCTACCTTAGATCATACCTATAGAGATTCTCTTCCCACTTTGTGTGCTATCCTTCCCACTTTTGTGGCTCTTTCCATATCTTTTATTTAGATAGGATAGAGATAGAATAGAGAAGCGTACATAGGTATTAGTTCCTAGGTAGCTGGGGGACGACATGTAGGGTTGCCAACTAACTGGACAACCCCTTATTGTTGTTGCCGACATGACTTTTATTATAAAGTACAAGAGAATACTCAAAGTTAAAAGCATAAGCGAGATAGAAGATAAGCATAGGAAGGTAATAAAGGAAGAAAGTAGTGTATAGTTTCCATGATTTCACTTAAAGAGGGGGTCGGGTCATACATACATGATTCGTGCGGGGGTTAGCTGTCGCAGTCTACCAATCGCCATCGACCCTTCAGCTCTTTTTCGTGCCTAAGCCACTTTCCAACTACCTTCTTCCTTTTCCTTATAATACCATTGATTTGTTAATGGATAATTATCCAAATCTAATAAAATATAGACCACTGTATATATAGAGATTATATCTTGTTCCAATTGTAACCGTTTGTGGCTTACTTTTCTTCCTTCTTTACTCACTTTTTATATGCGGAAGGAATGACATTGGCAGGTAAAGCAATCACATGCGCTTCAGCATTTTAGAAGCTGAGAACTATCCATGTGTGAGTTGGGTTTATAATTGCATTGATCATATATGATACGAAGATATGGATTGTGGAATGGTCTGTTTGGATGAGGAGTGAAGGTGGAGAAAGTTATGGGCGGTTCAAATTTGTAATGAGGCCAAGCTGTTCTCTTCACATGTTTTGGTAGAAGTTAGTGCAGTCATGTGGATCCGTATGCCTTGATCCAGCAAAGGACTAGATGAGTTACTTGAGTATGACCCCACTGTGAGGTCAGTTTTGACATGGATTTGGGTTCTGCGTTTCGTCCAAACAACTGGGGGCGGCACATGAGGGGGCGGAGGAAAGAAAAACAGACTCTCTCTCCTCCGCCGCCCAACGTGTCGCCTCCTGATTCATCCCAACAGGATTCCTCTGCCGGATTCATTTTATGGTCTAACTTTAATTATAAAGTATGTAATTTGGATTCTAGGTCTTGGGTCCTTTACTCTCATAGGCCCATAAATTATCTTTCTATCACTCCCCACTTTCCCCATTCATTTGACTGATATGTATGATTCTATTGAATCACAAAATGACAATTTATCAAAGAAATAAAAATTGTTACACTTTAGGCCCTTAAATAATGGGTTAGGAAGTATTTGCAAATAGCCACCACCCTTGTGGGGCCTAAACATGGAAGAAAGAGAGGAAAAATATTATTTTGGTGAGAGGGAGTGAGAGGATTTTGTCTCCATTTGATTGTCCTATATATCCTGTGATAATATTGGGCTCGCTCACTGATTATCCAATACTGCGGGCCCTATCTGGAAACATGTGGAAAAAAAAAAAAAAACCGAAACACTGTTGTGCCAGCCATTTTCCATGGATGAATAATGAATCCAAGATCGTGATGGAAACAACTTCAATTGAAAGTAGGGTTGTAACTGGGTCGGTTCCGGTCCAGATCCATGGTGGATCCGAAACCGGAACCAGAACCGTTAAGGAGAAGGTGGAATCGAATATGGACCCGGAATCGTTTGGGAACCGGTTTCTTGGCTCCAGAACCATATATGGAACGGGTCTGGATCCGGATCCGTGCCTAGGTAGAGAATGATATTTAAAAAAAAATAGTTTTTAGGAGAGATTTTAGAAAATTGAGGTAATATGTCGAGTATTGGGTTCACGGGTCCGAACCAAGGTGGAACCGAACCCGGATCCATTTACTTATTGTGGTCTAAATAAGGACCCAAATGTGGTTTTTAACGAGTCGGAACCTCCGGGTAATCGGAGAATCGGGGACCCATTTACATCCCTAATTAAAAGCAATCGCCAGTTCCAAAATATCAAAATCCAAATTATTCGAAAATACAAGGAATGGAAATCTCTTTAACTGAACTTCCATTCTATTATATTACTATTGTCTTAGATTGATTCTCATTTGCATTGCCATAACCTGTAGTCGTGTACAGAGTGAATATCCTAAAAATCCAACTCAACTTAGATTAACCCTAAGGGGTAGCTCAGTTGGCCTAAGATTACGGTTTGCACTCGGAGGTTGTATGTTTGAAATTGCACTACCACACTGGGCTACAGGGGAGTTTATTCGGCTTCCCTCTTGACCCAGAGGGATTAATCCAGCCCAAATAATTGAAAACCCTCCGATAGCCAAAAAAAAAAAAAAAAACCTACTTAACTTACATTGGATGCGCATTAGATCAAGATAAGTTAAAGAGGGTGATGAGTTGCAGAAAAATAAGTATGCCACTTAGATAGCACAGCATCTGAGTTTCATGATTTATGCAATGTTTATTGCCTTTTTCAAGTAAGATTTGAAAGAATTTCTTCAAATTTATCATCTCAACCTCTGACTAGACAACTAGCAAAACACACATGTGCTTCCCAAGGACAAGTGAGGGATGACATTTGCATGGACAACCAGTTGAAAGCATTTGCAAAATAAAATTTTATTATATTAATAAAATATATTTACCCATGTTCCTGTTCCTGCTTATTTTGGTACAAGATATTTAGGGATTGAGAGAGTTTCTTTTTCTTTTTTTTTAAAGATTGGAATCATAAATTAAATCAAATGAGTTTGATGTGATGATATAAATTCTCGTGTCATTCACTAATACGTTAACCTTTTGATATGACTGATTATTATAAGATGGTATCAATGACGTATGTCATGAGTTTCAAAACCCCTCCCTTTGGAGGTGGGTGTTGGTATAAATTCGAAACTACGGAGATAAATTCTATTTTCCTGAGCTTGATTTTTTAATTGTATCCAGGTGATGCACTTGTTTTGACATTTAGCCTGCAACTTATAACTTAAACACCCAATCAACCATTAATTGCATCCTATCACTTTTCATACAAATGGCAAATAAATCAACCACCTGGAAAAGGCGAAAAGATGAACTTACAAATCTAGGAAAAATAAGTTAAGCTGAAAGGAACTCAAACCTTCAACTGCATGGACAACCAGTTGAAAGCATTTGCAAAATAAAATTTTATTATATTAATATAATATATTTACCCATGTTCCTGTTCCTGCTTATTTTGGTACAAGATATTTAGGGATTGAGAGAGTTTCTTTTTCTTTCTTTTTTAAGATTGGAATCATAAATTAAATCAAATGAGTTTGATGTGATGATATAAATTCTCGTGTCATTCACTAATACGTTAACCTTTTGATATGACTGATTATTATAAGATGGTATCAATGACGTATGTCATGAGTTTCAAAACCCCTCCCTTTGGAGGTGGGTGTTGGTATAAATTCGAAACTACGGAGATAAATTCTATTTTCCTGAGCTTGATTTTTTAATTGTATCCAGGTGATGCACTTGTTTTGACATTTAGCCTGCAACTTATAACTTAAACACCCAATCAACCATTAATTGCATCCTATCACTTTTCATACAAATGGCAAATAAATCAACCACCTGGAAAAGGCGAAAAGATGAACTTACAAATCTAGGAAAAATAAGTTAAGCTGAAAGGAACTCAAACCTTCAACTGCATGGACAACCAGTTGAAAGCATTTGCAAAATAAAATTTTATTATATTAATATAATATATTTACCCATGTTCCTGTTCCTGCTTATTTTGGTACAAGATATTTAGGGATTGAGAGAGTTTCTTTTTCTTTCTTTTTTAAGATTGGAATCATAAATTAAATCAAATGAGTTTGATGTGATGATATAAATTCTCGTGTCATTCACTAATACGTTAACCTTTTGATATGACTGATTATTATAAGATGGTATCAATGACGTATGTCATGAGTTTCAAAACCCCTCCCTTTGGAGGTGGGTGTTGGTATAAATTCGAAACTACGGAGATAAATTCTATTTTCCTGAGCTTGATTTTTTAATTGTATCCAGGTGATGCACTTGTTTTGACATTTAGCCTGCAACTTATAACTTAAACACCCAATCAACCATTAATTGCATCCTATCACTTTTCATACAAATGGCAAATAAATCAACCACCTGGAAAAGGCGAAAAGATGAACTTACAAATCTAGGAAAAATAAGTTAAGCTGAAAGGAACTCAAACCTTCAACCTCACTCACTCTTACTTTAGTTAAACTAGCAAAACCCCGTGCTATGCACGGACCACGAAACCACCAAATGCACAGACTAATATGAGTTATTTTTAATAAATTTATTAATTAGTAAACTTGTGAGTCCTTTTTTTTATTGCTAATTTGATCTTTATGTTTTTTTCCAAATATTTTATTCTTTAGGTGAGGCATGAATTGATTAAGAAAGATCCAATGATCATTGACCTAACAAATTGACCTAATATATTTAAGTGAGACCAAGATGAATGGGGTCCATCATCTCTATTCTAACCGTTCATAAAATCATATGATGCGGGCTGAGACTCATTAATTAATTGATAAAGATCAAATGATTATAGACCTCTCAAATTGACCAAACCTAACCTATTTAAGTGGGACCCCCAAGATGAATGGGTCCACCATCTATATTCTAACCGTCCATAAAACCATATGATGCGGGCTGAGACCTATGAATTGCTTGATAAAGATCAAATGATCAAATGATCATAGACCTCACAAATTGACCAAACCTAACCTATTTAAGTGGAACCCCCAGATGAATGGGGTCCACAATCTCTAGTCTAACCGTCCATAAAACCATATTATGCGGGATGAGACTCATGAATTGATTAAGAAATATCAAAGGATCAAATGATCGTAGACCTAACAAATTGACCAAATATTTTTAAGTGGGACCCAGATGAATGGGATCCACCATCTTTATTCTAACCGTCCATAAAATCAAACGATGTGGGCCGGGACCTATGAATTGATTGATATAAATGTAGCTCATCTGGTGTGTTGGCTTATTTAGGGATCTCATGAAGAGATTTTAGGCTTTTAAGTGGAAGATGATTCTTCATTGAGAGATTTTAGGGATAAGGGCAACTCTGGAAATGGCATTGTAAAAAGTTTGAGGTTGCACCAGGTGTCTTTATGTGAGGATGAGTACATCCCTTTACTAATATAGATACACTATGCCAACAAAGATACAAATATTTTGCAAGTAGCGGCAGGTTACTCACTCTTATATTAGAGAGCGGCCACTTACCTCATTGGTAAGTGACCATGGTTCTTACCTGGTTGCACATGATTCAAATATTGGGCACACTACATTTTTTCACTTATATGAGTTTTTTTTTCCGCTTGTGCAAGCTTCTTTTCCACTTATGTATGCCTTTTTCCCACTTGTGTGGATTGTCTTTCCGTATAGTATATATTAGGTTTCTTTCTTGGGTCTCAACCCTCTTAATTGGATTACTAAAGAAACTTAGATACAATATTTTGTATATATATTTTAATAACAAATATCTAAAATGGCCATAAACATGGCAGGTTGGGATAGCCAAAATCTGAACCCGTACCCACCCCTAGCACAAGTGGGTTGGAGCATATTACCTATTTAACGTAGCTCATTGCAATCACCTAAAATAGTAGTAGAGTTATTTTGCTTATAAGCATATATTCGAACTTTTATTAACCGAATTGACCTTTCTTGAAGTCAACATTTATCCATTTTTACATGGTCTTATATGTAAAATCCTGTACTTTCATCATGCAATGTGATCTACTTGGAAACTTGTTCAGTCAATGATTGAGATTGAGGGAGTAAACTTTTTATTTTGAATTTGGGAAAAAATTTGGTAAGTCATTCCAAAGAACCATATTCAAAACCTTATGTATATTTTAAATTTGACAGATTCAGACTCAAAGCTTTTGATTGAGACTGAAAGAAATATCAGTGTGAATCTATAATAGCAAAGAAGCTGTTTGAAGTCATCAGAGCATCTGAAAGAGTCCTGCTGTCCAAAAGCAATACAAGTGACTTAAAACGGGCTTCTAAATTGCTACAAACTGTCAAGATCTAGATGCAAGTAACCATTACACTTTTCACTTCGATCCGTACATTTTTTTAAGGAGTATAAAAGAAAATCGAAAAACCGCTAACCGAATTGAACCGTAGTTAATAACCGTGTTAGTTGTGCTTATGGTTCTTTAAATCGAAAAATCGTGCTTCACGGATCGGTTACAGCTTTTATCTCGACTCACGGTTATTAACCGAACCAAACCGTTAACCGCGGTTCGGTTAACCGTGTTTCCAAAACATACGGTTAACCGAAACGTTTTGCTAAAAAGAAAAAAAACATAAGGGCTTGAAGGAAAATTATTTTTTATTTTTATTTTTCAGTAACATATTATGTCATTCTCCAACTATGCTTTTTTTTTTTTTATCTTTCTTTCTTTACAAAGTAAGTTTGATTGGTAAATGACAAAATTTTCACAAATTTTTTTTTACGTGACAATTAATCATAACCAGTTAATCGTGGTTCAGTTTTGAACGATTTTTTTACGATTCGGATACGATTATGGTTTTCAAAAGACAAAAATTGTAAAACACGGTTCTATTAACGATTTTCCAAAATAAACAATTTATCGAACCGTTACACCCCTACATTTGTTGAAGCTTTGGCACTGTAATTTTTAAGGCATCCAAAGTCACATTTTAATATTTACTTTCTTCAATTCTTGCCTTGGGCTTGGAGGAATCATCAGAAAAATGTCTATAGTTTATCTAATGCCCATCAGTGAACCCACTCAGATTAAATCCAATCCAACGGTCCCATTGGCTTTCCCTCAAAAGTGGGCCCAGTTGCAGATTTCTCTGGGCCAATGTAGATCCAGCGGTTACAGGCGCGTGACTGGCAGCTGCAGCTGGCCACTCTGCAACCTTACGTGTCGCTAACTGACACGTTCCATTCTCCTTCTTTTTCGGGCATTTTGTCAGGACAGGCACCACTTTTTGGCAGCTGTGCAAAATCCAAAACGGAAGTGACGTCATCCACCGTTTGAGGAGGCTGAGACCCACCAATACTCATCGGATAAAATGGAGTCAAGACTCTGCCGTGGGGCCATCTATTGATAATTCAGGCAGTTGGAAATCAGATTTATTGCCTCTAATGGTATTTCGTTAAGTTTTACTTCAATATTGATTGCCTCTATCATACTATGCTATCTATCATGTGCTCGATTTCTTGGTGGAGCTAAATTCCCTTTGAATTACAATTTGATGATATATCACTAGAGGATAAGACATTGATTTTGAAAAGGTCTAGATTATCAATAGGCAGGCCTCACGTAGAGTTCCCTACATCCCATTCAAGGAAGCAAGTGGGAGAACTCAGGGTTTTAGACTTAGGTTTATGAAGCATTTGTAGAAATTACTCACCTAGAGTTAATGGATTGACATGAGGCCTCGGTTTGCTCCTCTTTCTTTTGAAATCCATTCCAGATTTGCCTCGGATGTATTTATAAGCATTTGATAATTGCCACAAAGAGAATGATATAGTCTTATTGGATCAATGGACTCAAGAATACCCATGCTATGAAGATAAAGGGTGGTTGAATATTTTTTGTGTGGGCACAAGACGATTGGAGTCAAGAAAATAGGAGAGGATAGATGGTGAATTTGATTGGTTCATCATTGGTGTTCTACTAGAAAAAATTGTGCTGGTGGGGTCCAAGCGATGAGTGATGTAGATTAAACGATGAAAGAAGCACAATGGAACATTAAATACAAGGGAAACCTTATCCACAGAAATGAACCAACAGACCGACGTGGTGCCTTGCCAACACCTTCAAATGAAATGTTCGACTCCAACGGTATTTTGGATTTGTTTGTTTGGTCATAGATTTTACCTGCTTTTTACTGCCCTTTTAACAGCATTTTCACAAGCAACGGTGATATTTTTAAACTATTGGCGTACAAATTTGGAAAAATATTCTCCTAATGATATTTCAAAGATATTTTCAAACCAAACTCACCCTTCTTATTTACACAAGTCGCACCTGATTTTGATAGATTCAAATGGAGTAAATGGTTGGATAATGGTCATTGTTTTTTACAAAGCCATTAAATTCATGGGCCTCGGATGAATGAATTAGAGGTATTAAATTGACTTCAAATTTAAAATATAAGTTGATCCCACTTGAGTCTTTCAATCCCCCCTTGTTTTATGATTTGTGGGGTCTCTAGTAGGCCCCACTATATGGCTTGTATTGTAAGGCTGTAAGGGAAACTTATTCAGAACACGTTTTTTATTTATTTATTTATTTAGTTAAAAAGGCTATTTATTTATTTATTTTGCTAGTGCATAACATGGGCTAATTAAGGAGAGAGACATCCAACACGAGGACTAGAGATGCGTCCGTTATTACTGCGAAATTGAGGCTCCTCTCCCACTAATCTATTAACGGTTTGAGATGCATGAGGATTACAAAGATAGTATAAGGAAGACTTCTCATAATTCTCTCAACTCATCACTATACAATCAAATGGTTCAAAATATGGCTTCAATAGATGTGAATTATTATTATGGCTGACAAGAGGTTGGGCTCAACAATGAGGGTAGCATGTATAGGCTTAAATTGAATCTCCACTCGTTTATTTAAAGGGTTTAAGATCTCCCACTCAAACCCTTAATTAACAGAGCTGGCTCTATTACACTTGAAGGATTAGATCAGAGTCGTGATCAAATAACAAAACCATAGTCAACCCAAACTCAAATTGTTAATAATCTTTTCAAAAAGATACCTAAACCTCAATTACCACATTATGTTTGGGTTGTGTTCATAGAGTCAAGTTAGGAATTGTCAGTTTGTCAGCCCAACAATTATGACCAAGATTCAGTAGAAGGTTAATATAGAAGTACGCCATACTGCCCATAATCTCTAACAGAACGGCATCCAGCGGCTACGTCCACATCAGGGTATGGCTCAAGACAAGGCCCGATGAGACTCAGCCCAAAAGTCAACAGGGTAAGGCCCGACAGGACAACCATTTAATGAAAAGTTGGCTGATGGGACTATACTTCTAAAGTACCAAGATCAAATCACGGGCTCACCATCCAAAGTCAACTTCCTTCTTCTATAAATAGGGAAGCTCCCTCCAACCCAGGTATGCACAATACACGCGTTACTCTGTCTCTCTAAATCTCGATCCTTTGTTGAGTTGTTGAACTGACTTAGGCATCGGAGAACCTTACGCTGACTGCAGTCAGGGTCTTTGAGTGTCTTCCTTCTCCTCTCCCATTTTTAGGTTTCAGGCACATCATCTTCATTAATGAGAGCTGACCTCATCCTAATCCATACTTCCAAGTCTTTATAATTTTAGGCTATTACAAATATATCCTCCACTTGCAAGTTGAAAAATTAAGAAGATCTGATCTTTGCCTTTTCCTTTATTTGGGACTTCCTATTTTCTGTTTTTCAGTTTTCTTCCTTCGTTTTTTAAATTAGTTGCATGCCTATTAGAGTCATTGCTTGAAACTTTGGCCAATCGAGTTGCATTACCAGACACATTCAGGTGTTGGCCGTGAGTGGTAGGTACATAACGGAAAAAGCCCAAAGGGCCATGACATAAATGTCGTTACTTTACTTCAATTAATATGTTTGAGTTCATAAATACTAGCGTCAGTAAGCTGTCAAGTACAGTTAGATGAAAACTATCTTTAGATTGAGGCATAATGCTCTCCCAACTTATAGAATCTGTAGCTATTATAATTATCATCTTATATTATTTTTATTAAGCTCTTCTCTTTCGTATATTTGAAGAGTCCGGATCCTCTGAGGTTTCATCCTACGGTGACTTTTTGTGAATCTATCACGGTCCGCTACATCACCGCAGGAAGCCGCCACCCTGCCCAAGGCAAGAGTCCCACAGTGACACGATAAAGCGTGATTGATCTACTCCCAGTCACCATACGTAAAACCGCTCAAAGGAGCAGTTCCTTGTGGGCCTAACAGTTGGTGGAATTGTGGGCTGTGGAGTTCCTCTTTAGGTCCTTTCATAAATGAGGGATAACTGAATCCACACGGGTTTAGGGTGGGTCTGCTGCACAAAGTACCACACAGTTGGGAAATGGACTTGTACCTAACAAAATCTAACAAAATCATGCAAACCATGCTAACTTGTATTCAAAATTACAAGAGAAGATGACATGCCTCTGCCTCCAACCAAACCATTCAGATCTACCATGTTATGGAAGAAAGGGATCAAATCTCACTCAAATAAAAAGGCATACCATTAGATTGATTTATGTATGAAAAGAATAATTGATTATTGAGTTAAACTCGTTAAACTTTTTTAACATATTAGTTGGTTCAATTGTGTATATCACTCTGTTCAGAATGAGATTTGGGCTAATCTATATTTATGATATGATGCGCCATACATCAAGGTAGGCCAAAGATGGTCCGTTGAATTCAATCCTATCGAAATCCCCAAAATCATCCTAGGCTCATTTGAGAAATCAATCAAAATAAAAATTAAAAAACTAAAAGAAACAACATTCTTCCCCTTTAAAACTATCATGGGCTGGGGTTAAAAGCCGGGCCTCTTTACTAGGGAGTTGGGCACAGACTTCAATTCACAAACCAGCCTCATGGTGAGGGAAGAAGACCTCAGGTAAGGTTGCACGGTCCTCGGATGAGGGAATATGCTTGCCTAGATTCAAACCCAGGACTGGGAGGTAAGAACTCACTTCGCTTACCACTAGGATAAGAGGCAATTCACACACCAGTTAAAATATTGTTCTATGCTATGATTTTAGCCACAACCATTTTTCTACCATGTATGATAATTAGAGAAGTAGAAAGATGCATAAGTTTGAATATAGATTAGTGGTGCTCGCATTATCATTTTTAACAAATGAGTGAATCCTTCAAATCGAGGTCCTTAAAGTTAAATGACTATGCACAATGCGAGTTTACTAATGATAAAATCCGGTGTCGACTAATATTTGAATCAAATACAAAATTAAACCCAACACCTATTCAGGTGGTAGGCGTTGTATTTAAAGGGATCAAATTGATCATAGATGATCCCTCTCTATGTCAAAAAAAAAAAAAAAAACCCAATAATAATAATAAATAATAAACGGCCACCAATAAAGGGGGAACTTAAAGATATTTTCATGTAGACTTAGTGGCTCGTCCATCTAAAGCCCGGCCCAACTCCAACACAACCCTAATAGTAAAAATTAATATGTAAAAATCCCACATTAGTTATTAATAGGTGAAATTAGTGAGATCTTCCATGGGTTCTTCACATCTAGCTTCTAGGGGATAATTTGCCCATCATCAGAAAAAAAAAAAAAAAATAATAATAATAGTGGCAATTTGGTAAATCTCCATTTTGGTAAGATAACAGAAGTCTCGTTTGATCTTTGGGAAACCGGGTTTTGTATTCTTCTCTAATTCTTCTATTAAACGCTCTGTTGGCTCTCAGGATCCGAGAGAGAGAAGGGTCTTCCAAATCCGCCAAAGGGAGTTGCAGAACCTCGAGAAAAAGCTGGGATTTTTAGAAACAAGCAGAAGAAACCACACGGTTTCAGGAGAGTATTGCAGCTGTTTCATACAACCTCATCGAATAGAAAAGTCGCTTCTTTCTTATTCTTTTCATGCCTCAGTTTCCTAACTAAACCCAGACACCATTTCCAGGAAATCTCGAGATAAAACAGAGGATTCCATGGAAATAGGATGAAAAGGATTCGATACTTTCCTTCTTTTGGGTCTTTGTTTTTTTAATTTTTGTTTCTGATCTGGGTCTTATGTAATTCGATTGAAAAAGTCGGTTTCTTTATATTGTGTGCTTCGGCTAATGGGCCGTTGCTTGTTTCCTTGTTTTTCTATTCAGTTTTACTAGTAGTTTCTTTAAAAAAGATGAATGAGCGTGACTTGGGTTTCGTTCTCATTTCGTAAATTCTAATCAGTGCTTCTATTTTCCGATCTGGGTATCTGCTTTCATGTACAAAAATGGGGTCTTTCAGAGCTAGTTTTCTGTCGGTAGATTTTCATGAAAGTTGCAGAAAATACTTGAAAACCACTGTAAAACGGTGTTGAGTGCATGCTAGAGCTGCTTGTCTGATCTGGGTTTCCGGTTTCCAGTTTTAAGTGCGGAATTTTGTGTTCAATCTCAATTTTTCTGGGTCTTCCTGATCTGGGTTTCTGATTAAATAAAAGATGGCTCTTGTCCTGCAATCCGTCCATGGAGTTGTTGAAGAGATCATGAGAATTCACAAATCTCTGCCCCCAAGACCAGCTCTTGACGATGTGGATGCTGCATTGGGCTTTAATCCGTAACGTAGAGAAGGAAGAACAGTTGAGAGTTGAAGCAATCATGAAGCAGAGAAAGGGTTCTAACATCCCAGAGGAGCTGTTCTTCGTTCTACTGGAAATGCAGAAAAAATTAGTCTTTTTCCAGAGCAAAGAACAGAAGAGGGAAGCTCTGAAACTACTCGATCTAGATAACGTTCATACTCTCTTTGATGAACTCGTTCAGAGGGCTTCGAAATGCATACCATCTTCTGATAATTACAATGCAGCTTCTGATTTTTCAAATGGATCGGTTTCAACGATTTCTGGAAGTTTGTCTTCCAGTGCAGCTGCTACCCCTTCTACATCTGGTTCTAAGTCTTTTACTGTTTCATCTGGGCCTGTTGTTGAGAAAGAGATTAGGAGTCGTCCTCAGTTGTTTGCAAAAGATGATAGTTACTTGAAGAAAGCAAAGACGAGTATGTGCGGAGATGGAATTGGTGTTGGTGCAGATTCATTGCGAGGCCTGTTGCCCAATCCTTCTGTCAAATTTGCAGTTAATTCTGGTGAGTTTGATGGCATTTGCGTTGATTTGGATGCCATTAATGCCATTTTTTTCTAAAGTTTAGTCGGGGTAGATATGTGTTGCTGTTCAAGTCTCCAATTGAATGGTGGAGACTGACTTTAGCGCAATTCGAAATGTTAGAAGATTTTATATACCTAAATTCATTTCTTCTTTTTAACTGTTTGCCCTGCAACATTTTACTTACTAAGGTTTCATTAATTTCACTTGCTTCTAAGAATTGGAGATTGATATTAGATAGAGCCGTAATTGAAAGATAAAGCTCCATTAAATTTATCCATCTTGGTTTCTCTTTTGATGTTGAGTTTCATTATCTTTCATGATTTGCCATTTCTTCCTTCCTGTTTTCCTTCTGGTGTGTGTGTGATTGGAAATCCCCTTTTTCTATTTGTTGCATTCACTTGTCTCACTCTTTTGCTGAAAATGGAATCTGATACCAGATACCCAACAGAGAGTAGGGAAAAAGAAAGGATCAATCTTGTGTGTGTGTTATTATTATTATTTTTTTTTTTATCAACATCATGTTCTGTTACTGCGTTTAGCTAATATTATGATGAATCTATGACAAACTTGTGAGATTTTTTCATGATGGACTCTGTAGGAGAAGATGGTGAGAAGCTGACCCTCATAAAACTAGCTAGTTTGATTGAGATCTCTGCAAAGAAAGGCACCCGTGATCTTGACCTACACAATAAACTGATGGATCAAATTGAGTGGCTCCCTGATTCATTAGGAAAGCTGTCTGGTCTCATGACTCTCAACTTATCTGAGAACCGGATCATTGCAATTCCCATTACTATTGGTGGCCTTTCTTCCTTGACAAAATTAGACCTTCATTCAAACCGTATATCCGAGCTCCCTGATTCCATAGGTAATCTTTTCAGTTTGGTGTTTCTGGACTTGAGTGGTAACCAACTATGTACTTTGCCAGCTACTTTTGGCAAATTATCACATATTGTGGAACTTGATCTGAGTGCGAACCAGTTATCATCGCTCTCAGATGCAATTGGGAATCTTGTCAATCTGAAGAAATTAAACATTGAAACAAATGATATTGAAGAGCTCCCACATACAATTGGCAATTGTTCCTCTCTGGTTGAGCTCCAGGCAGATTACAATCGCCTTAAAGCCTTGCCGGAAGCTATAGGAAGACTTGAGTCGTTAGAGATACTCTCCGTGCGCTATAACAACATCAAAGGATTACCCACAACAATGGCATCCATGTCAAAATTGAAGGAACTTGATGTGAGCTTCAATGAGCTTGAGTCGGTGCCAGAGAGCTTGTGTCTTGCTACCATGATTGTCAAGATGAACTTGGGAAATAACTTCGCCGATCTACAATCGCTCCCACGGTCTATAGGAAACCTTGAGATGCTGGAAGAGTTGGACATCAGTAATAATCAGATAAGGGTGCTTCCAGACTCGTTCGGGATGCTGTCAAAGTTACGTGTTCTTCGGATCCAAGAAAATCCTTTGGAGGTCCCACCAAGGCATGTGGCTGAAATGGGTGCAGAGGTAATTCATACTACTTAAAAGATTTTAAGGGTTGTATTTTAATGAATAACCTAAATTTCTTGGGGTTGAATGTAGAACAGACGCTTCTTTGTTCTACTGAGCATATTGTGCAGAGTGGAAAACCATTACTATGTCACTAGGAATGCAATTATCCACCTGTCCGCACTACAAATGGATATTCATTGTGTTTCTCCTGATCATGATAAACGTCCAATAACTTAGAGCAGGAACATGCCACCCCACTGCATTTCTAATGAAATTCAAAAGAAATCAAAACCACTTTTGGCAATTCTTTTGCTTTATGTGGCTGATTGGTGCCATTCTTTTCAGGCCGTTGTTCATTACATGGAAGAACTTGTTGCAAAGAGGGATGTCAAAGCACAACCAATTAAGGCGAAGAAGACTTGGGCTCAATTTTGCTTTTTTTCCAGGCCTAACAAAAGGAAGCATGATGGTTTGGATTATATCAAAGCCTGATCTTTGGAGAAAAGGTTCAAGATTCATTTGGGTCGGTATGTTGTCATGATTATCTACTCTGGTGGTGAGACTTTTTTTTTTTCTTTGTTTTTCAAATTGATTTTGTTTTTCTTACCATGCCATATAATTATAGGGGAATTGATCTATTGAAATTCGCTGGAACCCATGATCACAAGGTGATGATTGACCCCTGCATCGCTGACACAGATGGGCGCAAAGAGCTCCAATCGGATTCTGCCTCTAAATCCAAATCCATAAAAGCCTCCTCTTTTATCTGTCTGTTTATCTGTGTCTCTAATGTTTTCTAAATAGGATGAGATATGTAACATTGCACTTGGAGCGGCTCAAGATGTTTGTACTTCATACACATCTCTGTTAAAATGAAATATATGAAGTTACACTTGCCATCATCTGAACTAAGTATGCTAATAAATAGGAGCTAATCTATGATCTGTCTGCAGTTCCACTTCTATGCTATTTGCTATTTTAAGAGGCATTATTCATATACCATGAGGTTGTTAATTTTATTAATGATAAATAAAGCAAGCACTTATAGTTCTACACATTTGATACACAGCCTGGTGGCAAGACTGCTGACTCCAAACCTGGTTCTATGTTTCCATTTGATGTTTATGCTTCAAACCTACTTCCAGCTCATATATCAGTGTCAGACACGTGCATGAGGTGCCAGACTAGGCCATGAGGCTTCGGACACTTTGAAAGAATAAAGCCCAGCATTTCTTATCCATCCATTTAAACATATCTGCAAGTATCAGTTCATAGTTTTGATATGATTATGAAATATGCAACTGGATTTAGGCACATTAAAGGTGTACGGGAATAATGAATAGAAACTCACCTTTCCCAAAGCTCATGTTGATTAGCATTCAAAGATTGTGCATTAGGCCATTTGTTTGCATTAAAATACATAGGAATTGGATACAAATGATTCATACCATAAATGGTTAAAAGTGAAGATCAAAGGTATATTTTAAAAAAATTAGCATCAAATAATCTTTTCTTTCACGGAAATAAAATCAAAAGAAGTTGGGAAATTAATAAACCAGCCATCAGCTCATTAATTAATTTCTCATTCCCATCTTCTTTTGATTCTATTTTTCTTAAATGAAAGGTTATTTAATGCTCATTTTTTTTAAATTCAACTTTAATCTTCATTTTTAGCTACTTATGTTATGAGTCATGTGTATTCAATTCCTATGTATTTTATTGCAAACAAATATCCCCTTAACATGTATTCTTTTCATTTTTTATTTTTAACAGAGTGTCCTTTTTGCTTTAAGACTTAGCAGCTTTAGGATATCTTCAGCTTGAGATGGAGGGTTAAAGGTTGCCTTAGACATCCTACCACCACTACTGTTTCAGAGTTAGGTAATTCTTTCTTAGATGTGAGGTAGGAAATCTTCCGTTTGTAGATAAAAAGTCTAGAAAAAATGAATAATTGCCGTCTGTCTCAATCGTTCAATTTAGGTTAAGCAGCAACCATCTCTACCCTTAACTAATAACTATAATCAGATCAGAAATTCTGCATGGTTCCTGATGTACACAAATTGTGTGGATGTAGTGTTTAAAATGACTAGTGTAAATAGCCCACAGAAGCTTCCCCTTGAGAAAAGAACTCTAGTCCCAAAGAATATAACATAAGATCTGTCTCGGTTGATAGGCTGTAGCTATGTACCATATTCTATGATGCGATGATGTAGAAGTGGCTCATCAATCCCACGTGACTAGGGCTGTCAGCCCCGCCCTTTGATGAGGGGGCCCGGCCCGGCTCTGCCCGCAAAAGCCCTCAAAGCGAGGGCGTTTCTTTTTGTCCTAAAGCCCGAGGGTAGGGTAGGGCCCAATTTTGAAAAGCCCTCAACCTTGACGGCCGAGCTAGGGCTTGACTTAGCTGGCCCGAGGGGGCCCGGTCCGGCCCTTTGTCTATTAATATATAAAATAAATAATATATAGAATGTATAATATATATAAAGAGAGAGATTTTTATATAAAAAAAATATAAAGATCTCTAATTAGAAATTAATAATAGAGACTTAATATTTTATCAAACAATAATAACCAAATCTTAGAAAGAAATTTAATGGATATATCCACATAGATCACAATATTGCCACTTATATTTAATTCTATATTATCATTTGAATGGTATATTTGAATCTATGTCTGCCCAACACGGACATATTCTTCAATGAAAACAAAATTCAAGTTGTCATTCCATCATATTGATTTTCACCAATGTAATCTATTGAAGGTTGAGAGTTTAGATAGACTATCATTATCATTAAGTGAGGTTGAGTTTCAATCACTAGCCATTGATCGATGCCAATTTCTTTCTATCTCCTTACTTTTATGACTGTTGTTGTTTCATTCATGTGGACCCCACACCCGGAGTTAAGAGTTTGTAACTCGTGAATCAAGTCATCTTTGTCATTCATCTTCGGTATTCAAAGTTTAATTGTTTTGTTATAAGATTCAATGGTCATTTTTCAAAGAATTACAAGTTAGGGTTAATGATAACTCAAGAGTGGTCTAATGTTGATTTGAACCACACATACAAAATAATTTATTTGGGCTAAATCTAATGCCTATTTGAAATAAATCTAATTATATCAGACACGACTTGCCAAACATGTTCTCATGGTTCACATTACTGTTTTATAAAAATATATGGAACACAAACTAGTAAAAAAGGCTACAACTAGCAAAACTTCAGTTGAGACAATCTTACTAATAGCCTGACAACAAACAAAATCTAACTACTGCTAGTGTGTTAACGTATAAAAAAGTGTATTTCCTAGTTTCATGTTACAATACTATCCCTTTACCTTATTTCATTTAATCCTATGGCATTGAAGAATTATTATATATGATAATATTAAAAAATAATTATTTTTTTCGGCCCTTGCCCAACCCTAGCACGGCCCTAGCCCTTGAGGGTAGGATAAGGACTTCGATATTGTAGGCCCGCCGTGGGCTCCGAGGGCTTTGACTTGACCGAAACCCGGCCCGCATATATGAGGGTAGGGTAAGGGCTTACCCCGGCTCAACCCGGGCCCGACCCTTTGACAGCCCTACACATGACTCAGGCTCATCTGGTCTAGCCCGCTTACTTTAATTATATATCATTTAATAGTCCCACTTGTGTATTTGATATTTAGCTTTAATTATATATCATTTAATAGTCCTACTTGTGTATTTGATTTTTTTTTTAATTCTTTCATTTGAGTATACTTAATGCACCCTACATCTAATCCCGTGGGGTTGGCCGAGTAGTCAGGACCGCGGTTCCTCTCTCTTCCGGAGTTAGAGGTCTTGGTATCAACCCCCGGTTCTTCCCTTTTTAGGAACCGAAAGTTGAATCCATTTGTGCTACCACCTAGGGGCCACAAGGGTTTTACCCGGCTTCTCTCTTTGCTCGGAGGGAATAGTCCAATCTAAAGGGTTTGGAGCCCTCCGTTAGCAAAAAAAAAAATGCACCCTACATCTTATTTCACATTTAGATCCGAAACTTGATCCCATGCAACACATAGATTTCTGGTCAAATCCCGATTCATTTGAATGCTATAATGCCCTTAATTTTGAGCATTTTGGTTACACAAATGTAACGGGCTAGTTTGGCACTTTACTAATATAGTAAAAGTCAAGTAAAGCCTCCATATTTCAGACAAGATGTCACATCAAAAGTACTTTAATTTAAATTTTAGTTACACAAAGTGTAATGGGCTAGTTTGACACTTTACTAACATAGTAAAAGTCAAGTAAAGCCTTCATTTTTTAGACAAGATGTCAAATCAAAAGCACTTTAATTCAAGATTCTCATCTTCTTCCAAAAAAAAAAAAAAAAAGTAAAAAAGCAAACACCTTTATCCACTAAAAAAAAAACTTCACTTTTCCATACGAAAAGTTTAAAAAAAATCTATAAAAAACAACTTAATACAAAATACCATCATAACCTACTTCTATTTTATTCTTTTTACAAAATCAGTTTTACTTCACTTGACTCATGTCTTTACCATCTCTCTCGACAAAATGGAAAATGATCAAGTCTTGTTGAACACCAACATAGAGTCTGCTGTTGGTGAATGTTGACCGAGATTGGATGTTAATGGGAAGTGGACCTTGAACCCACTTCTTATGGTACGCCCTATAGGTAGTCCCTGGTGCCATTGGGCTGGAAACTTTTATCAACATGTTAGAAAGAATTTTTTTTCCTCTTGCAAGAGTCCACAATGTCCTCATCGCAGTCATCAAGATGAGCCTCATTAACATTGATTTGTTTAGGAGGTGCCCTGTCCCATCACCATCCAATTGTGGTGATAAATCTCACTCATTGCAAACTCCGAAACTGGTATATATTTCATTCCCTTGTAAACTTGCTTTGCAGTAGTTGTCTCACTATGATTCACAAGTCCTTTTTTTTTTTTTTTTGCCACGTGGGACTCTCATAGCCGTCTATTTCCAACTGGGGTTTTGGTGCTCTTATCTTCCCCTTGATTTAGTCAAACTTTCTGTTCGCTGTGCTATGCACAAAGTGGAAGGGTTTGGGATTACATAACAAAAGTAAAGGTTATAAACTATCAGTATTTATCATTCATTCCAATTTGTTCCATCCTCTGACAGAAGCATCGATCTACAGGTTCAATGAGAGAGTTGCTAGTCGTTGATTCTCTATTCTTTTCTTGTCTTGTAAGAGCATCTTTCCATGGGGACTCTTTTCTGGTCTTGTAAACCTTCACGGTTCTTTCCAGGGGACTGGCCCAACAAGTTTAGGAATTGGCTTTGATACCATTCAACATATTATGTATTATAATTCAAAAACTTATTAATTTGATAGGTAGAAGGTCCAAATAAATATACGAAATTCTATCAAATTCATTATTTGGGCGAGATGTGATGTGATACTTCTCCAACACAAACTATCAATTGGCGAGTGGCCAGTTCATATTAGAAAGAGAGGTTGGCCTCATTCTAGGCAAACGAATGACACATTTGTTGAAATTCATGCCAACTTAAAGACACTTTTGGTAGAATTTTAAGACACATCTAGAATTATAATGAACATCAAGGGGTAGCTTAGTTGGCCTAGAATCACGGTTTGCACACAGAGGTTGTGGGTTCGAAACTGTACTACCACACTGGGGCGCCCAGACGGAATTAGTCCAGCCCAAAGGATTGGAAACCCTCTGATAGAAAATAATAATAATAATAAAATAAAAACTAGAATTATAATGAAAAAAAAAAGTAGAGGTCTTTTGTTTGTAGAGTTTAGAAACATGTAAATTTTTTAGGTATTTTGTTTGGTTGATAGTTGAAGTAATTAAATAGTTGGCACTTGAAGTTATTATTTGTATTGTATTCGGTGCTCTTATTTGGGGATAGTATCAATAGATGATAAAATAAGATAACTTTATTTGAATTTGTTTGAATGTATTCAGCACAAACCAGCAAAAACGCCTCATTTGAGATGGTTTGGAGAGGTGTTAGAAAGTAGATGAAGGGGGCGGGGGGGAGCGCTATTGCCAGCAAGTGGCGATATTTGCCATTGGCGCATTTTTGCAGAAAAAAAAAGTACTCTCTATGATTGCTTATATGTTTTTTTATACTAATTGATCTAGCTAGTCAGAGTTTAAGCCTAATGCTTTTATAAAGATCCAGGTAAAATGCATGGTAATGGCAATGGGCATATTCGGGCCTAAACCAGTTGAGGAGATGGTATTGGCGAAATGGAAAAATAAATATGGAACCACCTCATACTCATATATCAAGTTTGACCCAATCTCATACATCTGATCTAACCCCGTGTATGCATGGCTCATAAGTCCAACAACTTCATACTGGAAGGAATCTTGACCATCCATTCAACTGTTCAATCAATTCTTATTGATATCAAACTTGAGTTGAGTAATCAATGATTACCTAAACACGCTTTCATTGGGTCCGTTAGAAGGGTATTTTTGTCATTCGAAAAGCACGTACACACACCCCCAAAAGAAACGGCTCCACCTAAGATTCCCTCGTAAAGCAGGCGCTGCTTGTGGTCCATTGCACCGGCCGTTGCATGAAATATTACATAAAAACTAGCCGTTTAAATTGCAATCTTTTATAAAGTCAATTCGATCGAAAAATTACACACAACCCCTCCTTGTATTTTCCAATTTTATCTCAGAGTAGCCTTCCTACCACTAATCAGTCCACCCATTCATCATACTCACTTAAATACTAAGAATTTCCACCCACACAAATCACAAGTATTCACAACCATCAACCACCTTTAGATTTGCTTCCCAATTAATTTGCACTTATCCATCCATTGTCATGGATGGATTAAGGTGGCTGGTGGGCCATGACCAATTTTCAAAAGTCTGAAGAAAAAAAAAAAAAAAAAGAGTCCATACTATTTAATTACTTGGGCACATTGGTTCTCTTTCCAAGCTTCAACCCTTTTCTCTCCAAAAAGAAAAGGAGTCTGTGGTAGAGAGGAGATGGGTTTAAACAGTGGCATCTTAGGCCGGAATTTCTATCACCATCTCCCGGAGAGCAGGCGGAGGAGAGGCTTCCCGGCCAGAATGTGGGTTTCTCTAAAAAGGGTTGCGGCGAGGTCGGTCGCATTCTACGTAGGAAAGCGGCGGCGGCGGCGCATGGAGAGGAGGGTGGTGTGGATTTCTCTGTATTTGAAGAGAAGATTGGCGAAGATGGCACGTGCAAGTCGAACTAGGCACGTGCTGAAGAGTTACGACGAGCACAGTTATTCGCAGAACTTCGACGACGGTCGGTGGCAGAGGGAGGATGAGGAGTTCTACCGCAGCCGCTCCTTTGCTATTCGGTTTGTGGGGCTGCCCATGAGCAATTTGGGTTTCTCATGAGGTGTTTATAGTAATAATGATATAGAGTAGTGATCAGTTCTTTCTTTTCTTCCTATTTCTTATATGAAGAAGATGTGATTGTTGCTTGTAGCAGAATGGCAAGATCAGAGTCAAAGTGTAAATGTGGAGGTGTCCATCTTTATTTTCATCTTTCTCTTTCTCTTTCCCTTAATTTGTTGTGAAAGAAAGAATCTTTGAATGCTTGCTTAGTGGGTGAGGCATCTTTCTTTCATAGTAATGCTGATGCCGAAGGACTTGGGGGTGACAGTGTGTGTATGGGTGTGGGTACTTACCTTAACAAAGAACAATATAAAAAAAAAATGTTCTTTGAATGAGGTTATAATGGGAGGAACCGTGGAACTCAATGAGTCCCGATCCTATGGTTGGATGGATCTCAAATAGGAGTGAAACTGGGGCTATACCTATTGACAATGTGATGTCCCCACATTTTACTCCAATAGTAGTTAGTCAACCGTAAGAAAAAGGTATTCATTTTGAATATATACATAATGTCAAGGTTGGATAGTGAGTTTTTTTAGTGGTTTGGATTTCAAATGAACCCGGCCATTGATGTATTTATAATGACTTGCTCGGATAATCTCTAGGCACCAACTTCACTAGGTTCATATCAAACGGATAATCTCTAGGCACCAACTTCACTAGGTTCATATCAAACCAGGTAGAGCTAGGTTTATTGTGGAAGGGGCTTATATAGGTCAATTTTGAGTGTCAATTTATGGAAATGGGTTAACGACAAGGAAGAAGTTGAATTGATGATAGGTGGGCCTCATTGCATATGATAAAACTTTCGTGGGTGCAGAATTTTAATCAACCAGTTTTTATACTAATTTTAGCTCCTGAAGGTGTCTCCCTTCAATGTAATTAGGTCCAATATCATAATCAATCAATTATCAGCCCTGTTGCACATACTTTTCATACATGCTACATTTGTGGTCCTCTATCTCATGAGTGATATGGGCTACCCCACAATCACAATGGGACCGCAATATCCTTGATCTCCCACGTGTACACATTGGTAGATGTGGCTATATATCACTAAGCTTCTTCTTCCAACCTTTTGGTTTCTTAATATAGATTGTGAAATTGTTAATCGACGGCCTAGATTCGCCCCATCGATGGTCCATCAATGGAAGCAGCCACTAAATAAAGGTCCTGATACAATTCTGTGGGAGTCTTTTAGACCTGAGATAATGGGCCGGGAAAGGATGGCCTTGCTATTTTCCCAGTTTTTTTTTTTTCAGTCTAAAAATTAAGTTTTTGTTGATAAAGGTCAGGCTACACTTTTAAATTCAGCTACCTAGTCCTTCTTTTTAGGAAGAAGAATCATCAAAGTCAATAAAAAAACAAATGAAAAAGGAAAAGCAATCAGCAAAAGAAGATATTTTTTCAGACAAAAGAGAAAGGAGAGATATTTATTCTCTCGTGGCTCACCTTCTTCCAAGACTGAGTTACAAAAAAGTAACTTGATAATAACTATCAAGTCCTGTCTCAATTCTCACCAAATATCCTACATGCCTACCCTTTTTAATTATATCTGTAAAAACAATTATAGTTATGGTGAAAACATTTTATTTCATTGTTTGTCCATGCAATGGCTGAGAATGTACATAGCTGACCCAACAAAATTGAGACAATATTTTGATGATGATGCCTGCAATGACTGAAAGATTATTGGGTCCAAGTAAAGGTCCCAATAGGAGTAGTGTAGAGTGCCCATGTTTTATAAGGTTATTAGATTAACTCAAGTCATAAACATGCTAATATTATTATGTTCAATGAGCTAGTGCTTTGAATAATAGAAGAAAGAAGAAGTATAGAACCCATGTAGATATATGCAGGAAACTAAGTAAGGAGTAATGCAGTTCTAGCTATTACTTTAAAAGTATAAACAGAATACTTATAGAATTAAATAGTGTTACATCATATTAATAATAATCCATTCTTCTTTTCATAATTAATTCCAACCCAGCCGCTGCAGATCTTCATTATTACTTTGAACATGGAGGTGGAATGATTAGCACATGGATTAACTTAATGTGACATGAGGCTCCCTGAAAAAGGAGAATTGGAGGGTCCTACACTCTCAAATCTGAATGAAAGGAGACTGGTCAAAAAGATCTGAATCATCCGATCATCTTTTCTCTGTGGCGCACACAAGACAGCCTAGAGAACCAACTTTTTGAAAGGAACTTAGAATATTTTTTGTAATGTTAAATCATGATGGCCTTGGATAATAGGATTACTTTTGAGGACCTTAGTTTAGTAATAGTTGCAGTTATTGTTACATAATTGGAGTATAATTAGAAGAACAGTTGGTGACTTTTGTTGCTGAACCTTTCAGTTTAATAATAGTTTCCCTTCTCTAAAAAGTTTAAAAAAAAAAAAAAGTATCCTCTTACTGAAATGACCAAGGTACCCATCCTAGGTGGCATGTGGTACCACTGACTTGTTTGCCTTGCTCTGTGGTCCTCACCAATAAATCAAATTATTTGCAATGGCACCTCTCCTATATCTGTATGATTTTAAATGGGGTCCAAGAAAATGTCTGTAAATTCAAGAAAAATAGAAAATTCTAAAACTTTATAATTTTTTAGAGATTATGTGCCCAATTTTTTGTGCTTGTTAATCTTTGAGCTTATACAGGATGCAGATTTTCTGTGTAAGTTTAAAGACTTAAAAGAGTAGGGTTGTGCTTGGCTTTAATCACAAATAACTACAAATTTTGTGTGATAGTTAGTTGCATTACCCTTTTTCTGGGAAGCAGGTGCATTACTTTGTATATAGAGTTTTTTTTTTTTTTTTTTTTTTTGTGTGTGTTACTATGTTCCCATAACCTGGCAACATTTGTTTTATTTATTCATTTTAGGCTGTAAATTATAATATTAGAAAATAAATGTATCTTGTAAAAAAGTATGTCATCAACATTTATGTGATGAATCTCACTAATACAAACTCTAAATAGTGTGGTGTAAGCCTTTTATCACTTCTTATAGGGCCCACTTAGATGCATGACATAGTGATATTCAAGGGGGCCTGCCGGGTTAGCACTTGAAAGACCAGTAAGGATAGGGTGGCTGCTCCTCATGATAATTCCATTAGTTACATATATAATAAAATAAGACATAAACAAAATCAAAACTGTCCGCTTAGTGATTGCAGTGTTTTACACATGAACAGTTTGAGAGTATGTGCTATATCGTCAGTTTTCAGATGCCACTGCTGAATACATTTTTTTTTTGCAATTTCGTTTAGTTTGATATACACATTGGGCTAATGGATGTGTGAAAAGAGTGATTACTGTTTCCATAAAATGAATCACTGTTCATGATTGCAATGCCAGGGGCATAAATAGTCCGCCCCACCCCTTTCTTGGAATTTCACAAGCCCCCTATATGTAATATAAAATTTATGATTTTCTCCAATGCAGATTTTTTTTTTTTATTCTGTCACTGTGCAATGGGCTCATCAACATCTCCACCTCCACCCTATATCTTTCACCTTTTAATCTCCTTGATTGTCTTTAAGTATAATCCGCTTTTTTCTTTTAATTTATAATGAAGGGTGTCCCAATCTTTTGAGCTGAACTAATCCTTTCGGGCCGGGTAAATTCTCTATGATCCTAGTATTTAGCACGGTTTTGAGCCTTCAACCTCCGAAAGCAAACCGTCTGACTATCCCTTAGGGTTAAGTAGAAGTAGAACCCACTTCACTATGAAATCTTAAGAATTCAAAACAAAAAAGACAAATGTGTTGTAAAACCAAATGCCAAACCGCCCAAAGTATTTTGCAATATCTAAAGTAAAGCAAGGGTGGTCATATCATATGGTCATTACTTCTTATTTAATTGCTCCACATCCAGACATACAAGAGGATTGAAAGCTACAGAGGAGATACTTTCTCATTTTCCTATCCATGGAAAATAACGGTAAGGACTAAGGCCCATTCCTATCTATACCAATGACAAATTTGAACGAAAGCCCCAAAAATGAGAACGCATACGTATTGGAAACAGAACTCAGAGAATCATTCGAGAAGGTGGGCAAACATCATCAAAGAAGGTGAGCTGGGAGAAGAAGAATCAAAGCCAAGAGGGCTTTTAAAGGTAAAGAACACGTAGTACTCCCAGGTGGATAAAGGAATGAACGAGAGATGCGTTTGGTCCATTCCCTTTGAAGTTGTCCTTGTCAACCGCCAAATCCAATAAAATTTTCATGCTTAGAGTTTAGGGCGGTCAAAGGGATGGGCTTCACCACCTAGGCCCTTATCCTACCTTCAAGTATTACCACCCAACACGTGAGGAACTGAGGGTTGAGTCAACTTTCCTTAGGGGAAGGGAAAAAAAAAATCCAATGGATACTCGATTTGTTTAGGAAGAGCATTAATGTTGGTGCAAGGTGATTTTTAAAGTTCTGAGCATTGAATTGCTGATCATGGCCCAAGATTAAGATACTAACCATCTGATTGCTATTTTAATTTAATGTGGGTTCTTTCCAGAATCGTTATATAATTGCTCAAAAATATCATGATGGCTTCATTTGTAGGTCTAAAATTGGATTAGCATAGGGCTTGTTTGGCATCTCTATCCTTTTTGTGACTGACCCATCCAAAATACAGCCATTAAAAAAAGAGCCATAAAAAAGAGAGGCTAGAATCAAACGACATATTTGGTAATACACATATCTATTTTAAATAGACTGTTTGGTACACCCTCTGTTTAGAGGGGTTTACCTGTCATTATATAAAAAAGAAACTTATGCACATATTTCCACCTGCATATATCATTCAAGATCACATTCAACATAGATCCATTTAAGATCATATTCAACCAGGTCTGACCTAAAAGATTCTTGAAAAAAAATTACCTAAAAGATTCTGCCAATCAAGAATTAACTGTACAGAGTTGAAGCAACAGCGGTAAGTTCCAGATAAAGTTGAGTGAAATCAGTTGTGGGGATCCTAATTCATAACTTCAGACAGTTGAGCCAATACCAATAGTTCCAATAAAGATGAGTAAAATTAGTTGTATGAGCCCAATTCCTATCAAAATGCAATCAGATAACGCCCACCAATGTGAATTGTAACCGGTTTCATATGTCACTCAGATCGGAGAGAGATTCACCTTTTGATTTACATTATCTTCTTAATTGACCATATGAAGAAAGCAATTTTCATTTCAGCCTTATGGTAAATATCACTCAATCCTACCATAGGCCTACTGCAACTCACAAAAATAAATGGAGATTTTTACTGCCCTGTACTTAATCTAATAACCATATCACTTCATCCGTTTAAGAGAGAGATCTCATCCCAACAAAAATGAGAACAAGATAGACAAAAGTACAACTAGGGCTCCATCCAAGATTCTAGTTTTCCTATCCCCCAGAAAATCCATTGCAGTAAATTTCAATTTTTATTTTAAATACTAACCAGACAATGGAAATTCATAGAAAACCCAAAAACAAAATAGATTCTCAAATATTAGAATTCATTGCAATAAACCGACAATGGAAATTCATAGAAAACCCAAACACAAAATAGATCCCCCCCCCAAAAAAAAAAAAAAAAAACAAATCATCAATGTAATTACGATTTTGTCTCTAAAATCTTTGATTTGCATTTTTGTTTCTAGAACAATCAAGCATAACCCATCATCATCTTCTTCATAGAACTAGTCCCAAAAAAAAAAAAAAAAAGACACTACACAAACATATTCGAACCCAGACCACCTCTACACAACTTACAACAGCAACCAAAAAACCCATGCAACTCCCCATCATCTCTCTCCTTCTCCTACTCACAAAACCCATCTCATCCTCTAGCCTTATACACTACCATTCCTAATCGAGACCTATTACCAAACCTATCATTACCCACCTATGCATTGAAAAACAATATGCTTTGTGTAACAAATAAGACAATGCAATAAACCTAGATAATAAAATCGGATCTCAAGAGGACCCAGATGGGAAATCTCATCTTTATCGGTCTCACGACAGAAGAAGAAACGGAGAAGAAGAGGAAGGCATACCAGCAGCTCTAATCGGCTGGGTTTTTTTTTCCAACGAGAGGATTTTTGCTGAAGGGATATTCGGTGCCAATAAAACATCGTCTAGGGGCTTTTTTGTTTTAAAAAATGACCTCTGTCTCTATTTTTTCCAGACCCAATGCCTCTAATTTTCATCTGCCCAGATTTGGGCCATTTCATTTTTAGAGGATTTGACTCTACTTTTTTAAATAGGGTAGAGGTTAAAATCACTTGTCAAACGCTCTAATTTTCTAAACTTCTATCCGCTTTAGACATTTAGACATGTAGAGGCTAGAAATAGAGATGCCAAACATGCATATAGTCATGGACCATTCATGACATCACTGGAGTTCAAATCTTGAAAGGATCAACAGAACATTGAAAAAAAAAAAAGTGTCGTGAAAAGTGTGCCAACCAAATTCCACTTGAAGGGGAGAAAAAAAGCAGAAAAAGAAATAAAATGTGACAGTATAATGGAAAATGATATACTGTTTATAAGACAAGAAAAGAAAATCATAAATGATTGACAAGTATCATATATCCAGTTTGTATAAAAAAAAAAGTTACAATTCCAAATTTTACTTATCTAAACAATCACAGAAGGATGAAGACAACAATTCTAAATTAGAAAAACGGCCTTATCATAAAGAGTCATAGATGATTAATAGGTGTCATCTATCCAACTACTATAAAAAAAAGTAGTTTTTCCAAATGTCACTTATCAAAATTATCATACAAAAAGGATAAAAATAAGTTTTATCTTGTTTTTTTTTTTCAAAAGAGTGTAGTTCAAAAATAGGGAGAGGGCCTTCAATGGGTTGGATAGTAAAGAGTAGAATGTGTGTGCTTAACCTGAACTAGGGGTAGCAAATGGTTCAGGTTGAGCAGTAAAATCTATGGACTGAAGCCCAACCCGTATCTGACCCATTTTTAAAATAGATCAAAGAACATAGACCCACATCCAGGGTCAGACCCAAGTACATGAATTTGGGGGCGGTCAGGTCACCTTTGTCCGGACTTGAGTCTTCTTCCAAAACCAATATTTAATTTTTGGATCCACTTCCAAAATCTACATAGAAGGTCTTCGGTCCCCCTCCAAAACCAATATAAAAATTTTAAGTTTGCCTCAAAATCCAACTACCTATTTAAATCTGCCCCCTCAAAAGAAAATCCTAAATTCGCCACTGCCCACACCCAATGCAGTTCAACCCATCCTGACCAACCAGGTTAACCCGAGCCATTCTTCATCTTCTTCCTCCTCTTTCAAGGGTAGTTGCTTCAAATTCCTTGAAAAATTATCCCCAAATTCCTTTTTAAAAAAACAAAGAAAGAAAGAAATGCCATCAACTACCCAACCATCTTCTTCCCAGCCGTTCAACCCAACCCAAAATTCTTCCTTTTTTTTTCTTTCTTTCTCCTCCTACTTAATTTGCAAGTTTCAGGTTTCCACTGGTGAATGGAATTGGCTGTGAAATGCGCACCCATTTAGGCAGAATGTGCGGCAATCAAACAGTTCCATAGCACGTGGAGCATATTCGGCGGTTTGATTGATTGGAGACAAAATCTAAGTGGGGCCATTACAGCTAAATATGGACATTGTCCACACATCCTGGATCTTAGTTGTCCCACATTCTAATCATCCACAACTGTTACAGCTGTCAGTGGCTGTACTGTGTATCATTTCTTGGTTTTTATCATTAAAAATGCTTCTCCTTTTTTACAGTGTCGGCAATTGTAAGCAACAGAAGTTGCAACTGGATCTGGATCTAGACCTTACAACCGACACTGGTATTGGGCACCGCTTTTACGCGCTAACCCAAGTTACACCTTCTTTTTCCCACGTTTTCTCTCGTGTGTTATGAGAAATAGAGAATAAGCGAAAATCGCATAGCCTTCTCATCTCAAATGTTTCACGAGATTTGTTCGTATACGATGCTCTCGAGAAACAGTACCAACTTTCACAGTACTTAGCCATTTGAGCCGCACTAATTTCATATCCCATGGATTCAGGAGGAGCCTAATTTTCTCTTACCTTGAGACATTGGATATGGCTGTTAACTTAGAATCTAATTGAAGAAAAATAGACCGTGTGTTCAAATATACTTTTTCCCACTAAAATGCATTTATATCAAGCAAATGAAAAAAAAAAAAAAATTTTCCGTTGACAACTTTCTTCAAGTCTTCTATATCATTTCCACGAAAAGCAGCTACACAATTGTGCACTAAGACATTAAAGAGGAAGGGAAAAAAAAAGACATTAAAGAGGAGGAGCCTATGGCTTAAGCTAATAGTATTCATCCAATGAATTATTTTATTGTTTCTTACTAGAATTTCTGACAGGCATTCTAGATGTTGGGGTTTTTTGAAACATATCTCTTAAGTTTTTTGAAACATATCTCTTAACATTTTCAAATCTCACGTTTCTTGTCTAGAATTCAGGAATTCATTTGAACCACATGAAACATCTCAAATAACCTTTGAAAATTTAAAAATTTCGC
The DNA here is from genome assembly GCA_012931725.1 of Litsea cubeba. NCBI lineage: Eukaryota > Viridiplantae > Streptophyta > Magnoliopsida > Laurales > Lauraceae > Litsea > Litsea cubeba. Next base: position 20,518,994 of record CM022945.1, read on the forward strand.
CATTTTTTCATTTTGGTTGAAAGAGCATTCCCCCTCCCCACAATGAAAAAGTGGTATATTCATATGATTAGAGTAAGGTGAGATAGTTAAAAGAGAATTGACGCTTCTTATCACTTTTTAACCTTCATGTTGGAATTGAGTTGAGAATTGCAATATGAATTCAACGGATCATACTAGGGCTATGCACCCATGATGACCGACTTAGACCCAATAAAACCCATCTTCTCATTATTCTCTCATCTCGATATTCGCCGTTGGTGACTCATCTCGAGATGGCGAGGTCCGGGAAATAGCTTTGGCCTATATGTGGTGCAACGTACCCTTCAAAAATCAACTACAACAGAAAAAAGGAAATTGCTCTAAAACATGATGGCCCATTCAAGCAAAGGAGAATAAACCAGCCTGTATACAAGAGAGAGCTCTCAACGCAACTTCTATTATCTACACCTCTTCCTCCCCACCTTCTTCTTCCTTCCAACACCACCATCACACTTCCTTCCCATGGCTGCTCCAACCGCCAAAACCTCCATCTTCGAATCCCTCCAGAGAAGAACCTTCTTCCCTTCCATGCCCACCGACCAATCCCTCCCAGTCTCACAAACAGACCCAAATGACCCACAAAACCAGGGCCTCAGGAGAAGGCTCTCATCCCTCTCCCTCAAGATCCAACCCTTCTCATCTCCTTCCACTTCATGGGTCAGGAGATCCAAATCCATGTCTCAGATGGGTGAGTATGCAGGCAGTTCTATAAGGAAATGGTGGGACTTGGGTTGGTCATGGATCATGTCTAGAAGGCCCACCTTCGCCAGAGATCTTGAGCTGAATGAAGAAGAGAATTCATTGCTGGGCTTCCACAGCAGAGGCACCTGGAGACATGTCTTCTACAAGGTCAGGTCCGAGTTTCGAAAGCTCTTGGGCTCCGACCGTCTGCCCACAACCCAAACTTTTAGCTACGATTCTTTCAGCTACGCCCAGAACTTCGATGATGGGAAGAGGCGTGAAGGTTAAAAGCTAAGGTTTTTGGGCTATCTCTTTTGATTATTTCAATGTGAATTGTTTTTGTGTTGTAAGTGGAATTTATTATGGGCATTTTTGTGCATATGGGGATCGGTCCATTAGGACCATGGGGTTGGTGGGTCGATCATGGAAATCGACGGTGGTAATTGTCTTGGTGAAATTAGATTCTTGGATATACTACTTGAAAAGAAGGGTGGTTATTCTTGTTGATTAATCTATTTATTAATTTATTTCCATTGTGTTTTCTTCATTTTGTGGATGTGTAGTAATTCTTTCTTGTGCAAACCAAGTTCCATGATCATCCGTTATTTGATTGATATGTTGGAGCAGAGATCTGATTTGGGTTCATCAAAATCTGGATCCATTGTTTCTATCTGTAGATCTAGAAGAGATGAGGATTAAGGAGTTGATAGAGAGCTTATAGTAAGATTTATACATGCTTTGTCTAAGCTAATATGCAGAAACAACCAAGCAAAAGAGACATGGATTTCTGATGAATTATCATAAAAAAATGGTGGATTTTTTAGTACTCTGTACTCATTATCAGACCATCTTAATGTAAGTTGAAAATATATCAATTTTTTTTCAAATTTTGATATTTGATAGTTTTTTATACTAGAAAAATCGAAGATGATCATTTGAAATAATTTGTAGATTACGCTGAGAGCATGAGAAAGGCAACCTTAATGTGATGTATTGGAAGATTACACCATAAATACCTTAAAATTTGAATGAGGCAGTGAGAAGATATTTAAGATTTTAAGGCATGTTAGCGCGTGCGTGAAAGCTTTTTGCTGGGTTTTTTTTTTTAATCTAAGACTCCATTTTCTACTGATCCAATTGAAATTGCTTGGTCAGTGAGACATCTCTGTAATTAAATACATCTAATGCATCTTTTTGTTCACATCAATAAAATGGCTTTCTATCTCTTCACCCTGAATATGCTTAAGAATGAAACAGAGATAATGATTTATGATGTTCAATATACTTTTGTATATCTTTACACCCATTAACATGGTGATCCTTCTTTGGAGGATTTGAATTCTTAATGATCATCGGACAGCTAATTGGGAGAGAGTACCACAATCTTGATTGATTTTCTTAATATCATTTTCTTTCCTCAAATGTTCTTCAATGAAATAGTCATGGTGATTCTGAATTTTAAAGGTAATGGTCTATTAAGGTAGAAAGTGGAAATTGCAGGAGATCTACTCATTTTTATGAGTCCGGATCTCCTGTTTCAATGGAACAGAGAAATACTGTTTTGATATATCCGAACTCCACCTTATAAAATGTGACTCCGAGGCGATCCCTGTGCACCACTTGTATAAAATGTGACGTGACATGAAAATAGTCAATGAGCAACGGTAGTATGGTTGCTATTTATTTGTCTTTCTACATTATGAGTTAAAAATATATATATATATATATATCATATATATCCCACCACTTGGATGGTAGGAGTAGAAAGGTGGGATCAAAGAATATGCCCCCATGTGCCTTTGCGGTTCCGCCATTATGGGAGATGAGCATCACAACACAAGAAAAGGCAAAGACATCGCCCATGATGTTGAAATGGCCCTTTGATTGTTTGACCATCTTTCTCCACCTCTCCCTTTGTCCACCCTTAAATTACGCTTTGTTTGACCATCTTTACATCACCTTTCCATTTGGGCAGCCTTCTTTTACACATTATTCAGGCAGGCTGGACTAAGTTTTGAAGTTTTGACAAAGAATTTTCTTTTTTCAGTGATGATGTATCAATGAACTATTTGCCTGTTGAAAAAGTTTATCAGGCCTAACGTATTAGGCATATCATTGACTCGTATATGAAGCACAATATGTGCTCAAGGCTAAGAATAACTGGATGATCCAAGACCTTAGGACAAGTTTGGTAACAAGTGAAGAATCGGTTAGGGATTTACAAATTTGAGAGTTTTTTGTTACCATAAATTTCAAAATTTAGTGTAAAGAGGATCTCACATTGATATTGATGTGTATGCCTGAAAAAAAAATCAAATATTTTTAAAATCCACAAATTGAGGGTTTCCAAATCTTACCAAAATGGATCAAACCTCAAATTCCTTCAAAATGAGAATTTCGACCTCCGTGTGGTTTGTGCAATAGAGGTTGATTACATAAACCTTGTATGCTCCAAAACACTAAAGCGCAAAAGCTAAGGTCCATGGTCAACTTACTAATACTTTTGTAGGGTCCCTTGATACCCGGGAGCTCTCAACGTGGGTTTAATTAATTATTGTTTGTTTATGTTATGACTCTAAATGTGTATAATGTATTAAGATGATCATGACTCCATGATCATCTCTTTCAAGTGAATTGCTCCCAATCCCACCTTAACTACATGATTTGGCATGCTCCAAGGTAGGTCCCATAATGCCTAAAAATAGAGCTCGTGTATCTAATTTTGGAGGATATGAATTCTATGATAAGGGAAACTGTGCTTCACATGTCTCCATGTGAGAATTATTCTCAACAGGTGGGAAAAGCTATGGCCATCACCTTTGTTTCTTAATCTTCACTTTTGGCATTACATCTTTCACCAATATACAGATCCTCCACTCTGCTTGAGAAAAATCATTGACAAAAGTGCCCCACCCATGCTCCTCTATGAAAAATTCAGAAATGGGAACACTTATCAGGTCATTTTTTTGGGGGGAGATTTTCAAAAAAATTATAAAGTTTTTGGCTCATTTTCAAAAACGTATTAGAAGATTTAAATATTTTAAGAGTTTTTCACAATTCTTTCAATCTAGTCCTCTCCATGATTTTTTTTTAAATGACAAAAATTACACTTGCCTTATGATAGGCTTTTGTCTTTTATTAACCTTTTTTCCTTTCCAAAATTAACCACTTTGAATTGTTGAAGTGGGCCCCACTAGGTCATTTGGGTGGGACTTGATCATTTCTCTTAAATTCTTTTTTAAAGGAGAATTTTGAAAAATGACATGGGTGTTTTTGTCATTTTTGAAACTTTTTTTTCTTAGTGAGTACTTGATTGAGAAAAATATGAAAAAGAATTTATACTCTTTTGAAATATTCAAATTTTCATTTACTTATTTTAAAAATGAGGTAAAAGTTTTATACCTTTCTGAGTCAAAACTATGAGTTCTGCAGGGAGGGATGGGTACCATTTCTTTAGACCCAACCCGGATCTGACCCATGAAAATAGGGTATGGGTTTGGGTCTACTGAGTTGGACTGAAGATATGGCACTAAATTTGGGTGAATATACATCCATCTACAGGACTCGGATCTGGGATAATAATAGGTTTACGCACACAAGACATACAATTTTGTTTTATGTACAAATCAACATTATGTATACACACGAATCTATTATGGAAAAGTCCACATGGCCTGAAAACTGTGCCCGGGCCATGGCACGGTCCCCAGTCAGCTGGGATCCAAGGGTCCCCCATGGGGACCGTGCCACGGCACGGGTGTTTTTTCGGGCCGTGTAGCACGGCTGATCTATTATTGCATCTCTCTCTTTCTCTACGTGACCCAAATTGGAACCGGACCTGTCCCAACCCAAACCCAAAGTCGATGACGGTATTGGGTTGGGGTATGAGTCTCAGAGATAAGACTTCACTGGGATCCAAAACCAGACCAGGAACCAATGGTCATAGGTCTGGTTATGGCTGCAACTGGGCGACACTCAAGTTGCCATCCTACTATGGGGTTATGATTTGAACTAAATGGAGCTGTTTGTCTTTTATTCTCAACCCCGATTGTCGCATGGCTGTCTAAGGATTGAACCTTAGGCATGCCATCTTTCTCATTTTGCATGTGGTCTTCTCTTTCTACTTGTGTGGGTTCTCTTGGATCCCTAGCCGTGTTAGCAAAAAAAAATGAGAAAAAAAAAATCGTATCAGGACCTAGGGATATAAATGCATTGTGTCCATGGTGGAGCAAGGCCACCCGCAGCCTACATAAGTCCAGTGCATACTACCTAGCCTCAGCTCACCTAATTTGATCTGACCCCAACTCAATATCTGAGTAGATCATTATATAGTAATATTAATCTAAATATTATTATACAAATTACGAATCATAAAATGTATATATCATATATATTATTTCACTCGGTACAAAGTATGGACCCAACTATGCTCGAACTTAAAATCCAGTTATTACCAGGGCCGAGATGTGGCCTAGAGAGCCAGACCCAAATGTCAACATTGAGAATCAGAAGGGCCCATGCCTGGATTTTTTTGTGATGGGTGTTGCAGATATTTTGGGTAGGTGATCCTTCCCTAACATCAGGGATCGCATTGTGTTGGGTTTTGTCAGATCCAGTCATATCATGACCTAAATAACAAAAGGTCATGGTTCTGGGTTAATTTGGATTAAGTCTAAACCCAAGTGGATAGGTGATCCAATAGTGTAGTATCACAACATAACTCTCTCTCTCTCTCTCTCTCTCTCTCTGACCAGAATTGGAACTCTTTAGTTTTACAACTAGGATGAATTATTAAATTTAATGAAGCTCTTGGAGGAACTCGATCTTCTGATTTTAACATGATTTGCGTAAGCATAATTAAAGACATGACTGTGGTGGGCTTCATCGCAAGATCACCACCGGCCAGGACTATGATATCATAACAACTTTTGATAAAATGAACCCACACTAAAATTGTTCAAGTGGCTGGGAAGTCTAATAATAAGCTAGAGTTTTCTGGTTTCGAAATGTTTGGAGCCTTATCTCCGGTACACAGTGCTATTGGGCAGTACACTGTGTATCCGAAATTTTACCGATAATCAATCATTAGGGGTCGCATTATTTTTTTTTCTTTTACAAAATGAATTCATTGCATAGAATATACTTATACAAACCTTTAATAACAAATCAAATTTAAACTAATCCCCATCTAAAAATAAGGAACTTAGCTCTAACCATATCCTATTCTTATATTTATCTCTAATACAACCGTTCAAATGTTTCGACACTTTTACCAAAGGTTGAAAAAAATGTTGGGACGCATGAACCAGAAGATGTAGACAGTTCAATCGAGGGTAATCGATTTTGGTTGAATCAAGCTGCAACAAGTATCAAGGCAGCCAACAGTACGAAAAACAGTGGAAAAAAGGAGGTGTTACAATGTATAAAAGCACTGGGTTTGGGCTTGGCCGAAAAGAATCAGTCTGGCTCCATTTTTAAACCTGACTGTCTATGCACAAGCTCATTGAGGTCTAAAGTGGAATAGCTTTGATTCAGGGCTCACCCAACAAGTGTGTTGGACCTTCATAACGAACCATTTTTGTGGACCTTTGTGCTTACTATTTGACTTATGGTATGACTAGTGTCCAAAATTGTCGGAAGATCAGGTCCTGCTAATCTCCTTGTTCAAACAAAATAACAGTCTAACAAAAGTGTTGGGAGGACTCTCCAATGGGCTATAAAAATCATAGGGATTCACAATGAAGTTGGATTTACCTAAGCAGAATCAAAAAATTGAGGACTAAAGGGTCTAAGACGCAGATCGAGATGGCATCATCATCTTATTATAATTGAATGTACTAGTCATTTTTTTATCAAAGAGGATATGCTTGGAAGCCAGTAAAAACAATTTAAAGTTGTAAATCTTGTCTGAGAATTTTTTTTTCATTGCCTAGTTCTTACAAAACCGGCTACTTTGAGCTGTTCAAATGTTTAGACATTTGAACTGAAAGAGGTAGACCGTAAACTGTTCAATTGATTGGAGGTTAAGCAATTTCGGTTGAGCCAAGCTACAAAGTGCAGGTGTTGGGAGCTGGTCTGACCATGTTTTCAAACAATGCTCATAAGTAATTGTACGAAAGCTTGCACTATTCCAAATCAAAACACTGGGGTGAGAACAACTCAGGGTGTACTCAGGTCTCTGCCAATGGGGTGAGAACAACTGCCACTTGGGTAGCCACATTGAAGAACCAATTTTGTTGGCTACCAGAATGGATTACTACTAGTTCTTAATTTAACAATCAACGCACAGCAAAAACAACCAATTAGACGAACTAGCAATTAAATCTACCAAGTAATCACCACAAGAAGGCAGACACAAAATATAGCGTGGAAACCCTATACAGGGAGAAAAACCACGAACCAGAAATCAAGAGTTCACAAACAGTTACAAAATGTACTCACGAGCTCCTTTACCTAGGTTTGTACCTCGACCTAAGGACTGTAGTTATTCTTGCAAAGAATCCACTGACACGACATCCATCGTGCCCCATTCTCCTTACTTGATCCCCTCGAACCTTGCCAGTCAAGATGAATTATCTTCTCATTCGAAAAGCAGAAGCAACAATGACCTTCTAGAGCAGCCTTCAAAACAATCTCTCAATAGCTCTAGAGAATGAACTCTGTAATGATTTCTCTGACTTAGATTAATGAGAGTGGTAGTTCTCCTTAGGGTTGAGAGTAATATCCTATTAATAACCTCAAATTCGTGCATAATACTTAGAGCACATGTAGGACTAAAACTGGGAAAACAGAAGCTTAAAGGGAAACAGTTTCGTGCAAAAATGAAACTTTTTCAAAAATCTGCGCACTGTTCGCTCGAACGAACCCTTCCTCCGCTCGAGCGGATGAGGCTCTGTCTCACGTTCGCTCGAGCGAAGGCATGGGCGCTCAAACGGACTCCTTGCTGGACTGATGAAATGAAAATTCAGCACAATATTCTTCCAGCTTTCTTCTTCTAAACCATTCAGGCTTTTCTTCTTAGAGTCCTTCACTCTTCTAACTTCGGAGTCCTTTTCTAAATAAAAGATACAACTCAAAGACCCCTAGAATTTTGTCCAACATGAATTAGCCAATTACAAAAAATACCTAACAATCCCCCCATTTGGCAATTCATGGACAAAACTCGTACAAATGATCCACCCAAAAGAAAACCTAAAATACAATGAATTTTCATAAAAAAAAAAATCAGCTCCTCTAAATCTTTGCCTATTTTCTACCCCTAGCTTCAATATTCTCCCCCTTTTTGTCCATAATTGACAAACAATTATCTTCAAGTAGCTTCTGGCAATTTGGATTCTTCAGCTCCCCCCTCAATTTTGACTCCCCCTCAAAAAGATCTGGGTATCAACACTGGGGTGGGGGTATGATCCCGCAGATCAAGGGTGATGAAGCTTCGGCACACACCCTTATAAGATTAAATACTTCAGCAAAGTGCGTACCAACACAAAAGATAAGTCTTCTTTCTTGACCCAAACAACTTTAGTCTTTTTGTTCAGCTCAGTCTTCTGTGTTTTTCATTGCTTTTGATTTGGTGACTTTCGCAGCTTATAGCAATGGGGTCTAATGTATCCTTTAATTCCACAATGATGACAAGTGGGAAGTCTTTCAGAACGTGACACATGTTTCTTCTTAGCAGCTGCATTTTCAACATGAACAGCAGGATTAGTAACAACAAAGCATTCAGTACCTTTGGCGTTAGATGTAGATGCCACGTCAGCGTAACCAATGGCATGCATGTCTGTCTTTGCCTTTTCACTGCAGAGGATATCATCAAACTTTTTGGACTCTATATTCATCTTGTTTAGATAAGCATTGCTTGTTTCTAACTCAGAAAGAACTATCTTGAGTCTTCCTTGCAAGTCAATATTTTCAGCTTTCAAGGTCTTCATGTCATGATCAATCAAAGCACACTTTTAGGCTTCAGCAGTCAATTTATCTGCCAACCTGTTATTTTCTGCCTTTAAGTGACTCACCTTTGTAAGAGTTTCTTACAATTCAGCTTTTAATGAAGTATTATGCTCTTCAGATTCTTTCCAGCTTGTAGCCACTTTTTCATTCATCTTGAGCATCTTCATGGACTTTCCAAACAATATCTGATATTCAACTTGCCAATCATGTTCCATCTCCGACTCACTAATATTATGATCAATCTCATTATCAGACACTGGTGGAGTAGCAGAAACTAAAGTTGCCATGAATGCCATAAATTTTTCTTTGCTAGCGTCAGGCTTTTTAAACTCAGATTTTTTATCATCTTCTTCAGAAATATCAGCATCCCAAGTCAAATTTAAAGCCTTCTTTTTTGGATTTTTGTTAGCACAGTCACTAGCAATATGTCCATAACAATAACACTCAAAACATTGAATCCCTTTAGAAGATTTCTTCTTTACAAAATTTTTAGAGATTTTCAATTCACTATTCTTCCCCTTCATGAATGCCTGAAACTGCTTAATAAACTGAACAGCAACTTGGGGATCTATCTCCTCGGAATCAGAATCAGAATCACTAGCAATTTTCTTGAATGATTATCTGGAAGCTCTCAAAGCAATACCATTGGATTTTGATTTCACATTAGTCCTTAGGTTTGCTTCAAAAGTCTGAAGGTTGCCAACTAATCTTTTAGCTTTGAGAATATTCAAATTTTTATTCTTCTTAATAGCCACAACCTTTGTATCAAACCTTTCAAGAAGAGACCGCAGAATCTTTTTCACAATCCTATTTTCAGGAATTGGCTCTCCCAAAGTAAAGGTATCATTCATAATTGCATTTAGCTTCGAATTGAAATAATCAAAAGTTTCATCATCTTCCATCTTTATGGTTTCGAAGGCTGTATACAATTTCTAAAGTTTCGACTATTTAACAATTTCAGTGCCTTTATGCACAGTCTGCAGAATATCTCAAGCTTCTTTCGCAGTAGTGCATGTAAAAATTCTACGAAATTCAGACATATTAACTCCATTATAAATAGCATTCAATGCTTTAGAGTTACAAATGGCAGCCAACTCTTCATCCTTAGTCCACTTATCTTCAGGTTTTAGACCAGTTACCCCATCAACAATAATAATGAGCAAGGAATAGTCATTCATAATATATTTCCAAACTTTCAGATATATGGCTTTTAAAAAGGCAACCATCCTGACTTTCCAATAAGCATAATTCCTACCATCCAACAGAGGAGGCTTATTGGTTGAAGTGCCTTCGCGATAGATATTCATTCTAGTAAATATGGATCAACACAATAAAATAGTGTAACCCGCTTTGATATCAATTGAATGACCAATTTTATGGGCTACCAAAATGGATTACTACTAGTTCTTAATTTAACAATCAACGCACATCAGAAATAACAAATCAGACGAGCTAGCAATTAAATCTACTAAGCAATCACTACAAGAAGGCAGACACAAAATATAGCGTGGAAACCCTATACAGGGAGAAAAACCACGAACCAGAAATCATGAGTTCACAAACAGTTACAAGATATACTCACTAGCTCCTTACCTGGGTCTGTACCTCGACCTAAGGACTGTAGTGATTCTTACAAAGAATCCACTGACACGACATCGAATGTGTGCCGTTCTCCTGACTTGATCTCCTCGCACCTTGCCAGTCAAGATGAACTATCTTCTCATTCGAAAAGCAAAAGCAACAATGACCTTCTAGAGCAGCCTTCAGAACAATCTCTCAATAGCTCTAGAGAATAAACTATCTCTAATGATCTTTCTGACTTAGATTAATGAGAGTGGTGGTTCTCCTTAGGGTTAAGAGTAATACCCTATTAATAGCCTCAACTTCATGCCTAATACTTAGAGCACAAGTAGGACTCAAACTGGGAAAACAGAGTCTTAAAATGAAACAGTTTCGTGCAAAAAGGAGACTTTTTCAAAAATCTGCGCACTGTTCGCTCAAGCGAACCCTTCCTCCGCTCGAGTGGATGAAGCTCTGTCTCACGTTCGCTCGAGCGAAAGCATGGGCGCTAGAGCGGACTCCTTGCTGGACTGATGAAATGAAAATTCAGCACAGTATTCTTCCAGCTTTCTTCTTATAAATCATTCAAGCTTTTCTTCTTATAGTCATTTCCTCTTCTAACTTCGGAGACCTTTTCTAAATAAAAGATACAACTCAATGACCCCTAGAGTTTTGTCCAACATGAATTAGTCAATTACAAAAAATACCTAACATACCTGCCAATAACTAAATGGGAAAAAAAATATGCAAGTCCAAAAAAGTACAAAACAGGTGCATCCATTCGAAGGGCCAGATGAAAATTCCACACAAGGGAGACAAATTGCAAATGGCATTACTAATTGTTACATTGCCATTAGAACGAGGGGTTGTCCAGTTGGTTGGAAACCCCCTTCTCACATAATCGACCCCTTGCTTCCGCCCACGCCTCGCATGTGCCGGTTCTCTTTTCTTACATATGTGAGTGCTCACTCCCCTCGGGATGTTTAGGGTTGCAAATGGGACAACTCCAAGTCAGAATCATAATAGAACTGGACATAGACTTGTTTCTAAATAATAGTTTTGGTTTCGAGTTCGGTTTTGACTCAGAATCTATTTTGTATGTTCCAGACCTATATAGGATAGGAGGAATCGGATCTAAGTTTAATCGGAAACCGAGTATAACTAGTAAAACACAATCTAGTGTTAAAACCGATTTTAATTTATTTTATTTTTAATCTTTCTTTTAAATAATGATGTCATTCAACTTATAATTGTGCATCAAGTCTACCACCTTCTGATTAAATATAAAAATGCCCAACAAAAGTTGATTTTGAGTTACAATTTGTGACATTAATGACTCGTATGTCAGGTCCTGGATACATGGATCAAAACTTGTATGGACCTAGAATCAGACCCATTTATCAATTAGAACTTAAATTGGTTCTTGACCTAAATGCATTTATGAATCGGAATCTAAAACGGGTTTCAAATCCGGTTATTTTTTATGGGTCAGAACATCCAGATAATCAAATAATTGATTACCCGTTTGCATCCCTACTTGTGGATCCTATGCAACCTTGGTTGCATAGTTTCTTTTTCTTTTTTCCCTTCTTCAATGGAGCCCATTTTTCTTGTTTGCGAAGCCGACTAACCATACCTAATAGAAGTGAAGATTTGTACCAATAATGGGATCCGATGGATGCGCTAGGCGTCACATTTGAAGCTATAACTGAGCGAGAGAGTTGCATCCGAAAGTACTTGGCACTGGCAGTTACTCAGTGACTGATTAGCGACCATTGCCCACTTTTCCCACTTTCCTTTTCCTTTTTGGCTGGAAGACTCATGAATATGATGCTTTGGAGACTTGCAGAGTTGCATCCATTATAGCAATCGTTCTCTGTTTTATTTTCTTATTAAGTAAAATCTTGGATCAAGTGCACTAAAATTTTCACTTTCTTTGTCTAGAGCACAGAAAAAGGAAAATTCACACCCAATAACAGGCTATTATAAAACGTATCCTTCTTCCTTCCTCTCCATTTCCTACTGTCCTAGCTCAAGCACACATGACATGACAGTGACACACCTCTCTTCTCCACACTCTACGTACATGCCTCTTTCTCTCTCTCTTCTTTTTTTTTACAAGCAGTCTTTACATGTACGAGTACGAGACAACTTTTACTGGGCCCAACGGTTCCTGATTGTATTATACAAGGCATGAGGCGCCACAAGCATGCATCATGTATATACCATCAAATATATAGCCAGGCTGCCAACAATATGAGAATGGCAGGATTTTTTTTTTTTTTTAAGTGCCAATGTATAAAAGCACTGGGTTTGTGTTTCGGCTTGGCCCAAAACAATCCGTCTTCGTCCAAATTTAGACCTAACCAAGTATGCACAAGGCCCATTGAGATCTAAAGTGAAGAGCTTTGATTCAGGGATTACCCGACAAGTGTGTTGATCAACCCACTTACCGCACCGATCTTTTGTGGATTTAAGAAGGTAATCATGCTTAATATTTTACTTATCATGAGACCAATGTCTAATCTCCTTGTTCAAACAACAAAACTGAAAAGTTGTGGAGGACTCTCTATGGGCACATTTGACATATATAGCTATTAAAACCATAGGAATCTACAATGAAGGCAGTGCTCCCAAAGCTGAAATGAAGAATTGAGGACTAAAAGGAATATAAGACAAATCAAGATGGCACCATCATCTTACAATAATTGAAATTACTGTTAAGAGGAATTGCTCAAAAGACCAATCCTTCAGTTCTAGAACTTTTATTCCAAGGGTCCAGTTAGATCAGCACATGATTCCAATCATTTAGCAGCCGTATGTTTTCCTAGTTTGTAATTTGGGTGTTCATATATAGGCCATGTCCAGCCGGGCTGAGGCTTGTCTGAGCCTAGCTTGACGCACGGGTCTGAAAGTAAGGCTCAAGCCTAACCCAATTGCAAAATATACGTACTTCCTTGTGTTATGTTGAATTGGGTTGGGCCTTTAGGCATACAAAATTGCCGAGACTTGGCCAGTTTAGTTTGAGGTTGGAAATTTTGGCGAGTTGACTGTTGAATCTGTTGAGTCACCTTATTTTGGTGAAAGACCGAGTCAATATAGGGTAAACTAGGCTGAGATAAACATAAGTAATTAATAATGCTTGGGGTTCTATTTAGCAATTCAAAAATGATTGATTGAAATATAATACATTAACTAATTTGAGTTTTCAATTATTATTAGATGTAAATACATGCAGATCTAAATTACTTTTCAAAAAAAATTAGACTCACCTAAGTCATCGAGTTAATTCCTTCAAAGTCAACATTTTAGAGCTGGACAAGTCGAATCTGAGTCATGAGTTTTCTAATCTTAATTTAGTCATACAGCCCAAAAACTTGGCCTGCCTCTAGCTCAAGAGCTAGCTTAAAAGAAAAACCCAAATCAGGCCCAAGGCCTATCAAGCTCATGCCGGTCTATAGACTTTATTAATGAATATTAGGGGTTCATAGTAAAGCGGAATTCTATCAAAGGAGTACGTAATAAGGAGGTAAAGAGTATGAGGAGAAGCATATGGGTTCATCACTTTCCTTAGATTTTCTCGGTCAATTATTATTATTTTTTATATCCAAGCTAAGGGGGTTGGGACCCCATTGAACCCACGCAGGTGGAAGTAGCCCTCGGGAAAGATAAGGGAGAACTAGAAGGATTTCTTAGTCGATCTCCTACACACTATTCACATGAGAACCTTACATCATAAGCTTCAAAATAGATGGGCCTCACTGTAATTTCATTCATAATAGCTCGTGTGCATATATGGTGGCATGAGAGCCGTGCATGCGGGAGAATATTTTCCTTTGTGACTTTTATTGTATGTTGAATAATTAGAGCGACAGTGTAGATTTTTGAGATTACCTACTTAAAGGTCAAACTCAGTTCACTCCTCACGATTTGAGGGCTATAATAAACACCCTCATTGTAGAGCTAGATAATGAATAGCTTGGAATTGGATATCTTTGAGCACTCTTCTCGGCTTTTAGTGGCATTGATATTTCACTATCCATCAGCTCACTTGAGTCTGTGGTATAAAGTACTGGGAGGGTGCCATTCCATTCAGATATGACAAAATGACACAATTAAATAGAAATTGATACTATTACAGTGGAAGGAGCGACTACTGAGAAAGGGTCCCATCCCACCCATGTGACATGGCATGTAGCCCCACCTCATTTGAGAGCATAGCACTATTATTATTATGTCAACTACAACGCGATTTGGGTTAAGATGGTCAGCTAAAATCCAAAACCACCATGTTCATTTTGGGTTAAGAATACAATGAGCTAGATGTGGACTTAAATGTATCCACAACTCAAATTTGAACTCTTCTTTGTCCACATGTTACCTGCGTAACTGTAAGTGATCCAATCTAAAATCAACCACATGTGTCTAATTGGAAAATCATGAACTTGACCTAATGAGCCCAATTCAAACCGGAGGATTCAGACCCTAGTGCCAGGAACCTTCTCTCAGCCTTCTCGATCCCGATCCGAAAATGTGGATAAGCGCTTTCAGAGCGGATCCGTCTTTGGAGCGCGGTTCGATCATTTTCGGAGCACGGTTCGACCAAATATGAATTGAACCGTGTAGAATTTTAATTTTTTGTATATTTTTTTCTGTAAACTTGATATTTATCTTTTGAATGAAGAAAATTCTTTTGAATTATTAATTATTGTCCATTTTATATGATCGAATTATAATTTAATTTTTTTTCTATTTTTAATACTTAAATATATGAATAAGATATATTTGTATACATAAATACTTTAAAGACATTATGAATATATAATTATTTTAAGACTTAGCGCTTCATTGTTCCCGCTCCCGCTCTATGTGCCGGAAGAGTGAGAGAGGAATGACATTGGGAGATGGGTGAATAGATTATCAGTAAGCCGTTGAGGCATTTAAAGAGGGAGATGGAGTTAGTTGTGGTGTGGTGTGGTGTGGTGGGTTGAGGGCGGTGGGGCTAGATTTTGTACCTAGGCCTCGTAGTAGGGCAGGACTATTAAGAGAAAAAGGTGTCGGGTCTCTGAAGAGGCTATTTTCTTCCCCTACAAAACGACAATGCTTCTAGGGCCACCTCATTTCGTAGACTGTAGCGTGTGCACGAGTGCATCTGAGCCGTCACATCACTTCATGTATTGTTGCAGCAGATCCCTCGTGTGCCTGTGCCTTTGCCTCCCTTCTTCCCTTCTCCCCGCCCTCTCTCATATGTTCATCTAATCTATTCTATTCTATTCTAGTCTAGATTGTAAATCTGTGTGTTATAGCCATGCTATCACTATGTGCATACGCAGCAACAGTGCCTGCATCACGATTCATCCTCGTTAATTCAAGTCACTTTCACTTCTCAGACCTGATGATATGATATAACCGAGCTGGGAAGGGTACCCTCGTTCATGTCTCTTCTTCCTGCATACCAACGCAATAAATCCGTCTATCCAGGTGGCCCGCCCACCTCGGATGTCTAAATGGATCAAAATCACTTTCACACATGTTTATTTAGGAAGAATTTATGCCTATCATAAGATTCATGACATGCAAACATGTGGTTTGACTCCTCTTGTATTCAGATGTGAATGTGACACATCCTAATATGAACATAGCTATAGCAATATTGAAGTGTTTCACGAAGATAATACAAAGTGAGGCAATGATTTTGAATGGTTCACATTACGGGAAGTGAGCTTGATTGGTAGTTTATGGCATGATGATGAAAAAATTCTTCTTTTAGTTCCTTCTAATACAGAGGAAGAGGACCTCGTTGGGAAGGTCTTATATAAGATTTCACATAATGCTAAAGTCTCACCAATGACTCACTTTATTATTATCAGATTTTTGGATTTTCTCATAATGCTAATGTCTCACCGATGAGGCGATGACTATCTGGGGCCTAAGAAATACGCAGAAAAGAGAATAACCATACACCTAGAGAAGACAAAATTTACGTAGTTCGCCTTTTGTCCTGCGTCCTCGAAAAAAGAAAGGGAGAGATTTCCACTATGCAGTTAGAGAGGTTATATCATAGGAGCTCTTGTCTTTATTTATAATATCAACTCCAAAATCAAGATATACCCAAAATAGATCCACTCCTAATTTCAGTAGAATAAGGGTTGTGCAGGACATGATCAACCAAGATTATTAACTTATGCACTCAATACCACTTGCTTCTCATGACCCATATAAGACAACATAGCACCAATCTTATAGTATCACATTGTTTTATGCTTTGCTCGACCTGGTTAGTTTCACTAAACAAGTTTGTACAATGCATAAGCATTAAAACTTTGATGACTTAAAATTAAAGGTTATAAAATAAGAAATAACTATTATAAGTGAAAGTGCCAAACAGAACCAGATTTATGAAATTGAGTACTTCTCATAACAGCCTACTTGATCTCATGTAACAGTTGAAAAGAAAACTGAGATGGTATATTTATTCCTAGTACATTAAAATTTTACAAAGAATGAGGGTTGGGATAAACTTGCTTCTAGTGGATGAATGTGAATAAAATATTGGGTCAAGGATCATATTATACCTAAACGATCCAACCCTACTTTCTATGCAGGAAACCATCTTATAAAACATAGTTGGATGTGCGCCAACAGATTCTAGATTTCTCATGAGTAGGGCTTGCCACGGCATGATCACCTAAGCCCAATCTTAACTTGGCAGTATTTGGATATGTTTTTAGGCTGTAGGCCTTCAGCCCTGGCCTGCATTAAGTGGACCTAGACTGTATATGTTTAACTGGCCAAAGAACAACCTCTTACTTTAGTATTACGAACTTGAGCAGTAATCTTCTCTCTCAAGGGCTGTCCTACCTGTTGTGAGCTCTAATTCCTTCACTAAAAGGGCTGGTTCCAGCCCCCTTAAGCAGAGTACCAAAGAAAAAAAATCCCGAGTCAAGCCTAACATATCTCGCTTAACAAATATATACATTTCTCTAGACCCAAGACTCGTGTGATAACTAAAGGGCCTTGATTGGGACAAGCTGTGGCCTCGCTTAGATCGGTCCTTAAATACCACTAACTGTTGTGTACGTGCGTACGGAAGCGCGAAACCGACAATCGATCCAATCATGCATGCCACATAAGTGAAAGACAAGAGTTTTACGTGGTTCGGTAAAACCGCCTACGTCTAGGGCAAGAGAGTAACGACTCACATTTTGATTGTCTTCTATGTCTAGGATTACATATCACATCATATATATAATCTCTACTTTCTTAGCCCCTAAAAAAGTCATGGTACAATGATCAAACTACCCTTGACCCTGAACTCAGTAATTGGCTAACCCAATAGACCCTCCGATAAACCTGAAATACAAAATATAAATCCAACGATAACATGTTCAATAACTGTCATACATTTAGTTGAGTTCCATCAGTTGGACATTTTCTAAAGAGAAACATTAGTGTTATTTCGTAATATAAAAAAGGGATCTAACGAAATATTTTTTTTCAAATGTTAATTCTAGCAAAATTTTAGTCCCATCCAAACAAAAAACTTACATCCGCCACTTTATAAGGGATTTCTCAAATTACGCGATACAACCGAACACTTGGGTCCACCTCAGTGGGGACCCGGTCCCAACATAGATAGGAGAATATCAAACGTGGGGCTACGGTGGGGTCTTTTTAAAGATAGACTGATAATGCGTAGGTTTGATTGGATGGGGTACGTACAAGGTCGACTTTCTATCTGGGTACGGCTAAACTCCAATTAGCCTCTAAAGTTTATTGAGGTGCTTCGATTAATCTGAAGGTGTAGGGTTCATTGGTTTTGGATGGTTTCCTTTTTTGGATCGACCGGCTTGATTGTGCAGAATCGATAGGTCGTAGGGGTACATCAAATGAATTACGCCCATCAAATCCCATGGTCTGGATAGAGGTATAGATTTTTGGGTGAAAAGCGACTTGAACCATTGGATTAATTATATCTAACACACAATTATTTTTCTAAAACACAATTAACTCGATGGTTGATATCACTCAAACCTTGAATTAAAAATATGAAGAGGGGAGGGGCCCATGTGATGTTAGTGGGTTTGATCATTAAAAGTAGGGCCCCACAAATGATAAATCAGGTTTGGCTGCCATCAGCACCATATTGACTAACAACATGTAATCTTTTCTCAGTCAGTCAGTTGAATACATGACAATAGAAATTAACTTGAATCAAGCGTCCGGTACGGTCTATAGATCAATGCATGTTCTCTGCTCTCATCCTTTGAGAGAGGCCCAATTCCTCCCAGGGGTCAAAATCTGCCCACAGAAGCTATGCTTGAATAGAACATTAAATACCATATTCAGGATTAGTTTTTACTTTAACTTGCACCAGACCAGAATCGCGCGAGTCGAGCCCTTTAACAAGTAAAACTCGAGTCCACCCAAATCAATCCTTTTACTAAGTCGCACTAGAGCACATCCGAGCTGGGCTGAATCTTCTTTAGACAATCTATGAGCTGAACTAGAGCTCGAGCCTAAAGAGCAACAAATCTAAGCTTGCTTATTAATTAGCTACCTTGGCTAGTTGACAGCCCTAAATTATCCTATGGAAGTGTGATCTTGAGCAGTTGAGCTTCTCGAGTCAATCATTGGATTGATTAGGCATGAAAACACTCACTTTACATTCTGTGTTGCTGTGGACAACAATGATAATGTTCTATTTCATCATGTGAGATCAATCCATCTGTAGATTTTTACATAGCGCCACTGTAATTAATTAAACGATTGATTCACTTTGGTTCATTGATTTCATCTTGATTAAAATGAAACTTAGGCCAATCCAAGATATTTAAAAAAGTCAGTGTATCTATTTCCAAGACAAGGTGAAACGTACACTTCATTTTTGAGTCATGATCCTTTGATTGTCTCAGTCCCACTTTCCATGAATGTGGGAAGCGGCACTTGAGAGCATACAGGGTCAAATTTTACAGCAATAGGTCTCAATTATAAATAAAATTGAGTATATAGTTAATAATGTATTGCGCTCGATTTTGTGGTGGAACCATCAAACATTATAATAAATTTGGATACATCAAATGAGAGGGCATTTATTCGGATTTTCAAGATATAAGCCGACCTACCTACCGAGGAGAGCACCAGTGACTCAGAGAGGATCCGGACTTCTGTATTTTTAGTGTTTTGCGAGACATTGAAGTCCACCACCACAGTAAACGAGGTATGGTTTGTGAAACCATATCCTCTCTCTCAATCAACCCACACAACCTTTGTGTTTTTTCTGTGAACCTGACTCTCTTAATAACGGGCTTGTCTTCGGTACAGGATGCTGCAGCGTAATCAACGACCTATACCCAATGGGTAGGCAGCACGTATGTAGGGAAATTCCAAACTGCATTTAAATCATTTCAAAACATCCTTTCATATAACAAAAAGTCCACATGGACTAACTCATGGAGTTAGTTCATGGACTAATCTCATGGTTCTCATCCAATATTTGGATGAGAACTATGGGGTTAGTCCATGAGTTAGTCCATATAGCAGGACTCTTCAGATAATGAATGTATCTCTTTTTTATTTTTGCCGGTCTAAGTTTCAACTAAACAGTCCTTCTATTGAAAAGACACGGAAAATGTATTGGGCCCCACCTTGGTGTTTTCCCATATTCATATAAATATGAAACCCACCTCTCTCATGTTTACAGAAGCTCTCCCCATTGCTCACCTATTTAATATCAACTTTTAAATTAACATATTTCTTATATAATTCTAGCACCTTAAATTGAAGTGGGGTCCCACCTTTAAAATGATCATTTATAAATTTGATTAAAATATAAAAAATAAAAAATAAAAAAGAAGTTGAATCGCATGAAATGATATGGCTGTTATGGCTAATACAACTCTTCAATTGAAATAGTATTTAGCCAACTCTCTATACTAAATTTCATTGCACCTCAATGTTGATGTACTACTCAAGTTTGGGTGAGTATTTTTTTTTATTCCATTGCAGTTCAATGCCAATGCACTACTAAAGCCTAGTGTGTATTTTTTTTTATTAACTTTGATTGTGTATTTGGGAATTAGCTAGCCAAATACCTTTTTCAATTAAAGAGTTATACTAACCATAGGAGCCATATTATTTGATGCAAATCAATTTATTTTTTATTTTTTAATTTAAATTAAATTTATAAATAATCAATTTGAAGGTGGGACTCACTTTAGGTCAAGATGCTAGAATTACATGAGCAATGTCTTAATTTGAAAGTTGCTATTAAAGGGGGTTCTTATATTTATGTTGATGTTGAAAGAATATTAAGGTGGGCCAATTTTTAGAGTGCCATTACATTTAAGAGAAATTAGAGACTATTTAGTTGAAACTTATATTTAAGGACAAAAATGAAAAAAAGAAACACATTCAGTTTTGAAACGATGAATTTCCGCTGCAGCGTCGCTGTACCCAAGACGACCCCACTCTTAACATGCTAACACACGCACGCATAAATCTCTGCAGCCCGACCCTCGCATTTACTACTCTCTTTACCTGTTTTGAGCCCTTCCAGGTACCCCTTTTGTCCTCCCGCACCAGCATTTATTGAACCCATATCCCCCTTTGGACTTTTATAGATTCACGACTCACTTCTTCGATTTCAGTGATTGCCCTGCTTATAAATTATAGATATATGCATGTCCATGCATTTCAATGAAATCACATTTCCTCCTCCTGCTCTTTGAGGCAAGAAAAGGGTTTTGTCATTTGATCTTTTGTCTCTCTTGGGTGAGTGCCATTTCTCTTGTTAGTCATGTTGGCCTTGGATGAAGTTGCATGGGAGGACACCAATGAGCAAGGGCTGCCTCCTGGCTTCAGGTTTCACCCAACTGATGAAGAACTAATCACCTTCTATCTGGCCTCCAAGGTCTTCAATGGAACCTTTTGTGGTGTGGAAATAGCTGAGGTTGATCTAAATAGGTGCGAGCCATGGGAGCTTCCAGGTACTTGGATGTCATGTTAAAGGACTCACCTCTTACCTTGGGAAATGACACTTGCGCCCTCTATTTTCTCCACCTGCAATACTCACTTTATACAGACCATCTCAATGATTGATATTTACAACATCCAAACAAAAAATGGAAACATGCATTTACTTGAACATGGCATCTCTGTTTCTTTTGTTCATTGAAGAAAGAAATTACTTTGTTACGATCATGGTTTCAGCGATGCATTCATGTCTGAGAACTTGCTTCTCTTTTCTTTTCTTTTCTCTTTGGACCTCTACCATCAATTTATAGTCTGTATTTGTTTCCAAATATTTCTTTTCCTATAAGAGCTAGTTCTTTCTTTGCTGTCATTTCTTTCCTTTATTGCCTTCCATTGATTTACATTTTGGTTTAATCAAGTAGCTAGACGTTTTTGTGCTTCTGTTCATCCGTTATTTTGCTTTAAAATCCCTCTCAGTGTTGGTAAAGTCATTCTACAAAAAGCAAGTTGCTTTTATAATGTAACTAGGAATTAAAACTAGACTTCTCACTGATCACGAATGTAATATCCGACTGAGGGAATCTGATATAAATAACCCTTTATGAGTTTTGCTCTTTCTCTTGAATTTCATAGAGAGATTCTTCAGCTTGTTTATTTGTCTCTATCATGCCTTAAAAGTCAATAAATTGCAGATATAGCGAAGATGGGAGAAAGGGAGTGGTATTTCTTCAGTCTCCGAGATCGAAAGTACCCGACTGGCCTGCGGACCAATAGAGCAACCGAAGCCGGGTACTGGAAAGCGACTGGGAAAGACCGAGAGGTATACAGCGCTTCTAACGGAGCCCTTCTGGGCATGAAAAAGACCCTCGTTTTCTACATGGGCAGAGCCCCCAGAGGAGAGAAAACCAAGTGGGTCATGCATGAATATCGCCTTGATGGCGACTTCTCTTACCGACACACCTGCAAGGTACGTAAATTAATTACACCAGTGAGCCATGCTTCAAAGATGGACCACACAGTATGGCCACTCATGATCATCAGCCACGTGTGTGATCGGGGGTAGTTTCCTTCCTGTTCGGGTACTGTCTTTCTGTACATTAATATAATGGTCTATGCTTCAACTGGTTTTGGTGAATAGTAACCAAGCAGTGAAAGATATCTGCTGTTTGGTCCAGCAGATTCACTCACACAGTTTTCCCCTTTTTTTAAAAAAAATAAATAAATTCTCCTTTTTTTGTTGGGTTGTTTGCAGGATGAATGGGTGATTTGCAGAATATTTCACAAGATAGGAGGGGAGAAGAAAAACCCATTTCTCCAAAGCAATAGGCATTTTCTACAGCAATCACCCCCTTCCACCACTTCCATACCTCCATTGCTAGAATCTCTTGCAGAAACCTTCCCACACAGTTGCATGGGTCTCCAAGATGGCAAACTCAAGTCCCCAAATCCAAGTCCCATACCTATAACTTTTCAACCATTTTCCTACCCCACCAACCCATCCATCCTCAAGTCACTTTCCAATCAATTCATTTTAAAGGAGCCTCCTATTTTCAAACAGTGCAAGATAGAGAATCCCTTGCTTTCTTTCCATCCACAGCATCCTACCTCCAATTGGGTCGATAGAGATCATCAATTCCAGCAAAATCATTGTTCTCTTGACATGTGTTCTGGTGTCCTTGGCCTCTCTACTGCAGGAACTGCTCATGACATGTCTCCTTCAGTTTCTTTCGGTAGGGCCGGCTTTCAAATGCTAGATGCTCCTCATATCGGTGGCTTCGGAGAATCTGGACCGTTGTTTCCGTAAAATCTTGCCAGAATACTTTCATATATGAAATATATATTGTTGTTAATTGATATGGGACCATGGGTTGCTTTATGATATATATGTATTAACAGAATCAGGGTTCTCTGAGGCTCGGGCTTAGAGATTTCCGTGTTATATAAATCCATATTAGTGGCTACCATTACCAGTTTGTAATCTAAACTGCTAAAGTCAGCAGCTCACTTGGACTATATATTGGTTATATAATATTTCAGTTGGAATTATGTCCACTGTCAGATGACTTGAAGAAGTGATTTTGTCATTACACCACCACTACCAGTTTGTAATCTAAACTGCTAAAGTCAGCAGCTCACTTAGACTATATATTGGTTGTAAAATATTTCAGTTGGAATTATGTCCACTGTCAGATAACTTGAAGAAGTGATTTTGTCCCCCTTTGAATGAATAAGTTATAAATAGAGAGGTCAGAGTAGCATTTTTTATATTTGGAGGCCCTTGGTCCAGTTTATGAATAAAATCTTCTGCCCAGGAGTCATGAGGAGACTTCATTCTTATTTTATCTCTTAGCCAAAACTTCACTCTTATTACTTATTTGGCAATTAATTAATTAAAATAAAATAAAGTGAATCCAAAAAAAAATGACAATGGATCATATTAAAAATATATAATTTTTAAAAAAATTTTGATTTTTCAAAAAAAATCATAAAAGCAATTTCTTTTCTCTACTCAAAGATAAAAAAAAAAAAGATTAAAAAATTTTCATATCAAACAACTAAAAACAAAACACAATCATAACATCCTATATTTTATTTTCTCTTAATTTAATTTAATATTAACCTCAATGTATTTCAATTCACCCTATATACGATGGGCCTACCATTGACATGTATTTTGACTTGTTTTTTATTTAATCATTACTACTACTGGGACCCAGATTCGGATTCCCTTGGATCGATGGATATGGATGGATGGATATTAGAAAAACTGAAAGGCTGATATGATATGATCTGATATGATATATGATATGATCGCTGTCTCGTCATTTGACGTCACCTTTCTGAGATGATTGATGATGGATTTTGCATGCAAATGCATGCATGGATGAGACCATGAGTTGAAATTTATGTCATATCAAGACCCGGATATGTCGATCATGATGGGGATGAAATGTGCTCCTCGGGGTTTATTATGGGATAGATGAGTTGGAATCAAGGCAGTGAACGGACCAGATTTGACCAAAAACACACGTTCACACGTTGAAGGGTGAGAGTATATGATCGAGTCTTGGCACCAATGGACGAGATGTTAAGGCCACATGAACTCTAGGCACGTTTGGCAAATAGAAAGAAATTTTGCATTTAGAGGTTTCCTTTGATCCGTTTAGAAACAAACTATGAAAAAGATTCACAGGAAAACATCCAACTTAATTTAGTAAACAGAGGCTTTTAACCAACTGTGCAATCTATCATCCAATGGTAATAGCGTTTTTGCAAAATTGTTTTACTCCATGAAAAACCAAGCCTTAAGGCATTTTGAAGAATCTGAATGGTTTGGATAGTGAAAGTGGGGCCCATAAGAATAGAAGTATGATATTTAAAAGTTTGGACTAATTCAAAAATATCTTAAAATTCATGGCGGATCAACTGTTAAAGTTTTTGACTGACTAGGTGTGTTTTGGCTTCTGAAAATGAAGAACGGTTTATATCTTGATTTTGGGGTCCAAAGGAAGCAAAAGAATTGAAAAAAGGGGCCTGCAAAATCATCCCAATTTTTGTTCTTTGGTAGCTTGACTGTCTAGAATTTTATCATTTTCTCATTATCCATGACGAATTAGGCTGTGGGATTTTGATCTCTTATTTATTTTTGGCCTTCTTGAGAGAATTAACGGTTTAGATTTTGTAACGGGGCCCACGGAAGTCTAAAAAATCATAATTTAATTGTCTGAACTTTTTTACAAATTTCTCAAAAATTATGCATAATCAACGGCTAATATTTGATAAATAATTGTTTTGGGCTTTCTAAACCTGATAGACGGTTGAAATCTTAATTGTGGAACCCACAAAATAGGTTTTCAAACACAAATCCAGTTACTTCTAGCCTACCGCCCACAACTACTATTGCTCCGCGTTCTTCAACCTCGTTCATTCGGACGTGGGGAAAAATCGGACGCATGAATGGAAAGTTTATGTGCATCCATTTTTCATGCTTTATCAAATGTGGGTTTTCCACGGAATCACAAAAAACCGACAAAGATTCTGCTGAACAGATGGTTACTAGAGCTCGAGCCAAAGTCTGCTGTTTGAAAATGGGCAGGCTGTGTCTACAATCTTAGATATAGTTCATTAATACATTTGGACCTTTTTTTTTTTAATGAATAGATTTGGACTTGGCGATGAACTAAAGGACTAAATTTGCATAGACAAAATCAATGAGAGTATCATAAAAATCATCTTTAAGATGACAAATATGTTTCATGTTAATTAAATATGTATATTAGAATACATGATATTAACCATATAAAATATAAATCAGGCTTGAATAAGAGTTTAATGGGCTATGACTCTAGTTCTACATCTGGACTGGTAAGGCTTTGGGTCCTAAATATTAATTCGGTTCTAAACCTTGGACCCAAATTCATGGACTCAGATCCAACCAGAACCATTCCAGTTTTAGACCATCGACATCGTTAATTCGGATTCAATGATTCCGGGAATGAAAGAAAATCCAGGATGCTTTCAACAGGGCACACTTTATTAACTATATTTCACAAACTTAAAACCTATTTGATTGCAGCTTGAACCCTGGTAAGGGTGCCGTGGCACAACCGGGTTTTTGCATCCGTGACTTTCAATGATTTCACTAGATCACAGTTTTTCCAAATTGAGAGAAAAACACGCGTATTGTTAGACTGGAAATTTCTCTTCATCAACTATTAAACACGGTATAATAAAGTGTGAAGTGAAAAGAATAGTCAAATTAAGAGAAAATGAAAGAAGAAGTAGGCACGATCGAATAGGTTTTTTTTCTTCTTTTTACTTTTTTGGTAAAAAGATTTTTTTTTTTTTTTTGTAATTTAATGTAACTTCTTTGGTTTCTAAGCAAAAAGAAAATATGCTTTTGAAATTTAGTACTTTTTTTATATTCGACCCCACTTCTTTTCCTGTTTATTGAATTGACCCTTTATTTCACACTGCAATTCAAGTACTTTTTCCAAACAGTGACTTTGAGAGGCACAGGAGAGAGAAAATTTATCTTAATCAAATATACAGAGTTAGGATGTGGCACCACAGATTTGGTTTCAGCAGACAATATCCCAAGAATTATCTCGACCCATTCATAACTGTGGTGAAAAATAACCCTTTGATTATTAAAAGAACACCTCCACAAATGCAAAGAACTTGGCCAGAGAAGCCTTCAATAATCTGTGTACATCAGCTTGGACAGAGATTGCCAACCAGCGGCGGAGCCAGGAAACTTGTCATCTGGTTCTGGGGCAGCAGCAATATGTCAAGAAAATTGAAACCTTTCATACCACTAACTGGGTTTTCCATGCCAGCCTTATTGGCATGGCTCCGACCAGAAAAAGGAGTAGTCAGTCACTATGAACTTACTTTGAAGTAAAATGATGTTGCAAAAAATCAAGCGCATAATGGTTCTTGGAAGTAGACCTGGAAGCCTAGAAACCATCAACCCCAGGTATTCTCACCCAATTGGTTGGGAACACCATGGATTGATCATATGCGGGTGCCCTCTCCCCACACCAAACATTTTCCTTATAAGTGTGATACAAAGATGAAGTTAAGGCGCATGTGATAACAATAAGGTTCAAACTAGAGCAGAATGGAATGCATGACTTTCAAGCTGTTCAATGTCACAACCATAAGGTTGTGGCTCAAGTCACGTTACATATAGGAAAAAAAAACAAAAAACCTTACACAAACCTAACATCTCTGGGATATCCTCGAAAATCAAAATGTGTGAGTAAATAGAACCTTATTAGACAAATTGAGTAAACAACAAATATAATGAATTCACGATTCAAAGAACAAAGATGAGAGTAGCTCATAAAATCGAGAGCCGGTAGCCATAAGTTTCTAAGAATAAATGACAAGTCAAATGTCGATAAAGTAAAGAAGCACGCGTCATAAAATCTAATTGTGAAGATTAATTTGAGCATTGGACAATCAATTCATGGAAGAACCTTTAACGTTTTGTAGTTACAACTACAAGAATCTTGTGACAATGTGAAGCCACAAGAATTCTCCTGCACAGAAATCACATTCAAAGAGTTCAAATTCAGGATCAACTCAAATAAACTGGCTTCTCGATATCAAAAGTTCAATAAATTTTCATATCCAAGGTAAATGGACTAGTAAATGATTTTGTAACAATTTGGCCATCAGAAAATGAAGGTTTGATGGAGATCAACATTAGATAAAGAGAATGACGGCATTGTAATAAAATCCATAGAAGTGCAAAGCCCCATTACTTATTAGTCATCACTAACCGGAAAAAAACATGGCCTCAATAATAGAATATATTAATTCGATTACTCAAACACTGTAAGAATGTCCTTCAACTGCCCAAGGACACTATTGAACTTAAACTTATATGTCCCCACGAACATAAGATATGTAAGAACTCAATCAAAGATAGTCTAGTAACTGTGCAAAAGGCTAAGACTATATGAAGAAGATGGCGGATTAAATAAACTCATCTGTCATTTACCAAACCATTTATGGGAAAGAACACCCACAAGCCTTTTAGGGGTGGGCAACATTGTCTTCACACTTCATAGGCATGCTAAGAACTCATTCTAAACCTTAAACATAAAATTGCACCATTTATTATCACTCTGAACATCAGACATCCTAGGTAGCTTGAATTCATAGAACTTAAAATCACTCAATTGGGACACAAGAGGATAATACCAACATTCTAAAGTAAGTTGTGGAAACATCTAATGCACAGAATCCCAACGTAGACAGAACGTGTCTAGATAAAGCATATGAAGACTTGAAATAAAATATCATGAGGATCTACTACCAATGACATGAAATTGCCCCCCAAATCAAGATGAATTCAGCCTACAAATGTGTAATAGCAGTAATTATTTCAATCAGAACAAATCAGGTATCGTTTGCCCAAATCCAGAAATGGATGCTCATCATTTAACAAAAAAATATAATAAAAAAAACAGATCCAGGCTGTGATCAAATCACTTAAATTGGTTTCTCTTTAGTTTCGCTTCTAGCTTGTGCATATAGATTGAATCTAAAACATGAACTCAGAAAATGCTGCAACATGAGATTAACATGAAAGTGCATATGCAATAGAACGGGGGACTGCTTTTCAGTTTTCCAGTTAACAGTTAGACTGTATAAGATATGACCTTAAAATTAATTGCATGTGAAAACAAAAGCACACATAATTATTCCTATTTCTGTGTCATGGCAAACAAATGGGAATTGGGTTGTCATGGCAAACAAAGTGGGAATCAGATAAAAATCTATTTTTCCATGAACTCTGAAATCAGTTTGAACTTAAAGATAAACCCAAATGAACCTTTAATTTATGCAAAAGATGAAGGTCTAAGAACAAAATTCGAAGTGTATCACTTTACAACCAAGAAATAGACACACAGAAGAAGTAAAGTATCCTCTCATCTGTGGTCTTCTCTGGAATAAAATATGGGTTTTATAGTTTTCATAGTTGAAATAGCTGACTTTACAGATCCAAAAAGGAGGAGGAGAGAGGAGAGAGAGAGAGAGAGAGAGAGAGAGAGAGAGAGAGAGAGAGAGAGAGAGAGAGAGAGGAGAGAGAGAGAGAAAGAGAGTAGCCGACCTTGTTTCCTGTCAATAAGATTTATCAAGTTAATTGATAGATGGATTTGTGGTTGCCCTTTTTGCGGCTCAGTCAAGTTGGTTTGTCTCTGAATTTCAAGATTGTTTGGTAGAAGGCTTCTGCAGCAAGAAAGATTGAACTGGTGATATTCTAAATTTCAATAGAAAATAAAATTATCATCTTGAAAATTTACTTAGGGCCAGTTTGGATATTAAGAAAAGGTGGAGAAAATGGAGAAGGAGAAAACTATCTACAGTTCAAATTTATACTATGGACAGTTTTGTCCCCTTGCCTTTTCTGCCTGTTTCCTCCACATCTATCTTTGGACAAGGAGAAAAGCTGGAGAACATTTCATAGTTCAAATTGTACTGTGAGTGGGGGATTTTTCTCCGCTCGCTTTCTCCACATGTTTTCTTTGCATCCAAACAACCCCTTGGAATACCATGTTACAAAGTGCCTCTTCAGAACATTTGTCTTGTATTATGAGACCTAAGCCATTCATCAGATGGTGCCCACTATAAGCATGCCCTGCTAAAACTGCTAACCTTATTGCAGAACCACCATTTTTAAGATTGTGACCTCCCTCCTTACGCCTGCTTCCATGCATTCCTGTTGCCATCCATTAGCAATGACAGGAGCTCCACTTCACCTAAGGCCTTTGATGTCTAACACCAACTCATCTCCTGATCTGATAGACCTGATTACAGGACCCTCAACCTTCTGTATCTATTGCTCTCAGTTGTTGCAATGTTTTCTCTTGAATTGTGCTGTCCCTATTTGTTCTCGTTCGTTAATGCTAAATCTGCATATTTTAGATCAGTCAACTGTCTCCAAAACTTCACCACCATTTGGACCCAATTTGTCTTCCATGATTGTTGTTGCCCACACCAAATCAGAAGAGCCAACCTTGGAGACTACTCTTGACTGTGAAAAGTCGGACCTTAGACGAAGAAAGGTTGAAGATTTTCAACGAATAACCCTGTATATGATGAATATCTGATAAATAAAGTGGTTATCAAGAGTAGATGGCAATAAAAGCCTTTAATGCAAATGAAATGATTTTAAGAGAGGACTCTGATTGTTTCCTTCGAACATGTGATCATGAGAGTCTGTCTATAAGTTTTAAGGTCAGGCAACCTCTTGCTTTCATGTAGAATAATGGGCCAAAACTTATGTTGTACTTCTTGTTGTTTGCGGAATTCTGACAACCAAAAATAATTGCAGGAAATAAATTTAAGAGAAAAATAAGTCTGGAAAAGGAAAGTGGAGACCGAAAAAATGGTAGCAGCTGAAGCAAGTCTTGTCTTTGGGTAGAATTCGACCCCAGAGTACTGAAATGTTTCTGAACATCCTAGGGTGTGACTGCTCCCTTCTCAGCATGGGCATTCCCACATTTATGGTCATGGGGGCAGTTGCCCCCGTCGGTCTGCCTCCAAAACCCACATGAAAGTTTTGGGTCCGCCCCCATAGCCCACATGAAAATCCTGGGTTTGCCCACCATATCCAACCAACTACCTGTTTGGGTCCCACCCCCTTCAAACAAAAATCCTGGATCTGCCACTACTTCTCTGTTTACTTCACTGGCCATGCACTAGAGTGGTAAAGCAAATTAAACCCACAAGCCCTAAAGACAACTTTGTGCAGCTTCTGAGCTCGACAAGAAAACCAAGTACAAATAGGGCATAACCTTTCATTTAACACAATGTCAAAACTGTGTTTTAAAACTATGGTCTGTTTAGAGCCTCCTATAAAATTCAAATTGCAACCACTGTGTTGGCAACTGAGCTTGCTTCAACTCCAATTCTTCTTCTGAGCTGGTCTGAGACAGCATTTTTGAGCTTCAGCTTGTTTTAACTTTAGGCCAATTTGAGGGAAGGCTGCAGGTAGGGTTGGAGTTGTTTGCCTCATTGAGATTTACCTGTTGCCTTAGATTTTGAAAAAGGAGTAGTTCTTTGAAGTATCACCATGCTCAAT
Source organism: Litsea cubeba (assembly GCA_012931725.1). Classification (NCBI taxonomy): domain Eukaryota; kingdom Viridiplantae; phylum Streptophyta; class Magnoliopsida; order Laurales; family Lauraceae; genus Litsea; species Litsea cubeba. The sequence continues at coordinate 20,549,796 of CM022945.1, forward strand.
GGATCCCAAGCAAAATGTCAAGCATGAACCAAAATTTCAGAATGGTCTTGTGGGGCACCTCAATGGATGCCCAGTAACAGTGGCAAGGGATGAAAAGTTATCATCGTAAATTAGGGTTGCACAAAGATTGAGCCCCATCAGATAATCGAGACCCTCAACTGAAGGAGTCAAAAAGTTCATGGGTCATAAATGAGCATCTATAAATGGAAATCATGGTACTTTTTCGGTAAATGAATTGTCAGAAATATCAATTATGGTAATGTTTGGTCTATATCTTATTAATGGCTTTAGGCAATGAAAGTTTTTAGTGATTAGGTAATGTACTATATGAAAAAAAAAAAAAAAAAAAAGGAATGAAGAGTTTAAATAGCATCCCAAGCTCCAGTTGAAGACAAATCTAACAAATATGTTAAAGAGAGCACCTGGCATGTTGTTAGGGCCTATGGACCCCACTAGATACAGTTGATGTCTTTGCATAATTCCTCTAACAAAAATCAGCTCCATCGATCTCTTTAGTCATCTGATATGAGCAAAGGATTTCGATGGTTTGAGTGAAAACCAGCAAACTTCTCACAATCATCCCAAATGGGGGGCAGCTAGCAAAGTCCAATTGCATCTGGTGTGTCTCACTTAATTCCACGTGTCTGCTTTTACCTATTCATCATAATTCATATGAACAAGCATTCACCATGCTAGCTTTTCCAAGAAAGAATGTAAATAAGAAACTGCATGTTGATGGTAAGACTAACCTTAAGACTTTGGATTCTAATGGATTGATGAACTCAATGTGTTCAGTTGAATAAAGCTACATCCATGGACTTTCTGAACCCTTTTATGCCTCATTAACTCCCTAGCCCTCTTGACTCCCGACCATTTTCCAGCCTTGGCATATATGTTGGAAAGAAGGACATAAATTCCACTTCCCTGAGGATTTAACTCTATGATGTGGTTGCCCACTCGTTGAGCTAGGTTAATGTTGCTGTGAATCTTACATCCACTCAAAAGAGAACTCCATATAGCAATATTTGGTTCAACTGGCATTGAACCTACAAACGCCTCCGCCTCTTCCAGGTGTCCTGCTCGACTAAGAAGATCAACCATGCATCCATAGTGTTCCATAGATGGTAGAATGCCATGCTTACTTGTCATGGACTTGAAGTGTTCACGGCCCTCATCAATCAAACCGGAATGGCTGCATGCACACAGGACTCCTATGTATGTGATATGATCAGGAACAAGACCATGTGTTTGCATTTCTCCAAAAACACCTAGAGCCTCTTCACCATGTCCATGGATGGCCAACCCTATAATCAGGCTAGTCCATGCCATCACATCTTTCCTCTCTAAGCTATTAAAAACTTGGAGTGCGCTATGGGTGTCTCCTGTCTTTGCATACATGTCTAACAACGAAGTGCCGATGGCAACATCCTCATGGGTGTTTGTCTTTTCAATATATGCATGAATTATTTGACCTAGACCCAAAACACCCAGCTGGGCGCTGGCCCCCAATAAGCTCAACAAGGTCACTTTATCCGGCATAATTTCAGCTGCACGCATATCCATATAGAGTCCAAGGGCTTCAGAGGCACGACCATACTGATTATAAGCACTGATCATGGTGTTCCAAGAAACTATATTTTTTTGAGGCATTGCGTCAAACAGCTCTCTAGCGACCTTTAAGCTGCCGCATCTAGCATACATATCCAAAATGGCAGTGGCAAGAATGACATTCGGTCTACAATTCTGATTTGGATTGGATGGGATTGGGTCAATCCCAATTCGGCGAAGATGACTGTGAGCCCATCTCCCAGTTTCCAAATCCCTCATCTGCGCACAGGCAGCTAAAACATTCACCATGGTGACCTCATTCGGCTCGACACCCGCAAGCTCCATCTGCTTAAATTCCTTCAGCGCCTCACCGGCTTGGTCATTGCTGACAAGACCAGCAATCAAGGTAGTCCAAGCAACCACATTCCTGTGGGGCATTTTGTCAAACACTAGTTTCCCCGCTACCAAATCGGCGCACGAGACATACATATAGATCAAACAGCTGGAGGCATACAAATCTGACTCAAACCCAGATTTCACAATGCGACAGTGAACACATTTCCCATAGTCGCGGTCGTGATTCATGGCGCAAGCTCGAAGCACAAAGGGGAATGTGAAATGGTCAGGAGAATGCCCCAATTGCTGCATTTGCCTGTACATGGAGAGAGCTCTGCCTGGGTCGTTGGCATTGGAGAGGCCTCTTATGATGGAATTCCACATGAAGACTGTGGGGCGATCGATGCGAGAGAAGAGAGATGAGGCGTAATCGAGGTCGCCTGATTCGGAGTTTGCGCAGAAATCGATGAGCCTGCTCGAGGGGATCACGTATCTAATTTGTGCCGTGGTGATCATGTGGCCGTGTAGTTGTTTGAGCTCTCTCATGGATTTGCATCTTTCAAACAGGGAGAGGATGTATTGGTGACCGTTATTCATGATGGCGGGAGGAGGGAAAGCGTTCATCAGTTTTCAAAAAATTTTAGGGCATTTTGGTCTTTTGGGTCTTTGTAACCGCTTCACAGGAATTGGTGACAAACTAACAATGGGTTCCATTCATTTTAGCTGACTGCTGAACCCTCTTATTTTTCTCTTATTCATCATTTTTGGTAGAATTTCAAATAAGGCCTCAGATTTTCACCTTATTTAAAAAAAAAGACATAAATTTCAAAGAAAAATTAAATTATTACTTAAGTTTTCGAATAATTTCTTAATTAAGGACATCTGGCTATTTAAAGATATTTTTTGGCAACTAATTCACTCAATTTTATTTTAAAATACACAAATTATCCTTCATTTTAAGCCATGACATCATAGTTGTCAATATCGTTTTAGACATTATTTCGCTCTGGTCTACAGGATAAAAAGTTTCGGCCGATTCGAAATTTTGGGAAAACTTTTCGAAATTACATTTTGAAAAAAATATAACATAATATATATACATATATATATAAAGATAAAAAAAGTAATAAATATAGATTTAATCCATTCTAGTAAATTTTTTGGAATTACATTTTGGGAAAATATAAGAAATACAAAGTATATATGTGTAAAAAAAAATTATTTATGTAAAATACCATTTCGGCCGAAAAGTCACTTTTCGCGTATCGTGCCCCACAGGAAATCTCCAAAACCTTGAATTTCAGCCGAGCTGACCAAAATTCAAATCGAAAAACCTTGAGTGGAGTTTCGTTTCGGCCACTTGACCGAAACGAGAAATTTCAGCCATTTCGGTCAAAACGGTACGAAATTAATAACTATGCATAACATGCTTTCGACAGCTACTACATGTCAGTATATCACTGATTGCCATGGGGATGCCGGTTACTGTCGATCACCATAAGGATGCCGATGAAGGAAATGAGGAGAAGTGGAAGAAGTGAAGGATGATTTTATTTCAATGAAGGGTGATTTGGGTATTAAAATATTAAGGAAAAAAGTAGCCGGAAAATCACTTTAAATGGCCCGTTGTCCCAAAATGAAAATTTATTGGAAAACTTCGGTAAAAGTTTTAAAACTTGTATCATTTTTCAACATAAGTAAAAAATGTAAGGCCTTATTTAAAACTTTTTCCTTTTTCTTATTAGAAAGAGACTTCTTCTTTTTTGGTAATCCAACAAAAGACCTTGAACCCAAGAGAGAGCCTGCATATGCGGTAATGCAGCCCACTCAAGTGGAAAAGTAGCCCACACACGTAGAAAGGAAGCTTGCACCCACATGAAAATAGGGCATACTCAAGGTTCAAACCCTGGATAGCCAAGTGAGAACCTTACCAAGAGCCATTCTCTTCAAAGAGACCTACAGATGCTTATTACATGCACGCGCACTCTCTCTCTCTCTCTCTCTCTCTCTTTCTCTCTCTCAAATCTGTCTTTGTTTAATAAAACTCTTTAAAACGATGGAGGGCCCAAAATTTTATAATATTGGTAGAGTACTTCCCGCCACTTTTCTTTTTTCTTTTTTTTGACAAATTTATCTCAGTGCCACAATATCATGGAATATCAAGTTATTCAGTGATATCAACCTTTTTTAAATAAAAAAATGTGCTATGTCAGGTTATTTTTTGATTGCACGGAATGTCAAGTTATTCCGTCACATATCAGTTTATTTAAGTGCTACTGCAATTGTTGTGTAACTAAAACATTTGAAGAGTAAAATAATTATAACATACACAAAGAAAGTTTAGTATCTGAAATCAGCTGGATAGATATAGGAATGTTTATGCACCCATCCACCTTATCTTATCTCAATTTTTAAGAAGGCCCTTCTAGATAACACTTCCCATTCCATCTGGGGTTAAATCTGCTTCTTCATAGAGGACTTTAACGTCCCTTACCACCTAAAAAGTTAATAGTGACTTTACTTAAGACAAAATATAGTTGTAAGCTTTCAGTTGCACAAGAGATTTTTTTTTTTACCAATTTATAGTGTCAGCTCATTGGGGATGAGAGTATGAAAAGGCGGTGCAATGCATTGATCAAAGGTGGGCTCAAATGGGCTCCACGGAGCTGGACTGTACCTGTTGTACTTGTTGCTCGTATGAGAACATTTCTTAACTTAAAAGACTTCCTTGTGTATAGTGGGGCCAGAGTAATCCTGCAAACATGCCATATGTCCATTTAAATAAATAAATAAATAAATAGAAGGAGCTTATTTGTATAAGGGAGAGAACCCTCGTTTATTTCTATCTTTAGACTGGTTCCTGCATTTGTACCAAGTGCATTTTGTTTCTCTCTAATCAATATTTGGGGTTGTGTTAGTCTATTTATACACTTCAAGATAGGCATGAGCTCTCCCAACACCAAAAATAGAAAGAAGACAGCATTTCCAGAACCCACAGTGAAGAAAGCACGTTTTTCAACATTGAACTGCTGTAGGCTAAGGCTAAGGTTAGTAAAGTGGTCTGTTGATTTAGGGATTGGGGTTGAGGCAAAAAATCCTCCCCATTAGATTTTTGTAATCCTTGATTTAGCCCACTGCTCTGCTTGGATTTGCTTACTTAGTACTAAAATAGACAAATGCAGTCGGAAGCTTGTGCACGTGCCTCTTAGAGCCAGTTATACATTTTTTGGTGTGCTGTGGCCCTGTAGGCAAATACAGGGGAGAAAGAGTAATGCTCTACTTAAAATAGTTTATCACTTTCTTTATCTTGTGTCTTTTCTGTAAACTGCATCTACTAAATATACTTGAAATAGGATTACAAGATATCATGTATCCAAGGGATGAATGACAACAAATATTATTTTTCTTGTATTCAATGAAATAACAAAAATATATGAACAAAGATATGGAAACATCATTTAGAAGGTAATATATATAAACAGAGCGACCTTTATAATAACTTTCTACCAAAACTCAAATTCAATGGACCTTGATATATAGGAATACAATAAAAGGCAATCAAATGGCAGCTCAACTAAAACTCTACTATTATTTATTAGTTATTCATTTTATAGTTTTACATTGACTATCCAACATATTTGATTTTTGATACACTACTAACTTAAAAGATATGGAGGGGCCAATTGCCTTAGAAAGGCAGGTTTGTGAAAGAGATTAGCTTCGTTCCAGGGTGTATTTCTATATTTAGACTGGTTCACTCATTTGTAGCAAGTGCATTTTGTTTCTTTTTCATTAATAGTTTTAATTTTACTAAAGATAAGCATGATCACCAACTACATCACCCAACACCATAAATACAAACATGACACAGTTTCCAGCGCCCACAGTTAGAAAGCACATTTTTCTAGGCTAAGGTCATTTGTGGTATGTTGATGGTCCATTGGCCTTGCCCCACCAAAGTACAAGAGAGAGCTGCTCTGCTGGGATTAGCCATCTATAAGATAAGAGAATCTTCTCTTCTTAGATCAGGTATTGTTGGAAGTTGGAACAAGGTCCATCTCTTAGGGTGAACCTAAATGCATGCCGATGGGGCAGTTCCTGCTCAAACACTCAGTCCCTAAGCCCTGATCGAGCCCATTTACAGCCCAAAAATTTAATGTATTGTTAATAAGCAGAAAGCACAGCTCATGTATGCCTCATTTCAGGACTCGAGAGTGATGGACAAGTGCTATTTCATGAATGTGGACACTTCCCTAAAACAAGATCCCACCCTATATAAAGAACTAAAGGCCCTATAAAACTGGCTTTGCAACCCCAAATGATCCTCATCTTCCTCAAAAGACCCCCCCCCCCCCCCCCCCCCCCCCCCCCCTGCTCTCTCTCTCTCATGGATAGACAACTAGCCTCTGTTTCAAGGCAAACCAACCCAAGTCGGATTGGATTGGGTAGATCCATGGCCATGGAAAATGGTGTTCACATGTCAAGGCTACTTAGCCCATCTGGGTCCAACACAAACTTCCCATTGCCTATTCAAGACCGAGCTGTCAGGAACCCTTCGCTCCACCCAAGTAGACTGCTACCCTTTCAAACCCCACTGACCTCCCTTCCATACCCAACCAACAGGCATCGTTTCAACCCCTACACATACCCCATCAGAAACCAAGCAGCCCTCACTCCAACACCACCCACCTTGCGTCCATTCACCCCAATACATCCAACACCATCACCACTTCAAAACCATGCCACTGGAACTGCCAAACCAAGTTTTGCTTATCCATCTCGAGTCCTACAAACACCAGAACGACCCACCTGCAGGATCTTCACATGCAGCATATGCTACAAGATATTCCCCAGTCAACAGTCTTTAGCGGGCCATCGAGCCTCCCACTCGAAGCTCTTTGAAAAGGAGAGGCTGGGGAAAGAATGGCTTGGAAATGGCTATGCCCCAACTGTTGCAAATGCCTCGAATGAGAAGATGAAAGACAAGGAAGTGAAGGAAAAGGATTCGGTCGAAGTCATCGTCATAGCAGACTCATCAGAGGACGTGGAGACCAAGAAGAAAAAGCGTGGACGAGATCTGGAGTTGAAGAAGACGGATCAAGGTGGTTATGTGAGCGATGAGAGTGTTGGTAGCAAGATCAAACGCGGGAAAGGAGAAAAGGTGGGGTTGGATCTTTCCCTGAAGCTGTGATAAGAGCTCCTGCTGCTAGCTCTGTAATCTTCAATTCAAGACATGTTCCTGGATACCGGATCATTTCGATATTACTTGTTCTTTTACATGTTGATGTTGGGCAAGAAGTCATGCTAGATTAGAAAAGAAAGAAAGGAGTTCGTACTTTGTACGTAGTCGTTTCGCTCTTGTGCTTTTAATTATTCCTATGGTTCAGAAAGAAAGCAGAGTTAGCTTTTTTTTTTTCTTCTTTTGTGTTTTTTTTATCTTCCTTTCTTTTTCTTGATAAGTATTTACATATGATTTATCTAGAGAAGTATGATATTGCTGAATTTTGGACATTGAGCAATCTTAAATCGAACAGGAGAGGACCATGTATTTGTTTGTGTTGAGGAGTGAGCTCCAATTCGGTGGCCGTATTCAAAAGTATTTAATTGTCTCTATTAATGTCTTTTGGTTTTTGTACGAATGAATAGTTAGTTGATAAAACTTAATATGGTATCAAAATCAACCGGCTCGTAATTTCAAATTTCAAATGAATGACTCGGCATGGTTAAAAAAAAAAAAAAAGTGTGTCACTAAAAGATGGCCGATCGGGTTCCACTCTGAGAGGAGTGTTGAGGAGCGGACTCTACTTAAGGGGAAGTATTGAAAAGTATTTATGCCAGCTCTATTAATAATTTAAGGTTTTGTTACAAATGGTGAGCTGAGGAAACTTAATAGTTTGAAATTTTCACTAATAAAAGTGGGATTATGGAATATTTAACAAACTTCCATAATGTGGGATTATCTGACTCAATTGTAAAGATGTTTTGCGCAAAGTGTTTCACCAAAGGTGGGATTATGGAATATTTAACAGCACTTGTATTCGGCATCATGCAGTGGAGGGTACCACAGATAGGCCATAATACCTGGTATCCAATAACATCCCCTTTAGAAAAATTTGTCCATCGGCCTGGATTGGTCACCAAGACGATCCATTCAACTGGCCTCTTCGGAAAATTATGAGTTGTAGCTTGCCTTTTTATGTCTAGTAATTTGTTTATGGGCCATTCCTATGATTAGGACTTGAATTAGATTTAGTAAACTGTATATGTAGATTATAAGAGATTTTGTCCCAGATTTGACTAACTAATATCAGCTAAGGGTTGATATAACCTCTTGCTCTCCTCTATAGCTATTGAATGCCATGGGGCTCACGCATGACCTATTCAACCCCTTCACGTTCACTGCTCTCTGAAATCTAAATCAATTGGCACAAGACAATTTTAATACTCATCTAAAATAGTCTTTTGTGGATTAAATAACAGAAAAATGGATAGTTGAGTGACCTCTAAAGTTTCAAATGATGGTTAGGGTAAATTCCATGGGACTGATTTTTTTTTTTCCAATCCTAATCTATTATCAGTCCTTTCCAACCATGAATTCAAATATGAGGCAGTTTTGTAGCAGCTAGTCGAAAAACATACATATCAGTTTATTAATTTTATCAATGGTATTTCGTTTTCTGCTTATAAAGTAAAGATATAGCTTCATATTGAACCGTATGGCCAGTATTTATCTGAATTGGCTACACTTTGTGCAGACTTATATAAAACCTAGCAGTGAACAGGACAATATTCTTGCCTCATTTAAAACTGAGTTACTATCTTTTTATACAGTTGTAGAGGTGGGTCCCACAGGAAGGTAGCACGAGGCTTGGATGAAAACTGGTGGACCCTAGTTACCTCTAATAACCAAATTTTTCTAAATGAGAAGATCTGCTAAGGGTGCACCTGCCTCTATCTTTGGCGCACCTTCTTTACAGAAAACGACACAATAGGAAAGATAGCAAGCCCAGAGAAGATTTTCTAAAGAAAGATGAGAAGCTTCAATATCAAAAAAAAAGAAGAAGAAGAAAGATAAGAAGCATGAGGAAGCATCAACACGCCTCTTGTCATTTTCTACAGAAACATCCTGTAATTAAGGGAGAGCTTATCTCTAAGAAAACCCAGATAAGATTCCTGTGTCTATCAGCACTAAATCCAAATCCAACCAACTCATGCATGTAGAAGCTACGTCCATGTCATTGCCATGCAAAGTTCAGTTGAGTAATTTAAACAGGCTTACTGTTGTCTGTTTCAAACCATGATTGTTGCAACGAGAAGCCCATTCCGAGTTAGCTTTGGCCGAGACATTTGATTTTAGCTTTCTAAATATTTACGAGTGGGCCCTCTTGACAATGCAAATTTCTTGGGTCATCAGAGGATGACTCTCGAGTATATAAGGCATCAATGACCAATATATTTGCCCTTATAAAATCCTTGATTACTCATCAAAGTCATCTTTGTTTCCCAAAAATTAAGAGATGGCCACAGTTGGGATAAACAGTTGACTTGTCCCAACCTACTCCTGTTAGGGGCGAATTTGGTACTGACGTTTTCTGCTGAGAGTGGGTATGGATTTATAGATTTTGACTCGAGTTTAGGACGAGTGTGAGTTTTGGACATCTTATCCTGCCGGCACATTTAAATTTCTTTACAAATTTTTCTAAAGGGGCATGGGGGATGTGTTCGTGAATTTGCTATAGGTAAAGGATATCTCAAAGAGTTGGAGGGCTACCGATCAATATAAACGAGGGCTTCTAAATACCTTCTAAATACACTACGTTTTTAACTCTTTACGTACACACAATTTCTCTCCACACTCGGCCTAAGAAACTTAAAATTTTGATTTTTCTTTCTACACACTCAAATCATACCTAAAGCCCTATCCCCTTTCTCTCTACACACAACTTACCGCTGGAGCCCTCCTTCCAAGCAGTAAAAATCTTCCTCCTTTTCTTCTTCTTCCTCTTTATTTGTCATACGGTGAGTGTATCCAAGATCATCATCTTCTTCGTCTCCTTCTCCTCTATTTATTTTTCTAGCCATTTATCCATCTATCATTACCATTCCCTCTTGCCCCCTTTCAGTTAAGTAATGTTTGCTACATTTTCTCCATTTGTTATTCATCTCTAAATATATATATATATGCGCTTCGTTATAGATAGGGTCATCATAGACATCTATGATCTGCCATGTCTAATCAGGATTTTAGTACTTATAACCAATCCACAATAAAACTCACAGCGAACTCATTGTTGATTACAAAATAAAGGAAAATGAGAGAAAAGAATCCCTATGTGGCTGAACATAAACTTTTTGTTCAGCCAGATACGGCTGAACAAAATTGATATCTTCAGCTATAAGAGGCTGAACATTGATAGTTTTTTCTGCACTGAAAGTCCGAACGTTTTGTGGCAACAAGAATTAAAAAAAAAAAAAAAAAAAAAAAAAAAACTTTACAAGTTTCGAAAAATGGCGAAAATCAAAATAAATAACACAGTCATCTTCTCACTGCTATTATATTTGGAAACTACAGTTTGCTTGTTAGTTCGTTCCTTCATTAGACAAAAATATGATATTGAAAGTGATGTTTCACTAAGAAATAATGTCTAACAATGGTGGGATATGAATGGAAATCTAGTAGAATGTGATAAATGGAGAGATGATGATGTGAAAGAAAGAACGAGATTGGAGGAAGAAGGGAATGAGAGTGAAGGGATGAATGAGACGGTGGAATGGGAGGAACGAGAGTAAAGGGAAGGGAATGATGAAAGTGAAACCGGATTGTATGCAAAGAGAAAATAGAGTTTTAGGTTTGATAGGTGATTGTCCTTTTTTGGTAATTTCATATAGGGGTATAAATATAATAAAAAAGTTTTTAAAAACTCTGTATATAAATGATAAAAAAACATAGTGTATTTAGAAGTCCTCGTTTAAATCCTATTACATTGGATCTAATGAAATCCAATGGTGGATTTTGTAAAGCATAAATTCATCACAGGTCGGGTTCGGTAGGGGGGCAGGGAGGGCAGGTGTCATTTAGAACGGGTCAAGTTTAACCCATCAGATGCTGGCCCATTACTATCTCCACCAGAACTATGGTATGACAATAGTAATGACAACAATGATGATGAGTAAAATTATAATAGGATGTTCAGAGGAGAACTCCCATGTGGATAACTTATCATTAACACAATAACCTGTGCCTAGCACGGGCATCACCCTCACGGATACTGTCTTCACCCCCATCTAACTACTTTTGATAATTTCTTTGATAAATAATTACATATAAGTATTATATAGTTTTAATGATTAGTGTAATTGTTAAAAAAGCCAAGAGGTCCGAGTTCAAGTCTACCACTTAATAAAAAGGTCAAAATTAAAAGGAATCTTGTCAAAATTATATATTGTATAGCAGCAGGTTTTTTTCCCGGGGAGCGACACGTGGCGGGGGAGGCTGCGTGGGAGGAGGACAAGTGGCGCGCCCTGGTGCTTTTTGCGCTCCCGCTTCCCGAATTGCCCTTCCCTCCTTTTTAGTTCCCTTTAAATTTAAATCCCTATGCAATCAAATCACTAAAATCTCTCATTCTCTCTAATCTCTCTCCAACTCCCCTAAAATTCCTCCCATTCAATTTTAAAATTTCCTTAATCATCAATCTTTATCCTTGCCCACGATTTAAAACTGTCCGTATCCCCCATCCATCATCTTCCATTCTCTTTCTTTCTTTTTTTCCTTCTCCTCTCCCCCCTGCACACTACGCCCACCTTCAACACACACAGCCGCCTCGCCGTCCCTCCCTCTCTTCTTCTTCTTCTCTCCCTCACACCTACCCACTGTGCTGCTCGTCTCGCTCTCTCCTGTACAATGCACCCACACCCTTTTTCTTCTTCGTTCTTTCCGTTTCCTCTTTTCTTCCTCCTCCACTGCAAATTCATCACAAACTGCACACCCCATCTTCTTTTTCTTTTCTCCTTTCTTTCTCTTTCTCCTCCTCTTCTTCTCCCTACACCTAAACCCCCGCACAGCCGCAGCCACCACCCCGCCAGCCCTTGTGGCCCCATCCTCATTCCTTTCCATCTTTCTTTTCTCATTTTCTTCTCCTCCCCGGCACCACACTCACAAACACACCTTCACAGCCCCTGCGCCCCATCCTTCATCTTCCATTGGAGCACTCTCTCTGCTCGCCACCACCTCCGCCTCTCTTCTTCCTCCTCCCTGCGCAGCACCGTCGACGCCCTCTTCCCACGTGCAGAACAGACGGTGCGGACGCTGTATCAGTATGTTGCCCGATGTAAGGATGAGATGGAGCACTCTCTCTGCACACACTATCTCTCTCTTCCTTCTCTCCTTTCTTTTCTCCCTCCTTCCTGCAATCCACGCAACCCCCTGCACATCCCTTCGGCCTCACCATCTATTCCCTTAGTCCTCTTTCTTTCTCTTTTTTCTCTCCCTCCTCCTCCTCCTTCACTGCACACCTTCATGCACACCCCACCTACACACACACACGACATCTTTTCTGCTCTCTTCTCTTTTCTTCCATTCTTCTCCATCTTCTTCTTTCTTCCCCCTTCCCTGCACTTCCAACTGCACAAACCATACAAACAGCCCTTGCATCATCTTCTCTTCTTCTCCATCTTCTTCTTCCTCCCACGCACTTTTCCTTCTTCCCTGCACCCCTGCACATGCACCCACTGCGCCTTCACTCCCCATCTCCCTCTCTGCCACCGCCCACTCCATCTCCCCTCTCTCCCTTTATCTCTCTCCCTCTTCTCCTTCCTCTGTTTCTCTCTGTCACTGCTTCAACCTCTCTCTCCTTCCATCTCTGTTTTTCCCTTCCGCCTGCAACTCCGCCCACCACATGCACCCACTACGCCTTCCCACCGCCCACTCCATCTCCCTCCTTTATCTCTCCTCCCTCTCTTCTACTTCCTCTGTTTCTCTCTGTCACTGCTTCAACCTATCTCTCCTTCCATCTCTGTTTTTCCCTTCCGCCTGCAACTCTCTCCGCCCCACTGCGCACACCAACCTCTCATCCTCCCTCCTCTCTTCCGATTCTTCTCCCTCTCCCTGCTTCACACTCTCTCTCCGTTCCCTCTCTCGCTTCACTCCACATCTCTCTCTCCCTCTCTGCCATCGCCCACTCCATCTCGACCAAACCAGCCTGCTACCCCCGCTCCTCCTCATTCTCCCTCTCTTTCCTTCCTCCTTTTCTCTTCTCCTTTCTCTGCTCTCCATCCTCCCTCTCTCCCACGTCCTGCCCAGCCTCTTTCTCCTTCCATCTCTTTCGTTCCCCTGCTTTCTCTCTTATCTTCTTTTCTTTCTCCCTCTCTCTTCTCCCTACCCCATCTCACCAGCGCGCAGAGCACTCCGCAGCAACCATCACACGCTCCCCATCTACCTCTCTCCCTCTCGCTCTCTCCCTCTCGGCTCCACTTCTTTTCCTTCCCTGCAACCACCTGCACCCACATGCACTTCCACCTGCGCCTGCACCTGCCTGCACTTCCACCTCGCACTACCCCTGCATCATATTCTCTTCTTCCCTACACCCACCTGCACCCACCTTCTTCTTCTTTTCCTTCTTCCCTGCACCCACCTTCACCCACTCTTCTTCTTTTCCTTCTTTCTTGCACCCACCTGCACTTTCCACCTGCGCCTGCTCCTGCATCATCTTCTCTCCTTCACCATCTTCTTCTTCCTCCCATGCTCACCCTGCACCTCCTCACTCAACACAGAACTGGCGGCCACTCTCTCTGCTGCAACAGTCACTCTTCTCTCCCTGCACAGCGGCCGGCCATCTCCCTGCTACCTTTTTCTTTTACCGCCAGCCCCTGCACTGCCTGCAGCCACTGTTGCATCGCATGCAGCAACTGCCCCAGGAATTTCTGCAATGAAGTTGGTCAGATGGGTAGTCCAAGAGCAGCCGACTGCTTTGATTGATCAAGTTAGCCCAAATCAATCCAAATAACAAAAGCTAACATGGGTTCTGTTTCTTTCTTCTTCTTCTCCATTTTTTTTCTTTTTTTTACCCTTAATCTCTGAACTGCCATTTTCTCAATCCTGTGGGAAGGGTTGTATTTGATAATCTTTTGTTTATTTCATTGCCTGGTTTCTCTACTGCATTTCCTGTGTTCTTATGATTTCCATTTTCTTTTGGGCAGACTATTCATTGGTGCATAAAATAACAGAAGCTGAGAATAGACTAGGAGTGGGAAAACCATTCCCAGGTTTAAGCCCTGTTGCTTCTAATAACCCAGACCTCCATGCAGCAAAGAAAGAGCAGTATTTGGGTTCATTCTGTGAAGTTGAAGACACCCCAAATCCAAGGCACTTTTGGGTGGTGATGCTGAAAAATGGCAACCTTGATAAGGTCAGGTTTGTGCCCACACAATGGAAGGAAGGTGGGACCTTTCCCACCAACAGGAAGGTTCCCATGTATTCCTATTTGTAAATCCTCATCTCGATTCAAGAAGAAAACAAAGTCACAAAGTTAAAGGTATTTTCTCCATAATTTTTATTTATTTTTCTTACATCTTCAAATAAAAATTGATTTTTATTTATCATGATCACGACACATTTCAGCCACATTGATTTGCCTATTCAAATCATGTCTCCTTGCATCATGTTGTCATGCAATCTTATATTTTTTTTTCTTTTCTACATCAGTCATATTTTCAATTGATAATTATGATCCTTCATAGGATCCGATTTAACATGATTTAAGCCGGTATTGGACCTTGGTCTATTCATGATGAAGTGAGTATTATTTATTTTATAGACACAGAGACAAGTACACCATCTGGCACGTCAATGATGATAGAATTGCTAATGACTATCTCCTCTCTCTAGCTAATACAGGTTTTTGGTTTGTATTTGTTTAATTGTAGGGGCATGAGTGGAATGCGAGGCCAATGCAGCCCACCAATTATCGGACATACGGTTTATATCTATACACCACATAAACTTTAATTCATACGGTTTATATCTATATACCAATGCAGTAATTAATGTGTATATGTCTGTTGGTAGTTATTTGTGCCATGGGTTCTTCTTCTGTAATGTTGTTTTTTTTTTTTTCCTTCTTTCTTCTGTAAGATATTGATGAAAATATGAAATAGATATAGGTCTTGAATCATTTATTGGTATTCTTATTTAAAATCTGTTAAAAAGGCTTTGGGTTTAAGCAAGAATGATCAATGCCAGATTCCCCTGTACGCATAGGAGCTTTCTATTATGATATATATTCTCTCTTCCTTTATCCTATAAAATCTTACAAAATGAAGCATGATGAATCTCATTTAATATTGGACTACAGGCTGTGTTGTTGTTGTTGTCATTTTCCTTCATGAAGACAGTTCTACTGTTACATTCTTTTCTATATATTTATATTATTAAAGTGTTCTACTTATTTATTTTTAAATTATGCTTCAGCTTGGTTCGAATGCAATTAGATTGCAGTTTTTTTTCTTGATTGTTAACGTTTTATCCTTTTTTCATTCATTTTAATTTTTCTAACATTTCTCAATGCAATCCGTCCCTGTAATCATGGCACAATCATGGTAGATCAAAGAAGATCATGGTATGGCACATGTCGGATGGCAGGGCTCTCTCATTAGGCAACTTGGGCATGCTGATATGAATTTGTTCCAGCACCAGGGCCGTGGAAGGGCATTCATTATTTTGTGTTGGGCTGAAGATTAAATTCGGATTGGTTACTAAACAAATAGCTTCATCATAATCTTATCTTTAAGATCCAATTACCAAAGGTTAACTTCATTGGTTCTCTCATTCCCATGGAGCCCAATCAATCCAATTAAAAAGTTCAAATTCAAATTTGCATTCTCAAGACAATCCCCATGATTCCAAGCACCTTATGTTTTCAATATTGATTATGTGTGTGGGGTCGTGTGGGGTCGTGTAAGGGTGAGGAATAAAAAAACAAGAAAGAATGACCAATGAAACTGAGAAAATAAATAAATAAATCAGTGGGGCTCACCCATCTGTGAAATCCGAAATGGTCCCATGCTTGGATATAAAACAAAATTGAAATATCCAGATCCAAACGGGCCCACCCATCCATTAAATTGAAAAATCTGTGAAACTTTGGCACTAATAACAGGATTTGCAAAATACGATTATTATGGCCATGAATTTGTATGGATTGGTCAATTACATGGTGGTCCCACTCTCGCCAATTTATATGGTGTACGAATATTGTGGGGACGGGATATTGTTTGGATTGGCCATGAACCCATCCAATGGATGGGATTTGTCCTTTTGATTAGAGTGATATTCTTCTCTTTGAAAAAATAGAAAAATAATAAAAAAAAAAGAGAGATAATAATCATTGCACATGGTCTTTAGACTCCATAATTATGAAGAAACAACCATCGTTGCATGATGGATATGAATATATAGGAAAACATAGGATATGGTGGTCCAAGCAATTTTTAAAATAAACTAAAATCAACTGTTTTCCATTTTTAATTTATTTTCTTCTGTTATGTCGAAATTGCCCTTCCCTCCTTTTATTTCCCTTTAAATCCCTCCTAAAATATCTCCATGAGACCCTTTTTAAAAATCATCTTCCACTCAGAGGGATTTACTTCCTTATCTAACCCACACTCAAAGGAATTTAATCTTTCCATGAGACCCTTTTTAATCCTAAAATCTCTCCATGAGACCGTTTTTTAAAACATCTTCCACTCAAAGGAATTTAATTCCTTATCTAACCCACGTTTAAAATCCTGAAGAATTCACCCACAAGTCTCCCTTTCGATTGGTCAGCTAGCTTCAATCAGTGAAGTGCATGTCCTGAATTTACTTTCATTCTCCTAAATATGTTAAGGGCACCTCATCGCCAAGTTGAGTATTACACACATGCCTAGCTAGGGATTGATGCTTGGGGTCTTTTATTATATAATTATAACTCAGGTTATTATGTTATATATGTGTTATTGTGCAAGTGTGAGTACAACACGTGTGGAGTCAAATTTTGTACTTGCCCTTTTCCAGCTTTGATTTTCTCTATTCTATTTTCATTATCATTTAACCGTTTTGTTACGAGCCATTGGATCTTTTATTCTCGAAAAAAAAAACAAAGAGACATGGATGTTATTCCACATTGGGAAATAAGAGATTTTATTCACGAAGTGGTATGATTTATTTTCTTTTGTATTTTGTTATAGATTTTTTTATTGTAGTTCTTTTTTGTAATTTTCTTCCTTTTATTGTGGTCAGATTCAAGTTGTAGAGGTATGATTTTCTTTTCTTTTGATTTTTTTTTTTGTTATTGTACTTCTTTTCTTTTGTATTTTTTTTAGTAAATGTTTTAATGTGAAATTGCAATTTTCTTTTAACAGTATTCTATTGGAATAGAATGAAGATGCCCCACCCAATAATGAATTATTGGCATATCACTAATTATTAATCTCCCACCACTGCAATTTAATTCATGAATAAGTACTTACAGTCTGCAAAAATTGTAGTCCTCCTAGAATCACAAGTAGGTGCTTAGCCCGGGTCCACAAATAACAGCATGATAAGTAGAGATGTGCTAATTAATGGCAAAATAATAATATACATGATTTGCATTGTAGGCCTCATGGTAGAACGTCCACAATCAGGCATCAATTATATATATTAAAGAAGCAAGTGAATTCGTGTTTTAATACCATAATACTTTTATATGTTTCCTTCTTCATAAATATCCTACACCTTTTCCATTATCCAACTACAAAATAATGTTCATTTTGGTTATTTAATCATTAAGATAATTGCTTTTAAAGACTAATACTATTTATAATTTTAATAACTCTTTAAACAAGGCCCGTGTTGGGCGTGGGCCCTTAGGTTTTTCGTGGGGGAGCGACACGTGGCAGAGGAGTTTTGATGACGATGCCGGTTTATTTAGATTTAGATTTTGTATTTATTTCTTCTGTTTGTTTTTTACATTCACTCCTTTTTTATTAATATTTTTTTTTCATGTAGTTCTATTTATATTATTATATTTTGATGAAGAAGTCAATTTATTTAGATTTATGTTTTTTTTTACATTTTATTTATTTTGGTCATGTAGTTCTATTTTTATTATATTTTGATGACGAGGCCGGTTTATTTAGATTTATATATTTTTTTTGTTTTTTTTGTTTATTTTTTACATTCAATCCTGTAATTGATAGAGGTGGACCCCATAATTTTTTTTATGTCTTTAATTAATAGAGTAGAGAATATTTTAATGAAGAATAAGAATTCTGGATAAAAAACACGGTAAGTTTGTCTTGAACATGATTTTATTGTTCTTTTTTTACGATTGATTTAAATTTATATATAAGATTCTTTAAAATATTTGCCTTTATAAAAATAATCATGCCTCTCATATGCATTTGACGAACAACTACTTCCTATTTATATTTTAATTTACTTTCAACTAACCTCTCTCTCTCTCTCAAATATCCACGCCCCACGAATGGGAAAGCAAAATGTATATGGGGTTCTCCAAAAGATGGTGACCAATCTTGAATTTTCTATATAATTGCATTAAATGTAGTTTGGTGTTTACTTTTAACTTAAATTGGATCTTCCCATCATGAATTAACAAGATGCCCACTTCATTTGGGCTGGCTTGGATGTTTGGTTACTAAAAATAGGGATTAAGGAATGGGTCAATTTGAATGTACAAAAATCAATGTGGCAAATTATTATTTTTCTTGTTCTTTATTAGAGAGATCTTCATTTCTTTCAAATGAGTCCTATTTGAATTTAATTATTAAACAAGGCCCGCGTTGGGCGCGGGCCCCGAAGCGCTAGTTATATAATAAAAGACAGCAGGTGAGTTCGCGGTAGAGCGACACGTGGCGCAACCTCAAGCTTTTTGCACAACCTCAAGCTTTTTGCAACTCTTGATTCCGAAATTACCCTTCTCAGAAATCCTCTTCAAAGAATTCGTTTAAAAATTCAAAAGTAATCCATTATCATCCCATTCCTTCTCAGAAATCCTCTTCAAAGAATTCGTTTAAAAATTCAAAAGTAATCCATTATCATCCCATTTCCTTATAATTCGGAATATCTATTCAGTTTCCTTATAAATTGGGATATATTTCATTCAAAACATCATATCATACCATTTACATCTATCATTCCATTGACTAAAATATAATTCCCATAACATCAACTTCTCAGTCTTCCTTATAATTCGGAATATCTATTCAGTTTCCTTATAAATTGGGATATATTTCATTCAAAACATCATATCATACCATTTACATCTATCATTCCATTGACTAAAATATAATTCCCATAACATCAACTTCTCAGTCTGCCTCTCTCTCTCTCTCTTCGATAGCCCCATGAAGATAAGGTGCTCATTGTTAAGCTCCAAGGTGGTGGGGCATCTTGATGATCCTGATTTGCCCGTGTACATGCATTTTGTGAAGAAGGTTTTTTTCCTTGGGCCTATGATTTTAATAGTGTGGTTGTTGGATTTTAAGAATCCGGGCCCAAATAGTTTTTATTTTTATTTTTATCATTCGCATAACTTCTACCTATATTTCCTTGAATAGAAGGTAAACATTATATGTATGCATCTTTTAGTATATTTAATGGGGTTGTATGAAAGGGATTTTATTTTAGTTGGATTGAATTATGTTTTTTTCCCCTGATCTCTAATGCAATTATGAATGCTCAAATCACATGAACGCTGTGCGAGGCCATGATCATTTCCCTTAGACGTATGCCATTGCTCTTTTTATTTTTTTTTTGGGCATATGCAATTGTGGATTCCTTCAAATCTAAAAAAAAAACTAATCTAATCAACACATTATCTAGCATATTGGATCTTATCTCTACTACCCATTCCGTATGGACTCTTACATGATAATCTTTCCACCCATATCCAACTGATTTACCATCATGTTGTGAGACTCACAAAATGAATGGCTGAGATTGCACAATCCATGGTGGGGTGGCATGGGTGGAGAATGATTCTTAATTTATAGGTTCCGATTGGAATCAGTTTTATGAATTTTACTAACTTTGTCTCTTTGCAGGAATACCATAAAACATAGGAGGTTGATTATGATGCTATAGAGGATGCCACCCGATCCAACAACGTATGTCTTGCATTAGTTTGTAATTTTTTAGTTATACTTAAGGAATCCTTGCATTTTGATTCTCTCTCACAAAATGTAGATTAGTAAAAGCCAGTAATATTTTTTAATTATTTTATTTTTCCTTTCTTTTAAAGCAGCAGTCTCCTTGCTAGAGAGGGGCATGTGGCATTCCCTTTAAAGTTTATGCAATGCAGCATGTAAATCCTCTCAAAACAATATCTCATAGATAGGAGACTTATGGTTACAAATCTCCTATAAAATCCTAAAATCTCTCTACCTAAAGCTATCCTAAAAATCTCATGTGGACTCTTACACAATATTCTTACCATTCACGGTTTCTTTAAAAAGATGACATGATCGATCATCTTAGAGGCATTTTTGTCAAACTTTAACTGGTCACATATTTTTTTTTCATTTCGTAAATACCAGTCACAGATTGATGAAGTGATTTTAGTCATTTATTTAAATGGCCATAGGATGTAAAGGGTATGAACCAAAAGTAGTTGAACAAACTTGGTGACTGATACATATTTAATGGTAACACATTTTACAAAAAATCAGAGTGAATTGTTGCCTCGATTGGAGATTTCATTTAACACATTTTAGAGAAAATTGGATAGAAATGATGGCTCGATTGGAAATTCTATGGATTGTTCACTCCTATTACATCTGATGAATTTTGAGATATTAGTAGTGGATTTGCAAAAAAAAAAAGTGTAAACCTCATATGGGACTCGCATAAACTATAAATGTGAATTAAAGGTGAAGATGTTCAACTCATGTAGTTATTAATGTTTTTATATGAGAGTGAGTTTGTTTATTTCATTGTTAAGTTCATCTTATACCTGTTAAGTTCATCTTATACCAAGAGTCTTTGTTTCTTTTATTCTTTCTTATTAATTGTTTTGAATCTTATATTAGATGTTGTTTAATAGGTGGGAGTTTTAGTTCCTAATTATAGGAATAAGCAGCCAACTATCATTCTCTCATCTTTATACATTTTCAAGTTACCAATGATGACCTTTTTATTTATTATTTTTTATTGTTTTTCTTTATATGTAATAATTTTTTAAAAGACCTATAAAATTACCAAAGAACACATGCTCCATCTATGCTGGTGATCTCCCTCTCTCTCTTGCATTGAATTAAATCTTTTTAAGATCTTTTCGTCCCTATAAATTGTGTTATTTATCATGTATATTTTATAAAAAAAAAAATCAATCCAGAAAAATTCACAAAAATATCCAAAATATCCAGAATATTAGAAAATGCCCCCCATTAGAATACTTACTTGGATACCCATTCATAGCCATAAAATCTAAAAGTTTTCACCTAATTCTAAGTTTCAAATAAAAATAATTTCTTTTTCCAAATTTCCTCTCATGATCCCATCGGTGAGTTAAGTAATTTTATTTTCTATTTCTGACATCAAACAAAGTGACAGTTATTAAAACAAGTAGAAATTTAAACTTAGTACAATTTTTTTAATTTACATTGAAATGAATGTGTGTTTATTTTTTCATTGATACAGTATAATTAATGCATGGATATATGCTTTAAATAGTCATTTACATTGCATTTAAATGAAATGAATAATACTATCTAAAATTTTAATAACTCTTTAAACAAGGCCCACGTTGGGTGTGGGCCCCGAAGCGCTAGTTAAACTAAAAACCCTTGGCTTTAATATATTATAATAGGCACATGTAGGCCCCACCTTTTCTTGATCTAAGCCATCAGTAAATTTGACTTCTATCCACCATTAAAATGATCAATCTGTGAAAAGCAAGATTAAGTATTGATCAAATTCCCTACTTATACACAGATCAATCCGATGTTGGTATTGTGGTTTGTGACTCGGAGCCTGCTTGGGTCCGTGATGTTACGATGAATTCGTCCCATCTCTATGGGGAGCTGACGTGCTGTTGCAAGTCCATTTGACGTTGACCTAACAATTTTCTTAAGAGCCGACTAGAGTGATCACCCCCCATGAACTGGAAGCAGCCAAATAAACCTTAATTTGAGGTATCTTCACCATTGGATTGCATCTGAGACAGAACATGAGTCACCAAGTATCTAAATTCAGTTCAATCCAACAGAGCATCACCTCGATCCAAGCAAATGATAATTCTGCTCTCAACATATTCCCAATTGCACAGGAGAGATGAATCCTGAATTCCTACCACTGAAATAAGAAAATCAGTTCATTTTGTCCGTCCACGAGGAAAATAGGTCCCACCAAACGTCTCAAAAAGAAACTGCACCGAACATCATAAAGATGCTTGATTTTGGGACTCTCACCCACTACTCTATACAAACCTTCACAGTTGAACGACGATGCAAAGCTTTTATATTGTTTTCTTGTAAATGGCAACTGTAACAAGCCCAAGAAAAACTCGTTTGACAACAAGATCACCTCTAAGTAATTACAATATAACGAATGCTCTTGGTCCTACTAGAATATCTGTGTAAGGGTAACGGAGAATCCAACAGAATTATTTGGAAAAAAAAAATCTCAGATAGGTTAATATCCCACAAAACAAAACCCAGCTAAAAGACCTACTATGATGAAAATAGGGTGTTGATTTTACCTCGTCAATTGGCAGTTCTGGAATCAGAAACGCAAACAAGTTGGCATCAAATAAAATTATTGCCCAGAACCAATACGTGGCTTATTTGTTCGCATGGGAGGAAACAAACCCAGCCAAATGGGGAGCGGATACAAAAATGAATAACTCAAAACTGTCTCCTTGCCAAACTCACCAGAAGAAGGCCGACTTCTCTTAACAAATACTTTTCTACGGTGTTAACAAAAATTCATATGCAAAGTTAGCATCAAATATGGTGTTTCAGGATCAAGTTGCTTTCTTGCAGTAGTTCTCAAGCCATTCCATGGTCACACTTTTTGGCCTTTCCAGTGGCAAACCAAGAGCACGGTCCCATATCAGCTGTGTACCAGAAACATTGAACTGTAAAATCTGCAACAAATTGATCCTCTCATCTGAAAATATAATGCAACTAAAAAGAAAAGGGGAGAGTAGTACCTGGGAGCATATTCCAATGCTTCTCGAGACTCCAAAAAGAACAGTAAAATATCTGGAAGAACAAATTTTGTAGCATATAAGCATATTACCATCTTACATTCCAAGTTATAAGTTTGGATTTTGTCAAAAATATCCCAACATAAGATTAATGCTACACGTATGGATAAAAACAGATGAGGTTCATATTAAGCCAGGACCAGACTCAAGACCAGGTAAGAGATACATTCCCCCATGCCCAAATTTAATTTAAAGAACCAAACGAGGACCTGGACATGAATCAAGACCCAAATACTTATTATATAATATTACTATGCTTAAACGGTAAATTTCAGTGAGGAGTCACTGTTCTAGAGCATGGAATGGCCCCCCACCCCCCACCCCAAATCAAATGATCAAACCACCCCCCTACACTCAAATAGTACTTCATGAGTAATTGCCCAACCAAATTTGACAAATCCATGTTTTGAAGCCCTTAGATAGGATCATGCAAATCTGGCACTCATCCGACCATTTCCCAACAGCTTTGACTACTCATGCACATATGGCACTCATCCAAGTTTGGAAACCGACAAACCCACCCCACCCTGGCAGCCGGCAGGGCCCTTTCATAATCCAAGCAATTTCTGCATAGGCATTTTGCCCCCAATAAAATAAAATAAAATAAAGGTTTCATGCTTCCAAGACCATTCCAGAAAATGGTCCATGTTTATATCTATAAATAATTTATAGTGGTGCCATCGTGTATTCAGTCATGAAACCATATGCCCATTCCAGAACTAAAAATGAGTCCAAAAATTGGGCCCATAACTTCTTCTTTTTTTTTATCAATCTGGGCCCTTCAGGTGTTGCGGGGTATTTTGAGACTCATTTTCATTCCAAGTTGCATGTTGGCAGAGAAGCCAAAAATTGCATGGTTTTCAGCCTAGTTTCCACCCTTGGAAAGTCCAAATTTATAACATTCGGTTCTATACAACTATCTCAAAGCTGAGAGGACTTCGTATGCAGCATTAAGAAGAAATAAGCACTCAGGCTCAGCCATGCAATACTCAGCATTCATTCTTGGACAACCGATAATATGACAATCTAAAATATAACACAGGCTCGTTCAGTTACAAACAAAATAAAAGCTAACGTAGTTAAATTATCTGGTATTGTTTAGTTGTTGAGGGGAGTGTAGGCGCACCTTGCTTCAGTTAAACCAAAATGGTTCAGCAAGACCCCACTATGAGCATCAACATTGGGCCACGGATTCTTGACCTGCATAGGAGCCCAAAATTAATCATATTTCATATCAGATCAAGTTACTAGAATCTGCAAAGGAAATATGGACATGAGCAACTCTTAAGTCTAGTCTTTAATTAAGTGATATGGACATGAGCAACTCTTAAGTAATAGTTGAACTTGAAGATTGTCCACGTCTTTAATTAAGTGAAAGCAAATTTAGAAGAACGAAAAAAAATTGGTGCATGAATCAAACCAAAACTCTAGGAAGTTATTAACTTGTCGGTCAGGCGTATAATAATTTATGACATAAAATAACACCCCCGCGCATAATAATTTATGACATAAAATAATGACGAGTTATTTGCACTGACAAAAAGAACAAGAGGAGATTAAACCGTTGGATTATTTCTTTAGGGAGTTGTCCCAATAAAAACATGGTATTACTATGCTCGCTAGACAGGATGAAACTAGCTCCAACGAAAGTAGGCAGAGAACTCGTTTCCACCATCAGGTCATTGACATTTCTCGGTCAGGAAGATCCATCTCACAAGAGCTCATTCTTCAGACCAGGTGATATCTCACTTTCTAGTCATCTTTAAAGTCTCTCTTGGGATTCTTCAGATGTGATTATTCATCAACAAACTTGCATCCTAATGGTCAAAATAAAAGGATATTTTTTAATAATGTCAGATAATCAGAGATCAAGAATATGATGACTTTAGGCTATCAAATGTACACAAGGATATATTTTCATCCTTTCTGACATTCAAATACTTTTTTCGACATGTTGGTTACCCGTCACCAAAATTGCTGCCTCATAGTTGTAGATTAGCAGTATTTTTTTCATAACTTCAGATACTTTTAAGTGATAAGAAATCAATACCATGACATTAGGCATTTGGTTAGCTTTATTTAATGACCGTGGGTCAAATAGTATGCCCGCAAAATCTCAAAAATATTGTATTGTCTATATGGATTCTAAAACATATTATTTTGTCATTACCCAGTGCGGGTCCTGCCAAAGCATGGTCCTGGGAGGGTCGAGTAAATGTTGTTTTCCAAAAAAAAATACAACTTTACCTTGCCTAGCTGAGTTAGTATTGGAGGAACGACTTCATAAAGCTTTGAGACCTATGAATAAAGAAGGCTAAGTTCAGTTACCAACAAACTGGATATCGATACATAGTACATTGCATTGGTGCACCCATAGAGGACACCCTTACTAATAATAGGAGGTCCAAGTGGCATACCAGCTGGAATAGTGGATCATCAGGTAAGTGCTTCAGAGCAAATTCCCTTTGGCACATGTATCTTGGATCAGTTTTCCGCAGAACCCCATGCCCAAATCCAGGAACAACCTGCATAAACATTTTTCAATTTTAAATGAAAAGGAAACGACCCATGCACCATAGACAGACATGAACTATGGGCGTAGATTACTATGGAGGCAAATGGTATAACTTTGGAATCCAACCCAAGATAGATAGTATATGGAAAAGATAATGATAAGATGAAAAAGGAAAGATAACAAACAAACTGGAAAAGAAAAAGATAAATTAATCTAAGCACATCATGCAGTCATTATTTATACTTTTTAGGTATCTTTATTGGTACAGCAGCGATATATGTTTACAAATAAAAAAAAAAACTGCATATTTTCATATCAGAAGAACATAAATGTGCCCGCAAATCACAGGAATATTATACCAAAAGGAGGGTCCCACTTACTAATCCAGGATAAGCTACTTGCATATCAAAACTCGAAAGCATTCATGGCCTTTCCTTCTAATTTTCTATTTTGTTTTCAACTATGAATAAATGAAATCATGGCCCTCATAGCCAATTAGTTCTTAGATAAACATATGACCTTTTCTTAGGCCTATTTTCTGCAGACATGAATTCGTTCCAAGAGTCAAGGCCTTTGAAAGGCTATTTTCTCTCCGCAGGGCTATTTTCTCTCCGCAGGAAGTTTTCTCTGAACATAAATAATTTCTCTCAAGTCTCAACAAATAGCATTTTTGAAGAAAGTACTTTATTTGTCCAGTGAAGCCCATCATTCATGGATCGAAACTTTCCATCAGATGCTAATTTTGTCTCCCCCATCATTGAAAAAAACTTCAGTCCAATCATATAGATATTCACCATAAAATTGCAAAAACAATGAATCCACATTTGTACATTGTTTAACCCAACAATCATACTCTGATTGATGTGAAGTTTGGAGAATTTACTGATTCTAGGAGGGCATTAGAATGGACAGTTTGGGTGTGCATGAGGGTTTCTTTGTGCAAAAATAGAATTGATAAAAGAATGCTAGTTATTATGTGAAACAATCACACATTGTTAAAATCAGACAATCAACATGGAGTCTAAGCCCACCACAGCTATATATTGTTGGTCCCACAATCTGAATGGTTCAGATCTAGCAAACACGGGGCTTACACGTACAAATCTTAATGTTAAAGGTTGACCGTACAAAACTCTACTATTCAGTGGATTAAGCTAGAGTTTTGGATGCAACCCTAAAAGTTCAGAGGTAAACTTTCTTGTGTAGGAACTCTAAAATCCAATTGACAACTTGGAACTACAAGGAATCCATCGCAAGTACAAGGACTGGCTAATTCTTCTCCAGCAAAATTACCATATGATAGACCCTGATAGGATCAATCAATTCAATGCAGAAATATGCAGACCCCATGGACTAATATACAAGTTGTTCTAGCTAAGTAAATATTAAACTGCCATTCAGAAAGAAGAAAATTGAAGACAGGCCCACCCAATTAAAGATATCACTTTCTTTGCTTTCATCATCATTATCTTTATCAAAGTCTCATCCATCAATATGGGATCAATATGGGGCTGGCTAAAAGAATTATGTTCTAACCCAACACTTGTTTAACTCAAACCAAGTTAAGACCACAAAACCTACCTGCATGCTGCTAACTAGGATTCTCACTGCCCGTATGTGTAAATGATATACTCTCTAGCTAGAATGTGATTAGTGCTAAATAATATCACCCCGTGAAGGACTTGTAAGATGATATTGAAACAACCTAGAAGCATAGAGACATGCAAACGAGAGAGAAGCTTGCAAGAAGATTTTCTGTGTCTTTGTATTGACAATGATATCAATTTATAATACACTGTTGCCTAGATTAGGAAAACTAATTACATAATTACAGGAAATGATTAAGGAACTAAATCTAATTACAGGATTACAGCCTTAACAAAAGATTTGTATCTATCTAATCTAATGACAACTCATACATGGGCTGACCCAGAACATGGGTCGAGCTGACCCATTAGGTCGAATTGACCTGGTGATCAGTTTCTTTACACCCCCTCTCAAGCTTTGGATGGGAGAAAGTGACCATCGAGAGCTTGGAAACTAGTTCTGAAAAACGAGAAGTGGAGTGGCTCTTGGTGAAAAAATCTGCTATCTGAGCAGCGGATGAGATGTGAAAGAGCTTTATAGTACCACTCCGAACATGTTGACGGATGAAATGACAGTCAACTTCAAGATGTTTGGATCGTTCATGGAAGACATCATTTGTTGCCAATTTCCGTGCACTTTCATTGTCTGTAAAGAGAGGGGTAGAGTTAGGAACTTGAACTCCTAAATCCCGAAGTAACCAGCGAAGCCAAATAAGTTCAGTAGTGGTATGAGAGACAGCACGATATTCAGCTTCAGTGGAAGAACGGGAGACAACTTCCTGTTTCTTGCTCTTCCAAGAGATGAGAGAGGAGCCAAGAAAAATAGAGAAACCTGTTGTAGAGCGCCGATCATTGACATCTCCTGCCCAGTCAGAATCAGAATAACCATGCAAGTTAAGATTTTGACTGGAGGAAAAGAGGAGAGCACGGTTGGAACTTCCTTGTAAGTATCTTAGTATGCGCAGTACAGCAGCCCAATGAAGATGAGTGGGTCGTGCGACAAATTGGCTCACCACATGTACTGCGAAGGCAATGTCAGGTCTGGTAATGGTCAGATAAACCAAACTGCCGACCACTTCCCGATAACGAGTAGGATCAGAAAGAAGATCTCCATCAGTAGCTCGAAGCTTCAGATTATGCTCGATCGGAGTAGAGACAGGCTTAAGATCGGTGAGGCCAACACGTTGGAGAACTTCATTGCAGTATTTTGTTTGCGACAAAAGATATCCTGTGGGAGAGTATGCAACCTCGATGCCCAGAAAGTACCGTAGATGACCCAAATCTTTCATCTCAAATTGGCGATGAAAAAAACGCTTCGAGGATAGAATACCAGAAGCATCACTGCCAGTGATAATCATATCATCGACATAGAGTAACAGAAAAGCACAGCCAGATCGCGAATAGCGAGTGAAGAGAGCGGAGTCGTGAGCACTCTGAGAAAAACCAATGCTGATGATGCTTGTGCTAAATCGTTCAAACCAACCACGAGGGGCTTGTTTGAGTCCATATAAAGCACGTTTGAGACAACATACATAATTAGGAGGTCTCACGACGCCTGGAGGAGGGTGCATATAGATTTCCTCCTGAAGAAAGCCATTCAAGAAAGCATTCTTGACGTCGAGCTGATAGAGAGGCCAGTGTCTAACAGCAGCAACAGAGATTAACAATCGTAGCATGTAACAGAGATTTTGATCTATAATTTTGTGTGTCCTTCATTGGAGATTCTCTCCCATTTTATAGAATACAGATGCCTTATCAAAGGCTACAAATCAGGCTACAAATCAACTAATCAAATTAAATCTAATTACAATCAAATTAAGGAAGGAAAGAAATCTGTGCTCTAATTACAATCTAATCAAATTAAGGAAGGAAAGAAATCTGTGCAATATTTGACTAAATCCAATGAGATTGGATGTCACCATATTGGGCCCAAGTGGGCCTGAGCCACCTTGTATTTGACACCCCCCCTCAAAGTGATGCTGGGGAATCCACTAGCATCAATTTGCTAACCAAGAACTGGTGGCGAGGTCGCGGAAGTCCCTTAGTGAGGATATCAGCAATTTGAAGTTCAGAAGAGATGTGAGGGAGGCAAAGGACATCACGCTTGTATTCATCGCGGATAAAATGGCAATCAATCTCGATATGTTTAGTGCGTTCATGGAAAACTGGATTGGCAGTAATACGAATTGCACTAGTATTGTCTGCATATAGAGGAGTGGCACTATCAGCAGGAAATCCGAGATCAGAAAGCAACCCGCGAAGCCATAGAATTTCTGAACAAGCAGCAGACATGGCACGATACTCAGCTTCAGTGGAAGATTTGGAGACCTTATCTTGTTTCTTACATTTCCACGAAATCAAGCTATCTCCCAGATACATGCACCATCCTGTGGTAGAGCGACGAGTATCTGGACAACCGGCCCAATCAGCATCTGAGTAGGCTTTGAGTGTCAGGGAATTGTTGGCCGGATAGAATAATCCACGGGTTGGTGTCCGAATTATGTATTTAATAATACGGCGGACTGCAGCCAAATGAAGATGTCGAGGATCAGTCATGAACTGACTGACTAAATTGACTGCATAAGAGATGTCAGGACGAGTGATCGTCAAGTAGATCAAGCTGCCAACAAGGCGACGATAAAGTGTAGGATCAGAGAGAGGATCCCCACTGTCTTGTTGAAGTTTCACATTGACTTCAACTGGAGTATCGACGGGAGCAGATCCTTGAAGTCCAGCCATTTCAATTAATTCAAGAGCATATTTATGTTGATGAAGTACGATGCCTTTTGCAGATTGATGAACTTCAAGACCTAGAAAATAGTGCAGAGGACCAAGATCTTTCATGTGGAAAGATTCATGAAGAGAGGCCTGAAGTTGTTGAATCATATCGGGATCAGTACCTGTAATAATGATGTCATCCACATAAACAAGAAGAATAGTAATCCCCGTAGAAGTATGATGAAGAAACATGGATGGATCATATGGACTAGGATGAAACCCCAAGTGCTGAAGAGCATTGTGGAATTTTTCAAACCAAGCCCTGGGGGCTTGTTTGAGGCCATAAAGAGAACGCCGTAGTTTGGCAACTGCACCAGTGATGATAGAGGATACTCCCTGAGGAATGCGCATATAGACATCTTCTTTAAGATCGCCATGAAGAAAAGCGTTCTTGACATCCATCTGGTAGAGAGGCCAGGATTGGGATGCTGCGATGGCAAGAATAGTCCGAACAGTGGTCATCTTAGCGACAGGAGCAAAAGTCTCCTCATAATCAATACCATATTCCTGCAGATTACCCATAGCGACAAGAAGGGCCTTGTACCTATCCAGAGTTCCATCAGGTTTAAGCTTGATAGAATATATCCATTTGCAACCAATTGGCTTAACTGAAGGAGGACACGGAACCACATCCCATGTATGATTTTGCGCAAGAGCATCCAATTCATCCTGCATAGCTTTATTCCAACACTCATGCTGCACAGCCTGAGAGTAAGAGTTCGGAATAGATGTAGAAGTCATGGTGGCCATCAAGGAAGTATGGGTAAACCCATAACGAGTTGGAGGTACTGAAATCCGAGATGATCTACGCAAGGGAGGATCTCCAGTTGGACCAGATGTAGATGAGCGATCGTTAGGGGGACTATTTGTGTTTGCTGCATTACTCCGCCTATGATACACAAATTGAGGATCAAATTTCACAAATGGAGTTTTGTCCGAAAAACCAGGTAAGGAAACAACAGATGGGGATTCAACAGACTCAAGATATTGTTGGAAAAAATATTGATTTTCAAAAAAAAACGACATTACGGGATGTACGAATGCGCCTTATTTGAGGATCATAACACAGAAACCCCTTTTGGTGACTAGCATATCCTAGAAATGCGCATTTAGCAGATTGTGCCGTAAGTTTGGTACGCTCAGAAGGAGGTAAATGTACAAAACACACTGATCCAAAAACATGTAGATCATCATAAGACGGTGTAGTTTTGTATAATCGAGAAAAAGGAGTCTCTTTTTCTAAAGAAAAAGAAGGTAATCGATTTATCAGGTGGACAGCAGTGCTAAGAG
The DNA here is from genome assembly GCA_012931725.1 of Litsea cubeba. Lineage (NCBI taxonomy): Eukaryota > Viridiplantae > Streptophyta > Magnoliopsida > Laurales > Lauraceae > Litsea > Litsea cubeba. Next base: position 20,581,094 of record CM022945.1, read on the forward strand.
CTTCTGTCCAAAATCGTGGAGGAACAGAGGATTCAATGAGAAGAGAGCGAGTAATATCAAGGAGATGTCTATTCTTCCTTTCAGCGACCCCATTTTGCTGAGGAGTATAAGGACAAGATTTTTGAGAAAGTATTCCTTTTTGTTGTAAAAAAGTTTGAAACTCGGTAGACACATATTCACCTCCCGAATCAGAACGTAAAATTTTAATGCAAGTAGAAAATTGATTATCAACATATGCTAAAAACATTTTGAAAACATTAAAGACCTCAGATTTAGAATGCAAAAAATAGACCCATGTAAATCTACTATAATCATCAATGAATGTCACAAAATATTTATAATGAGCATGAGACAAATGAGGAGCAATACCCCAAACATCACTATGAACTAAATCAAAACAATGAATGCTAGTAGAAGTGGAGACAGAAAATGGAAGAGTTTTACTTTTTCCAATCTTACATGTAGCACAATCAAAAGAAACAAACTTAGAAAATCCTATGGAGTTTAACAATCCAGAATTAACCATGTGAGACATGGTTTTAAAATTAGGATGTCCAAGCCTACTATGCCACAATTGACAATTATTTTGAGCTGAAAAACAAAAATCATTTGCTGAATTATTCCCAATCGGAGTAGATAGATCAAGAGAAAATAAGCGTCCATTTTTAGGCCCCCTCGCAATCTCCCTCCCTGACATCTGGTCCTGCACAACACAACCAGAGGAAGAAAAGGAAACATTATAGTTGTTTTCAACAAGTTGTCCAACGGAAAGAAGGTTTGAAATTAAATTGGGACAATGATAAACATTCTTTAAGGGCAAGATACTGGAAATATTTCCAATGGCAGTGATAGGAAGATGTCCGCCATCGGCTGTTTGAACATGAGCATTGCCAGTATATTTTGTCAAATTAGAGAGTTGTGCACTGGAATGAGTCAGGTGATTTGACGCTCCGGAATCAAGATACCACATGGAAGGAGTTTTTGATTTACCTGTGAGTCCAAGTGCAGAAAAAGCATTGACGATCATTTGTTGGACCAATTCGGGAGTGAGAGCAGGGGAAGACGAACCAGGCTGTGCAGGCACAGATGTGGATGCAGCGTCAGCAGGAAAATGGTCTACCCGGGCAGTATAAGCATTGGGAGCCCGAGTTTGTGGACGGCGGCGACATTCAGTAATGATATGTCCCTTCTTCTTGCAGTAATTACAGAACTTCTGGTTGCATTGAGTTGCAAGGTGTCCATATTTTTTGCAAGAGTAGCATTGGACTTTGCTCATATCACGATTCTGAGGAGTCGGAGAAGACTGAGAGATCTGATGAGACTGAGTGTTTCCTTTAGCAGAGTATGCAACAGGATAGGTTTCTGTGTGCTTTTGTTCTAGATGGCCTTTGGTGCGAATGCGTTGTTCTTCTCGCAACAACTCATTCAAACAAACATCCAAGGATGGTAATGGGCTTCGGCTCAGCAAAGATGAGGTTACAGTCTCATACTCGGGACGTAATTTCATCAAAAACTGATCCCTGTGACTGGAGGCTTGAAGTTCTTGTATAGTTTTAAGAATGTTGTTTGGCACAGAAGCATATTTAATCCCATCATATTCACCCCACAGATTACGAAAACCAGAATAGTAGTCCTGAATGGTCAAGGTACCTTGACTGTATTCTGCAATTTCACACTCAAGCTGAAATTGTCGTGCAGAATTATCTTGATGATAAACTGTCCGCAAGTAACCCCACATCTCCCTGGAGGTTGCGTAGGGTTTGAGATTTAGAATCAGATGAGGTTCCACAGCCCCAAGAATCCATGTTTTAATTTTTGCATCTTTTGTATTCCAAGTAGAAATCTTTTTATCATCTTCTGTTGGCTTAGGATCAGAACCAGAAATGAATCCCCATAATTCTTTGGCCTCAATATATAATTGAAATTGAAAAGCCCATGCTGGATAGTTTTTACCATCAAATCGAATCAATTTTACCTCAGATTTCTCCATTTAGAACTAAAACAAAGAGAAGTAGTAACAAGAATCAAAATCCAAGAGATCAGACCAACAGACAGGAGTCTGTGAAAAAAAATCACAGAAAAATGGTCCAGACGACCAGACAACTTGCTGTTTAATCCCTGCGTGGGGCCCACTGTTTGATCAGAAGGAGAATCTAATCAACTATATGTAAGCAATATCAAAATGTCTTTCCAGCAACATAAGTTTCACACAAATCCAACCACGAGCCAAGAGATGAGGTTAATCCAATAGTTCACAACAGCAGGCAGAAAAAATCACAAAAAAATGGTCCAGGCGACCTTAAAAGTGACTGAAGATTCCTGGTGTGGGGCCCACTGTTTGATCAGATGGAGAATCAGATCAATGAGATGCAAGCAGAATCAAAATGTGTTTCCAGCAAAACAAGTTTCACTAAAATCCATCCATTATCCAAGATTTTGAACGACTGTGATCAAAACAATCTGATAAAACTGGAAAATCACAAGTGGGGTCCAAAAGCCTACCTCTGATCCTGAAAAAATGCTGAAAAAAATCACCAAAAATCTTAGAAGAGATGGTCGACCATTGCTGTAGAGTTTTCTGAAAATCCCATGATGATCACAGGTGGGCCACTGTTGATCCTATCGTGACAGAAGTCCTGCTGCTTAAAAAATCACAGATCCCTGATCTGGTTGATACAGATCCTTGATCTGTGTACTTCTGAAACACAAGATTGTGTCTCCCAAGAGTAGTAGGGCTGATCACAAGTGGGCCACAATGATCAGATTGAAGATCTGGCTTTCCTGGAACCAGATTTCTGAGGACAGATCCTTGATCTGTTTGCTGCACGACAGAGAGAAGGATTTCTCTCTGATAGAGTCCTTGTGGCTCTTCAAAAGATGAACACTGGTAGCCTTTACAAGACTAGCTCTGATACCATAACAATCGTAGCATGTAACAGAGATTTTGATCTATAATTTTGTGTGTCCTTCATTGGAGATTCTCTCCCATTTTATAGAATACAGATGCCTTATCAAAGGCTACAAATCAGGCTACAAATCAACTAATCAAATTAAATCTAATTACAATCAAATTAAGGAAGGAAAGAAATCTGTGCTCTAATTACAATCTAATCAAATTAAGGAAGGAAAGAAATCTGTGCAATATTTGACTAAATCCAACGAGATTGGATGTCACCATATTGGGCCCAAGTGGGCCTGAGCCACCTTGTATTTGACAGAGATAAAGGTGCGAACAGTTGTCATCTTAGCAACCGGAGCAAAAGTCTCCTCATAATCGACCCCATATTCTTGATTGTAGCCTTTGGCAACCAATCGAGCCTTGTAACGATCAACAGATCCATCAGATTTGGTCTTGATCTTAAATATCCATTTGCAGCCGATAGCCCGTTTTCTTGAAGGAAGAGGAACAAGATCCCATGGTTGAGTTTTCTGCAGAGCTGCAAGTTCTTCTGCAATGGCAGACCTCCAGTTTAGATGAGCAACGGCCTCCTTATAGGATTGTGGTTCTGCCAAGGTATGAATTGCTGCAAGGAAGGACTTATATGATGGAGAAAAATGATCAGTACAAACAAAGCCAAAACGAGAGGGAGGGATTCTGGTGCGCACTGGATACCTTTGAGTTAGAGGAGGATCCTGCACATCTGGAGCAGAGGAGATAGGCCCATGATCAGAAGGAGGAGGTGGGGCTGTAGATTCCAACGGAGCAGATAGAGGTTTGGGCCGACGATGATATACTTGCAGGGGTGGAGGAGAAGGGGTATCTGAGGGAAACAGGTCTGGAAACGGATCAAGATGATAGACCGTAGGTTGCTCAGGAGAAGGGGATTGAGTAGGTAATGTATAGAAGGGGATATGTTCCAAGAAGGTGACATTACGAGAAACCCGTAACCTATTGGTTTTAGGATCATAGCATCGATAGCCTTTCTGTTCGATGCCATACCCTAAGAAAACACAAACAGTGGATTTTGGGGAAAGTTTGGTTCTCTCATTAGCATGTAACAGAACAAAACAGGTGCAGCCAAAAACTTTGAGATAGGACAAGTCAGGTTTACAGGAGAACAATTTTTAATAGGGAGATATGCCAGATAATACAGAGGATGGTGTTCTGTTAATTAGATAGATGGCAGTCAGGACTGCTTCCCCCCAAAATTGCAAAGGAACATGTAAGGAATAAATCAAGGATCTAGCAGTTTCTAGGATATGTCTATGTTTCCGTTCTGCTACACCATTTTGCTGTGGTGTGGCAGCACAGGATAATTGAGCTAGAGTCCCTTGGCTGGTCAGGTAAGAACGGAATTTCTGGGACATGTATTCTCCCCCGGAGTCAGACCTGAATATCTTAATCCTCGTATTAAACTGAGTGGAAACCATGGTGGAGAAAGCAGTGTAGATAGTGTATAACTCAGAACGGTTTTTCATTAAATACAACCAAGTATATCTGGTGAAATCATCAATAAACAACACATAATAAATGGAACCACCTTTTGTGGGCTGAGAGGCAGGTCCCCAGACATCAAAATGCACCAAAGCGAAAGGAGCAGTAGTAAAAGAAGTGCTTTTATTATAAGGGAATGCATGTTGTTTACCAAATTGACAACCAAAACATGTAGAAATGTCTGATACAGAAATGTTGCCAAATACACCACTAGTAAATAAAAGCTTCATTTTATTTAAAGATAAATGGCCTAAACGAGAGTGCCAAAGGGCAAAAGATGATGTAGATGAAACAAGTGCGGCAGGGGATATGCTGGAGGATGGAAGATGCAGTGAGTGGAAATAGTAAAGTCCTCCTGACCTAAGGCCGGTCCCAATCTGTCTCCCGGTGCGCGGATCCTGTACAGAACAACCAGTAGAAGAAAATGAGACAAGAAATCCAGATGAAGTCAACTGGCTAACAGAGATTAAGTTGATAGAAAGGTGAGGAACACAAAACATTAGGAAGAGAGATCAACTTATTTGAAATGGAGCCAATAAGGGAGACTGGGAGAAGAGTGGCATCAGCTGTATGGATGGTGAGAGAACTAGCAGGGGTATAACAATTATGAAGTTTGGAAACATCATTTGTCATATGATAGGATGCACCAGAATCAAAAATCCATGTAGAATCAAGAGTACCTGACGGACCAGAAATGGTCATGGCAGAACCAGAGGCTGAGGGTGTAGTGGCCATCTGAGAAGCAGAACCAGTGGAGGAGGTCAGAAACAACTATTGCATGCGCTCATCAACCATAGCCTGAATTTGAGATGTAAGATCCATTTGCGGAGGCACAAAACAATCATCTTCAGTAACATTAGCCACATAGGGTCGCTGTGGATAAGATTGCATGGGACCACGACTGAGTTGCGGACCAGATTGTTTGTTCTTATTGTTTGGCCTTTGAGGTCTGATTGGACAATCCCGTTTCCAATGTCCTTTCTTCTTACAATAGTTGCAAAAGTCATTGGTACCAGAAGTAAAAGAACGATCGTTCTGTTGGGTACTAACATTTGCAAACAGAACATGGGTGGGTTCCACATGTTTCTTCCTTGTAAGAGAAAGCTGAGTTTGTTCTTCTGCCAGAAGTTCTGAGAGTGCCGTATCAACGAAAGGCAGTGGTGTCCGATGTAATAACTGACCACGAACATGTTCAAAATCAGGGCGGAGGGACATAAGAAACTGAACTAGGCGAGTCTGCTGCCTATAGACTTCAAAGGTGTGAGCATCATCAGTAGTTTTAAAAGTGGGTTCCATTAGAGCCAGTTGATCCCATAATGCAGTCATTTTGATAAAGAAATCATGAATGGAGTCAGTGCCTTGGTCTGCATTTTTTATTTCACATTCTAACTGATACCGTCGAGCTGCATTAGACTAAGTATATAAGCGTGCTAAATAATCCCAAGCAGCCTTAGGATAATTGAATTTAGCCAACTGATTCCCAATAGATGGAGTGACTGAATTGGCAATCCAAGAGTTTATTTTCCCGACAGAAGCTTCCCATTCCTCAAACGTATCAGCCTTACTATCTAGTGTAGGGATCTGTTGTGCAACATATTTCCACAGTTTTTGACCTTTGAGGAAATTTTGCATGAGATGGGACCAATAGGGATAGTTGGTGCCATCAAGTTTGACAGTAATATCCAAAACAGTTCGATCAGAAGACATTGGAACAACAAAGTTCTCACAGATGGAATATATGTGAAATCCAATCCCAAATCCAAGTCAGAATGGAAATCCAGCCACAAAACCGAAGCAGATCTTGAAAAAATTCAATAAATAGGTCCAGGCGACCTTGAATCTGGGCACAGATCTGATCTGTGGGCCCCACTGGATGATCAATTTGGAGATCAGATCACACAGTGATCTTAGTTTCAAAAATCCGAAACACCTCAATTTCGATGACAAAAAAAAAATGATCAGCAAGTGGGCCACCCTTGATCACAGCAGACGCAATGCTTCTCTTAGATGACTGTACTGTCGAAGTGCTTCTCTTATGCTTGAATGGAAAGATGATCAAGCTCTGATACCATGTAAGATGATATTGAAACAACCTAGAAGCATAGAGAAATGCAGACGAGAGAGAAGCTTGCAAGAAGATTTTCTGTGTCTTTGTATTGACAATGATATCTATTTATAATACACTGTTGCCTAGATTAGGGAAACTAATTACATAATTACAGGAAATGATTAAGGAACTAAATCTAATTACAGGATTACAGCCTTAACAAAAGATTTGTATCTATCTAATCTAATGACAACTCATACATGGGCTGACCCAAAACATGGGTCGAGCTGACCCATTAGGTCGAATTGACCTGGTGATCTGTTTCTTTACAGGACTTACCTATTTTACCTTTGCAAAACCCATGTACTTAATGTCGCACTGTGAGTTATGTTGTTTCACTTGGCCTTAGTCAATGCCATGCTCTTGGTTACTTCACAAAATGACACATCTATCCTTGCTGCTTTGCCTAACATTTTAACCGACCTCTCTTTTCTCCTAGTACCTTCCAAAGTTAATCCTTTACCTTCAATTTTATCTTCAAATGTAGTTTTCTGAAGATTTCTTCTAATGGAAGTTTCTAATTCTATCATTCATAGGAACTCTGCATATCTTCCTAAGCATGCACATCTTGGCCACACAAACTTTAACTTCCTCCCATATCTTTTGTTGCTCAACACTCAAATCCATATAGTATACTAATATCTTCTTATAAAAATGACCCTTTAATCCAAGCGACACTAGATGATTCCATATCACTCCGCTAGCTTGTCTCCTTTTAGCCACACTGGAAAGATTCTACTACCTTTACCTGACTCAAACCCTCAGTTTTGTTCTAAGATAGGTATGCAAGTTATCACATTATGGAACAATGTTGCCTTAAATTTAATTTATAGATGAAAAAATATTGAGGAATTAGAAATCAACACATAGGTTTTACAGAAAGCAATAAAGGTTCAACTTTCCAACAGTTGGCTACAATGAAATTAGGAATTGAAGTATCTGCATTCTAGAAAGGAAAGAAAGCATATAGCTAGTCCTTCAAAATACATGAAGACTAATATGCAAAGAAAAGATACCTATTTGAATGTTCAACAAATTAAAATTGCTTGTTAACCTCACATTTCAAGAACCCATTACCAGCAAAATGCAGTCATGTAAATAATTAACTAAGCTGAACCAAGGTGAGTACAAGTAGTAAACCAAGGATTCCCTACCTTCCCACTATTTAATGTTTTCCAGACGTAGTCTTTCAATTGTTCAGTCGTAATATTTTCTCCACACTCCTCTACTACAGATTTAATCCATAATAGAACTTCCTGAAACCAAAAAATATTGAAAGTAAAGATCTGGCATTCAACCAACATAAACATGTAGGAACCCAGAAATAAAGGCACAGCATTACTATAACTGAACTCCAATTATTAGCTACACTTGTCATGGTAGCCAAGGAACTAATTCAAGGAAAGCAAAGCTTGAAACTATTATTAGTGATTACCCAAAGGAACAAGCTAAAACAGTACTGCATCTGCCAAATGCATTGAAAGAATTCAAGCTTGTTTTTCAAATTCAGGATTTTTCGAGTCCAAGATGACTCGGACTCAGCCATCGATGAGTCGATTCAACTCGGACTCAACCAAATCCTACCTCCTTGTAGGATGGCCTAAATATTGGACACATTTGACCTCTAAGTAACTTCAGTTTTTTTCAGAACAGAGGGCCCTGTCACATCATTGAGTCCAGAAATCCTACATTGAAGTGGAACCCCACAATAAGGCTCATCAATTGAAAATCTGAGCTGTTCAAATGGAACTCCCTCAGTGTGTATGGGATGTCCCAAAATTCTACTCCATCAAGAGTTGGCCTCACTATTAGATTGGCCATAATATGAATAAAGCGATTGATAAATATTTATGAATCACTTTATTCATATTGTGGCCAATCTAATAGTGGGGCCAACACTTGGTGGAATAAATTTCTAGGACATCCAATGGATGGTGAGGAAGTTCATTTTGAGCCACTTGGATTTTTCAATAGGTGAGCCCCACAGTCGAGTTCGCTGCTTTAACTCACGATTTCTCTAGGTTAGAGAGACAGAGAATTTCTCTAAATTGCATGTGTTCAAATGGATGGCCTGCTGTATTCATTTGCTTCTGGAATTATGACAAGCCTTTCGTAACAAAAAAAAAAAAAAAAAAAAAATTAGAGAGGAAGGGCTTTTAATCCAAGTTACACATTTTAGTCTCAGTATCAGTATCAATATCAAGGTTTTATAAAAACACAATATGTGACTCGGCCAAGTTGCACATGTGACTTAGCAAGTCCAAGTCCAATTCCAATATTTTAAACACTGTTTTTAATGACAGTTCCATGAGAAATGAATGAACTTTGACAGAAAAAGGTGACTCCATGCCAACCGTGAGCAGTAAAAAAAAATGTCTTTGACAAAAGCCGTGAGTTTTGACAGAAAAACTGAATCTGTGTGAACCCTAAGCAGCACAAAAAATGTGCACATTCAGTAAAATCTCGAAACGCGAATCCATGTAAGTGAATCTGTGAACTTTGACAGAAAAAGGTGAATCTTCCCAACAAGCAGTCCAAAAATTGTGCACATTCAGTAAAATCAATCCCTCCCTCTGATGACACAGCCACATTACACAGTGTATGTAAAAAAAAAAAAAACATATAGAACTGCCCATAGCAGTTGGTTAGGCATTTCTTGCCTCAAACTGAGGCCTTCAGTTCTAATCTCCCTCCTATCAGTGGGTCTTTATTTAGTATTTTTTCTATTTGAGCTTTAGAGAGAGAGAGAGAGAGAGAGAGAGAGAGAGAGAGAGAGAGAGAGAGGGCCTTCATTTGGGCCCTTTATTTGAGTCCAGGTCCAATGTCAGGACTTTAATTTGCATTCAGGTATGAGTTCAGATCCTGTGGCCTAAACCCAATTCAAGTCCGGGTTCAGGTAAAACATACGACGCCTTGAATGTAATTTGGGTCCGATTATAATATGGACCCAACCCATTTTTATCGCTACTACATTGGTCCCACACACATCCCAACTAATCCAGTAAAATGTGTCCTGTTGAATCTTTTTTAATAGATCAAAGGCTTCACAAGCCACAAATATCCCCACCTTGGGCTCAGATCACTAGGCTAAGGGTCTTAGACGGAGGGCAAAACTTGACACCCCATATTCACATCGACCCTTTATATTCAACCCACGCAAGTGGGCCCACACTTGCAACTCATATAAACAAAAAGAGAGTGAGTGCGTGCTTTTCAATAAAACACCCAACTGTGGGGTCCACCAAAATGCATGACGATAAAGGGAGGAAAGGGATGGAAAAGTTAGGACCTAGATTAGGATTGTCCATACTCCATAATACCAGTATGATCAAATGAGCTTAAACCTGAATTCAAGGTCCTTAAAGTTTAATGGCTAGTTACTAGGGCAAAATCATGCAAATTTACTGGGGTAAAATCCGTCCGCAGCAGTAGCACAGTAACACAGCTAGTGACTTGAGTCCGAGGAGTCCTTCCTAGTAAGGAAAAAATAATTCCAAGAATGAACAATGTCCGAACCAATATCAAACTAAGACCGATGCCAATTCAAGGGAGTAGGTATTTGTGAAGGTATTGTATTGATCATAAGTGGGTTCCCTATATGAAAAAATAAGGGTGCCAGAAAAGGCGGGTGTTATGGAGAAATTTCCTTATATATGTGATTGTGTCTGCATAGAAAGTGTATGACAAATTCTCCAAAATGCCGCCATGAGCCCCTTTTTATTTTCATATAGGGGCCTACCTATGATCAATCCAATCCCTTCACACACCTTACCCCACTTGAATTGACACTGGTAGTTTGATCAATCCAAACCACCATAGGATTTTTTCACAATAAATTTACAACATATGTAACCATTAAACTTTTGAGAACCATAAATTAAGGGTTAGCATCGATACTGTTCCAACCCTTAATTCATGTCTAAATCCATCCATCAGATGCCAAGATTGATTTTGTTCCCACCCTTAATTCATGTCTAAATCCATCCATCAGATGCCAAATCAAGAGAGTAGGCATTCGTGAAGTTGTTGTGCTAATCATAAGTGGGGTCCCTCGATGAAAAAAAAGGGTGCTAGAAAAAGCGGGTGTATTAGAGAATTTTTCTTGTATATGTGATTGTGTCTGCAAAGAAAGTGTGGCAAATCCTCCAAAATGCTGCATTGAGCCCCTTTTATTTTCATATAGGGGCCTAACTATGATCCATCCGATCCCTTCACAAGCCTTACCCCCCTTGAATTGACATGGGTACTTTGATAGATCAAGGTCATCATTAGATTTTATCACAATAAATTTGTAAGATATGGAGCCATTAAACTTTGAGGACCATATATTCAGGGTTAGGATTGATATGGTTCCGACCCTTAAGCCCCATGCATTTAGTTGATCCCAGGAGGAGGTTGGATTGATCACAATTGACTTTTCTTTGTGTAAGCACAAAGTTTACTAAATCAAACCTGCATACATAATTTTTTATGCACAAAACTGATCTCTTTGTGAGACACTTGCATCTGTAAAGGACTGTGTGGATAAGGGATACATCAAAAATCAGTCTAATCAAAATCCCTTTGTGATGTAGGGTCAATCTCCAACCTGAAGCTTTTAAGGCTTAAAATTTTCCCCAATCCAATCATTGCCAATGGAATCAACACCAAATCAGAAGTAAATCAAGCAGATCAATGTATTCCGTATATTAGAATTGAAGGTGATGCATAGAAATATAGAGGCTTGAGCATCCCTCATTATGCTCGCGCTCATGCTCTTCCACAACTCATTTACTATTTTGATGCCAAGACTTTTAACATAAATTCAAACTGGGAACTACATTTTATCATATCGGAAAAATGGGTCCCAACTTCTCTAATACTTGTTAAAATTGCACAATCTTGGGCACATGGGCTCATCAGATAGGTAATAGAATAACCCTCAAATGCACCTCATTTTGTGTCGGTCAAACATCTTTTACACACGAAACATGCCCATCACTCTAAAAAAACACAAAATTAGTATTAGAAAGACAACAAATCCCTATTATATAATGTCACCACATGTGGTGCTTGTTGAGTGCTTATGGCCCCATCTTTGAGATCTTCGTTGCAGACAACAGGCCCAGGTGGCCTGTGGCCTCCATCAGTTTGGCGTGAGTTTTTTAAGCCCCAAAATTAATGGTATATATATAATATAGGGTCTCACACCAACAATCAATATAAGTTGCAAGAGTGCCAAATTGCAGTGAGTCAACTCTTGTGTGCATGGGTGGGTGGAGTTGAGTAGTGAGTAGTGACCGCGAGGGTTTTGCCTGATCATAGATGGCATTGGTATACCCAACAGGAGCAGAGCCATTTAGTTTATGAGTGGCATCCTCGGGGAATACCACAGGAAACAGTTCATGTGAGGCTCACCTCTGAATTCTGATCCCATCTCCCCATTAGCCCCAAAACAAATCCCATGAATTGCACCAAACAAATTTCACATTCATCCAAACTGTATCCACCATGTGGTTTTTCTTATAAGATTTTGTATTGCTTTTTCCACTGGTGTTGGGCTTTCTTACAACACAATTTGAAATCCATCAGTGATCAGCCTGATTGTTGGTCACTACTTTTCCATGCATAAACCTTTCTATCCAACCCCAAGCCAACCTCCGAATAATAACCAGGTGGGCCCCACAGAATTATCCACATGACGCATACAATACCCAAAATTCTTCATAGTGCACATCTCCCCGTATACAACGAATACTTTAAATGATGTACAAAAACCCATGTCTCTGCCATATCTATTCCGTGTCATTGGATCTGTGTCTTATATGGGCATATAGCTTTTTGAACATATTAAATCATGCAGGATATCACTAATGCATGCGTGTGCATGTCTTTGTACGTAGCCATTTGTAACCATGTGCATGTCAACTAGAATTAAGTATATTGGATGCCAAATGAAATGCAAAGAACCAGCGTTAAGAATCCAGGAGAAAAAAAAAATGCAAATAGTTATAGAAACCTACACCATTATGCATTTCAAGATTATGAACATAAAGTCTAAAGCACACACCAACAGAAACTGTCAAACCTGATTAGCCAAGCCATGCAGTGGCCCAGCTAAACCATTTAGTGCTGCTGCAAATGAAAGGTATGGATCTGAAAGGGCACTAGCAACCTGCAAATTGAACATTTTTGAGAAAACACATGTTGTATTATTTACACAGAGACACGCATTTGCAAGTGTACGTATAAAAACATGCATGTATTCACAATTGTACCCTTAATGCTTTAAATTATCCAGTTTAATGTATCAAACCAATTGAAAATTAGGAAGTAAATTATTTTAAACTGAAGCAGATTCTCAATTTCATTTCATTCTGGATGAAATGACCAAAACATTTTATTTAGGATAAGACTTTAAAATTGTCACACATTTTTGGCCAACTTTCAGCAATTTTGGCCAAAATAGACCTGATAGAAAGCCAGTTTCAAGTCCCAACTGAAAGTAGCCCAAAATACCCCATAAAACCCTAAATACAAGGGCGAAAAATTCTTTTTAACTTTACAAACAAAAGGGTGGGACTCAACAAGGGTCTTTTTAGACATTGGAGGCAACCCCCTATCAACCTAACCCCCATCCTCCTCTTTGCCAAATAGTCATTCAGAATATCTTCATTTGCTATTTTTCTTCTTCTTTTTTTAGTTGGTTTCACTTCTACTTATGTCTAGAGAGAAAAACGAAAAGCGATATTCCATTTACATGTGGTTTTGAATAAGCTAATTACTCTTCTATGTTTTTACTCAATCTTCTACAGTCGTTTGCTAATAACAAAGAACATTGTAGAGTATGTAGCATGATATAAATCATCATCATCATCATCATCATCAAAGCCTTGTCTCAACTATGTTGGGGTCGGGTAACGGAGCATGATATAAATATGTAGCTTTTATGTTAGTTTAGCTTTCAGTTATCTCATTCCAGTTTTTCCATTTTTATCTTGATTTAATTTTTTTCTTCCATCTCGCCTTTTTCAAAATCAAACACTGAAACATATAATGCCAAAATGTTTGATTCCAAAGGCAGACCAAAGCGGCCTACTCAAAAAAAATTGACAACTATGGGTGGAACCAATATGTTATTATTGTCGATATATGACAAATACATGTCTTTTCTAGCTATATGTCATTTAAGTTTTAAACCACTAGAACGTAGGATAAAATAAGGAGTCTTAATAATGCGAGAATTAGCATAGAATGAGAGACTATATGCAGTGTTAAACAATTAACAAATTCATTAAACTCCATATGACTTACCAGATGAGCAGTGTGAGCACTAACATTACCACCTTCATGGTCACTACAGCATTTTGAGGGGGAAAAAGGAGAGGATGTCAGCATTGACTTGAACATATTATAGTAGTTACATTTTAAACACAGAAAATCAATGCATGGAAAAAAAGAACTTAGGTACTCATAAAAATCTTCACTAACTGAATAATTAATAAGGACTATGGATTTGAATGTAAAACACTAACCTATGGATAGTTACATATAGTCTCATCAGCTCTTGCATTTTGGAACTGTCAAATCCTAACATATGAGAGAAATTTGCACCATAATCTAAAGAGTCATCAGCTGGTATAATGTCACCATCTTTGTAAATCCTTCAAGACCAATGCCAAAAGAAAAAGAGTTATTCATGATACAAATATATCGTTTTCTCACTAATAAAAATAGCAGTTGACAGTCAAGACTTAAGTATTGAAGGGGCATTCCAGACATTTAGAGTGCCAAATAAAAATTGACAGATCAGTGCTTTCAGGTGATAATGGAATTACTTTTATATCTATCACCATTTATTTTTACCTGTTCATATTGGCTTAATATTTAGGAGCTAAGGAAAAGAAATAAATGTGGTAAGGAAGTTATGCGTTCACCTTCGATAAACATAAGAAGCCACAATAGGGACTTGAGCAATCAAATTGAGGGAGTCCTCATACGTGGGCTCCCAGAACCTGTGAAAAAAATTATATCATTATGTGAAAGCACATGCACAAATTATTAACCAATATTTATGTAATGCATGTAAGTTCAATAAGACAAACTATTAAGAGACTTACTTTGATTTTGGAATCCCTTTATCATATGCTTTCTGAAATTCACTTTGAACCTGAAAGTTTTTCCATGAAAATGTTACCGTTCAAAAGATGATAAAAGGAAGATTATTCAAGAAGATCAGTCCCAATAAAGAAGAAACTGTGTTCTTAACCACTGCCCATAAGTAAATCAAGGATGAAGAGACTCCGTATCTCTCTTTATAATAATATAATAAATACTCAAGCAACATATAACAACCTGGAGGGCCATAACACCTGTTGCAAACTGAGTCATTGGATGAGCTGTTTCAGGAAGAGAATCGATGGCTTTGTAGACATGATCTGCAATTTAAGAAGAAAAAGACCAACCTTCAGTTGTATCTGAGTTATGGAGTTCACATAGTTGTGAAGTATGTCATTGTTCACTATGCTTAGGAATAACTAGCAATATAAAATCCCCAGATAACCCAAAATGGAAAAGGAGTTTATGCCATGTCAAATTCGAGAAGACTAATTTATGTGTAAAGTCTGTGTCCCTGACATATCCAGGCCACACCCTAACCTATTGGTGCCATATCTGGGTATAATAGCTTGCAAGTCGCAATGCATGTGGTCTAGTTGAGGACTTGAGTTTGAAAAAGTAGCCAATATTTGTACAGGGAAAGGAAAACAAGTTCAAAAGGACAAGCCTAAATTTATCAAAATAGTAGAAGTTTTCCATAAGAAATAATGGAATCTTATTAGCAAGAATTACAGTGTTACACAGTCGAGGCCTTCGGGACCGCACTTCGGGCTTCAACCACAGGTAGAGATATGCCCAGAAGTCACATCTTTGTTCCTTAGAGCCACGCCAAGGTGGTTGCATGGATCACACAAGACAGAAGGGAGTCTTCATCATAATTGAACACACACACACACACACACACACATATATATATATATATGGGAGATGCTCCTATGACTATGAGAGCATCTCTCACGTTACTATGAGAGATAGGGTGGGGCCCCTCACATCCATAACCAATGCCAACAACTTAAATGTGAGGGGCCCCACCCTAACTCTCATAGTAAGGTGAGAGATGCTCTCATAGGAGCATCTCCATATCTATATATATATATATATAACGAGTGCATAATACGATAATAAGACTCAGCCACATGATTCTAAATCTAATAATCCTAAAAGGGTTTATTCGACCAAGACTTCCCTATTTCTAGTAATAAAGCGCCAAAACATATGACTAGGTTGACTAGACAACATACACTCAAAGAATCCTAAATAAGCTAAAACTTCTAAAATTACCCACTTTAGAGAGTTTCCAAAGAAAAAACAAATCTAATATTAAGACCCCTGATAACGCTGGACTATAAACAACGAAATAAAGGAACACAATTTGACTAAGGATTTGTTTTGTGCAAGAGCTTATAAACCCATAAATAGAATTCAACATATGTGGGGCCCTTTATTTTAGTGTGGGGCCCTTTTGGGATATTCCAAGCTTTGGGTCTGCATCAAATGTATAAACGGGCCTCCAACTAAAAAGATAATCTTATTACTTCAGGAAACTATAGCAATCATTGAGCAGTTGAAACATGGAGCTTTAGATTCTGCTTTATTTATGGATGCCGAAGCATCCTTAAATCTGTAATCTAACTGATCTTGGGTACTGTAGGATATGGAATGGCATTCAGTGTAAAGGATTTTTGGGCAGTCATTTCAGACAGCTGTCCACTTTGTCACCAATACACCTTTGTAATTCTTTGGATACAGGAGCTCTATTTTTAATTATGCTCGCACATGTCTGACAACTAAAATAAATTTTTTAACTATCAATTTGCAGATCAAACCTTTCACAAAAGAGAATGGATAAACAACTTTTGACATGAAGGTGGGGTACAAAACCTGGAACAGTGGCACGACTTTGCAATTCTTTGGATAGTGCATTGACTTGCTCTTTATTTGGTACCTGAGAAGAATAAATTGTTTAATCCTAGACTGTCCAGATATGTAACAGTGAGACATTCTCCCACTCCAACAAACAACAAACAGATTCACTAATTTCAGGAAGTCATAAGAAGTCACATGGGTGGCACTATAAATACATGAAGTTATTCAGATGAGTTGGTACTTTATTCTATTCTGCTAGGAAAAGGCGAAGTTTAAAGAAACTCTGTTTGTGGAAGAGGAAGTGAAGGCAGTCTTTGATCGTGGCAGTAGTGATCAGACTCCCAGACCTGATTGATTCCCTATGGTATTCTTTCCAACAGGTTTGAGGTGTGGTTAAGGAAGTGATGTCATGGTGTATTTAAATGATTGCATGACAGAGGAAACTTATCGAAGGAAATTGCAGCATTTTTCATTGTTTTGATTCCCTTTACAACTAGTCAGACTAGTGGGGAATGTTTAAAAGAATTTTGCAGCAAAAGTTTCAGCAGACAGATTATGTAAGTTTTTGCCCATCATTATCTTGGAAGAACAAGCTGCTTTTATTGAACGGATGGACTTTGGGGACAAATGGAAGTCATGGATACAGGTTTCATACCTTAGACTCACTTCTCCATTTTGCTGAATAGTTCTCCAAAAGGGGTTTTTTTTTTTTTTTCGCGAAGTCCTCAGGGTTTATGGCAGGGTGATCCATTATTTCCCCTTTCAATCATTATCACGACTGAGCCATAGGCTGGATTCTAAGGAAAGAAAGATTCATGGGGCTAGTTTTAGGATTTCATATTGGGAAATCTGATATTGAGATTGCACACTTGGGACTTTGATGATGACACTATTATTTTCTGTGATGCAAGCAGACATGAAGTAGACAACCTAGTCGATTCCCCTATGGTTTGAGTTAGAAATAGTCCCCGAGCTTAAGATTAATTTTAATAAATGTCAATAGTAGCAGGTGCAATGCCCTCTGTTGACGCAGAATGTCTGGCAACAATTTTTGGAAGTCATCTGAGTAGGTTTGCATCCATGTACTTCAATACATCCTTGCATCCACGAAAACTATCAAATCCTTGTGGGATCCAATTATTAAGCATTTTGAAACACAACCAACCTAATGCCTGTCAATCCAAGCCCAAGCCCATTTTGGGCCCAATCTTCATGTATTACTTAGTCAATTACATTTGTACATTCTTAGTTGGTAAATCAGCTATTTAGGCTAGTAATCAGGGCATTCAGCCCTATAGATAAGCTTAATGGCTTGTAATCAAGGATTCATCCCCTTTATAATAGATCAACAGACGACCCTAAATGGGTACAGTGTTTTGCATATTTCTCCATTCCACATTCAATCTCTCTAAATTGTCATGGTATCAGAGCGAGGTCAAACATCTTTGATCTTCTCCTAACTCATCTTCCAATCATTGGGAGCCTGTTTATGATCATCTGTGATCATCCTCCTCAGCCAGATCATGTCTGATCCTCACTGATCATCTCAGATCAGGAGTGGCCAACCTGTGATCATCACCACTACATCAGCGGAATAGGCCCATCTTGGTCGCCTAAAGCTTCTTGAATTTCTGAAGAATTTTCCCTGATTTTTTATCATCAGAGATCAAATCTCCAGTCCAGTCGTCTGTGATCATCCCTGATTGTCTCAGATCTGACGTGGCCCACCTGCGATCATCATCTGCTTCTCAGCTGACACAGCCCATTTTGGTCGCCTGGATTTATACATCTTTATGAAGATTTTCTCCACATTTATGGATCATCAGAGGTAGGCCATCTACCATTTTTTGTAGATCGTCAATTTGTCCATATCTTTTTATCTCAGCCGTCCAAAAGTTTGGATTTGGATTCGTTCCACCTGAGACCACTTCCAATAGTTGCAGAAATTTACTGTGCACCCATCCTCATCCTCAGATCTGTCAACAGATCATTTGGTGGGGCCCACGTACAGATCTACACAGTGACGACTGGGTCGTCTGTGCACTGTGTTTGTCCTGGTTTCTTCTGTGCCTTCTGGGAACTGTTCTAGCCCATTTTCTGTGCACTATATTTTATCCACTATTTTTTGTGGCTTCTGAGAACTGGCTGCTGGTTGCTGTCTGCTGCGACACCTCCTGCTTGTGTGTTAAAATTGTGATTGTGGTCTAATTATCCTACACTTAGACTACATCAGTACTGCTGAACTTGTTTTTCTCTAATTCGTAGTAATGGAAAAACATGAGATATCCCTGGTTCGCTTTGATGGAACAAATTATACCTAATGGGCTTTTCAATTTCAAATTTACTTGGAAGGAAAAGAACTCTGGGCACACATTGATGGATCTGAACCTCAACCTATGGAAGATGATAAGAAGTTGTTAGCTTGGAAGACAAAGGATGCTAAAATCAAGACATGGTTGCTTGGCTCTGTTGAGTCACATTTTATTCTCAACTTAAAACCCTGCAAAACTGCCCGTGAAATGTGGGACTATCTTAAGAAGATTTATCAACAAGGCAATGCTGCCCGCCAGTTTCAATTGGAACTTGAAATCTCTCAATTCACTCAAGGTACCCAGTCTATTCAGGAGTATTACAATGGCTTCCGTAGACTGTGGTCCGAATATGATGAGATTAAATTTGCCACGGTGTCTGAAGCTCTCCTACCAGAGTTACTTCCATTACAGCAAAGTAGTCATCGGGATCAGCTTCTCATGAAACTTCGTCTGGAGTATGAGACAGTTCGATCGAACTTGATGAGCAGGGCTACTCTTCCCAACTTAGATGACTGCCTTCAGGAACTTCTGCGTGAAGAACAGCGCCTAGCTACTAAAACTACTCTGGACCAACAGAGATCTGATGAGACTCCGCTTGCATTTGTTGCTACCACCAGACAACATCCTCGGGACATCAGTAGAGTTCAGTGCCATAACTGCAACAAATATGGTCACTATGCAAATCAATGCAAGGCCAAAATCTGCAGGTATTGTAAGGCCACTGGTCATATTATTGATGAATGCCGGAAAAAGGCTCGCAATTCTATCGCCCGTAATTCTGTGCAGTCTGGCCCTGGTACTTCCACTACTGCCTACACCGTGACCACTCCACGATATGCATCATCTGACTTCAGTGGTTCTCAGCAATATGATTCATCCTCACAGCCTGGTTCCTCCACTCAATCTGCATCCCCAGCTCCTATCACCCCTGAGATGGTCAACCAAATGATTATCAATGCCTTAGCATCCATGAACATCGCAGGTACTGAGTCTTCTCTTTCTAATACATGGTACTTAGATTCTGGTGCAAGTAACCATATGACCTCTTCACCCGTGAAATTACAAAATGTCATTCCTTACACGGGTCATCTTACTGTTCAAGCTGCCAACGGAGGTCATCTTCCCATCACCTCTGTTGGTGATACCCCTGGGCCCTTACCCTTAACCAATGTTTTCGTTTCTCCTAATCTTGCTACCAATTTGGTTTCTGTGGGTCAACTTGTTGAAAATAATTACAATGTCTCATTTTCTTCTTCTGGTTGTATTGTGCAGGACCAGGAGTCGGGGGAAGTGATCGCGAGGGGGCCTAAGCATGGAAGACTTTTTTCCTTACCAGTGTCTTCATTTATTCATGATCAATCTTTACATCAGTTCTTTTGTTTTTTCCTTAAGACTAATTCTCGATTGTGGCATAATTTACTTGGTCATCCAAATGTTTCTACAATGTCTGCTTTATTTAAATCTGGATTAATAAATACACCTATTGATTCTGCTTCTTTTGAATGTGATGCTTGTAAATTGGGCAAGAGTAAAACTTTACCTTTTCCAAACTCTAACACAAGGAGCACTGCATGTTTTGACTTAATTCACAGTGATGTTTGGGGCATTGCTCCGACCCTTTCACATAGTCATTTCAAATACTTTGTCACCTTCATTGATGACTACAGCAGATTTACTTGGATTTATTTATTACATTCGAAGTCTGATGTTCTTAATGCATTTAGATTTTTTGTTAAGTATGTCGAAAACCAATTCTCTAAATGCATTAAAACTTTGCGCTCAGACTCAGGAGGGGAGTATATTTCCAAAGATTTTCAATCTTTTTTAAACAATAAAGGAATCGTTTCTCAACGTACATGTCCGTATACTCCACAACAAAATGGAGTCGCGGAACGGAAAAACAGGCATCTTCTTGATATAACTAGAATTCTACTGATTGAATCATCCGCTCCCCCTCGTTTTTGGACTGAAGCTCTCACCACGGCTGTCTATCTCATTAACCGCCTTCCAGCACATACCATTGCTCACTTAACGCCTCATTTTAAATTATTTGGTCATCATCCTGTGTTTGATCACCTACATACATTTGGCTGTGTTTGCTTCGTTCATTTACCTCCCACAGAAAGAACGAAACTAACTAAACAATCTCGCAGGTGTGCTTTTTTGGGTTATGCCACTAATCAAAGAGGTTTTGTTTGTTATGATCCCATTGGTCGTCGTATCAGGGTTTCAAGAAATGTTATTTTCTTTGAAAATCAATATTTCTTCCATACTCACGTAGATTGTCCTCACCCCTCTCCATCAGCTCTCTTACCAGGTTTTTCGGATCAAACCTCTGTTACTAGGTTTAATCCTACTTTTGTATACCAACGACGGGATAAACCTCCCATTGCAAATGGCCCTCCTCTTGATCCTCCACCGACAACTGGTTCCACGCCTACTACTGCTTTACGTCGCTCCTCCAGAAATTCTAGACCGCCTGAGCGGTATGGCTTTACCCATACTTCTTTGATGACCACTCTCTCTTCTATCGCTATCCCAAGTTCTTATTTGCAGGCTGTCCAACAAGATTGCTGGAACCAGGCCATGAAGGAGGAATTAGATGCATTGGCTCTAAATCACACATAGGATATTGTGGAGTGTCCTTCGGCGGTTAAGCCCATTGGTTGCAAATGGATCAACTCGATCAAACTTAAATCTGATGGGTCCTTGGATAGACACAAAGCTAGACTTGTGGCACTCGAAAACAGACAGGAGTATGGCATTGACTACGAGGAGACATTTGCACCTGTGGCAAAGATGACCTCTGTTCAGTTACTTCTCGCCATTGCTGCATCTCAGTCTTGGCCATTATACCAAATGGATGTCAAAAATGCATTTCTTCATGGGGATTTGCACGAAGAAGTCTATATGCGTATACCACAAGGCGTCCCCTCTCCCTCCAAGAGGTCTGTCTGTCGGTTGCGAAGATCACTTTATGGTCTAAAACAAGCTCCTCGGGCATGGTTCGAAACCTTCAGGGGTCGATTATGCGAAAAAGGGTTTACTCAGAGACCTTATGATCCATCTCTCTTTCTATGCCACACATCTACAGGGGTTACTGTACTTCTGGTGTATGTTGACAATATTATTATCACTGGCACTGATGATGGTATGATCAAATCTCTCCAAGCTTCCCTCCGAACTTACTTTCATATGAAGCATTTGGGTCCTTTGCATTATTTCTTGGGCTTAGAGGTGCATCCATCTCCCAAAGGTCTTTTTGTTAATCAACACAAATACACATCAGACGTTATCGAGTTGGCTGACCTCTATAATTCTTCGCCTGTTGATACACCCGTCGAGGTAAATCTCAAGCTGAGTAAAGATGGTGGAGAACTTCTTCCTGATCCTCATACATACCGGCGCCTGGTGGGCAGTCTTGTCTATCTCACCATCACTAGACCTGATATATCCTATGCTGTTAATCTTGTGAGCCAATTCATGAACGCTCCTCGCCACCTTCATTTGACAGCTGTGAAGCGCATTATCCGTTATCTGCTTAGAACTGTCCCTCGTGGTTTATATTATCCAAAGGATAATCCCCTTCATCTAACTGCTTATGCGGATGCTGACTGGGCAGGCTGTCAAGACACGCGTCGTTCTACTACTGGTTGGTGCATGTACCTTGGCAATTCGCTCATTTCTTGGAAATGTAAGAAACAAGCACGTGTATCCAGATCTTCCACGGAAGCTGAATATAGGGCGATGTCTTCTGCTTGTTCTGAAGTCTTATGGCTCCGGGGCCTTCTTTCGGAACTTGGGTTCACTCAAACCTCTCCTACTCCATTGCATGCTGACAATACTGGGGCTATCCGAATCACTGAAAATCCAGTATTCCATGAACGCACCAAGCATATTGAAGTTGACTGCCACTTTATTCGGGATGAATTTAAACGGGATGTCATTAGTCTACCTCATGTCCCTACAGAGTTTCAGTTTGC
This sequence comes from Litsea cubeba, assembly GCA_012931725.1. Classification (NCBI taxonomy): domain Eukaryota; kingdom Viridiplantae; phylum Streptophyta; class Magnoliopsida; order Laurales; family Lauraceae; genus Litsea; species Litsea cubeba. Next base: position 20,603,894 of record CM022945.1, read on the forward strand.
AGATATCTTCACAAAGGGACTTCCTCGGCCTCGACATCAATTTCTTGTTTCCAAATTGCTGCTTTATGACTCCCCAGCATCAATTTGAGGGGGGGGGTGTCAATCCAAGCCCAAGCCCATTTTGGGCCCAATCTTCATGTATTACTTAGTCAATTACACCTGTACATTCTTAGTTGGTAAATCAGTTATTTAGGCTAGTAATCAGGGCATTCAGCCCTATAGATAAGCTTAATGGCTTGTAATCAGGGATTCATCCCCTTTATAATAGATCAACAGACGACCCTAAATGGGTACAGTGTTTTGCATATTTCTCCATTCCACATTCAATCTCTCTAAATTGTCATTGCCAACTCCAAGTACAATTAAACGAAGAGGAACTGATTGAAATCAAAACAAAAAACTTGATGGATTTTTTATATTATCATTTCATATGGATTCTCTTTGAAAACAAAGGCCAAAACTGAGGAGTTTTTTTTTTTTTTATAAAGTATCCGTTAAAACAATCTCCCCTCTAAATGATAGCCCATGTGAGCCCCATGGGCTATCATGTATTGCGCACAATTATACTTTACAATATAAGAAAACGATAGAAAATTTATACACAAATCCCCTAAATAAGAAAAGACTTCCATCTAAGGTAAAATATAACTGTTAAAAAAAGGTAAAGTATTTCGAATGAACAGCTGTTTCCTTTTTATTCCTGCCTTCTTGTCCAATATTCTGCCATCCAATGGCATTCCTTATGTGATAAAATGAAAAGTCTTGCCAAGAAAACCTCCTTTCTCAATTACGATCTCAGCCCAAAATTCATAATCGGTCATTTGGCGCCCTTCAAATGACCTATCCACTGTCTTCTGATTCAGACCTTCATCAAATCTAAATTCTATGCAAAGCAGCTCTCGTAAATTCAAACTCCACATTTCAAGCATACATACATATATATATATATTTCAAACTCCACACCCCTCTTTGCCGAATTTACATTCCAACATCTTATGGTCCAAGTAAAGGATAAGGGGTTCCCTAAATGTGTGCGATAGCACTCTTTATTTTCAGAAATTAGGAGAACAATGAAAAGAGATGCATAGGTATGGACAATGAGATCCAAATAAGCAGAGCGAAAGAGGTAGAGAGCAAGGCATTAAGATCTGAAGTGAATCATTGAATGGCCATTTCAATATCCCCTTTCCTGTAGTCTTCATAAAAGAAAACTGCTATGAGGAAAGTCTATTTCTAAGTTAATCAGATGTCTCTCCATTACAATTTACCCCTTCTGCATCCATTAATGGTTCAAAGACGATCGAGAGGGCTTCCAATAAGAACCTCTTCCACTTCTTTAATGGGTGGGAACACTTTGAGAAGGATCACTAAAGGAGAATACCTTGAAATTATCCAAAATAAAAGAAACTTCCCAAGGCCCCTCTGCCGCTCTTCTGTCCATCAAATTGCATGGTAAGAATCTCCCTCAATAATAACTGATCAGGAAGATTCTTCCCAGTGAAGAGTATAAAGAAGGTTCATCTCACCCACAAAGCCAACATTCAAAAAGAAATTAATAAACATATCTCTATTATATCTGATTTATGTTCAACAAAAACCCATGCAAAAAAAAAAAGCCCATATGTCAGAAGAATCATTAGCAAGTATGATCACCTTTCCAGTTAAAAGAAGCCAAAGCAGGCCCTCTGGCAATGGCTCTCCCCCAGGGATGGCAGTTGGTAATACTTTTTGGCATTCAGGAATAGAGAGACCCCTAAAACGAATTCCCTGAAGACCAGAAAATCAAAGCTAACTTGTGCAATCAGAAAAATAATGAGATTTTGGGCAATTCACATAGCATCTGAAGAGACCATTATCATGACCAAAGATCCTATTGAATTTATTTATTTTTCCGGCAGTGATTCACAAATGAAACAAGAGCAAGGACTTCAAAGTACAAAGGAAATGTACCTCATCTGGATCAAGTAATGATGTTTCCCACAGAAGTCCTATCATCCCCCGCATTCCTCCAATAACCTTACAAATTTTGAGCAATGGATAGCTTAGAATTAAGTTGCAGAATCAAATTAGATGGTTCACCATTATTAGTAGATTCATGAACTAACTGTAAAATCAGTTTGCATCTACAATATTCCCAGTGCGAAAGTATTTGTCTTTGTTATGTAGAGCAAGATTAAATGAGATTAAGATGCATAGAGAAATAATCTTACCATATCAGTGGTAATGTTCCCAAGTTGAACCTTCCCATGTTCTGCTTTCAATTTCTTAAGACGTTCCTGTAACAGAAATAAAATAAAAGGCCTTTGTGAACCATATGTAAAATGGGACACAAGAAAAAACTTTGAAGTCCTATGGGGAACGTCAAAAGGTTGTAAATCCTGTTTAGCATCATATATCCTACAATAAGGCGTTAAAATATTGTTTATCTCTTTTAGTGACATGTATTAAACTAAAAGTCGCTATCATTTGAGTTCCACAAACCAAGTTTTAGAGTGAGAATGAACTGGTGACATTCCCCAAATAAAAGAAAACAAACAGAGTAGAGAATGACAACCATAAAAAATGAACAAAGAAACTGAAACTATTTAGAAAATGTAAAAATGGCAGAAAACGCCTTCTAGGCACAAAAGTTCTATTAAACTTTTGCACAAAATAATATAAACTTTAGGGGGACTTTGGACTCACATGATAGATACTTTGAATCAAGTTGTAAATTGTAACACCTTTCATATTCTTTTAAACATGGTTAAACATGGAAGAAAAGTTTAAAAAATGTGTTCAAATAAATCATAGCCCACATCCTCAATTGTAAGCAACTGTAAAAATAGTTCATAGACCTGCTGTTCAGGGATCAGATCCTTCAGTTGTGAATGAAGATCCTGCATGATTGAGAATGAATGTTAGAACACAGTAGCAGAGCACAATGCTTATTATGCCAAATGAATAATCAGTAAAATCAGTTCAATTATTGATGTTCCCTCATAACACTGAACAATTCACTATCATCATCAAACCCCTGTCCCAATCATGTTGGTGTCGGCTACATTAATTCTGTTTCATAACACTTAACATATATCAATTAAAAATGTATAACAAAGTTCCAGGATTTGTAAGCTGACACATGGACATCTGAAAACAACAAAACTTTCAAGTATTAACGAGACTGTAAACGAGAACAACTTTTTTTGGTACTTATAGAAGCGATGGATACAAAAGAATCTATGAAAGCAGTGCTTCTAGTTTGAGACCATCTGAGGTGGGACCTTTACATAGAATTGTTATCCCAATTCCCAATACAATATGAACCCCACTCCCGCAGTCTAGGGTTAGACATTTGCACCATAACATGATGTGAGGACTTTGCACTGACCACTGCTCAAATGCTAAATAGAAATGGCAGCATCGTTCGTCTATTCCCAACTTTTGCAACACTCTTTCCTATCAAGAATCTATGATGTCCAGTACTGATGCAGGTAGGAAGTCCCAGAGTTGGCACAAGTATCAAGTACCTCATAAATTCAAATGTCACTAGTATGGTGGAATTGCCAAGACGAAGGAGGCCTGGCCCAGTAGAGCAATCGATTCTTACGCTAGGCAACATAATTGCAATCAATTTTCCCAAGTTAAACACTAGAAGCCTCTGAGTGTGCATTTTTGCTTTTATTCTAGTGAGTCAGCATGTTTCTTGTGAGTGGGTATATCATATATTCATATGTCATATTACATAGATACAATCCTTTAAAAGTAATATCCCTATGACAACACAGCGTAGTCAGTCAATAAGGATATTTTAGGCTTCATTAACATGTAGCATATAGATTGATAATTGCTCCAAGTTTCCCATACTAACAGTCTTAATTAAATCTCTATGACATGATTCTTTTGGGTAAGAAGGTGTGATCTGTAGAAATAATGTGACTTAGGCCCACTTGGCCCAGCCCAAGGCCCGTCAGAGCTTGTATATATATCTGTATCTCTTATTTATTCATTTCCTTGTATAGATTTATAGATTGATTTGATTATCCTTGATGAAGGTTGTAAATTGATTTGATTACTCTTAATTAGGGATTGTATATTGATTAGATGACCCTTGATTTGGGTATTGTGTATTATAAAATCTCATACGAGCCTCCCATTGAGGTATTGAGTTTCTCTCCAACTTTTGTCTCTTCCTCTTCCTCTCATTACATATCATTTCATGGTATCAGAGCTACAGTTATCTTCTCAAATTGATTCAGTCACTTTCCCTGGCTTGGATCTTCTTCCCGATTGTGTCTGATCATCCCTGATCAAGACGTGGCCCACTTCAGATCATCTTCAACATCTCTCAAAAACACCTCCATCCTGGTCGACCAACATTGCTGGGATTTATGAGCATTTTTCTGGATTTTTTATCCCATCAGAGGTGAGGTTTCCAGCAACATTTGTGATATTTCTATTTCTTGCCTCTGTTTTCATCAAAACCGTTCAAATTTGTGGATTTTAATCCGATTTGAGTGAAACTTTGGCCTGGAGTTGCGAAAATAGCGTGTCCTTCCATCCCCCACCTCTGAACTGCTCACTGATCCTCCAATCAATTCTGTGTTCAAATCGACCCACTGCCGAGATGGACGTGTCGTGCGTGTGTTCACTGGGCTTCACTGCTGCTTACATTCAATGATCAAGAACCTACAAACTGTCCACCCTGGGTTGGTCGGCTGATTATTCTGAGAATTATAGTGATTTTTATGGAATTTTTCTTCTTCATTTGAGGTATTTTTAATCCCTTCTTCCTCTGTCGGTTTTGATATTGTTTCTAGAAGATTGTTTTTATCACAACCGTCCAATATTGTGGATCTGTGTCCGATCTTCATCAAACTTGGACTGGAGGTAGGACTTTTTGCATTCTTCCAGCCTTTTCCATCTGATCTGTGCATAGATCAGATTTTGGGGTCCACGTACCTCATCTGCCATCAGCACCTAGGTCGTCTGGGGCTGTCTGGGGCTGTCTGGGCTGGAATTTTGAGCATTTTATACTGCGAGCTTGCTGTCTGTGTTGGATTCTTCTGTGTTGTCGCTCTTTTGTACTGGATTTTGTGCATCTTGCTATTCTGTAGTGTTTTCTACCCTTGGTCGGTTGCTGCTGTTTCATTTTGCTGCCGCTTCTTCAATATGGACAAGTATGATGTTATTCCCATTAAATTCAATGGAAATAATTACATGGCTTGGTCATTTCATCTGAAGAATTTCGTTGAAGGCCAAGGATTGTTTGGTTATCTTGACGGCTCGATAACTAAACCTACTACTGACACCAAAGCTTTAGCTACCTGGTCTAAAGAAAATGCTAAAGTTATCACTTGGATTCTTAACTCCATTGATCATTCTCTTGCCATTGCTCTTCAAGCATATGCTGCTGCCTCTGATATGTGGGGTCATCTAAAGAATGTTTATCATCAAACTAATAAAGCTCGCAAATTTCAACTCGATAGTGAAATTGCGAAATTCAGTCAAGGTGATAAAACTGTGCAAGAATACTACAATGGATTTCTCACATTATGGACTGAGAGGGATGCTATGATAATCCAGTCCGTATCTGTTGGGTTTCTGACGGAGGTGCTTAAATTACAAGAAGAAACTCACATTAGTCAGTTTCTTATGAATCTCAGACCAGAATTCGAATCAGTCCGTTCTGCTCTTATGAATAGAGAAGTCACAGCCAATCTGGACACATGCTTCCAAGAAGTCCTTAGAGAAGAACTTCGCCTTAATTCTCAGCGCGTTATCTTTGAAGACCCAAAGGCTCCTCTTCAGGCTGAGACTGCTCTTCTAGCAGCCCCCAATCAGAAGCCTACTCAATGCTATGAATGCAAAGGCTTTGGTCATCTAGCCAAGAACTGTCGAAAGAAATTGATTTGCAGATATTGCAAACGCACTGGTCATCTCATTGATGATTGTCGTAGTTTACAAAGGAAGAATGGACCCCAGCAAAAGCAACATCCTCCCACTGCATCCAGACAACATACTCCTGCTGCGTTCCAAGCTCAAGCACCTCTCCCTGACACAGGAAACACTTCTTCCGGGACTGTATCCATGACTCCAGCCCAGATTCAAGACCTGATTCAGAGCACGGTGACTTCTGCATATGCATCCATGGGTTTTTCTGGTGGTCGGTACCAAACTCATTCTCCTCTTGCATTTCCTGCTTTCCATTCTTCAATCTCTAGGTCATCCTATATTACCCCATCCACCTGGTTTCTAGATTCAGGGGCCTCAAACCACATGACCTCTGTGGAACATAGTTTTACATCTTCTCACCCTTATACTGGCAAAGACAAAATAACTACTGCTAATGGCGACCAATTACTCATTTCGGGAATTGGTACCATTACTTTATCTAGTATCTCTGGCCAATCCCTCCACCTTTCCAATGTTTACTTTGTTCCCAAGTTATCAGCAAATTTACTTTCTGTAGGCCAACTGATTGATGATGGTTACCATATTAACTTTTCTTCCACTGGTTGTGTCATACAGGAGAGGCACACTGGGAAGGTGATCGTGACGGGGAGTAAACATGGTCGACTGTTTCTGCTGGACATTGGACATCATTCCCTCTTTTCTTCTTCTTCTTCTCATTTTAATAACTTGTGGACTATCTGGCATAGTCGTCTTGGTCATGTGAATAATGCTTATTTATTTTCTTTGTTCAAAATTGGCTGTTTAGATTCCACTGTTGATAATAAAATGATGTCCTCTTTTCTTCAATCTAAGTGTGCTACATGTTGTTTAAGTAAAAGTCATATTTTACCTTTTCCCATTCGTCATTCTCGTGCGTCATCTTCTTTTGATATCATTCACACTGATGTGTGGGGCATTGCACCCACATTAAGTAGGACAGGTTTTAAGTATTATGTGACTTTTATTGATGATCATTCTCGATTCACATGGATTTATTTCATGCGCTTCAAATCTGAGGTCTTTTCTCTTTTCCAAAAGTTTTATAATATGGTTCACACACAATTTCAAAAGGATATCAAAATTCTCAGGTCTGACTCCGGCGGAGAATACATGTCCCATGAATTTTCTACCTTCCTTTCTACTAAAGGCATTATTCACCAAAAATCATGCCCACATACTCCACAACAAAATGGTGTTGCTGAGAGAAAGAACAGGCATATTCTTGCAACTGTTCGTACTCTCCTTCTTGAATCCTTAGTTCCTCCCACATTTTGGTGTGATGCTGCTCATACCGCTGTGTATCTCATCAATCGTCATCCTAGCTCCGTTCTAGGAAAGATTACTCCATATGAAGCTCTTTTTAGCCATAAACCTTCATATTCTCACTTGCGTGTTTTTGGTTGTTTATGCTTTGTCCATCTTCCACCTACAGAGCGCACTAAGTTGTCACCCCAGGCTGCCAAATGTCTCTTCCTAGGTTACAGTTCTGAACACAAGGGATTTCTATGTTATGATCCATCTGAGAAACGCATGCGGATATCTCGTAATGTGATCTTTTTAGAACACATTCCCTTCTTTTCTTTGCGTCTCCAAACTCATCCTGTTGCTGTCTCTTATTTGCCACACTTCCCTGTGACAACTTCTTCCAAACCACCAATTACCAATGTCTATGTCCGGCGAAACAAGACTCCTCCTGTGGGGCCTCCTTCTCCCGATCCTATTCCCATGCTGCCTCCTGTACCCTCAGGTATTAATACTTCCTCTACTAATATCCAACCCCTGCGACGATCTAGTCGTCCTTCGGTTGCTCCTGACAGATATGGCTTCCCTGCTCTTTTCACTTCTTTGGATAGTGCTCCTATACCCACCTCTTATACACAGGCTTCGAAGATTGCATACTGGCAGGATGCTATGAATGAGGAATTGTTGGCTCTTGAGGCAAACCATACATGGGACTTGGTACCGACACCTGACAAAGCCTCTGTCATTGGCAGTAAGTGGATCTACTCTGTCAAGGTTAACTCTGATGGGAGTTTGGATCGCTACAAAGCACGATTGGTTGCACAGGGTTACAAGCAGGAGTATGGCATTGATTATGAGGAAACATTTGCTCCAGTGGCTAAAATGACCACAGTTCGTACTCTACTTTGTGTAGCTGCAGCTCGCAATTGGCCTCTGTGGCAGATGGATGTCAAAAATGCTTTTCTTCATGGCGACTTGAAAGAGACTGTCTATTTAAAACCTCCTCCTGGCTATGCTTGTCCTCCTCGGCATGTTTGTAAATTGCGCAAATCTCTTTATGGACTTAAGCAGGCTCCCAGGGCTTGGTTTGATAAATTCCGGGCCGCTATTCTTCAAGCTGGGTTTCGTCAGAGTCATTCTGATAGTTCTCTCTTCCTTAGATGGACACCAAAGGGTTACACATTCCTTTTAGTCTATGTTGATGATATGATTATCAGTGGCAATGATATTTCTGGTATTACGGATCTCAAGCATCATCTCACTCGCCACTTTAAAATGAAGGATCTCGGTCCTCTCACATATTTTCTCGGGCTTGAGTTTTCGCGTACTAAGTCGGGCATTCGGATACATCAGCGTAAATATCTTCTGATTTGATCACCTCTGCCAGACTTGATGATGCTCATACTGTTGATACGCCAATGGAATTAAATAGTAAACTCAGTGCAGAGGATGGTCCCCTCATGGATGATCCATCTATTTTCCGTCGGATCGTTGGTAGTTTACTCTACTTAACGATGACTCGCCCTGATATTTCTCATGCGGTGCATACGGTTAGCCAATTTATGAGCAATCCTCATAAACCTCACCTTGCTGCTGCTTTGCGCATTCTCCGCTATGTTAAAGGCACTCCCAGTCATGGTCTCTTCTATCCGTCTAATACTTCTCTACGCTTATACGCGTATGCCGATGCTGACTGGGCTGGTTGCCCTGATTCCCGGCGTTCTACCACTGGCTGGTGCATGTTTCTTGGTGACTCTCTGATTTCATGGAAGTCCAAGAAACAAACCACTGTATCCAAATCTTCTGCTGAGGCTGAATATCGGGCAATGTCGTCTGCAAGTGCAGAAATCATCTGGCTCCGCCGTCTTCTTTGTGAATTTGGTATTATTGTTAATATGCCTACACCTCTTCATGGAGATAATACCAGTGCTACTAGAATTGCTAATAATCCAGTCTTTCATGAACGGACGAAGCACATTGAAATTGATTGTCACTTCATCCGTCAGCATGTTGTAACTGAGAAGATCACCTTGCCTCATGTTTCTACTCATGACCAGTTGGCAGATATCTTCACAAAAGCTCTTCCTAAGCCACGCCATCATGAACTTAATAGCAAATTGTTGTTTTCTGCATTACCACATCAATTTGAGGGGGAGTGTAGAAATAATGTGACTTAGGCCCACTTGGCCCAGCCCAAGGCCCGTCAGAGCTTGTATATATCTGTATCTCTTATTTATTCATTTCCTTGTATAGATTTATAGATTGATTTGATTATCCTTGATGAAGGTTGTAAATTGATTTGATTACTCTTAATTAGGGATTGTATATTGATTAGATGACCCTTGATTTGGGTATTGTGTATTATAAAATCTCATACGAGCCTCCCATTGAGGTATTGAGTTTCTCTCCAACTTTTGTCTCTTCCTCTTCCTCTTCCTCTCATTACATATCATTTCACTTCACAAATACTCTTTCGGGTTAGGAAGTGTGATCATGAGAAGTACAATACCTTGGACGACCCTTAAATGGGAGGCTCAGATTCCGATGGCTAGGAATTCATAGAGCAACAAAGAACACATGAGAATAACAGAAAGGAAGAATTTACCATGCTTTATCTCTCTTAAAGCATGGTCGACCAAGCATTCTATTAATTCATTCACAGGGCTCCTAATAGAAAGATACGTATTATAACTTACAATGAAAAAATTGAGAAAACTAGGACAAGAGGACCAATTAGTCCATTTTATTCTTCTTCTGAATGTTAAGAAACTCCTAAAATCTTCTGAAATACCTATTCTTATTTCTTAGAGCCTATTTGCAAATTTTCTATGGAATTCCTTGGAATTCAAGGTAAAGTGCGCTCTAAGAGAGGAGTAATCTAAGAAGTCAGAAGTGAAGGATATAAGGTGAAGATACTGGGATGCTTGCTATCCTATGATTTGATTTACTAGAGTGATGTATGGTAAACATGTCCTTATGGTCCTAATACCAAATGGGAAATAATCTGATGGCCCTTAGGGGATCTTCATCTTTGCTAAGAAGGAACTGCTAGAAATTCAATGCTAATCAAACAAACAGGTCCATGACAGCTTTTAGGATATTTTAGTCTTTTAGACATATCGGAAACCTTGGATAATAATATGTAGGTTGAGATAACAGAGTCCAGATAAAGGTTAGACTTTCAGACCCATATCAAAATTAATCATCATCTATTCATCATAACATCCAAAATTACCCCAAAAAAATTTGGAGAGCAATAATAACCACAGTGAAAAGTCACTTCATGTTTACATATAATTGCATTCAAACTACTTCAAAACCAGAAACCTAAAGTTAGAATTTAAGCTTGGCATAGAACTTAACCTTGGCATAAACAAATAGCCGAACAAACACTCTTTTCCTACTCCATAATCCAAAAAAATCAAGCACCAAGAAAGCTATAGAAAATCAAAGAACCAGACTAAGCCAGCACGAAGAAATATCAAACCCCTACTGAATTTCAGTTCGAAAAGAAACAGAGACAGGATCTCACAAGCTCAGAGCCACTTTGAATTTGCAGCCACCGCACAGAACCATATAAACTGGACTGCTGAACCTGTAACAAAAGTTTCAGTGAAGACAAAACTCAGATTATCGCAATCAATTGTAAAACTATTCTCAAAATCAATTGAACACGCATCGAATCTTTCTTCACATGGATGAGAAATTTACAATACTTACACGACGTGAACAGAGCTTCGAGAGCAAGGAAACGCTTCGGATGAAAACCATTGCCGGATCAACGAGTTCCTGCAAAGAAATCAACTCACATGGATTCAAGTCGTAAAGGGAGTTGTTGGAGAAAATCGAGATATAGTTCCATCTCATTTGGATCTAGGGTTTCAAAAGAACTTATTAGGGTTTTTACATGAAAATCATGGAGAGAAGGAAAGAAAAAAAGAAGAAGAAGAAGAATTGATCGGAAGAGTTTGCGTGTGATTACGATCGAATCTTGGCATAAGAAAATGCCGACGATAGAAATTGAAAAGAAGAAAGAAAGATATCGCAGTGAAGGAAAGGGCGGACCTCAAAGCGGATTGAAGAAAATGCGAATGATTTTACAGAAAGAAGGAGGAGGGAAGATGATGGTGTGGAAGTCGGGAGCGACGAAGATGTTAGTGCCGCAAATACTGATGCTAGTCACATGGATCTTTGGTCCAATACCAATAATACCCTTAATCACATTTTACCAACAATTACAGATGCGGGAACAATTTGTAAAGCCCCATTTGATTTGTTTACGTTAAAATATAGGGGCATTTGGGCGGAGGTCCCTCAACTGTGATTCTTATTGCAAACTGTCCACAACATTTTATCGTACTGACGGCAGTCCTTTTGTAAAAGTAACTCATTGAAAAAGACAGAAACACCCTTGTACACGTCAGCAAAAGCAGAATCAGACAATTTATCTGAGTTTTGACAAAGCTCAGCAATAATTCAAATGAACTTCTCTCATTCCATTGAGGTTTGGATGGCGTTAGAGTTTCAGAACGACAAAGTGGTCTTCATGAAGTTTTTAGAGGACGTCTTAAGCTTTTCAGAAAGGTCTGGTTCGCAAAAATTCATGCTCGTTTGGGCCTCCAAGCGTTGCTTCAAAATAAGGCCGGAAAAACCGATCCAAAATTCATGTTTTTACCAGTAAATTTCAATGAGCCATAACTTGAGTTTCCGAAGTCCAAATCGGGTGATTCAAAACCCTAAAATCATCTACACATCTAGGGCTACAACTTTAATGAAGAGACCAAGTCAAGATTCCACCGTTATATCATAGAAAAATACCTCACAAGTTGGATACAAACTCAGATAAATTTGTCTGAGTTTTTATCAGAAATTCAGATAAATTTGTCTGAGTTTTGCCAGAAACTCAGATAAATTTGTCAAATAAATTCCTCTCATTCCATTGAGGTTTGGATGGCGTTAGAGTTTCAGAACGACAAAGTGGTCTTCATGAAGTTTTTAGAGGACATCTTAAGCTTTTCAGAAAGGTCTGGTTCGCAAAAATTCAAGTTCGTTTGGGCCTCCAAGCGTTGCTTCAAAATAAGGCCGGAAAAACCGATCCAAAATTCCTATTTTTACCAGTAAACTTCAATGAGCCATAACATGAGTTTCCGAAGTCCAAATCGGGTGATTCAAAACCCTAGAATCATCTACACATCTAGGGCTACAACTTTCATGAAGAGACCAAGTTAAGATTCCACCGTTATATCATAGAAAAATACCTCAGAAGTTGGACACAAACTCATATAAATTTGTCTGAGTTTTGCCAGAAACTCAGATAAATTTGTCAAATGAACTTCTCCCATTCCATTGAGGTTTGGATGGCGTTAGAGTTTCAGAACGACAAAGTGGTCTTCATGAAGTTTTAGAGGACGTCTTAAGCTTTTCAGAAAGGTCTAGTTCGTAAAAATTCAAGTTCGTTTGGACCTCCAAGCGTTGCTTCAAAATAAGGCCGGAAAAACCGACCCAAAATTTCTGTTTTTACCAGTAAACTTCAATGAGCCATAACTTGAGTTTCCGAAGTCCAAATCGGGTGATTCAAAACTCTAAAATCATCTACACATCTAGAGCTACAACTTTCATGAAGAGACCAAGTCAAGATTCCACCATTACATCATAGAAAAATACCTCACAAGTTGGATACAAACTCAGATAAATTTGTCTGAGTTTTATAAGAAATTCAGATAAATTTGTCTGAGTTTTGCCAGAAACTCAGATAAATTTGTCAAATGAACTTCTCTCATTCCATTGAGGTTTGGATGGCGTTAGAGTTTCAGAACGACAAAGTGGTCTTCATGAAGTTTTTATAGGACGTCTTAAGCTTTTCAGAAAGGTCTGGTTCGCAAAAATTCAAGTTCGTTTGGGCCTCCAAGCGTTGCTTCAAAATAAGGCCGGAAAAACCGATCCAAAATTTCTATTTTTACCAGTAAACTTCAATGAGCCATAACATGAGTTTCCGAAGTCCAAATCGGGTGATTCAAAACCCTAGAATCATCTACACATCTAGGGCTACAACTTTCATGAAGAGACCAAGTTAAGATTCCACCGTTATATCATAGAAAAATACCTCAGAAGTTGGACACAAACTCATATAAATTTGTCTGAGTTTTGCCAGAAACTCAGATAAATTTGTCAAATGAACTTCTCCCATTCCATTGAGGTTTGGATGGCGTTAGAGTTTCAGAACGACAAAGTGGTCTTCATGAAGTTTTAGAGGACGTCTTAAGCTTTTCAGAAAGGTCTAGTTCGTAAAAATTCAAGTTCGTTTGGACCTCCAAGCGTTGCTTCAAAATAAGGCCGGAAAAACCGACCCAAAATTTCTGTTTTTACCAATAAACTTCAATGAGCCATAACTTGAGTTTCCGAAGTCCAAATCGGGTGATTCAAAACCCTAAAATCATCTACACATCTAGAGCTACAACTTTCATGAAGAGACCAAGTCAAAATTCCACCATTACATCATAGAAAAATACCTCACAAGTTGGATACAAACTCAGATAAATTTGTCTGAGTTTTATAAGAAATTCAGATAAATTTGTCTGAGTTTTGCCAGAAACTCAGATAAATTTGTCAAATGAACTTCTCTCATTCCATTGAGGTTTGGATGGCGTTAGAGTTTCAGAACGACAAAGTGGTCTTCATGAAGTTTTTATAGGACGTCTTAAGCTTTTCAGAAAGGTCTGGTTCGCAAAAATTCAAGTTCGTTTGGGCCTCCAAGCGTTGCTTCAAAATAAGGCCGAAAAAATCGATCCAAAATTCCTATTTTTACCAGTAAACTTCAATGAGCCATAACTTGAGCTTCCGAAGTCCAAATCAGGTGATTCAAAACCCTAAAATCATCTACACATCTAGGGCTACAACTTTCATGAAGAGACCAAGTCAAGATTCCACCGTTATATTATAGAAAAATACCTCAGAAGTTGGACACAAACTCAGATAAATTTGTCTGAGTTTTGTCAGAAACTCAGATAAATTTGTCAAATGAACTTCTCTCATTCCATTGAGGTTTGGATGGCGTTAGAGTTTCAGAACGACAAAGTGGTCTTCATGAAGTTTTTAGAGGACGTCTTAAGCTTTTCAGAAAGGTCTGGTTCGCAAAAATTCAAGTTCGTTTGAGCCTCCAAGCGTTGCTTCAAAATAAGGCCGGAAAAACCGATCCAAAATTCCTGTTTTTACGAGTAAACTTCAATGAGCCATAACTTGAGCTTCCAAAGTTCAAATCGGGTGATTCAAAACCCTAGAATCATCTACACATCTAGGGCTACAACTTTTATGAAGAGACCAAGTCAAGATTCCACCGTTATATCATAGAAAAATACCTCAAAAGTTGGACACAAACTCAGATAAATTTGTCTGAGTTTTATCAGAAATTCAGATAAATTTGTCTGAGTACAGAGAGAGATTTGGATAGAGAGAGATTTCAAAACCGATTCCATCTTTGAAGAAATGAAATAGAGAGAATCAGAAGTCATGGCATGGTGGCGACGAAAAGTGCTCTGCAACGATACTCGAAACCATGAAAAGGAATGGAAAATGGAAAATGAGAGAGAAGAAGAAGGCAGGAGTTCGAATGAGGGTTGAAAGGGGCAAATTAGTCATGAAAATATATGACGTGGCATATTAGGGACCTTTCACCAAAGTATCTCCAGCTGTCTGGACTAGAGACATTAGAGAAAAAGTTGTTGTCCTTGATGCCTTAGAAGACCATGCGCAGGGACTTTTGGCTAATTTACCCTAAAATATATGGGAATTGAATGTATAATTTATTTATTTTTTCTTTTAAAATAGTTAAAATAGGTTTTATTTTAAGAAAAAGATGAAAAATGAATACTCAGTCATCACTCTAATAATTTAATTTCTACATATTTTAATAAAAATAAACACGCCTAAGTTGGATTAAAGAAACAATTATTTATGCCCATAGGGCCCGTTTCTTTACTAGAATTCATAGAATTCATGTCTGGTGGTTGTCTGGGAATTCCAAATCCTGGTATTTGAAATGCTACCAAATTCTGGAATTCTAAATTCGTTGTTTCATTCATGGCCTGAATTCCTACCTTGAGATTTTCATTCATGGCCTGAATTCATTATATGACAAGTGAGATTTTGGGCCCGTTTCTTTACTAGAATTCATGTTTGGTGGTTGTCTGGGAATTCCAAATCCTGGTATTTGAAATGCTACCAAATTCTGGAATTATAAATTCGTTGTTTCATTCATGGCCTGAATTCCTACCTTGAGATTTTCATTCATGGCCTGAATTCATTATATGACAAGTGAGATTTTCAAATCCTATTTGTTAAAGTGGTTTTTCAAATGCTGGGTTTTTTGGAATTTCAAATGCCTGGAATTTCAAATGCCCAGGAATTCTGTGTGAATTCTGGTAATGAAACACAGAATTCCTGACAGGAATTCTAAATTCCCAGACAACCTAAATTCCTGTCAAGAATTCTAGTAAGTGAACAGGCCCTAAGGGTGGACCCACGAAACTCGACTTGGAAAGGGAGCTCTATCTAAAAGAAATATTGGGGGAAGGAGAGCAAATGTAAAAAAGAAATCATATTAATTCTCAGAGTTTGGTGGGAGTTGAATATTTTTAACTTTCTTTTAGGTACAATGGAGGCTTTAGATCTCGAATCCTTATACTTGGCTCTACCCCTGCCCATGACCCTTACTTAGGATATATATAATTTATTCGGGAGCCTCCAAGCTAAAGAATTTTCATCCTTCTAATGGTGAAACGGGGTTAATAAAGGAAACTTAGAAAAAAGATGCTAAAGGAACGAAGGTTGAAAGGAGATGTTGATGGAACGGTGAGGTGAAGCATCAAATCAAGAGAGAATAAAAAAATAAGGTGTTATGATGGTGTTTTATTTTTAGTTGTTTAGTATGGAATCTTTATAACTTTTTGTATAGAAAAGTGGAGTTTTTTTATCTTTTAGTAGAGAAAGCAGGTTGTTTTTTTTTTTATTTTTTTTGAAAAATTGGGAGGAAATATTGAAATTGTGTACTTTTGATATAATCATTTGTCAGTTTTTGTCAAAATTCACTTTACTTCACTTTAACTAGCAAAGTGCCAAACACGCCCAGGCATTTGTAAGGAAAGGTAGAAGTCATCTTATGCATAGCCATTTGTGGATTCTCGTATTTATTTCTTTAATTTTAGGCACTTTGTTAGGAATACATTTTTTAAAATATTGAGGAATCTAATTTCATGCAAATAAATGGCCCTCAATAAAATGCATATTTTAGAATTTATGCATGGACAAGATTAGGTTAAATCATTATGAAATCAAGGTGAGCACTAAGCAGTCATTCATGAAAGGCAGGACTGAACATAGTTTAATCACTTAAATAAAATTTTACTTATTTATCAAAATAAAATTAAATGAAACTACAAATACGAGGCCATTGGCTCCCTAGGGGTGCACACCGGGTCTTGAAACTCGGTCCGATCCGGAGACTCGGTTCGACCCGGACCTTATCAGGCTGACCCGATAAGGAAATAATCGGACCGGGTCAAACCCGGCCCAGACCTCACTTAACAGGTCTGGGTTTCGGGTTTGGATTTTATAGGTTATCGGGTTATCGGGTCACAATGATGAGGGGTGGCTGGTGAATGGGCTCGACAATGATGATTGATGTCTGATGGGCCTGGCTGGACCTTCCGATTTTGGGTTTGAGGGTTTCGTTTAACCTGGTCTTGAAAGGTATTGGGTTGCTATCGATTCACGAATCACGATTGTGATTTTGGATACTGATCATCTTCCCCTTCTTTAGATTCATTCTCGTTGAAACGATCTAGCATATGATCTTCAAGCCCTTGGGAATCAGGCACCCACCGTGGACTTGATCCAATCCCCGATTGATCGACATCCTCCACAGTTGATTTATCTTCCTTCATCTGATCTTGTGCTTCATCTTCAAGCTCTAAAAGGATCTGAAGACACCACATCATCATCAGCAAAACAGAATCGGGCCGGGCACCTTCTCTGTCGACGATGCAATTTCCAAAAGCCCTCTTCTCCGGAATCGATGGCAGGAGAACCCACTGCTCCTTTGTGTTCTCCGACGACCGAACCTCACGCAGAGCCCATATCCTCTTTCTTAACCTGATTTTCTCCGGGAACGATTTATGTTTGCAGAGTCCCTTTCTGCAACTACCCAGGTCCAGATGCTCTTTTACCTAGATGAAACGCGGCCCACCTTGATTCGATCAGATCTGAACCACCAAAACTCTCCACGATCAGTGGCCCACCTTGGATCAGCACTCCAAGCAAGAGAACAGCACCACCTATGTTCTATCTTCGTTTCAACAAGAATGCAGAGTCCGAATCCTTTACAATGCCTCCTATGCACAGAACATAATCCCTGTCTAGATAGATGGAGATTAGGAACATGAGTACCATTTCTTCTCTTTTGTAAAATTGTATGTAGTAGTTTTTTTTCCTACAGAAATTATCGGGTTATCGGGTTACCCGAAACCTGAACCCGGTAACTCGGTGACCCAGTAATCCAGTAACCCGGTTTTACTTAACAGTGTTACCGGACCGGGTTCAGAGGCCTTAAAAAATATCGAGTAGGGTCAGACCCGGTCCGATAACCCGGAACCCGACCCGATGTGCACCCCTATGGCTCCCCACGAAAATCAAGAGTGAGGAACTAAGGGCAAAATAATTTTGACCAAAATCTTTATGATTCCCACTATTTGATTTCACATGTTTTTATTCATTATTTTTTTTTTGTTTCACTTTCCTCCATTATTTCCCCCTTTGGTCTTACTGATTCCATCTTGTGTAAAACAGGTACTTAGCATAATGGGGGTCATAATCGTAGGTCGGCGTCAATACATTGATTGATTTTTTTTAAAAGTGAGCCCCAATGAGTTTACTTAGAAGAGTGTTGAGGAGCTACTTCTAATTCAATTATATGCTTATTTGATCATAAATTCTTATTTATTTTAGGAGACGCCCTCAATATCATACTTTTAATTGATTACGATGAAGGAGTTTAAAGATATTCAAGTATGAAATACATTTTAGTAGGGCTGTCAATCGTGTCGTGTTAACGAATTCGGGTCACGGGTTAATGAATTCGTGTTAAAATCACCTCAACACGTACACAACCCGTTAACTTAACGGGTCAAAAAATTCAACCCAAACACGACCCGTTAATTTAGCGGGTTACACGACCCAACCCGTTAACCCATTAAGTAATTAAGTTATTTAAAAAATTAAAAGAAAACTCATACAAATATATATATATAAGGAGAAAAATATATAAGCCACACGAAACTATAAGTGAGGATCTCAAGTGGATCCCACCTAAAACCCCACTATAAAACAATGAATTTTATTTTTTTCTTTATAAATATAAATTAATTATAGCTACACTTAGGGGACTAATTTTTTTTAACGGGTTTACTGGTTTAATTCGTACATGACCCGTTAACTTAAAGTGTTGACGAACTTGACCCGTTAACATCCCGAACCCATTAAGAGCCCACCCGAGCCGATTAATATCATGTGGATTCGTGTCGTGTAGCATTTTGATGGCCCTAATTTTATGCCTGTGGCCTTAGTGTGAAATTCCAACAACATAGAACTGCCATGTGGGAATTATAAACTCATAGATGGACGTCATTTACACTCTGTTTGGGAAGGAGGTAAAATGAGGGGAAGGAAAAAAAAAAGAGGGGAAAATGGAGGGAAAGTGGAAATTGAGGGTGTTTGCGAAGGGCGGAGGGAAGTGGGGGTAAAATTCGTGTGGGGCCCACCTTAAAATTTTTCCTTCAAAAATGGGGAAAAGTATGAGAGAAATAGGGAAATCTTTGTCATTTTACTAAACTGTCATTTTCACTTTTTCACTTTTTCTAAAGTAAGGATAAATTGATAATTTTCTCTCTACCTCACAAACAAACAAATTTTATTTTTTTATTTTTTCTTTACCGACTTTTTTACTATTCAAATCAGAGAAGGAAAATTAATTTCCCCCCGTCTCCTCCCTCCCCCTTTCGGAACGTAGTGTTAATCGTTAGCACTTACGTAGCACTCGAAGCCGTAATTGACATTACATTCCACATGAGGTCGCGAGGGCCTCCACGTGCTAATATCTAGAGTTCTGATTTTTGACGACGCAAAACCGCCATGCCATATGACACGTGGATACAGGAGGTCGGGGTCGGGCCCACCTTATGCCAAGCCTGGCCTATATTGTTTGTAGGTTGTTCATGGAGCAGGCCAGCCCGATCCAGGTCCATCCCACTTTGGCCCAGGCTTGGATATAAAATTAGATCCCGTTTAGTAATTGAAGTGGGCTAGGATTAAGTGATAGAAAGCCCAAAACCCAACCCAGTCCAGCCCGTGTAAAATATGTATGTGATCTAATTTAATTAGTCCAAACAATTGCTCGAATGCCCATAAAATTGATAAATAGTCTGATTCTACCCCGATTGATTAAATGAGAGGACTCGGGCCTGACTTTTAGGGCCCGTCCCTGGACCAATGCTTCTAAAGTCAGGCAGCCGGGCTTGGATATACCTTAGCCCGCCCATAAACACCCCTAATTGCATGTAGGTAAGACCTAACTCAAGCTCGTATAAAAGTGTTATTATGATCAAGCCCACCCCATCACTTGGGCTTCAAGATCCATGTTTTGTTTTTAGGCCAAACTCTCACATGTCCAACCTGCAGTGCATAACCATTCCAGCCAGAACATGCCAAGCTTAGTCTGGCCCAAGTTCCACCTTCCCAAAAGCAGTTATTATAAAATGGGTTACAATAAGAGCCTATTTATTTTATGTAATTGAATTTTTAAAAATTCCAGGACTTGCATAAAACTGATTAAGAAATAATAAGCAAAAGTACATAGTGAGAAATGAAGGTATATAGTGAAAAATGACAATCAAATAATATTATCCTCTTTAATGAACAGTGAATCAAAGGGAGATGGGAAAAGAATATTCAACCATCATCCTGATAATTTCATTCGTGTGAAAGTCAAGTCTCACATGCATCTCTACCTTCAATCCTTCATCCTTTACCCTCCTCCGTTTAATAATCCTTTATTGGAAGTTTGGAACTCATTTCACCATAAATTCCTATATATACAAAAATCTCATGCAAGCAAACTAGCCTTTGAGTAGCAACGATAGCCTAGGCCCAATAAACCCCCCAATAAATCCAGTTGCTATTGGAATTAAGGACATTTGTCTTTTACACTGAGGATATGAAAATAAGATTAAATATGTAAACTTTACTTGTATAAAACATATTTGTGTTTGTTTGGAAGCACATTTTTTCACATGAAAGAATGATCTAAAATTTACTTGTCTGTTTTTTTTCTAACAAATTCCTCAAAATTCATGGAGATCTAAGGACTAATTTATTTGCAATCATTTACATATGTAAATATTACAAATGTACAGCATTTCTGCATAACAGCTTGAACAAGTTGGTATGTACTCATTTAAGCGTCACTGCATCACATGCTATATATATATATATATATTGTGTTGAGAAAATAGTGCATAAATGGGGCTAATTTCACATCAAGATTTTCATACCTCTTGGGGTTTGTAACCATTATACCCCTTACTAAGAAAGAGGCATAGATCATAGGTGAATCTCCCCACCTTATTTCCAAATGCAAATAGATCATGGGATCAAAACCAATCAACCTGTTTTTGTTTTTTTCTAGTCATGTGAGCCCTAAATTTGTAATTCAAATCATTCCAATTTTTTTATTGAACTAATAAACTCCAAGACGCTCAGTTTCATATCTTTAATCTTCATAGGATTCGAGAAGTATGCGAAAGAAAACACTTAATCCTCTAGATCTGATTTTTGAATTTTTGCTAATCCCCAATTCATGATCTGAACCATTCAATGTTCTCATATAGATAATAGTCCTCAAAATGTGAAGTATCATATATTAGATATTTGCATATTCTAAGAAACATGGGAAAAATAAAAAACTATTTGAATCTCACTTTCTTATTATGTGTTTTTGTTTATGTGCTTCGAATTCATGATACAAATCATTCAATATTCCTTTGTTTGTGCCAGGAGGTCATTACTCATTATAGGCCAAAACTCCCTTCCTCTAAAAGAAGCATAGGTGAGGGCCATTAATCTTTTTGCGCTAAAGGAAGCTTCTTCCAAAGGCTTCCTTATGATTGCTATTTGTTTAATGCTAAAGAAGTGATTGACTCTATCTATGGACAAGAGGACTGGGCCATTAATCCAATTATTTCGGACATTAATGTAGTGGTTTTTTCCTAAATTAAATTTTTTTTTATTGCTAGAACTTTGAATGAGGTTGCTCATGTTTTGTCCAAGCATTGTTCTAGGCTTGGTGGTAGTTTTTGTAGGGATGATGTTGTTCAGAGTGGGTTAGGCCTTGGTTGCCTCCTCTATAGTTGTTGTTGAGGCTGGTTGTTTTCAATGGTATTTCTATTTACCAAAACAATAATGCATTAATTTTCAAATCTTAGACCTTCATGGATTTTGAGTAAAAAACATGAAAAAAGAGATAATAACTTAATCGCACTTTATTTTCTACACTTTGGTGGGCCCCCAATTAATGATCCAAATTGTTTATTGCATTTGAGACCCATTGTAGAAAAGTTTCACAAAATTGTACAAAAAAATGTTTTAGATCTTGCCCCCATGTAATTTGCTCATGTGAAAAATGTTAACATATAAAACTTGCAGATGTAAATTTTATATGTGTAAATTCCATTTTCACATCTTATGCATAAAAGACAAATAACTCCTAAGAACATTAGGCAGTTTTTTTTTTTTTTTTTAACCCTTTATCTATTTAGGACCTTTTGTAGAAGCCCAAGTTTTTTCGGTGCAAATCTCCTACCTTTTTTTGAAAATTTCAAAAAATTTATGGGCCTGTTTAGATAGGCAAAAAATAGAGTAGAGTGAAGCTAAATGGGCCCAAGCAGTCTAGAATTTCAACTATATCCAGTTTGGATGAGTCTGGCCTGATAGATGAAGTAATGTTGTGAGCTACGTATATTTCATTTCACTTCAACTTTAAATACTTTCATTTCCTTGAGTAAAAGTGGATTCTATTACAACTATTAACTTCAAAATAAGCATCCAAATTGAGTGAAGTGAAGTACTCTACTTTAACTTCATCATACTTCTTTTCACTCCACTACACATGTGAAATTCATTTTATTTTACTCCAGTCCTCATTTATCAAAACTGGCCCTTAGAGAGAGCTGGTTAAACTGCCTCAAATCATTTTTGGGATGAATCACGGGTCCTCTTTTAGATTAAAACCAACTAAAGTACCTATGTAATTAAAGTAAACTGATCAAGCTGTTGAATAAATTAATAACGGCATCTCACTTCTACACTTATTGGTGCCGTTAAGTAACATCCATGAAATCATATTTTATATATGGAAAATATTCATGTGCATCCGTCCTCCCTCACTATGTTATGGTGAGAGACAACATAGTAGGGCTGACTTTATAACACATCCGGACCATTCACACACATGGAACCCCCTTAAGTACACTAGACCCATTGAATTTTCTCCAATCCAAAACCGTTGGATGGAGGGTCAAAAATTTTCCTTTTATATAAAGTCATTAAATTTATGGGTCACGGATGAAGGGGTTAGAGGCGTGGGATTGACCCCAAATTTGATATATGGTCTCATCGAAGGTGTCTCTTCCCATCTCCCGCAAGTCCCATGATCAGTAGTGGTCCCTAGGTGGACCCCATTAAGTTTGTCCCTTACCATATGGTGAGGGAAGGATGCACAGGAACACCCCCCTTTATATATATAATACTTGTCGAAACTGATAGATCATTTTTATTTTGGAGGAATAACAATGCTATAGCGATAAAACTCAAAAGAAAGAAAAAAAAAATGGTTTTCATGCAACAAGGCCCATATGGGTACCAAACCATGCTCATGGGTTGGGTCAGCTTGGAGCTACACAGATCTAACCCACCATGGACTGGATTTGTGTATCCTATATACGGTATGTAAGTGGACCTGTGTTTCCAAAAGGCCTAAAATGGCAATGGGGTATGCAAACAGCCCTAAAATAAACAAGCCCGGCATTTCTAAAGGCCAGTGTCTGGCAAGCAATCGAGTAAAAAATTAGGCAAAGTGGGCATCATGTATCTCATGACCCATGTTGACATTTGAGTATGTGACTCTCTTGGTGAATGGATAATTGATTTATTTTCAGGTTCAGGTATAAGAAATATCAATGTGGGCCTCACTAATTAGTGGTTCAGATCTCTCATGTGTACGTTTAATTAACAAGCCTTCTCCACGAAGAAATATGGTCATGGTCAGGAGTGAGGCCCTCTTGGTGAGATGTCAAAACTTTGGAGTTTCGACTTGCAAATTGGATCATTATGATGTGGACCTTCCATCTGTTCACCATGGTTTATAATGTTGTTCATATTAGGGCTCGAACTTTCTACCCATGGCCAAAAAAAGTTGGAAAGTAACCAAGGTCCAAAGGGCTTGACAAGAAGTGTTGGGGCTGGAAATGGACACTGAGAACTGATCAATCCTGATGATGCCTAAATTAGTTTCGGACACCACCGGTCAAATAATAAATGATGAAGGCAGTAATTAAAGAAGTGAGAGAGATTATAGTGGTTCGGTCAGTGTGACCTACGTCCACTTTAGAAGGGCAGAGATCGCCGGATGTTTTATATCTCGAGTGTGCAGAGATTACAAGGTAGGAGAATAAAAGAAATGTGTGTAGAAGGAAAAATATTTCTTGCCCCCAAGTGCTGGTGGGGCTCTTTTATTTATAGTCTTCCCCTAACAGATGGGGACGACTTTACAGCAACGTTCGCTCTACTTTGATGGAATCTTCGAACTAACCCTCGATGGACGAGGCATGTGAGATATTCTCCGCAGGACCTGGTAAAAGTGGGAACGACTATTTCCGAAGCGATGTGGGTTGCCTTGACATGGCCAGACTTCATAGATTTGGGTCCGGACCTCAACGGACTAAACGAATCTTCACAGATTTAGGCCCTGACTCGTCATGGACTGGGTCACTTGGACCTAACTCATCAAATCCCATTCTAGGAAACACATAGAAGATTGCATATAAAAGCAAAAGAGAGAGAGAGAAAAGGAAGTTGATCATCATCGCCGGCCCATTAGATTATCAATCTAGCATAATCCACCTAAACCCCAAGACAATTAAAAAAAAAAGTAAGAATATATCATATTAGCACTATGGATACTTGAAAAATGGGTCATTGACTTGAGAAGGCAGTTGACATGCCGAAAGTGAAGCAGCTCCATTCCACCAACCTTCGGATAGTAAACTGCCAATCTCTTTTCATTTCTTGGTCCTGTCGGCATGTAATTTCAATATATTATTAGATTTTAACGCAAATTGAAAAATGACAGCAACCTGTTATATATCCTCCTATTTTTAAATGATGTTGTATGAGTCCGGATTCAATGAAGTAAAATCCCACGGTGACCTTGAGCGGACCATTCACGGTCCGCCATAGTTACCCACGGTGACGTTCCTAAATCTTATAAGTAATCCACTCATAATCACGTACGTATATTTACTCAGAGGATCCTGCTTCGATGTTGTATCCTCGTCACAGTCATTTATTTTATAAACCATCGTAAATGTATGTAGTTGAATTATGTGTGTTAATTAACATTTATCAGAAGCAAATTCATGCCTTTTCAATCTATACACGTCTCTTAAAATGTGATCATGATCCTTTTTGGATGATCAAATAACGAAGATTTCTGCTGGTGCGTCCCCCAATGACAATGGCAAAATTTTGCGAAGAGGCTGCAATGGAAGCACGCTTCCCTGGACAGCCGCAGAACTTGAAAAGACTTGGGGGATAATATATAAAATAGAAAAAAGTTTGGGGACCAATTGCAACGAAATAAAAGAAACTTTGTTTAACATACAAGGGGTTTTTAAAATTTTCTTGGGACCACTGTCCCCATATAGCCCGTGGCTGGCTGGTGGAGGCTGTAGCTAGAAAAGAGTTCCTTCCCTCTGCAGTGACATGAGAAACCTAAGAAAGAGATGGATATCTATCTGATCACTAAGTTGTGATCCATGGTTCCATTTAGTGCTGCTAGTTAGTTGTTAAACAATTGTGTTAAGTCTAACTTCTTCAGAATTCTGTTACTTTTGGGTCATGATCCGTTCAAGAGTTTAATTGGTTTCCACTAGAAAGGTCTAGATTCAAGAAAAAAAATTATTTCAAAAAAGAAAAACATATTAAACTCTAAAAGATGAAAATATAGGGTGCTTCATCTCTAACCATCAATCAATACACATGTACCCGGATCAAAATAATTCAATTGATGACACATGCCTCTTGGATGATATATAGCCCAAAAACCATAAGACGGCCATCTAATTAATAAACTCAAACTCAACACCATCTAGTAAACCATTGCACAGTATAGCTTAAGAAATAAATGATGGGTTAAGTAAAATCATCTATTTAATGAGTTTTGTTATTATATATTGAATAATTTGGAATTTTGGTGGGTCAATTAATGCGAAGCTTTTTGTTGGATGAACTTTAACATGTATAGTTCTCACATTGCAGATCTTACCTGAGTCAACTGAGTCAAAACAGTAAATTAAGTTATGGACCAAACCGCTAAAAATCTGATTGAGTCCAACTCAGCCAGTCAGCCCAGTCGAAATGAATTCCTCAGAGCTTTTAAACAGTGAACTATGCAAAACTACTAATTGTTTCAGTTTGGTGTAGTGTCATTGTCTAACATTGAAAACATCACATCCATTTTTCATCCCATCAAGTAACCAACTTGTTTTGCATCAAATGGGTGTTCATACCACAGATTTCAAAGCACGAGGGTTGAATTATTTTGATTACCATTTCCTAACTTCAACTCCCCCTTGTATGAAGAATAGTTAAATATGAAGAATAGACAAAACCCAAAAAGCCCTCAATTATAAGTACTAGAAAAGACATCCTACAATTGACAAACGTGGGTATTTTATATATTTAAAACATAAGAGACGTTGGTGTGACTTGGATTTGTTCGATTATAAAAGTGCAAATGTATTTCAAGGTCAAGGTCAAGGTCAAGGTCTTTCTATCAAGCCCCCAAGGCATATGGCTCTGGTATATCTACCATTACCAGTAAGTTACCCACCAAAACAGTATCTCAGAGATATAACAAAAATGAAGAAAAACTAGTTTCCAAAAATACAAGAGAAATCAGCCCAGAGTTACCATTAGTATGGTGCTGACCACACGTATCTACGTGGTTTTATCAAAACTACTCATATCACAAAGACCAAATTTTCTTATGACAAATTAAAAGGAGGGGAAAGTGGGTTTGTGTAAGCTGAAGATGGTAAAACTTGATCATAGGTGAGGCAGGTGGCACAAAAATAAAGCAGCCCACTGTTCTTTGATGAGACGGTTCACACCTGAATCTTCCCAACAGTCCATTTATTCTCTATATATGATTTTCGGTACTGTTGGCCTGGATAAGTGGGGACTCATTAGATCAATGGAACTGATCACTTTTTAGGCATTTGGCACATATACATGGAGTGGCCTGTGGCCATCTCCAGCAAGGACTCTCCTAGGATTAAGGAAAAGATAAGCTTCAGAATTTATTGATTGTAGTTATCTCAAGCACCTTCCCTTACAACTTGGTGATAGTTACAAGTATACCTTCTTGTGAAAGCTATAGAGACAGAAAACCTAAAAAAGCACATATTTCTGAATAAGATATAAATGCAAGTCTATCTCTTGTCCCTTCAAATTAAGAAATACTGCTTCCACTAGAAAGGGGTAGATGGCTCAAATTTATAATAAATAGCCTCACAAAGCTTAACAAAGTAAAGTATCATGTAGCTTTTATTTTTCTTTAAACTTTAAGCCGAAGACATCAGATGACGTGCTGTATGGCTGGCAACGCAGGCGTGGGCTTCCAATGACAAAAAGATGCAGTGCTATGATCCAGCTTCAACAAAAAAGTTTACTATCAATCACAGTTTTTATCAACAGTCATTGTTATGGTGTTTATTTGTCTAAAATATAAAGATATCCCATGCAATGGGAGTCATTTGTTTTGAGCAGTCCAACCCTATAGAATTTCACTTCTTTAACTTAAGATTTCTCTAAGTGTCACGTCCCCAAAATAAGAATTGGGAAAAACGTGAAAAATTAAAACAAATTCAAATTCATGTATTTAATACAACACCAGCTTCCAAAAGCGGACCCACATAACATCACAAACCGTGGTGAGTCCAGATAAAATTCCATTAAATGCAACGGAAGCTTATTCAATTGGTATTCAAAGTTCATAAATAAGATCCAACACGACCATCAAATAAACATTCATAATTAAAGTTGCAGAATAAATTAAACAATTACTACAAAAAGTTTATCATTTATAGAAAGTTCATCTAAAGAATTTCTAAGGTGACGTCCTCTATAATGCAGGCTCAGACGGCTCCGAAACCGTCTCTAGCATCCCACTCGGGTTCGTCAGTTGGCTCAAACGTTTGAAACGTTTGATCCTCCTCCGTCTCCTCGGTAAAGTAGGGCTCGGTACCTATGCACCAAATGTAGTAACGTAAATAGCAAGAACATGATCATAATTCGAAATTAAGATACGATATCAAACGAGTAAAAACAAGTGAGATTATAAGAAACAATGATAAAGATAAAGACAAGAAAGAACGTATGACATAAATTCAAAAAACACCAAATGGAGCAATATATAATTCACACGGAGACAAGTGTCCCCGTTTTGGGTGGTCAGTCCTATATAATCGGGAAAGCCCGTCCACAATGTCGGTGGTCATAAACCGATCTATAAAGACATAACAGGATAACCTGTTCACATTCAAAGCAGATTATAAGTGATCCGGACACATCGGTGATCAACCGTCCACATACGATCTGCAGTCATTCACAAATGACCCACATAAAATGAAACATATATGCATAATAGACCCGAATAATAATGCTCCAACACAAGAGTCCTAAGTCAAAATGAAGGGCCGACCAATCAATATCATAGTCAAATCACATATATCTAATTTGTCAAGCCACCTCATAATCCATAATACAAAGTAGGGTATACATCTAAAGGATATGCATGCAAATACGAAGGTTAAGACATATTGTAAATCAATCCTAAGGTTAAACGTATATTCATATACCCGTCAATACACAATAATAATGCTAGTAAGTTAAGGACGTTACATCTCTCGTAATTCATGGTGCATAGATCCAATGAAGGATTTTCAATAAAGATGTATTGACCCTTTCTCACTAGAGTTCATTAAAATCATAACAGGTAATCGAATCCTACGTCCATAAGATACCGTATGCCCAAAGACGGTTTTTATGTCAAGTCCAGGTAGATAATTTAAAGTTATTAGATCCACATGAAGTCCCATACATGATATCATAAATCCCCAAATTAATCAGAGCCAAAATAATGGAAAAATAAATACAAATTGCCTAAGTACACTGAACGTTAAGTACACTGAACGTTCGAACGTACGAGACCAAAGTTCAAACTTTCAGGGTCTCGGGTTTTTGGCTCAGCTACGAGGGAAAATCAAACGTTCGAACGTTCATGAGGCACGTTCGAACGTTTGATGCCTCGGGTTTTTGGCTTAGGGGCGAGCAGACTCGAACGTTCGAACGCACGAAGGGAACATTCGAACGTTCGACGTCTTTGTCATTTTGCTCAGACGATTTTGAACTCACTCGTTCGAACGTTCCAAAACAACGTTCAAACGTTTGACGTTCAGAATGTTGTCCGAGTTCGTGCAGTCACAGAAATTGGGAATTTTCCCCTATTTATCCATTTTCCTCTCTTTTTTCAAAAGAGAGTGCATCCCATTCAAATCCACACGAATCATAACCATTAAAAAGAAAATGGAATCCACATATCCATTTATAAACTCCTAATCTATCATTATCATTTAGAAAATGACAAATAAACAAACCTATATGCATTAGATAGGAATCAAAGATCAATTAACGCATTCAATAACAAATTATAATAATGTACTTGCCTTAGATCCGAAGTTGAAGAAATGTGCAGTAGGTTTCCTAACCAAAACCCAAATCGAGATTACCGGGGCGCTCAATCACAATCCTAACACCAATCTGATATAAAAGATGGGATAGAAATGCTCAGATGAACAGATCTATGGTATTCCTACCCAAAACCTAATATTGGAAAGAATAAGAAGATAACCTAATAATATAGATCTATTCCTAATGGTTTGAGGGTAGTGTTACCTGTGATAAGAAAGTCGAACTAAGAATGATGGTATATTCAGATGTTGATTCTGATGGCTGGATCCTAAAGTTACAGAGACTTGGGAAGTTGAAAGAGGAAGAAGACGAACAGGGAACGGAAAGAGTTGCAGAGATTAGTGGGGAGAGATAAATACGTGCAGTTATTTAAAAGAAGGGATTAGGTTAAGTAAGTATTGGGCTTAAGTCATTGGATCGGGTCACACTACGGGTCAAGTCATCTACCCATTAACCCAACTCACCAATCTACGCATCTGATCTAACGTGTGCCCCATTTAATCCTAACTACTTAAATAACTAAAATACATTCAATTAAAATAATAATAATAATAATATCTAATTAAAATATATTAAATATATTAATAGTGGGACCGGAATCGTACACTAAGCCCAAGCCTCAAATGAATCAGACTCCAAAAGGAGGGGTCATTCCATGAACATACATGTAAATGGATGAGGCCACGGACCACAGTCCCAAAGACATGAACCCACCAGGGAGTTGGTGAACTCAGTTGGTGGTTGCTGGATGTTTGGATTTGTTTTTTGGCACTTTTCTTTTGTTAAAATTGGATGATGTCGTTTAAGAGGAATAATGAAAGGCTAAAATTATAGTTCCCTCCACAACCATATGAGCATCCACCAAGTTCACAAATTTAAAATATCACAGCAAAAATCCTTATGGCCTAGTAGAAGAAAATGCGCCCCCCCCACACTTACCAACAATGACAATCATGGTCATCATGTCACAAGCAGGGGTTATTTCGATCTTTGAGTGAGGCCCACTGTGCACGTCAGTGATCGTGCTCCCTGATTGTGGACCCATTGGGCTCGTCCATTTCGTGCAGCCAACGTCACCTTCAGACTGTAGTTGTTGGTGCCCTCAAAGGAAGCTAGAGAGAGAGAGAGGGGTTTAGATAGCTGAGTTTAGGTGACTGCCACGTGGAGGTGCCGTATCCGATTCGGGAATCTGTCAGCCGGCACAAATCTCGTGCTCTTTCTCTCTGCGCGTATCGCCTCGCTTATGTAACCCATATCTCGGACCTGGCAAAATCGTGCTCAATCACGTGCAAATCCGACGGTTATTATGCACGGAAATACGTCTCGTACAATAGTAGCCGGCCCACGCCCGTGCCCAGCTAGCAATTGCTCATCCTCTCTTATATCTTTTCTAATCCATCAATGACATGATCTTCTCTTTCATCACTTTCTTTTACTACACTGTTTAAATTTTAAGTCCCCCTCACCTTAAAATGAGTTATGACCAATCCTTCTAAGTATAAGTATAATATTGGAATCAACCCATTTTCATCCTGACTTGCCATTTTGCCTGTACCTAATCTACATCCACAATTCCCCACCATCTTCCTTTCTGGATTGAGTTTTGAATTGAACCATTCTTCCTTTCTTCCAATATAATACTGCAATTTGATTTACTTCTTCTTATCAGGAGATTACAGATGGAGAACAAAAGCACAAGAGGGGACATCCCGCCATTTAAGCTTTCATAAAATATAATTTAGTTAAAGACATTGGAATGAATAAATATATCATTTTATTCATAGCTGTAGAATACCATATGCATCTTCACAAACAGATATGAATATAACACTGAAAAAAAAAGAAAAAAGGGGGAATCAGTGGTTGTCAAAAGAGAGATCGTGAAGTACATGTACCATAGAGTAACATTTGATTTGATTTTCCTTTTCCATGTTTGTCGATTGCGCAGATGTTGATTTTGTTTTCTGTTCCTCACTCGGATTCGTGTGAAAATAGAGATGCTCTTTTAGTAACATAGAATACAAACACTTGCTACAAGAAAATGACTTAGTTGACCTATATGAAATAAGGCATCACTGACTGACATTTTTGGCCCTGTTTGATTATGAGCATACAAGTGAATATGCCAATGTCAAACAAGGGCAAAATCAGTCATCAGTCTTTTATGTTGGAAACTATTTTCAAGGCCTTGGCTAAGAAGTAAGAACTAATATTGTGGGAAAAGGACATTTTGGGCATTTGAACCTCAATGCTCAACACGTTTATGGAAGTCAAGGTGTATTTGCTAATTAATTATAAGTGAGATTAGTTAATAATAAGAAAATCACTCTCGTGCACTCAATAACAAGTTCTGAACGAGGCTAAGCCAAATCTATGTACAAGGTGAGAAACTTTAAATCTTATGACCTCCCCCAGTTCAAGGCAATGGACCAGGGGCCATGCATGCACTTGGAAAATATCACAAAGATTACATGATTGAGTAGGTCCCACAGTAGCATCACAAGGAAAGATAAAGATTAGATAGGCAGCCACCACACATTCAAGAAGAGGTCTTGAGACTATTTTGGATATATATATATATATATATATAATTCGAGTCTGGCGTAGAAGTAGTACAGGGGTGCTCCAATGTTGCAATCATAGTAGTGAGACAACCCAAGTCTGGCTAATAAATAGGGTTGCAAACGGTATGATTTCAAGTTAGTTGATTTTAATCTACAGCATGCAACATCAAAGATTCATGTATCGGGTTCGGGATTTATCAGTCGGACCCTATATGGGTTTAGAACTTGACCCGTTTATCAGAACCTAAATTTGGCTCTGGACGTTGACCAGATTATCAGTCGAAACCTAAAATAAGTTTTAAATTTGATTTTTTGAAAGTCGAAACTTTTGAATAATCAGATAATTGGATACCCGTTTGCGAACCCTACCAGTAAATAATAGTGTTTCATTCTAAATTAGGTGTGTCCCATCATCACTGTCCTATCATATATTGTTACAGCCATTTGTTAATTTAATTAACCCCAGCCAGGGTCTTAATCTACTATACTTAGATGACAGCCAAATGCCTTGAGTGCCATTAATGGTGCCCACCACATTGGAAGCTGTAACAATCAAGGGACCCATTGTACAGTACAGGCATGTGGAACATTTTTAATCAATAGTGGCTCTTCCTCTTTCTCAGAAGGCTCGGGACACTAAAAACTCATCCAATCCTATTATCAAACAGACCATATATTATATTCCATATTATAATCTTAATCTTTTCATCTTCTTATGACAAAAAGTCCTTGAAATTCTCCTCTTCTATTTAAGCTCATCCCCATTTCCTTTTGAAACAATCTCTCTCTCCATGCGTGCTAAGTGCAATCCTACCATGAAGGAAGACATGAAGCCCCACACGTGCAAGCCCATCACCTCCTCCACGGCTCTCACCCTGCGAGATGAATCTCATACAATATCCAATCTCAAGCCCAAGATACGCATAATTCACATATTTGCCCCGGAGATCATCAAGACAGACGCTGCAAATTTCCGAGAGCTGGTTCAGAGTCTGACCGGAAAGCCGGAAGGAAGAAAAGGAGGCAAGAAGGCATCGAAGAAGGTGATGACTGCTACAAACGATGCGATGTCGCAAAGCAGATGCTATAAGCCAAAGGAAGCGACTGAATCCTGTGGTGGGTGTCAGGATTCTGGGTCTAGTGAGATAATTAAAGGGGAAGAGGAGATGTGGGGTGAAGAGAATTCAACTTTTTTTGGTGGGTTGGGAGATTTGGATGGTTTCATGCAAGGGCTATGTGACTTCCCATTAGTTCCATTGAATTCTTCCCGTTTTGAAGCGTTTGGAGAAGGAAGAGACGCGTCTTTCCCAGTATAAGCGGATTCATGAAGATCTGGGTATTGATTTTGGTCTCTTTTAAGATGTAAGGAATTGTTTCGTTTCTTTTAGACTAGATAGCTTTATCTCTTCATATGTTTGTTTTTTCCTCCACCTTATTTTCTTATTGTGAGTGCTTAGGAAATATTTGCAGAAGATGGATGCCTATACTCAAGAAAATATAGTTCCTTCCAAGGTTTCCAAATTTTTTTTTTTTTTTCTGATGCTTTCTGCACTTCTTTTCTTCGTTTTCTGATTTTGGGTACTTTTTGTGATCTTATTTACATGAGTTATAAAAATGTGTGTAAACTCCAGAAGAGAGAGTTAAATGTCTTCTTACATTGGCATGCACATAAATCCAAACCGTCTAAGTTCCAAAAATCTCGGCCTTTGGAAACATTCTAATCATCTAAATCTCCAGCTGAATCTTGACTACTGATAATTTTGTTCTAAGTTTCATTTGACAGCTGCCAATTGGATTGTTAGGTGTATTTAATGTATCTGCAATATGGCATAAGATTTGGACAGTTTAAATCCGAATATACATGCCAAGTGTTTATTTGATATGTTCTCCTTCACTCTTTAGATTTGTCTTGGGACTGCTATTTTATTTTGGGAGAAAGAAATGGATATGGATTATGAACTCTCCATTAGTACTGAGCCCCAGCCCATGTGATGGCACAAGGTTCTGAAAAGTGAAACTAGGCCCTTTTCCCCTTGATATGACTCTTCACTCTAGCCAGCAGAGATGTGGCCTTAAGTCAATTTAAGTGTATAAACAAAAACTAGTCAACGGTTGACATTCAGCACGGAAGAGTGCCCAAAGGTGATGAAGGTTTTCATCTTCTAGTTGTTCTCTTTTAAAAAGAAATGCCATTCAGACGGGTAGACCCAGAAATTTATTTTATCAGAGGGGTAGCTCTGCAGGAAAAACAAGTCTTAGGGGCCAAATGTAAGAAGACTTTAAACAAAAACTATGCACGGAGCAAGGCAGCAGTGGTCCCAGATATATATCTACTCCCTAACCATTTTTCTTGCTCTGAATTCTAAACAGCCAATGATGGCTGATAAATGCAGAATCTGAATCAATGGGAGGAAAGTTTTGTTTTCTTTTGTATTGTTATGTGGCCAGTCATTAGCTGCTAATCAGGTTGGCAACTAGTCTGAAGGAAGCCCTCTGCAGCTAATGTAACTTTTTGTGCAGCCCACATGGATGCATGAAAATTAAGAGAGACATGGTGATGCATAGATTTGAATGTTGATAAGAGGTGCACACTATATAAGACTGATAGCACTAATTTAGGTCCTCCATGTTTAACAAACCACTTTTATAGATTGCCAAACAAAGAGTCTTAAATGGGTTGGGTCAGATTAATGTAAATCAAAACTAAATTGAAAAAGAGGGCTTCTATTAGTACCCACTTTTATCTCTCCGCACCAAAATATATAGATATCTCTAAACTATCCACTCCCCCCCCCTCCCCCTGTCTCTCCCTCTTTCTTCCTCCCTCCCCCTCCTCTATTTTCTCTCCCTTCATCTTCTTCTCTCTCCCTCCACAAACCCCCCCACCCCCAGCCAGCCTCCCTCCCTCCCCACTCCCCTTTTCTCTCCCTCTTTCTTCCTTCGTCCCCCTCCCCCAGCTACAGCCTTGCCGCCCGATTTGGGGGGGGGGGGGGAGAGGGAGAGAAAATAGGGGAGGGAGGAAGAAAGAGGAGGAGGGAGGCCGGCAGAGGATCCCTACCTACTGGAGACTGGTGGGGTGGAGGGAGGGAGAGGATGAGGGAGTGAGGGAAAAGGAGGAGGGATAGTTTAGGAAAAAGAAATTTTTTTTGGTGCTGTGTGAAGAGATAAAAGTATGGTGCCAACGGAAGCCCTCATTGGAAAACTTATCTAAAATCAATTAGCTTAAAGTGGGGCCCTATAGTTATCAGACATATGGTCATGTGCCCCACTTACGTTTAAAACATCATGCAACTTATTATAATTTGTGATCAAACCAACAGTTTTTGTAATTCCATATGAGTGTCAAACAGGTGCCAATTCAAAGGCATAAAATGTGATCAAGGGATTGAATTGATCAAAGATCCTACCAAAAAAAAAAAAAACTATCATATGAAAATGAGAAAACAACATAGGTAAAGGGTAGAGAATTTGCAAAAGATAATGAAGTAGTAACATGTATAAAGGGATTGAGTTCTTCATAGATAACAGTTGAAAACACATAACTGTGTCGGCTTGAGGAAATTTTCCTCGAGGGTAAATTACTTTTAGGTCATGTTTGGCAATAAAAAAACTTGGGGACTCCTCACTGAAAACCTAGATTTGATAATTGTAAATCCTCAATGGTTTGGGCTAGTGGGAATTTTTATTTTTTGAGGGATTTCAAGTCTAACCTCCCATCGTAGGATTTGAAAATCCTCATTTTTTTTTTATAGAATTGGCAATCAATACTGACCTTTTCCATCTATATGCATCGGTATGCGCCAATATCAATGTGAAATCCTCAACTATACAAATGTTCAATAAGGTATTCTTATTATAGAGATAGTGAGGAACCTCAAATCTACGGATCCCTCACTTGTTACCAAACTTGCCATTAGGGCCTGCTTGTTTGCATTATAGTACATAGGAACTGTATATGAAGGATTCATACCATAAATGGATAAAAATAACGATTAAAGGTGAATCTTTAAGGTCTTAGTGATACATAAGGCTAGTGAGTGGTTCTATGTATCTATGGGTTTACCAATGATCAATCGAAGGAGAGTCGGCGGGTTCCTATGTTATAAAAAAAAAAGGTAAATATTTAAAAATGAGAACCAGATATCATTTCCTTTTAGGGAAATAAAATAAAAAAAAAAGATGAACAATGAATAAACCAACAATCACTCTAGAAGTTCAATTCTCACGTTATTTTTTATTTTATTTTCCTAAATGGAAAGGTAATTTGATTTTCATATTTTAAAATTCACTATTGATCTACATTTATAATCACTAATGGTGTCTCGTATATATTCACAGCTTTCTATGGATACAAATAAACCATTTGCAAATATTTGCAATGTAATCATTCAAGTCCGTTATTAGCTGACTCAAGATTTTCGTTTGAAGGCGGGCGGAACCAAATAAGTAGTTGAATTTTGAGAACTACTTAAAATTTTCATGTAGATTTTAGAGGAATGATCATAGCAAACGAGTCAACGGCACATATTGTTAAAATCGTGAGCCGTAGGCCCACTTGAATGACACTGCATGGGTACATTTTTCCTGAGGATTTAAGAGGTGTGAATTGGGATCATCTCGTGTGACACGCCTGCTGTTAGTACGGTAATTTATTTATATGGGGCCCAGCATGACATCTCAGTAGCATCATGACAAGTACACCTTGGTTTGTTTGGAACTGTGTAGACTTTTGTCGTTGTAACTATGTGAAAATGGTATTAGAAAATACTATGTGACATCTCTATCTATGTGAAAATGGTATTAGAAATACAAACAAAATCTCTAATACTTCGCCGTCGTTTGTAGGCAAACATTTTGAATAGAAATGTTTCACAAATCTCTCAAAATTTATGAATATTTTAAAATATAAAATTAAATATATTAAGATTTATTATTATTGTAAACAAAGATGGACTGCTCGTATTATGAATTGGGGTGCACGAAAGTAAAAAAGACTTATATGATTGATGGGTCCGAAACCATAACCTCATGATAATGCATTGTCGTGCGCTCTCTTATAGAATGGTGTCGGGTCCGAGAAAGACTGGGTATGCAGTGGTGTATAAGTCTCATATCGGAAACGCGCTTGTCCTAATTTTAGGTATATATATGCGTGGCTTGCTCTTAACTCTACATGAAACCTTTTAACAACATGCGGCAAGAATATGTTAGAATCACGTGAGCTAAATCGGACAATATCATGTGGACAACGGGCTCGGGTTGTTACAAATGGTATCATGGCCGGGGGCGTTTTTCGGTGAGGGAGTATATCACCCAGGGCCGGCTCGAGACAATTCGAGGCCTAAAGCGACGATCATAAATTAGGCATTTTATATGTTTTAATATTATTATAAAAATTTTATTTTCTTGCTTTTTTATGATGGAAAATTACTAATTAAAATTTTATATTCAAGTTTTGCTAATCTATTTTAAGCCACTTCCAAAACCCACATGAGAATTTTGGGCCCATCTCAAAACTCACATGGAAAATTTGGGTCGCAAAATCCAACTACCTATTTGGCTCCAACCCCCCCTCCCCCGCAGCATGAGTCAGGACCATCCAAGATGGACTTCAGAGGTATGCCCCACGTATTGGATGTTCCAGATACACAGTATTCATTTGCACTGTGGGCAAGTGAATAAATTCCAGCGGGGGCCCATTGTTTATCTTAAATTTTAAGATCTATTATTAGGGTTGAAACCCCAAGCTATAGATTTATTACAACCACATCATGAATCAAATCTTAATGGGCCCCTATTAAAATAGGATGATAAAAAATAATGAGAAACGCTTGTGAAATAAGTTCATTACTAAATGTATGGCTGAGATTTGATACACATGGACTGCTAAAAATATAATGGTGTGCTAAAGTCAATTGAACTCCTAGCCATAGAAATATAAGGTGCAGATTTGGAAATATAATGGACATAAATGACACTTTAAAGGCCCCATGAAAATCCTGGTCGTATCTTTTCAAATTATTATGGGGCCTTATATTTTGGGGAGAAAAAAAAAGGGATGACAGTTAACAAGTTTTCTATTTTGGAATTTTAAAAGATGTCATTTGCTATTATGGAGCCTCTTTTTGTGCCTTATTTTTTTGGGCCTAAAGCAATTGCTTTCTTAGCCTTATGGTTCAGCTGGCCCTGATGTCACCTGTGGCTCCTCTGTAGAATGGCATATAAGGCCCACATCGAAAATACGCTAGTCCTGATCTTGTGTATATATGTATGCGACCTAATCCTAACCCCACATGAGGCTTTTTAAAACCTTATTATAAGACTGTCTTAAAAACCAATGAGCCAAAGCGGACAATATCATGTAGCCAGCTGGCCTAGGTCGTTCGCAAAATTAGATCTTATCCCCATGTAGTAGAATCCCATAGGACTAAGGGAGTTGGGAGCCCTCACTTATATAAGGTCTTCAGCAAGCACGACTCCCTTATATAAGGGAGTTGGGAGCCCTCAGTTATGCAACACAATCATCATCGCTCTAAGATCCAAACATTATAAAAAAAATTCTACCACACACTAGACCACTCATATTTGTTGTCCCTATTCTAACTTGTTACTTTATGTAATACATTCAAAAATTTATGTAAACAACGCATGTAAAATATCTAGATATGCTATATTTATAAATAATTCATCTACAACCGCATAGATTAATCAAGCATATATAACGCATCTCAACCCAATCCGGCCCAGGCCCTAAAACCAGTCAAGAGGGATTAGGGATTAAGGTTTTGGTTTTAGGAATTAGGAATTTATGTACTTTAATTAGAGGTTAGGGCTTATGGATTATAGATTAAGTATTAGGTTTGGACGGTCTTGTTGAATGGTTATGATAATCAAATTGTCAGATTTTAGGCCAAATTTAATAATATCAAAAGCCCTTTTATCCAACTGATCGATTAATTGTGAAATGGAAATAGAAGGCTGGCCTTATGGCTAAGAAGCTCGCTCCCGTAGCTCCCATTAGGTTTTGAATTCTGGTGGAATTCATTTACTTCCTATATCCATGCCACTGGGCCACCGAACCAAAAAAAAATAGTAATTGTGAAATTAAAACAAGTGTTTTAGAAGCTGAATGTGGATGGAATCGGAGCCACACATCATGTTCAAATTCAAGATTCCAAGTTTGAAACTTTAGTTCCAGTTTAATAATTTAAGAAGTCCCCATATCCAATAAATCCACTAATAAAATGAGCGGTAAAACTCTGTCGTTGCTTCATAGAGCGATATACCCGCAATTGGTATCCCCAATATGCAATTATTCCCCTGTTATAAATGGCGGAAAACCAGAATTTGCCACTTTTCCACTCGTTACTTTTCTGCTACTGTAATTGGTGAAAAACTTGTATTTGCTACTTTTCTGCTATTATAATTGGTGAAAAATCAGAAGCTGCTACGTTCTCGCTGTTATTATCGAAAGAAAACCAGAATTTGCCACATAACCGTAAGGTAAACTAAAGCTCCAAACTGGCTACTATAATAGTTGTAAATATATTTTCACTGTCAATTTTATATGATTATGTTCTTCTCTAACATCAAGATGGGTGGTGTTCTTTTTTTTTTTTCTTTTTTTTGGGGTGGGGGGCTTCAAATTTGTGCCACGTATAATTTTCTCAACTTTATCATGACCAAATGACGACCCAGTTCATTTTATTTATTAAAAGTGTGACCCTCCTCAATCTATAGTCTAATAATACTTTCTTGATAAGTAATCCTAAATCTTTCTTATTTTTTACTTAATAGCTCTTCCTAAAACAAATTTATCCAAACAAACATTTACATAAAAACCATAATCATACAACTGCAAGAATCAACTTTTGCAAGCCATACACGTTCTACAGTCCTCATATCCACCAATCCCTCCACCATAATAATGAATTAGCTTTCAATTTAACCCGAAACTCATCCACCTAAAACTAACTTAACTCCTCCTCTTCTTCTTCTTTTTATATATATTTTCACCATTAATAGGTGAGTACCGGCTCACCTAAGTGGGGCTACACTAATAAGTTTGAACAATACATTTATATTGGTACTCATGTGTGCTGAAAATCGTGTGATCCATATGCCATGAGTCTCACGTCAAATCAAACCGATGACAATTGCCATTATAGATAAGAATCCCACTATAATCAGAGGACTTAATTTGTTGTGGATAAAATATGAATATTATAGTAAGCGGATAGATTAGTAACATCATATCTTCTTCCCACCTA
Source organism: Litsea cubeba (assembly GCA_012931725.1). Classification (NCBI taxonomy): domain Eukaryota; kingdom Viridiplantae; phylum Streptophyta; class Magnoliopsida; order Laurales; family Lauraceae; genus Litsea; species Litsea cubeba. The sequence goes on from CM022945.1 coordinate 20,644,038, forward strand.
GTAGTATCCATGAGGATTCCGGGATGTGGATTTATTGGACGAGAAGTTTCGAGGAAGTGTGACTCATCTATATCTCAGTTATATAAAGGGAGTTGGAAGTCCTCAATCATGCATCACAATCACCATCTCACCTAGATCCAAACATTATAAAAAAAAAAAATTCTTCCACACTAGACCACATATTGGTTGTCGCTATTCTAACTTGTTACATTAATACAATCACAAATATATCTAAACAACGCAGGTAAAATATCTAGATACGTTATATTTATAATTCACCTATAACCGCAGAGAATCAAGAATATATAAAGCGTCTCAACCCAATTCCAAACCCCAAAATCGGTCAAGAGGGATTAGAGATTAGGGTTTTGATTTCAAGGATTAGGGATATATGTACTTTAATTAAGGATTAGGGTTTATGGATTATAGATTAGGTATTAGATTCGGACGGTCTTGATGAATGATTATGATCATCAAATTGTCAAATCTCAGGCCAAATTTAATAATATCAAAAGCCCCTATATCCAACTCATCATATAATTGTGAAATTTAAATAAGTGGTATAGAAGTAGAATGCGGATGGAATCGTGCCACATCATGTTCAAATTCAAGGTCCCAAGTCTAATAATTTTAGATAAAGGCAAGGCTCTCCTAAGCTTAAGCTTAGGATAAAATTCCGTAAGCAAACGCTTTTGGGGCCCATCCTACGTCCATCCAAATAGACCAAACACACGACCCCCCTAAATTGCACATGGCCAGGGGCGGAACCAAGAATTTTTTTTAGGGGGGGGCCAAAGTAAAAAAAAAAAAAAAAAACCCATTAAAAAGTTACAAAATTTAATAATTAAATGCATAATAGATAGCACTCAAAAGTGAAATTACATTACTATTATTTAGAAAAATTAGTATCTTAGAAGTTCATGTCATAACCCTTGTCAACTAACACTCAAAAGTGAAATTATTGACTATTATTTTGGAACAAACAAATATGCCCACTATTATATATTTATGAGTAAGACCCATATTTAAAATCTAGACCATTCAAAAGGGTGGTCCCACTAGTTTTATCTCTTCAAAAGAATTTACTTCAATTGAATAAATCCTGACATAGATAATCACAATTAAAATATAACTTTTTTAGAATTGTTTTTCCTCTTTCCTTTCTTCATTTACTTTCCTTTCTTTTCTTCCATCATTCTAATCTTTCTCCACCAGAATCTGCTTTGATTTTATTCCTTTTTTAGAATTATTTTTTTCCTCCTTCCTTTCCTTTCTTTTCTTCCATCATTCTAATATTTCTTCCCAAAAATCTGCTATGATTTTGTTACTTTTTTAGAATAAAAAACTATATTGATTAATTAATATTATAAGGAGGGGTCATTCCTGTGAGAAGATCACAGGGCAGAAGGACCTTGATAGATTTTCAGAACTTTTTTTTTTGGGAGGGGTCATGGCCCCTGCCGGCCCCCCCTAATTCCGCCCCTGCACATGTCCACCAACTTTTGGTCAGATCCAAATTTATTAGACCGTTTGATCGACTGTGTACCATTCCGAATTGATCATTGACCATTAAACTTTTGGTGCCCAAATGCAGATGATAGAAACCACGGTTGGGGCTGATTTTTTATAAGAATGAGAGTTCTAGGGAGTCCTTGAAATCCAACTCCCTTCCAATCCCCATGTGGGTCCCCAGGTGGGCCCCACCACACAATTGAGCTTACTTCAGCTTACCTTATCTTAAGCTTCAACTTATGAGAGCTGGTCTCCTTAGATAAAGCCTGCTTTTGCCACTTTTCCGCTATTATATATGGTTTGCATTTGGAGAATACCTTAATTTTCCACTTTTCCACTATTATATATGGTGGAAAACCTGCATTTGCCACTTTTCACGGTTAGAAACCAGCATTAACCAACGGAGTTTGCCACTATTATGCCATTTACATTGAATGTGAGAAAACCAAAATGATCCACTTTTACGCTGTTAATAACGGCGGAAAAAATGATATTTGCAACTTTTCCAGGAATCGAGGAAAACCAAAATTTGCCACTTTTCTGCTCTTAAGAATGACGGAAAACCAGAGTTTGCCACTTTTCCACTCTTAAGAATGGCGGAAAGCCAGAATTTGCCACTTTTCCGTATTTATGCAGGGCGGAAAACCAGCATTTGCCACTTTTCCCCGGCTAACAATGGCGGAAAACCTTCCCCTGTTCACAACGGCGGAAAACCAGAATTTGTCACTTTTCCGCTGCTAAGAAGGGCGGAAAAATAGCATTTGCTTATATCCCTTTATCGCTTTCCACATATTCTTCTTGCCTGTTCTTTTCCTTGCCACTGAAGCTGGAAACAAACCATCTGTAATAAAAGAAATTTGGCTCACCACAAAAAATTTACAAGTACCTCTGTTTCTTTATCTAACAAGTAAGAAGACAACTGTGAAACAAGATTATGTTACATTTTAGACAAGAATCTCAAATATCATTGAATTGGACAATTAGTTAATTGATGAGACAGACTACCAAATTCAGGCAATCACGTTTAGCTCTTAGCTTTCATATTCTGCAATGGATTCAACATAGAGTATCTGCTAGTCTCCTGTATTCCTTATTATCTAAAATCTAAAAGAAAACTGAGCTGAAGCAGTTTACGCCCAGAACCAGCTGAACAGAGCCGGTACAACAATGCAACAAGCAATATTAATTGTGAGACCTTATCCCATCTACACAGCTTGATTAGGATTCCTGTATTGGGATAATATGAATTTTCATTTTATTTCTTCATTCGACGGCAGGCCTGATTTCTGCAGCATTATTTCCAACAATTTAATGGTTTTATTTTACTGAGCTTGACTATATATGGGTATATCTCTTGCACTTAATAATCCATTTGTTCTTAATCTTCTATAATCATAATCATCTCCACCAAGAACTTACCGGGTTATCTCTCAGTCATGTCGAAATGAATGGTTTGAATGATGCAACTTTGCATGGTTTTGTGGTGGGAATTTCCTACCGTTTGTTGGTAAGAGAGATTACATGTATGTGTACATTGAATTTACATAATCTTAAGTTTTAATTTTCAAAAGAATTGCTTGATTAAGGAAGAAGATTTTAAATTATGAAATGGTGTTTGGGTTTTCTAAACAGTTGTTAGATTAAAAAAGAGATTTTGGGTTTATCAAATGGTGATTCTGTTCCTGGAAATTGGCCATGGGCTTAAGTGAAATCTGCTCCTGGAGATGGCCACCATCGATATGTAATTTGGCACTAGATGGAGGTGTCTGGGAACGGTAGAACCCAGTAGTTAACTTTGTTGACCTGGCAAGTTAACCAGGTACTTGGTGCACTCGTCCTGGTTTGGGCAATTCAGGTGACTCGGAAGATGTTAAGAAAGCACAATCAGCGGTTGCGGCAGGGACGGGAGGCTTCAAGATGGAAGTAATAGGGGGAAATTCCTGCTGTTGAGCTTCTTCCTTTTGCATTTCCATGTGTTTAATTTTTTGAAGTAGGAGGAGATGCACTACATTTGAAAAAGGAAACATAATTATCCTTCATTTTCCCAAACTAACACATGGGCAACAAAATCTACTACGAATAATCATTATCATCAAATTCCAATCATCAATCATTGATGTTGTTGTAAAATGAAGGATGAGCAAGAAACCCAATGCTTCTTGCTCGATCAAAACTTGTTGCGGTACCAGAACACTCCCTTGACACCAGAACCCTCATCAGGCTCGACGTAGACGCACTCCTTGGCCTCCCTATACATGGCCTTGTACACGGGCGTCCCATCAGAATGATAATAGTCACCAAGTATAGGCCGGATGGCCTTGGTCGCCTCCATAGCATGGTAGTGTGGCATGGTTGAGAAGAGGTGGTGAGCCACATGCGTGTCCGTAATGTTGTGAAACACCTTGTTCAACACCCCATAATCCCTGTCCACGGTCGCAAGAGCACCCCTCAGCCAGTCCCACTCCTCAGAATCATAATGGGGCAGGGACGGGTGCGTGTGCTGCAGAAAAGTGATCAGCACCAGGAACCCATTCACGATCAGCAGCGGCACACCATACACGCACACAACCCACCCCAGCCCGCACACCGCCACGAGCCGAAAGAGACCGCACAAGACGGCCAAGACGCCCAAGTCAGAGATGACTATCTGTAGCCGCTCTCGGTCGCTGTAGATGGGGCCGTAGGGGTCGAAGTGGCAGGCGAAGCGGTCATACTTGCGGCCCGAGACGTTGAAGGCGAGGTAAAGTGGCCAGCCGAGGGTGAGGGAGAAGGCGAGGGTGAGGAAGCGGCCTGGGGGGTTGTTAAGGTACTTGGAGAACCATGGCATCTGCGACTTGGGCTTAGGAACGAAGACCTCATCGCGGTCAAGGCTGCCGGTGTTGGAGTGGTGGCGTCGGTGGCTGTACTTCCAGGAGAAGTAGGGAACGAGGAGGAAGGAGTGGAGGATGAGGCCCACGGTGTCGTCGAGCCAACTGTAGTCACTGAAGGCGTGATGGCCGCACTCGTGGGCAATCACCCAGACGCCGGTGAGGACACAGCCCTGTAGGGCCCAGTATAGGGGCCAGGCGATGAAGTAGCTGAGGGGAGAGGGTAGGAGGGGAATGTAGGTGGTGGCGAGGTAGTAGAGGATGGATGAGATGGTGAGGTCGGAGACAACGTAGGACATGGAACGTGGGATGGAGCGATTGAAACAGTGGGGTGGGATGGCCTTCTTCAGCTGGCCGAGAGTGAATGGAGGTTTGACGATGGGCACGCGCTCCAGCACATCTTTCTTCACTGAAGGGGTGACCACGGACATGCGACCGCCAGCACCCATATCTCACTTGCCTTTCCTTGGTGCCTGAAATTATACCTTTATCATTAGAGGAAGAAGAGCCAAGTAAACAATAATTCTCACTTTTCCATGTATTAACATAGCAACATCATAAACTCTTAAGACAATTTAAGTTGCATTGATATGACTCACAAGTGCGATTACAAGATAGGAAGATAAAATCTCATTAACAAAATAGATAGTACTAATAGTCAGGCGGTCAATTATTTCACAAACAGGAAGTATGCAGAGAGCTTTTCTGTTAGATCATTTAAACAGGAGACGGTGGAGGTTTTAGTAAAAACGGCAATCACATGAAACCTTTTTTTTTTTTTTTTGGAAATGACAGAGGATACAGGTGCTTAAGTAGAGAGCTATGGCAACAGAATGTACGTCCTACCTTAAGCCTAATAAGGAAACTACTCAGAACCTCACACTCAACTACTCTCTAACTTCACTCCTCCCGATTGGACATTGAGTCGCTGTATCATATGCACTTACAACTTACAAAGTTGATGAACTACGAAGCTGGAGGAACAAGGTTAGGTGATCCGACTAAGTGATGTGTGGCCACCACCTCCAAAATACTCCTCCATATGGCAATCCTATATTCTTGTCCTTCACATGTGCCTTCACACAGCGGAGGGCAGGCCTGAGATTTTATGACACAACCCAGGGTCATTAGATATCTGGAGGGGCCTGCTTTTGTTTGGTGGAAGACACCCAAATCATCATACATCATACTACGGATACGGATTTGGACCAAATTCCATTTCAGCTGAATGATACGAATTGTTGGATTAATAATGGGCAAAAAGTATAGCTATATATTTCCCACACAATCTAACAACGTAAGAGCCATTTAAAATGACAAAGATGGATGCTTATTAGTAGGCCCCATGTAAATTAAGTGCAAGCCGTCATGGTACCAGAATTTTGGATCTTTCAAGATGCTGGTAACACATGCTGGAGCCTCTATTGTGGGGCTCAAATAGGAAATTTGGATCTTTCAAGATGAACCTCATTCCTTCTGGAGCTATATTCACAAATGTCAATTCAAAATGTGAATTCAACCAGAGTGGGTCCAACCATCATTGAGCACGAAATATGAATAGAAGTCATATCAACAAAAATACCACATGTCAAGGACCAGTCACGTTTTCAATCAAATACTCAATTTTGGACGGTGTGGTGTGGCTCACTCCTATTAAAGAGAAATTTTACTATGTCATTAAATAAAATGAAATTCATCTTGGTCCGAATTATTCCTACATAGGGCACGATGGACTTTGTAGCATATATTACAAGTTCCAGTAATAGCTGGTACAGGGATCCCCACTCTAGTGAAAGGACTCTTAACTGATTTTTGAGAGTCAAAGGCTGAATAGTTCTGACACAGGAAAATGGGTCAGATTGGTAAAAGAATTAAAAAAGAGAATGCATAGGCAGAACATGAGATATTGCAAATACAAAAAAGTCTACATGAACTAACTCATTAGTCCATGGACTAATCCCATGATATCTATCGGGATATCATGTCATATCATGGGGATATGATGACATGATATCCCCATAAATATCATGGGGTTAGTCCATGACTAACTCAATGAGTTAGTCCATGTAGCAGGACTTTTACAAATATACGTGGGTACTAATTGACTGTGGTCTAACCCCACTACATAGAATAAAAAATATTGTATCAAACATGGTAGGTATTGACCTTTAACTGATAAAAGGAACCTTCATCAAGAATATATTGTAAGGCTCTTGAGGAAATGCGGGCCATGCAGCCACTTCAACCCCCAACAATAAAATACCACAAATCAATGCCTAGGCCTCCAGCAAAAATAAAAATAAAAATAATAAAAATAAATTATAATTATGTCTCTTTCAGTACTCTGCCCCAATGGAAATCTGTGAGAAAATAAAAAATACAAAAAAAAAATGAAAAATCTATTAAGATATTTTTAGCAATTTTTAGAAATATTAATTAATTAATTAATTATTATTTCAAAAAAAATCACAAGTGAAAATGGTAATGGTCAGTATAGCGTTACATCAAAAGTTCAAATAATGCACGGCTCTTTACAGTTTTACACCCTAGCAAATCATAAAGAAATGCGCCATGTTTTTCTTCATATTTAGTCAACCATGGCTGCTTCGCTTGTAATAAAAGAAAAGAGTATCAAATTTAGTCAATGCAAATTTACGGTTCGATTAGGCAAATAGGCCTATCAAATGATTTTTTTTTATTTTGCCCAGTCTCATTCAACAAACGTATGTCAATTTTGGAGTTCTAATGCCATCATCCGTTCGAAGAATGAATCTTTCAACAGGATTAATTTTGCCAAGTCTCGTTCAACAAACGTGTCTCAATTTTGGAGTTCTAATGCCATCATCCGATGGAAGAATGAATCTTTCAACAGGATTATAAGGTAAAGAAAGTTGCGTTCCGGAGACTCAAGAAAGTTCTGATTTGAATGTTAGATAAGAAGAAACTACCCGGTGTACACTAGCACTGTGTTGGTATACAAATCTCAGATACCGAGATCACTAACAAATGTTCGGTCTCGGCACATAAGTTTGGTCTCGGCCAATGCTCAGTCTCGGCATTTGACAAGGACACTGTTTCCATGTTTCAATCTTACAAAAAACCATGGCTACATTTTTTGGGTAAAGCCTCATATAAGTCATGAGTATGAACAGGAGAAGACTTTTGTTGGAAATATTATTAAAGAAATCAAAAGGTTTGTTTTATGAATATGTCATACTTTGCCTTTCTTTATTAAATTATACACATCACTAGCCTCCTTGTTCCGATCTCGGTAGCCTCCTTGACCCGATCTCGGTAAGTGCTTGGAGAGAGCCAAACTCCCCATCTCGGCCTCAGGAAACTCATGAGTCCCTTTTCGGTCTCAAGTCTCACCTTCGTCTCGATGGACACGAGTCCCATCTCGGTAAATAATAATGAGCCTCACCTTGGCGCCTTGGTCTCGGCCTCGGCCTCGGTAGAGACATGAAGCACCGACAGCCTCTGAAAAACTACGTCATAAAACATGTAAATAAGATAAGAGCTTTTATTGCTCCACCGCCCCTATCCCTGACGTCCGACCGTCCGGCCACTCCTAAAGCTCCAACACATGGCCTGATGGAACAAGGTGGGCTACGATGAGATTGCTATTTAAAGCAATGTGAGCTATGATCTGACTCGCTATCATGAATCATGAGATACCTTACCCAAAGACAAGGCTCCCTGCCTATAAATACACAAGAGCCAACTCCATCAAAAAGGCTGATCTCTCTGATTTCCTCTGAACCACATGCTGGTATGAGATAAATTCTCTTCCACAGCTCCATCCTACTGTCCAGTTCTCACATTGACTTAGGCATCGGAGAGCCCTGTGCTGCCCAAGCCAGGGTCCTTCACGGTCTTCTTTCTCTTCTCCTTTTTTAGGTTCAAGGCCGGCAGCGGTTCTATAAGGAGCTTCATCCTCCTCAAGACATCATCAAAATCACTACCCCCGTGTGAGAGAATTTTTGTGCACTTACAAGCACTAATAAAATATTAAGGCCTCCACAAATCCTTTTCAAAATCAAGCATTGCCCTCTGTGCATTCCATATTCAATAGGAATTTACAAGGATACTATTTGGCTTTGTTGACTCTAATATGAATTAAATTAAATTATTAATTTAATCAATCCAGATGGTTTAGCAAAATTGCTAGATTATTAATTCCTAAGCCTAATTCGCCAACATGTTTATAAATTTCACTTCATTAGATAGTGTGTGTATTTTACTCTCTAAGAATTTTAGCTCTATCCAGAACCAACAAATTCGATCTGTATCTCTCACTTTCCTGACATGAACCTGAACTCTAAAATTTTAAAATTTTAGCCAAAGCATTACACCTTTTGCTACAAGCTCCACTGCTGTTAGGGATGGCAATTCCGTCCGGTCCGATCCGATCCGATCCGATACCCGCTCCGTTTGGATATGGATTTCGGATATTTTTTCGGAGATCGGGTCGGATTCGGATATGGATTTTGAAAAAAATTCGGAGATCGGATCGGAGGCGGATATGGAGATATCCGATCCGAATATCCGTTTGGATATCCGATCCGAATATCCGATCGGATATCCGTTTGGATATCCGAACCGTATCCGACCCGTTTGGATATCCGTTTAACCCTTAATTGCAGTTTTCCTCCTTATCTTATATAATATTATATATATATTACACCATATATATATATCAATATATTATAGAGAACACTTCAATAATTGGGATTTGTATGACTTGTGTAAGTGTGTTGAAACTTGAATGACTTTATTTTGGAAGTTTATTTTTGGATATATTTTGAATTGTATCGTCTTTTTAATGTTTTTTATGCTTAAATTATATTTTGAATTGTATTGTCTTTTAAATATTTTTTTAATGATTTGGATATCCGATTCTCCGTTTGGATATCCGATATCCGTTTGGAGGCGGGGATGGAGGATAGAATGGATATCCGTTTGGAGATCGGAGCGGATATGGAGACGGAGAATTGGATTTGGATATGGAGGCGGATATGACAATATCCGCCTCCGATCCGACCCGTTGCCATCCCTAACTGCTGTTTGGAAACCTCACAATAATCACCTCAGATATCCCTAGCTATTATAAGCTTCACTGATCGTATTATTGTAAAAAAAAAAAAAAAAATCAAACAAACAGTAAAAAAAAAAAAAAAAAGGTGAGAAATACTGGGATCACTCCTCCCAAACCTTAAACATGAATGACAGGGGCGGACCCAGGCTTTGATGACCTGGGGCGGTCGCCCCAGGTTGATTTTAAATTCTTCATTGATTTAAATGGGCCCCCCACACATATTTATCTAAATACTACACAATCGCCTCATGTCCGAAGCACATATGTCTAAATGGTAAATAATTGCCCTACCTAAATAAAATTTCTGGGTCTGCCCCTGATGAATGATGTCGACATTTTCCTCCTTAATTAATAAAAGCCACTGCCAAAGTGGGCGAGTTGAGAGGAGGTTCTTAGCAAACCGTCAAAGAAAGGCATAAATCACATAAAAACTACACCACCACTTAGGCCCAAGCACTTACATAACAGGGTTTGGAGTGGGGAAGAGGGGGCTACCGCGAGTGGTCTACCCACGTTCACATGGACTTTATTTTAGGTAGCATCACTGGCAGATGCAGGATTTTCATTTGAGTGGTGCGATCAATGATCAAGTTAAGAAATTTAACAATAAAATAAAAAAAATTTAAAGTCTTGTTAATCAAGTTTTTGGATTCTCATGGACGTGGCAACACATCGGTCCACTCGAGCATAGGATGCGACTAAAGCATAGGGTCAGGTATTGGGCTAGCACAAGCCCGGCCCGAGTTCAATGTGCGCATATGTCCGAGCCCAAATGAAGCGTTCAGAGGCTAATACCAGCATCATTAATTATATTAGTAAAAAAAAAAAAAAACCAAAAAGAGCTAATTCAGATTTAGCCTTTTAGGTACTTCTGTGAATATTTAAAAAGGGTTGGGGAGATATATATATACGAGCCCTGCTACCGGGCCCGATGGGGAGCCCGGCTGTGGCATGCTCCCCATGAGAGCAGGGGAGCAGTGCCACAGCCCGGGCTCGGGCTCGGCCCGTAGACTTTTTCTATATATATATATATATATATAAAAACACGCATTTAATACAAAAGAAAATTAAAAAAAAAAAAAAAAAAAACGAACATGATAGGATTCCCCACGAGCACGAAAAACATATGTAATATCCTGCGATGCACAGGTTGGGTAAGTTGTAACCACATCTCACGAGCCCTCTTTTCTTTATTCTCTCACTTTCACTTTCCACTTTCCAGCCAGCGAAAGGAAAAGGCCAAAAGTTAAACTTAAAAAGACAACGATGGAAGCAAAGTAAAAAAAAAAACAGAGAGAAAGAAACAAAGAAGAAGCTCTGTTTTGTTTTCTAAAAATATAGCCATAAAACATCACAAATAAAAATCTAGAATCAAAACCTAAAAGCATCAAATGCAGAGGAAAATACATCACAGATTCTCTCCAAACAAATTATTTTGTCCCCGCATGAAAAAAAATAAAACAGAAAAAAGAAAAGAAAATGAGGAGAAATTCCCATTCTCTTGGCTGCTGATGAAATACAGTTAATAAACAGAGTACGTAAAGGAACAAATCCAAGCATTATACCCAAATAATGAGGATTCCTTTTATCATGGAAACATCAATCCAAGATTTACAATAATAAAAGTTGAATAGATCTGGCAATGAAAGTCAGAGGAAAAAATGAACAAGTTGAAAAGATGAAGAAGAAATATGTTCCGATTTCAAGGTAGATCAAGTGGAAGTCCGACGAAATCGCATCAAAATGCCATGTAAAAAAAAAAAGATCTTAGAAAGAAAAAAAAAAAAAAAAAAACAAAAAAAACCAAAATCATTTCCTTTATTCAACAGCTAATAACATAATTTTTTTATAAAAAAAAAAAAACACCACAAGAGAATCCACGAAACAAATCAAATCCACAATATCTTTTGGACTCCATTCCAAGCACGCAACTCCAGTAATCATCTAAAAAGGTCCAATCCCAAATCCAGAGAAACGAATCTGCTATGAATACTAAGCAAAGTTATGAGATCTACTGAGCTGCTTATAACAAGATAAAGCAAAAAAAAAAAAAAAAACCTAGATCTAGCAACGGAGGCGTTCAATATAGAAATCAAAACGCACAAATCTCCATAACACAAGAAAGAGATCGAATTCACAAACTAATAAGAGCAGAAAGAGAAGCAATGTGAGTTGGAACGGAGAATAGATCCGCACCTGGATGAAGAGGAAAAAAAAAGCCCTTTTTCCTCCGCAGGATGGAGAAGAAAGCTCTTCCTTTCGCGCTCTCTTGCCGGCTTTTCTGTTGTCTCTTCTCCTCGCCACTCCCTGGTGCGCGGCTATATTTAAGCTTTTTACGTCCGCGTGGGATGTAGGCCCTATCTCATCAACCAGCGGGTTGCATGAGTGCCAGATTCAAGATATTAATCCTCAGGTCCAGATCCAATTTACGGAGGCAACTTTATTTAGCAACTGATAAAGTAAAAATAAATCTAAACTTGATTTAGATATTACATACTATGGTTAAGGTACCACTAAAGTTTTATTATTATTAAATCAAGCACTAAGATGACATGATGGGAGCTAATTATTTTGTTGGCCCTTGAATCTTTTCATATATTCCACCATATTAATTATTTGGCATTTAAGTGGGCTCCATGAGCTGTATTTTTTTTTTGTAAGCTCACTAAGGAGGCTGAGACCCAAGTGAAAGCCCATACACACGAGAATACAACCCACTCAATTGAAAAAAAAAAGCCCGCACACACAGCAAGAAGATTCGCGCACCCGGCATTCGGGGAGAAATGTCACTCCTTACCGCTTTGGTAAAGAGCCATTCTCGAGCTACGTTGAATATGAGAAGTATGAAATTGGCTTGTAAGAAAATATTACTCTATTTTTTTATGCTAAAATGAATCTGAGAGCTTAATTTTTTATTATTATTAATTTTATTATATAAGTCACTTTTTTCTATTAGATAAAGTTTTATTTTGTAATTTATAATTAATTATTTTACTTCTCTCTACTATTGCCACTTTACTTCACCCTCTACTTTATTCTGCCATTGCTTTGCTGTAACGTCTATATATTTATTGGGATGTGATCCGGTGAGAATTGTTCTCACGGAGTCCCGTGAGAACTTTTTTGTGGGGCCCACTAGGAGGGCCTATTTTAGAATGGGACCGATGAATATTGAAAGATCTATATGGGACTACCCCGAATATCAAGTTTGGCCTCAATTCCATGCTTCTAACCCCTTCATTCATTACCAACAAGTCCAATCCATTTGTATGGGTATATACTCGATCCAACAGTCCAATTTATTTGCATTAGTGCCAAACCTTGGGGCCGGTGAGTATCAAATGAGTCTATGTCTATTGTAAGATTTGGATTAGGTGATAGATGACCCCACCCCATAGTTCTCACGGTTTGAACTGTGAGAATAGTTCTCACCTCATTATTTTCCTTATTTATTTTTAGCACACGGGAAGTACTGTAAAAGGCTCAATCCCCATTTTGACATATTATCAACGTGGGAGATGGAACAAGGTGGGACACGGACTTTTCATGCATTATCAATGGACGGTAGACTTTAAGGTCGGATCCAATTTTCAACGGTTAGAATTCTCCCACGTTGATTTAAGTCGGCTTGGAAATTTACCATGTGATTGGACCGCGTCAAGCTCAACAGAAACCCGGCTCGAAACCCGCACTAAGTCATCTGGCTGACCGCCACATGTCCGAGTATGATTGGATGTGGTGATACGGTGCGGAAGAAAAGTCCCCGACTTCAGAGAACACATGAAAACATCCGAACCGTGAGTTTTTTTGGAGCTCACAGTGCACGGTTGAGATCGCTTCTAAAGCTTGAGTGGTAAAAATATCTGGGGCCGGACAATTCAGTTGAAATGTTGAATGATGAAATCCACTAGCCAGAGGAAACTTCCTTGGTGTTGCACACTAGGGCAAGTGGGCTCACTTTTTTGGATTTTACTCTGATTCGTCTTCTTCCTTTTCGTGCCAGTACCTTTTGGATGTTGTTAATAAATGGTCCTCCTGACACAAAATGACAATGGTAATAGGGGTGTGCCGAGAATCATTCCTGACAAATGGTGCTAATTCTAATCAGGGGCCATTTAAAATTCACAAGGGAATTTTGCAGCAAAACCCACCAAGCACATATAACAAAAGAAATGAACCTCCCCATCAGTAAATGTAATACATGAGTAGAGTAGTGTTTTTCATTTTTTTTTGTTCTGCGCATGCAATATGTAAATGCTACATAGGAAACTGTTACTCATGTAAAATATATTATCATGTCTATTAAAATTAGAAATGAGTACTTTCAATGGTCTTGATGCATTTAGTATTTTTTTACCTTTTTCTTAAATTTATCAAGATCCATGAATAATTAATTTATGAAATAAATTGTCCTGAATTAAACGGCTGGGATCGTAAATTGAAGGGCCCACAGAAGTAGAGAAAATTAACTATATAGGTGGGGATATTTTCACAAATTAGTAAAAAAAGATGGTCGGCTTCAAAATCTTGAGTTTAATTAGTTTAATAAACAAAACGTTGGTATAGTTTACAAATGAGGCTCACATGAATAAAAAAATAGACGTAGTTGACTGGGACCATAAGAATGCAACCCGTATGAAAAACCGTGCTGACGCATTTTTTTAAAGAGGACCACAAATTACTTTCACTGCTATTTACAAGCATGTGAAAACTTTTTTTGTGTAAATAGCTTTAATTACAAACATCATGCCATCAAATGTAAAAAAAGATATAAAAAGTTTACTTGGACATATTTTTTTATATGAATCTTGGACAAACCCTAGGTAACATAGGGGTTTGTCCAAGATTCATACAAAAAAATATGTCCAGGGAGCATTACTCAAATGGATAACCATTATACATGAGAAACATTTCTATATGTATATATTAACAAATAGATGGGCTCCTTAAAAACTTTTAATGGCTGAAATTTATCATTACTTGACGAGGATAATACTTAAGAAACCTTTTGTAGGCCCAATGGACCACCTTCTCTTTTGAGATCTTTCGGTTTATGGTTGTAGACTGTGGCGGACCTACTTGAAGATGACATGGGTCGGTCGTCCCATGTCGATTTTGAAATCGCTTGATATTTGAATGGGCCTGGACCTATTCCACAGATATCTAAATAAACAATTGCCCTATGTCAAAATTTTGTGATCGCCCCGTGTCACAAAAACTTGGTGAGAGACTCTTGTTCTCTTTAGACATCTTCCACCAACAGTACCAGATCCTCTTTGCCTCGTTTTCTTTCAACATCTTCTTCCTACTGAGAGTGCGGGATCCTCTTAGCGGTTATCGAGCTTCTCATCGCGGGTCATCTCGTGGCTAATATCTCTCTCTCTCCAAATAACCCTAAATAAAGCAATTTTCCTTCCTCCTCAAATGTAGTATAATCCTAATCACTTCATACCAAAAATTTGAATCATTAATCTCCAAATCATAATCCAAATCCTAACCCATAAACCACTAAATCTGACCATATCTACAAGCCAAAAATTGCCAAATCACCATTAGGCACACTTTAATCTTCAATTCGTACATAAATTGGGTCTTAGAGTTCAAATGTTTGGATAATTTGTGTTACATTTAAGTGGTATTTTTTTTTTTGCCTCGAGCCCATAACCAATTATAGGAAATTATTTTTATAGCCAAGGCAAGTGTAGAAATCCAAATTCCTTAGATCCAAATAAAACCCCTTTGGAAATCCAAATAGGGTAGGTAATTGGGTGCTCACTCAAATTATCGTTCCAAGCATCTAAACAAGTAGGATTAAAGGAAATGTTATATTAGGCTATTTTGATGACGATTAATTGATGATCACCTAAATTTGGGAGAGGTAATGGGAAGACCCTTCAATTGGGTAGAGGATCTGAACATGATTTTTTTTTTGTCTATTTAAATGCAAAAAAAGTAATTCTTTTTGTATTATTCACGTGAGAAAAGTTAGCAAAGTTAAATAAAAGTTTAGCCCCACCCAAATAAAAATCCTCAGTCCGCCATTGGTTCTAGATATAATTAGCATTAATGTATATCATTAGGGGTCCTTTAGGCCACATTTGACAACCAGATCTTTGAGGAAAAGATTTTCGATTTTCCTAAAGGTGTGGTAATTCCATGTTTAAGAATTGTAAATTCATGAGGATTTGGACGATTGGAAATCTTCATTTGTTAAGATTTTCAGATCCGACCACCCCCTATAAGATTTGAAAGTCCATACTTAAGTGGATTTGCATACTAAACCTTATTTTTTTCAGCTATATGCATTAATACACGCCAATATTTATGTGAATAATCAACTATATAAATCCCTAGGAAGGAATCCTGGTCCAATGATAGTGAAGAATCTTTAGATCTATGAATTCATCACTGGTTATCAAACATACTTTAATAATAATTGTGCAGCTTGCTGCTAATCTTTTTATTGTCTTACATTTTCCCTTTAAGCTAATATTTCTACTTTTTGAAATCCCGTCCCATAAAAGCAGGCGGCAAGCAGCAGGCCACACTCTAGAAAACACTTACCAAATATGTGAAGCACTTCACAATTACACCACATGCAGTAACAATAAATACAAACCCATTTTTAAAGTTACGTCTCCAACTCTATGCCTGGCCCGTGCAATCCATTTTGAAGAGTAGTGGAGGGATGGTCGTGGGCTGCACATGATGCCGGCCAACATACTTAGTGATTTGTAGTTGTTGTTATAACTGTTAGCACGTAATCGCAGCCAGCAGGTCTTTTTTATAATAATAACATGGTAGATATTTTTAAATCGCAGCCAGCAGGTCTTTTTTATAATAATAACATGGTAGATATTTTTAAGGGGAATCGAGAACGTTGAATGTCACAGGCAAACATGGGAAAGATACTTGATGGGGCTTATGAAATGATAATTTAAACATCCCAAGGGAAGATTCTTATTTATTTTTCATTGGCTCTTGGCAAAATTTGTTGCAGCACCGCACAAATTTATTTTAAGTGATTTAAATTTTAAAAAATTGACTTTAGTATTTAATATTATGAAATCACTTTCGATCCCAAGATTAGATGATTTGGACTCTTTCATAGTCCATGTATGGATAAGTTGTCTAAACATGCTAGACTCCTCAAGATTTTGTTCTAAGATCAATTAGCCTACCTCGATTGGTTGAGGAGAAAAAATGATTGTGCTTTCTCTAACTTTTATAATAATTTGTTTCTATTTTGTCCTTTTTCCCCCTCCAGAATTTCCTTTTGTGGTCATACATCTTTATGAGGCTTGAGTTTTATTTTTATTTTTTTTGAGAGTTTTTAAGTGTCATTTATCTTTTACATTTGAGATATGAAAACGAAGTTTATATATACATATGTAAAGTCTTATATTTTACAAAAATTTACACATGTAAAACATAATGCCATCTTTTTTTGGAAAACATCATTTTCATCTTAAGTAAATGTTAAATCGTTCGGATTACATGTGTCAAACTCTCACACATCTTAAAATCTATGAAATTGTAATAAATGAAACTATATATCTTGGGATTTAATGGATTAATAGAAAAAAATTGAACAGTTAGAATTAAAATATCAGTATCATAGTAGTCACAAAAACTAAAAATCGCACTATATACTGAATGTTTTTTTAGTAGAACAGTTGACATTATATTTTTAGTCCTTTTCTTTTTAACCCAGTGAAGGGGTTGAGACCTGAGACTCATGACACAGTTCACACGCGTGAGGAGACATAATTACAACTTACACATTTGAGGTGATAAATACAAATTACACATGTAAGGTGATGAAAATTCACATATCTGAAGATAATAAACACAACTTACACATGTGGGGTAATAAAAACTCACATTTACAAAGAAGGAAGATGCCGGATTCAAATCCAAAACCTCCCAACTACCATGCCTTACCACTAAGTAAGGAGCCATTCTCGACGTAATAATTCTAGTTTTGCCAGTTGCCACAACATGATTAAGATTTGATTGTGCTCCGAGTGGAAATAGCTTTTTATCATTTTTCCAATTTTAGGGCAATGTATTTTTCTTCTTTTATACATTTTGTGGGCCATAATGGAGATGGAAGGACACTTCACGCCCTGCTTATAATGAGTAAAGGGAGGTGAATTTAGAAGTAAGCTTCAATTATTTAACCTTTTTTAGGGGGCACATGGCAAAAAGTAAACTCCAACTGGATTCACATTTTTTTTACCAAAAAACAAATTGGATTCACCTTTTCACTGAGCACATTTCTCATTTGGTTGCCCATTCAAATCACGTGGGCTCTTTTTAGATGTGAGCGTGCTGAGTATCCACTTGTGTAGGCTTTCTCACAAGTCCCAGCATCTCTTGGCTGGGTAAAGAAAAGAAGACATGGCTTGATCACATTCTCCTAATTCTATGAGATGAACTTAGATATTGAATCCTCCGGAGAACCCAGTGAGGCTCTTTGCAGGGCTCTCTTTGAAAAGTGTAAAATCCTCAAAGTACGTGCTCCCTCTAAGTCTTAACCCAAAAAGAAAATTAAAAAAGTACTCCCTCTAAGTTCTGGAAATCTTACACTTATTTGGACCATCATTAAATTGATAATGTTAACTTTCAATGACATTTTATTTATATATTTTTATATTTTCATAAGTGATCAATCTTACGGTGAAATAAGCTCTTAAAAGAGTGAAATGCAATTTGAAAACCACGTCAACCGCGTCTTGAAAGTTGAAAAACTAGCCCATGTTTCTATTTTTTTTTTTTACCTGAAGTGGGATTTCATTTTCACTGCCGAACCAACTGCTTCAGCCCTGATCATTCCAACGGATGGCCCCATTCTTCATAATGATAAATTCAAAATTTCGGCCATATTTGCAACATTGAAGAGAATGAATGAATCCAAAAAAAAAAAATCCTAATGAGACCCACATGTTATCAGTCTGCGTCAGTTACAAAAGAAGCCACCTTACTGCCAGCATCTCTTTTGTCATCTTCCCTGTGCCAATAAACAACGTCGTTGGTGGAGAATCAAGCATATTTCATGAGTCTGGATCCTATGCGGGCTTTTATCTCAGAGAAATGCTAAGATGAACGGATGGAGGCCCACCGATTGAAATCTTCTGCCGCTCAAAATTAATGCTTTTTTAATGTAGGAGAATTTTATAAATTTTACTTTAATAGAAGCTGCTTCCACCATAAATGGACCATTTGATTAAAAATATTGTTAATCAGATGCATAATAATCTTTTAATCTAATAATAAATCTTACAATGCAATTAAATAAATATTACATTTATTTTCAGTGGCTTGGATGTTCAATATGTGAAACCGTCCCTGGAGTTCCACTCTTTTGAGTCAAGATTTCTCTCAAAGCCTCATTAGTGGCTCCATACCCATTCTTCCTCACAAGTTTAGAATATTCCAATTTATAAAAAACCAGATTAGACCGGCCAATGGCACTACACTCTCGTGCCAATTGCTATCATCTCATAGAATGGGGTTTGGGAGTGCGGTTAAAAGAATGGGGTTTTGGAGTTTGAAAATGTTAAAGGTTAAAAGAAGGCTTTGGTTGGAAGCCTTTGGCCTTCATCTCCTCCCATGTGGGAGTGCGGTTGTCTTCCTTTCCCTTGTCCGATTGCTCTCTTTTCTTGTGGTGTGCAAGTTCTCTTATAAGTCACAATTTCCTTGGCCCGGGTACTAAGTAAAAATATTGTAAAAAAAAAAAAAAACCTTCAATTCATTGAAATTCCATTAGTAATTTCTTCAAACAAACAACATGAACATTTTACACTAGTAAGTCTAAGAAAGCATCAATACAAAAGACACCTTTGAGAATGACCTTTTACTTCAATGGTAAGAGAGGTTGGTTCTCACTTGGCTAACCAGGATTTAAATTATAGACAAGTAACTTTCCCTCACCCAAGATCTACTTTCCTCACTTGAGGGCTCTCCCACTGATAGGGGTTCAATGGGTCCCCATCCCCTTAGCTGGGAAAAAAAATAATAATTATAAAAGAGACACCTCAGACAAGTTGCTCATCGGGCTAGCTATTCCTCTTGAGCCCGAAATCTTTAATCCAAAATGATCAAAATTTTTATTGCCCACCCCAGGGTCAACACACACATAAAATGATGGAAAAGTAGAACCCTCATGGGCATGCGTATTGTGAGGACAGCGTCGGTAACACAGACACTGGCCTCTTACCTGTATTTACTAATTGCAGTAGCCCATTATGCCAATGTCTCTCAGGGCCCGTTTCTTTATTAGAATTCCAAGAATTCATGTTTGAGAGAATTTCAAATTCTCTAAAAGTTGTCCTCTTAGGTGGAATTCCAAATTTCTCTTTTTTATGAAAGATTTGAAATTCCAACAAATGGTATAGAGAGTGGAATTCCAACTATTCCAAAACGTCTTTTGGGTAGTTGGAATTTGAAACTCTAATAAAAAAAAAAAACAAGCATTTCAAATCTCAGGAGATAAAATGATGTCAAAAAAAAAAAAAATTTCAAACCTTACAAATTCTAATCATAAATTCCGATAAAGGTCTCATTCTAACTTTATTTTGGTATCGGTCCATCTGCAGACTTAACTTCCCCATCTTTCTTAGAAAACAAAGCCATGTGAAAGAGATTTGGCACCAAGCTCTGCAATTGGCTAGCCTCATCATAAGTGGGCTGGCAATAGACGCAAGTAATGAATTGGACTTGTAAGGCTGTGACACCTCCACACAGTTTTGAAAAGAACAGCTTATCTGTTGCAGCAGATCTCCTTTAATGAATATTCACCAATGGCAATCAAAATCAACCAGAATCCACATTTGTGCCCATCCGCTACCCGGAACGTCAGACTTAGAATGTGCATTCTCATCCTATCTACCGAACATCTTAATTATTATTAGTATTATTGATTATGTCAAAGCAAATGATAATCCAACAATAAAACCAATTTCCCAGTATAATCAATCAAACAATGAAAATTACTTAAGATACTCACATGTTTAAAAGAAAAAAAAAGATCATGGAATCATGGGATGGCATCTTTTTTATTTATTTATTTTTTGTTACTATATTGAGAACTCAAACTCGTGCACTCATGTTCTTTACCACCGTAGATAGACTTTTGAGGACCCGATTCATATCAATTTCAATACTTTATTTTCAATCAAGGGATTCAATCCTAGCTCCTTGGTATTTATACTCCGGAGCAGAACAGAGAGGTGGAAAGATAATATCATCGTATCGATTACATAGCCAAAATCCTATTGATCTATTGTCCCAATCAGCCTCTAAACATTGTTAGTATTGTCTGTCTCATCGCTTGTACTCTTTCCTTTAAACTGGTACCAGGTACCATACCGTGTGAAAAAAATATTTTTTTATGCAGTCCCATCCATGGTGCGTTTGGCGTCTTTGGTTTTACTTGCACGACATTGCTATCCTCACACGAAATTACAAAGTTATCCCCATATTTGGCCATTCAGTTTTTCTCTATTGAAGAATTGAATCAAAAGATTAATGACTTATGGTATGATTGGAGAACGACTGTCTCATGTTTTTTTTTAGACATTTTATATTTCGGATTAGATCCATTGTGTTAGCGTTGGTAATTGGTATGTTATATTTTTACTCAATAAGGGTTTCTTTTTAATTTTTCTAAACATTTAAGCACTTCTTATGGTTGATTTTCGTTTTACTTGATTTATTTCGAACAAATAACCTTGCACCTACCTCAGGCTTTTACAAGTTTCTAGTATACGAGCTCTAGTTTAAGCAACCTGTTGACACATTAGATAGTTGTCATCAAACAATTAATTGGCACCGAACCCAATTTGACGATCATATCTAGTCCCCCTTAATAAGCAGTTTACCTAACAATGAAAATAATCATATAGTCATCAACATCACCTTCAACAGTTCAGACATTAATTGGCCCCAAATTCAATTTGACAATTACAAATCTTATCCCCTTTAATATGCCGTTTACCTAACGGTGAAAATAATCACATGTCATCAATATTTTGCATATACCTAGGTCACATATAGTATTTTCTATCCCCATAGTACTTTAGTTTGGTAAATTTACTTCTATAGTCCAGCTCATGATTAGTGATCAAACAATTAGGACCGATGATCCCCACGGGGACCATGAGTGGACCTATCATGGTCCGCCATGTCACCGTGAGGCAACAGTCCCGCGTAAATAACTGGTTAAGTATACTTGCACAATTAAATTATTAGGGATATCTTTCCCATAGCTGAGGTTATAACTATGATGTGGGGCCCACCAAGACTCTCTAGCCACCAATGCTCCTCCTTACCCAATTTGCATGTAATTTAGATTTTAACTTTGAGTGCCTTCGATGCTGTTTATTTTTAATGATCAACTGATCATTAGAGGAAAAAAAAATCTAGAGTCCATATAACACTTAGAAAACCAACAACTTTGAAAGGATTAATGATCCCTTCGAACAAATAACCTTGCACCTACCTCAGGCTTTTACAAGTTTCTAGTATACGAGCTCTGGTTTAAGCAACCTGTTGACACATTAGATAGTTGTCATCAAACAATTAATTGGCACCGAACCCAATTTGACGATCATATCTAGTCCCCCTTAATAAACAGTTTACCTAACAATGAAAATAATCATATAGTCATCAACATCACCTTCAACAGTTCAGACATTAATTGGCCCCAAATTCAATTTGACAATTACAAATCTTATCCCCTTTAATATGCCGTTTACCTAACGGTGAAAATAATCACATGGCACCAATATTTTGCATATACCTAGGTCACATATAGTATTTTCTATCCCCATAGTACTTTAGTTTGGTAAATTTACTTCTATAGTCCAGCTCATGATTAGTGATCAAACAACTAGGACCGATGATCCCCACGGGGACCATGAGTGGACCTATCATGGTCCGCCATGTCACCGTGGGGCAACAGTCCCACGTAAATAACTGGTTAAGTATACTTGCACAATTAAATTATTAGGGATGTCTTTCCCATAGCTGAGGTAATAACTATGATGTGGGGCCCACCAAGACTCTCTAGCCACCAATGCTCCTCCTTACCCAATTTGCATGTAATTTAGATTTTAACTTTGAGTGCCTTCGATGCTATTTATTTTTAATGATCAACTGATCATTAGAGGAAAAAAAAATCTAGAGTCCATATAACACTTAGAAAACCAACAACTTTGAAAGGATTAATGATCCCTTCGAACAAATAACCTTGCACCTACCTCAGGCTTTTACAAGTTTCTAGTATACGAGCTCTGGTTTAAGCAACCTGTTGACACATTAGATAGTTGTCATCAAACAATTAATTGGCACCGAACCCAATTTGACGATCATATCTAGTCCCCCTTAATAAACAGTTTACCTAACAATGAAAATAATCATATAGTCATCAACATCACCTTCAACAGTTCAGACATTATTTGGCCCCAAATTCAATTTGACAATTACAAATCTTATCCCCTTTAATATGCCGTTTACCTAACGGTGAAAATAATCACATGGCATCAATATTTTGCATATACCTAGGTCACATATAATATTTTCTATCCCCATAGTACTTTAGTTTGGTAAATTTACTTCTATAGTCCAGCTCATGATTAGTGATCAAACAACTAGGACCGATGATCCCCACGGGGACCATGAGTGGACCTATCATGGTCCGCCATGTCACCGTGGGGCAACAGACTCACGTAAATAACTGGTTAAGTATACTTGCACAATTAAATTATTAGGGATGTCTTTCCCATAGCTGAGGTAATAACTATGATGTGGGGCCCACCAAGACTCTCTAGCCACCAATGCTCCTCCTTACCCAATTTGCATGTAATTTAGATTTTAACTTTGAGTGCCTTCGATACTGTTTATTTTTAATGATCAACTGATCATTAGAGGAAAAAAGAATCTAGAGTCCATATAACACTTAGAAAACCAACAACTTTGAAAGGATTAATGATCCCTAGTTTTTTTTTCGTGGTAGCCCAACTAAGTGGCTGGTACCTGAGACTCATGAGAACTCGCACTACCCTTTTTATTGGTAGCCCAACTAAGTGGTTGGTACCTGAGACTCATGAGAACTCGTACAACCAAGGGTGTAGACACAACTCGCACATGTAAGGTGATGAGAACTCGCACATTAAAGGAGAGATAGACACAACTCACATATGAAAGGTGATGAACATATGCAAAGAGACATAAACACAACTCGCACATGTAAGGTGATGGAAACTTACATAAATACAACTCACACATGTGAGGAAATAAAACCTCACATTTGCAAGGAAAGAAGATTGCCAAATGGATCACTTTTAAAATCCGGGGTTTCAACAAGCTACAAGAAGGCCTTCAGCGGCAATTTCTCCCATCATGACAATTGGGCCCCTCGGTCATGCAGCTCAATACCAATCAGAAGGTTTTAGAAAGCTTCAGTTTTTGAAATGCTGTGAATAAACATAAATACAACTCGTACATGCAAGGTGATAGAAACTTATACATACGAGAAGACATAAACACAACTCACACATGTGAGGAAATAAAACCTCACATAAGTAAGGAGGAAGGATTGCCAAATGGATTGGCATTCCCATGCCCCAATTTTTTTAATCCGGGGTTTCAACCAGCTACAAGAAGGCCTTCAGCGGCAATTTCTCCCATCATGACAATTGGGCCCCTCAGTCATGTTGCTCAATACCAATCAGAAGGTTTTAGAAAGCTTCATTTTTTGAAATGCTGTCGTTGGTTTCGGTGTTTTAGGTATGTTTGGTTTTGATAGTTAGTTTGTCGGGTCTTTGTGGTTCTTAAATGAAAATCTTTAAAACACTGATAATCTTTTAGGTGGGCCTTCACCTGGGTAAAAACAGGAAATATTCCTTGGGTGGAGTCTATGTAGAAAAAAATAATTAGGAGGGGGCATATGTAAGAATCACATACAATATTAAAAAAGGTTAAGGGGCTTTATGAAAAGAATTATCTTTAATTAGGTCCTCTCCAAGGAAGGATGATTTTTTCTTACATTCTTGTGCTTTGCCGTCCATTAAAATCCATGCCTACTGTTATAGCAGGTCCTGTGAAATTTTGGAGTCAGTCACCCCTCTGGGGGGATGGTCTGGATGAGCACTCCCATGGGCCCTATATCTATCCTATGTTTGGCAGTTGTCTGGGTAAGCATCACAACCCATAACAATTATTTGAGAGTCCGGTCTTCCATAGTCATGCAGATCTAAGTGATGAGCAGACCGAAGCCAACAGTATAGACAGCACAAGCTGGAGGGCCCTTCCAAGCATGAAAATTATGATTAGGGTATGAAAGGTATGTTCACTGTCCAGGCTATTTTCCAGTTAAGAAAGCAAAGCCAAGTGTACTCTGTATAGACCGTTTTATTCTCTGGTAGGTGAAGTGAAGTAATAGATACCAGTAGCTTGAGCTCTTAAGATTCTTAGCTAAAGCAGTGGGATGTTTTTGTCAAGTTCATCTATTAAAAATTTAAATTAAATTTATTGACACTCTAAATTTTACTCAATTAACCATTTAATTAAAAAAAGATTTTTTAATTAGATTTTTAGTCAAGCGTTCAATCATACAATGAGAGAAATTCCTATTAGAGAAAAACTTGAAAATAGCTTATGCAATGATGAGTGTTTTCTTTGAGCCAATTGATTTTCAGCACTTGGACCCTGTTGTAGCGTTTCACTTGCTCGTCATAGGATTTCTTTCAGAGTCCAATCATGATCCCAAATGTCCACTATCCGCACTTTGTTTTGCTTTTCTAATTTTGACTTTTTCCAAATACGTTGCAAATGAGATAATTATGTTGCACGTGGACGTGCTGCGTTTTTAAGAGACCACAAGTTCTTTTTAATCAAAATATCAGGAGGTAAGAAGGTGAAGTTCTCCTTGTGATTTCAGATTGTCCGAGGCTCTCACCAACGATTCGTTAGCTCTTCAAAACTCTAATTTAAATTGAGCCATCAAGGCATCTTTGTTTGAGAGCATTTTTGACAAATTACATAGGCCCATTTTGATTTGGTTTAGATGATGAGAATTTGGTGAGCTAGCTGACTAAGTAAAATTCACTTTCCGTGCGATGAAATTTTAAGATTCTAAAAGATTTTTGGGGGATGACATTTGGAATTCTTCAAATTCTCCAAACTACGTATCCCCAAATGCTTGCAATTAAAAAGGCCTTAGCTTAATAATGCGTAAAATACAGTAACAAGTATATTATGAAAATACACATATATCAGTCAGATTGTGGACTCAATCCTATTCAAGAGAAATTTGGAAAGGGCCTATACAAAAGTGGGACATCTATTTTTTATAGTTTAGATTTTTAAAAGTGGACCCGCCTATTCCATTGATAAAGTGGGCCTTGTATGTATAAAATCAGCTGTGGTTCATTAGTTGAGCGAACCAAACCCATTCATTTCAGGTCTCGATGAGACACGGGAAAAGCATGTGCTTTTGTGAGATTAGCAACCCTCCGTAATCTCCGTCCCCAGTCATCCGACATGTTGGCCCATACCTTTCGGATCTATTTTATTAAAGTGTCTGGGCCGGTCCCCATATTCAACATTAAAAACAGAGACAAGAACCTCAATATAGTATGGTTTCAAAGTTTGATATGATATTTATAACTACTAGCACAATAATTTATGCTAAGCATATACATGACCCATGTGACCAGGATCCTGCTCCATCAACTACTTTTGACATTTAAAAATAATAATTAAATATTAGTAATTTACCAAAAAAATTAAATGTAAGTGTCGTGTGCTGCAGTGGTTAGGTTAATTATCTTAAGAAGCAAATTTCAACTTTTTTACCAAGATTCAATTAAAAGGTCAAAATTGATAGTAAAAGGGATCTGGTCAAAATTAATATATTATAATGGAACTGTCTCTAGATCCACCTGATCCCAAAGTACACTTCTAGATAATTCCATTAAGTTGACCGACTATTGCTTTGTGGGACCTACATGAGATGATCTACACCCAAGACTTTGGCACTCACCCACACTTGGCACTTATCTCATGCAAAAAAAGTAAAGCGTTCATTCTTGCTCACCAAAAAAGGAAGAAGACGAAGGTCATTTTTGGCTCACTTTTAATCCACATGATGAACTTACTGATTATCATCCTGATGTTTCCCTATGATTGGCTTCATCCGATTGGGATCCACATGATGAACTTACTGATTATCATCCTGATGTTTCCCTATGATTGGCTTCATCCGATTGGGATCCACAGGAAAGTTGCCAGTTCTTCAAATGGTGTCCAAATCAACCCTGATAACAAAAAATGAAAATTAGCTGTTTTTTTTTTGGTAATGGAAATTTTCTTCCAGCTGTTGGGTTTTCTTGCTTTCACAATGAAAACCAAATTTTGTGGAAAGGATGTTCTTGTATTAGCACCACCTTGGCCTGATTTCCTACCAGGGTCCAGGAGTGAAGTTGAGAAATGTTAATCAAAACTTATTGCTGATGTAGTGGTCAAGTCAAGTTTTGATGGTTCAAGACTTCAAGTTTAGGTTCGCTTTTTAGGAATGGGTTCAATCATCCTAAATAAGGGAAGAAATCTTATCGTAGCATTATGCAAATAAAAATCTATTCTAACTCCTGCCCACCGAACAAAAGTTGAAGTAATTAATTAAAGAGGATTCTTGGCAATGGCATGTAACTATAATTTACATGGGAAAGTAGCATTACAGAAAGAGTGAAGAGGAAGCGCATTTGCAATTGTAGTTTCCAGTTTCCACTGGGGCTCCAGCCTATTACATACAAGGCCTCCCCTCCTACAACTTTCATATCCCATTTTTATGGTCACCGAATCAATTAGGTTGGGGGCTAGGACCCAAGAGAGAGCCCGCACACAGATAAATAAACTAGGGTCGGAACTAGAGGCTCCCTAAAGTACAATAAAACCCCATACATATTTTAAAATTTTAAAGCAGTTTAGATAAACTAGGGTCGGAACTAGAGGCTCCTAAAATACAATAAAGCCCCATACATATTTTAAAAATTTAAAGCAGTTTTTACAAATGCCCCCCCCCCCCCCCCCCCCCCCCCCCCCCCCCACGCTAAGAAAAAAAAAATCTCACAATGGTACCCCCTAGCCTGGATCTTGGTTCCACCCCTGGAAGACAGCCCCCGCAACAAGCAGGAAGAAGGCCTATACGTACAAGTGGGAAGAGGTGGCGTATACCCAGGCTTGACCTAACTCTCGAACACAAGCCTGTATCATATTATGACCTGACATGGGCTTAAGTGTCTGTCTGAGCCCAATCCACGCGCCCATTTATGGAATCAGGCGTGTCCGGTTCGGGCTTCCTATCAAATATTCAGGCGAATCAGAACTAAGCGTTTTTAAACCATGCTTTCGGTTTTCTATTACTGATCCAGGCCGGTCCCAAATAACAAACATATCAAGTTTTTAGATCTAAGCCCAGCCTGAATACTAAAGACTTGAGGTCCAAAACGGCTAGGGCCCATGTTTATCCCTGGCTTATCCAGCCCATGAGTACCTCTAGGGTCCATGCACTTAATTTGGGCCGGCAAATGAGTGCCTTCAGAATGATGGGTGCATAATCATTTCTTGGCAAAGAGGGAGATTAATTATACGACAGACCCTCGTGTATCTTGACCTACTCAACATGAAAAATATGAGTTCAAGGTCAGAGAACACATGTTTTCAAGAAAAATTGCTAGCTGAAACCATCATTGTTAACAAGTTCACGTTCACTATCATCGAGATGCACATGAATGTTCATGCACAGGTGCCTAGAAAGGAAACAAACAATAACCGAGAACCACTGGTAGATCACTGTCGCTAAATTTCTCAATTTGAGAAGAAATGATAAAGAGAGGTCTAAAATTGGGGGGGAAATGTCATGATTAACACGCTTCGCTTGAGGTAGGAAATAATTATTTCGGTATTAGTCGCAGTATCGGCCGGGCCGAAAAATCGATACGTCGCGGATATCGTCGCGAATATCGGTCCGTCGCGGTCGTCGCGGTGTGAATTTTTTTTAATCCAAAAAAATTCGCAAAAATATTCAAAAAATCTAGAATATTAGAAAATGTTGGAAAACAATATTTTTTTCCATTAGTAACAACAATAAATCAAAATCTCGGTCACCTTAAGTTATGAGTCCTATCTGTGTCGCTGTTCGCTTTATTCTCCAATATTTTATATAATGCAACCATTATTGATGCTCATGATCAATAAGATGAAATATCATAAATTTGACATAATGCAACCACAATTTTTGGCAAAAACTCATACTTTTTTGTTCCAAAAGTATAGATCTATTTTAAACTAACACATTATCAATGCATTTGAACACTAATGTGAAAAAATGTAATTGATTTCAAGAAAAGCCCCAAATTTTGAAAATAAAAACATTTAGATCTACACTTTAAAATACTAGATATAGGGAAAAATAAGTGAATAATATAAAAATTTAACTCAATATAAAGCCTTTTGGCTCATGAATTAGTGTATTACACAATCTTTACTACTATATCATTCCAAACATAATTAAATAGGTTTAATATCATATCTAGCAGCTTATGATAATAATAGACATCCAAGCACAAAAAAAAAAAGAAAGACAATTAGCAAAAGAGTCCTAACTATCATGGTCAAGTATGATTCTTTTATCTTCTTGATTGCCACTTCTCTAAAACATACGCTTCGCAGAAGGGGTCCGGGGGTATCCCCCGGCGGGGGTCGAGCTGACCGGTCAGCTCGCGGGGGGTCCAGGGGGCAGCGCCCCCGAAAAAAAAAGGAAAAAGAAAATTGGCCGATATTTTGAAAATATCGGCCGAGATATCATCACGGCCGATATGAACATCATATCGGCCGATATCTCGCGAGATATTGGCGATTTGAAGCCCGGTATCGCCGATACCGATATCTTGCTGAGATATCGGTATGGTGTCGGTCGATACGAACCGGTATCGGCCGATTTTTTAAACCATGTTCAAGAGTGAAAAGCCCTAGAGAATAAATAGTGGCCAAGAAAAGGAGGCTTATCCGTGGACATCGAAGATAACTAAAGAACACACAACAGGCAAAGAATCCCACATGTGTTGCAATATCTAACCAAACCAGCAAACAGATATGAAACCACCTTGATCATAAGATTATATATATATACTATATGCTTATAATAGATTTGAATAAATCCTTCCTACAAATAACACCACCAAATGCATTGAACATCGCCCGTTTGGCATTTTACTATTAAAGTCAAGTGGAGTGAAGTGAAATGAAAAGTATGAATAAAATATGTAGTAAGTTATGATGGTATTTTATTTTTAGTTATTTGTGATGGAATATTGTTGACTTTTGGTATGAGAAATGGAGTTTTTTTTTGTCTTTTAGTTTATAAATGTAGTTACTTTTTGACTTTTTGTTGGAAAAGTTGGAGGGAGTTTTGAGAAAAAATGCTTTTGATGTGATGTTTAGGATGACTTAACTTTACTTGACTTTACTAGTCAAGTTACCAAACGGGCCCAGCAACATACACTACAGTGTGGGGAAAACCAACATACCAACATACCACAAGCCATAACCAACATACCACAAGCCATCTCTCTCTCTCTCTCTCTGAAACAAACTTAATCCAATCTACATCTGCCCCTTGAATCTGGAAACAGCATACACTACGGTACCTACAAGTAAAACATCACCAATGGGTTGCAATACCTTCTACACTCACTATTATGGTACATTGGCCAACATGGGCAGAACTCCAGTAAGTAACCGTATTATATGAAATACAAAAGAAATTCCTGATTGCAGCAATACATTAAGAACTTCACTAAAATGTTCAATTGTGTCATATGGATATGCCATTAGCAATATATTTGCATTATGCCAGTAAAAGACAATTCGTGAACCATAATTTCGGTGTGCAAAATGTCATTTGTATAGTAAAAAATTTTCTTTCTTCATTTACCATATTCATTAAGAACGAAGGAAGAAAAGGATCGAGAGTCACTTTTAGCCCCTTCCATGGCATTGGCGACTCAGAATTCGATTCCCATGAAACAAACTGTGTGGGGAAATTCCCAAACTCATCAGAGTCCCGGCCAGATGCTCCATCTCGGGCTTCCGCACCAGCTAGGTCCATCTCAGCCAGGCACTTCACCTCGGCAGAATCCACTTCGGCCAAAGCACCCCACTTCGGCCTAGTGCTCCATCTCGGCACCTTTGCCAGAAGTCTCTAGCCAAGCCATGTCATCCCCGACCTCGGCTGCCCAGCTCGGCGACAGTGCCAGCCCCATCCACCTCGGCAACAGTGCCAGGGCCCTCCATCTCCGCCAGGTCCTCACCTCGGCGAGACTCTATCTCGGCCAAGCGCCTCATATCGATGAAAGTATTGAGCATTGACAGCTGTCCTCCCACAGACGCACAAGCACGCTACGGCCCGTGCGACAAGACAAGGGGACAGCCCATATCTCCTGATAGATCGCCGTCAATAGCTCCCAAAGCACCATAATGAGGCTCGATGGGACTGCAATTAAAGAAAAGTAGGCTATAATGAGACTGCGCCTCCCTAGTACCTGACAGAGTGGGCTATGACGAGACAGTCAACCACCCTTTTGCCTCCTCTCTTCCTCTGTACAAACACAAGTACAATTCAAGCAAGGGGGCGAATGAATGCACCATTCTCGTATGCCATCTTCTTCCCCAAAAATCTCCATCCCCTGCTTAGTTCATACACTAACTTAGGCATCGGAGAGCCTTGCGCCGTACGTCCAGGCCAGGGTCCTCTGACCTGCTATTCTCATTCCTTTTCTCAGGTTCCAGGCACAGGCATCGAAGTTCCTATTCTCTTTGGATAAGTCCGTTCTGAACACTTTCATAGCATTATTTTATGAGTTTTCAAAGATAAACGAACTCAAAATAATATTTTTAGCATAAAAAATCATAAATTTCCTCCCCATCATGCTTTGCTCATATCTTTCCATTATAGATGGTCATTTGTATGCATATGAGTTCCAATGGCTTCCATAGAAAATATGTTAAAAAATACTCTCAATTATGTTAATTTCTCTTTGTAGGTGTTAATTGAAGATTAATTTGAAGATTAAAGTTGAGATTCAAGAGTTAAAGAGAGTAAGGATAAGTTTGGAAGACAATTGGATAAAGAGATGACAAAGTTAGGCCAACAATAAGAAGAAAAATGAAAGACCTGGGTTGGTATTTTGACCATATCTTTTTACTCGGGTGTCCGATTGAGGTGATCTCAGAAGCATTGGAAAGCTTGTTCTAAGATCTACAAATCATATTTCACGACATTTTTCCCAATTCGGATGTTTCGGGGGTCAAAATTGCACATCAATCTGGGAACTGTTTTCTAACTCGAGAATGACATTCATATGTTCATATTTTCATTCTTGTCTAGTTCCACATCGGAAAGAAATCAAAAGAGAGCAAGGCAAATGTTTCTATATAAGGAAGGGAGCTCTAGGCATTAAACACACAAGCAAGGAGAGCCCCTTCCTCTTTACTTAAGCTTTTCATGTAATTGAGAGCAATTGTAGAGAGAAAGTGAGGAAAGCCTTGTAAAAATTAAAGATTTGGAATGGAATTGTAAGCTTTATCTTCTCCAATGGGTGGCAAATCCCTTTGATTGGATCTTCTAAGTGAAGCTAAGTTGATCCTATTCCTTTTGCTTATGCTCTTTATTTTAATTCCCTTGTTTATGTTCTTAATATGTTATTTTTCTTCATTGCATTGTGCAACCTTTCATGCTTAGTTTCTATATTAGCATTCTTTTTACTATCTATGCTTAGGTTTGATAAATCATGCTTAGGAGTTAATATCTTTTGATGGTTTATGCTTACTTTTGATAGATAGTCATTAGGAATCTATTCTTTTATGAAGGGAAGAAAATCTTAGCTATTAGATTGTTAATTTTTATCTTAGAGCTTTTAAAGTTATATTTTCCAAATCTAAGCATTGATTTGTAATTAGATTTGAGTAATCTTTTTTGGGAAAAAAGAAGAGCATTAGTGTTGGATTAGTGTCACTTAGTGGATTCTAGATGATTCAATCATCCATTAGTATTGCTTGTTTCTTGTTTTATTTACTTTAGTTTGATTCTATTCACTTTCTCACACACTTATTCACTTGTTTTGATTCTCACACTCCATTTCTCTATTCACACGATTAATTATACATTTGATTTTACACTACTTTAGCATATTTCTTTTTCTCTATCCACTCATTTTCAATCTTTCACTTGTTATTTTCACACACTTATTCATTTGATCTATCTAACATTTCTTCATTGTTCTTGTATTAACCTGGTTATTTTTTTTTTGTCATTAACTTTGTTACTAACTTGTTACTTAGCTTGTTCTCACTTGACTTTTTCTATTTTTACTAACATCTTTTTGTTATCTAGTTCTTGTTTTCTTTTAGTTTGCATTTTTTTTTATTTTCCTTGTTATATATATATATATATTTTGTTTCCATTGTTAGCTATATTTGAGTTGATACTCCTTTTCATTGATCATTGTTAGTTTCCTTGTAACAATCCTTGTGGGAACGATATTCGGACTTCCATAGTCTATATTACTTGAGACAACCGTATACTTGCGGAAATCGCCATCATGAGTCACATTTTTTGCACTTACACAAACTACCCCAAAAGTTGAAATGGTTGTATAATAAAGCCCTTGATTAATTTATCAAACCTGATTTAAAAAACTATTCAATATGTACATCTACATTTATTTTGAAACGTGAAAAGCAAGGATTTATAGCATCTGCGGTAGGAATTTTTTGCTGCATTTTAAAATAGGGCAAGAGGGCTTTTGGGTTTAAAACAAAGTTCATTTGATGTTTCATTTCATGGTTCTGATTTCTTTTAGATGGCTAGATTTAAAGTAAAAAAAGTGACAACGTAGTTGATAGTACAATGGGTCCTAAAAACTCTTCCACGTTCCCTATTTTAACAAGCAGCCAAGTGATCCCTACTCAAGTATGTGCATGTGCATAAATCCAGCCCAGATCTATTTAGGCAGGTCTGGGCATGCATTGTGGAGTCCAATGGGCTAGATCTAGTCCATGCATTTTGGAGTCCAAAAAGGGCCAGATCCAGGTCTATGGTCTTAAGCCGATGAACACTACCAAGGCCTAACCTACTAGTCAACATCCCTTTCTAAAATTTGCAGCTCACAATAGAGGATCCCAAATCCCAATCAGCTTTTGCAGGATTCATCAGGGCCCATTTCAAAGTCCAAGCAGAGTATACCTATTCCGAGTTGAGGTTGTAGGACACCATATATCCAGAGATCCTAGCATATGATAAGAGGGGACTGACTCTAAATTCCCAAATCCTACCGTTGCACGTACAGGCTTCACCTCCCCCCACAAAGATGGAAAACAGATCCCCTGTTTCGGCCAAACAAGGTTTGATGACAGCTGAGGGGGAGGAGGAGATTTCTATTTCCTCCGCCCCCCTTGCGTGTCGCCCCTTGATTCGTCAAACATGGGAACGGATCCGGATCCACAAAGATCTACTCCTCCCTACCATGCCTGACTGTCCCAGTGACTTCGTGGTGTGAGAGAGAGATGACAGCCTATCATCACTTGCACTCTCCAGATCATTCCTCCACTGATTCCATTCAGTAAAAAAAAACACCTGAAATTCACTTTGGCAACAAGAATTCATGACCACATCTGTTTTCCCTGTAAGAAATCCCACTGGATTTCCCTCCTTTTGGGGCCCTAAGACTGTTACTCCTTGTGCCTTTCACCTCACTAGCTATAAAATGACCTTACAGCAATAAAAAAAAAAAAAACTCACTAGCTATAAAACGTCTGAGTGTTGTGGTGGTGCCTAGGGCAACATGATCCTGACCTGCAACCTTCTGTTTGCAAGGACGATCACCTTACAAGACAGTATCTGGTGGGTGAGCTCAGAAATGACCCATAATGTAACGCCCCACCCCTTACCCATGCATGATATTGTCCGCTTTGGCCCACTGGCCTCACGGTTTTGTTTCTGATGGACTTCAACCCATCAAAAGGCCTCATGCAAGGTAAGGGTGTAAGCTCTACATAACATTCCACCCCCCTTAAAGGCTGCACGTCCCTGTACTGTAGCCTGCCAGCCCTCTTGGCCCGCCCACCTGCACCAGACCACGGCAGGGGACCCACACTCGAACTAGTCGAGAGTCGGCTCTGATACCATTTGTAACGCCCCACCCCTTACCCATGCATGACCTTACCCATGCATGATATTGTCCGCTTTGGCCCACTCCCTGTGCTGTAGCCTGCCAGCCCTCTTGGGCCGCCCACATGGAAACCCGCCCACTTACATCAGTGCCACGGCAGGGGACCCACACTCCCACATGGAAACCCGCCCACTTGCACCAGACCACGGCAGGGGACCCACACTCGAACTAGTCGAGAGTCGGCTCTGATACCATTTGTAACGCCCCACCCCTTACCCATGCATGATATTGTCCGCTTTGGCCCACTCCCTGTGCTGTAGCCTGCCAGCCCTCTTGGGCCGCCCACATGGAAACCCGCCCACTTGCATCAGACCACGGCAGGGGACCCACACTTGAACTAGTCGAGAGTCGGCTCTGATACCATTTGTAACGCCCCACCCCTTACCCATACATGATATTGTCCGCTTTGGCCCACTGGCCTCACGGTTTTGTTTCTGATGGGCTTCAACCCATCAAAATGCCTCATGCAAGGTAAGGGTGTAAGCTCTACATATAATTCCAATCACTTTCCTCTCTATAGTCGATGTGGGACTCCGGAACGTCACACATAATCTTCAAGATTTTGTAATTTTGGTGCATTGTCACATGGGTGAGCTCAACCCCGCATATGGCGCCCCTCAATCACCTCTCCTATTTCACTTTTGCAGCCCATAACAATCTCTGAAGTCTGAATTGATGTTAATGTTGCATAAAAGCCTATATAGAGGTGATTCTTTAGATGCACGGATAATATAAGCTAAATAAAAATGCATGCATGACTAGACCTAGTTTGGAGATTGGATCTTACTACATGGATAAATTGTCATTTAATTGTTATTGTGGGGGACTCTAGACTTGATTTAATGTCTTACATCCAATCAGATCGACAATTTAGACATCCATCTGAAATATCCTTTTTATCACTTGAGATCCTTTCCACATCATTTATTAGTTGTCACACTAGGGTAGTTCTATGTTGCAGGTTGCAACACCTTTTATTTTATTAAACGACAATGCGAAATCATTGATATAGAGGGTGTAAGTGCCTAAGAATTCACGGACTTGATATGGTGGATTATGATGATATTTGGCCTCTTTGAAGATGGAAATATGTCTGGACCTGCAAGGGAAAGGAAGGTAGCAGGTCAGAGGACCCTGGCTATAGTCAGCGCAAGGCTCTCCGATGCCTAAGTTAGTTCAGGACTAAGCAGTAGGATGAAGATAAATAGTTAAGGGGTTGTGTGTTATGTGTGTTGCAAGTTATGCATAGCACGTACCTTATACTTAGAATTGGGTCCTCTATTTATAGAAGATCGAACCGACTATGGAGGGTGGCCCTCGGGATGTGACCTCATCAGCTCATTCTTCATTAAATAACAGTCCTATCATAGCTCATCATGTCCCATCGGGCCCTACTCAGGCACCTTGGGAGCTGCGGAAGCCGAAATGTCAGGGTGTATGGGCGGCAAGATGGCTTATCAGCCCTACTTGCGTATGCTATTGTCTTATCACACGTCCCATGACGTGATTGAGCTCCCGTAGAAGTTCGGTTGTTAGTGTCTGTCTCGGCTAACCATCTGGCACCATTACCGAGATGCGTGACCTAGGCCAAAACACGGTGCCGAAGTCATGAATGACTGAGGTCGGCAGCGACCTTGATCTTGGTTAGCGCCCTATCTCCGTGCTGATGTGCGCGTGGCCGAGGTCGACACATGATTAGTTGGTTTCATTACCGAAGCTAATGTAATCTTGGTATCTTTGGAAATATCCCCACACAGAGGGGAAGATGCAATTACGACCTAAATTACACTAAATGGTGTGTGTTCCAACGTGGGCTTCACGGGGAAAGTAATCACTTGTCTTGCACTGTGATCAACCGAATGGAGGGCCTCAGATGGGATCTAGTCCTCTGCAAATTTGTTACTAGGTTGATGCAAGGGGTAGATCTCATTCCCAATCACAAGACGTTGCACTAAGGGTCATTTTCCATTGACACATGGGATAGGAAAATGAATTTTATATATGTAAATCTTTACATTACTTATGTGAACACATTACAATGTTCATCAAAATTTCATTTTCACATAAGTAAATGAGTACATGCAAAGGCTTTAGACATGAATGAATTTTCAGTAACTCATTCATTTTTTCACAAAAATCTTAATGAATATGGAAATTTAAGATATGAAACTTAGATTTTACTGCTTATAATTGATGTAAGAATGTTGAATGATTTGGATCATGAATTGAGAGCCCACAAAAAGGGCAGAAATTAGATTTATAGGTTCATGTTTTTATATGTTTTTCACAAGTCTTACAAACTCTATGAAGATTTAAGATATGAAATTAAGCCCTTAAGTCCATTACATCAATAGAGAAGATGGATGGCTTGGACCATGAATTTGGATCCCACTGTCCAGGCATTACCATCTGTACCACTGCTTAGGTATGATTGCATATGTAACCAATAACCACCTCCTTATATATGTAAATTAGAGGCTGGCCTCATTTAGATATTATTTTCACATATTGTTTCTGTATCACATGATGCGCAAATAAATGTGATAATGTGTAACTAGTATGCATGTGCATCATTTACATATGTAAATGAGTTAGAGGTCGTTCGTCTTTTAAACACGTGACATGAATATGCAATTTATAAATGTGAATGTTGCATATGTAAAACTCACACATATGAAACACAATACCATATTTGTTTCTAAGCACTATTTTCACCTGAGAAGATGTTGAATTGATTCGATTACATATATAAGATCTTTATATATCTCAAAATTTTTAAATATTCAAGATATAAAATTGAATGTTTTGGGGTCTAATAGATCAGTAAATAATTTTAACAGTTGAGATTAAAATCTTGGCCCATATGAGTTGAAAAAATAAAACTCAATCTTAAAGTTTGAAACTACTACTTATTTGGGGTAGAACTCGTACTAGCACCTCTTCTAACTATTAAGTTTGTAATGATTTTACACTTGTCTAGGTGCAAAAATCTCATATGAACAGACCATTTTCCACCATATGTAAATGAGCGCAAATAAATGTAATTATGCAGAAGCGTTAAACATGTGCATCATTTGTATATGTAAATGAGTGAAAATTAACAAATGGTCCCTAGCTAAAGTCTCATCTCTATAATTAATAAAGGAACATTGCACTATAGTATAAGGTGGAATTATGGTTCAAAGCCTAAATCCATGAGCAGGGGCCTCCTTCTTGAAATCTAGATCTCTTACACAACCTAATCCCCTATTTATTGGTAGAAGCTACAATTCAACTCCATTTAGTGTAAGGCCCACGGTTTTATTGTGTTTAGTAACATTTGAGCAATCTAACAGTGGACCACACTAAGTTTCACATGAAAGATGTTAGATTCAAGTACAAGAAAGAGTTAGGTCATGCTTCGTAACCAAATCCTTGGGATTTTTTCAGAGGATATGAAAAATCCACATTTGGCAATTATATATCGTCGATGATTTAGGCTAGTAGAAATCCTCATTTTTTAGGATTTATAAGTCCGGCATCCCTCCATCGGACTTGAAAACTCATTTTTGAAGATGTATTCACCTATATCGATTTTTTCTAGCTATAAGCATTGATACACATTTATATCAATGTTAAATTGTAGGTCATAAATCCTTAGTGAGGAATACTAAAATCTACGACAATGAGATCTCACGAAATCTATAGATTCCTCACATCTTACCAAATGTGGCCTTGGATTATTTGAGCAATTTGGGTTTTAGTGCAGTAAAGCTAAACGACAACGATTCCGCAATGTCGTTCTGATCCTTTTGTTCTATACAAGTTTCGATGCGTGAATCTTATTAATTACTACTTAAAATACGTAGAAGAGATAAGGAGACACTAATATATAGTAGTAATTTTGATTCCGCTATAATCGAACGCTTAGATCTCCTACTGGGTAAAAAAGCTCTAATTATAGATTTTGAGATACTTCAAACAAGAAAGGAAAAATAACAAAGAAGTCCTGCAAATTCTTTATATTAATATTACTAGTATAAATTATATCGTATGAAAGTAGGTGGCTAAATCCTAAAAAGAGTAGTCAAGTTTTTTTTTTTGTGAATTTTGTATAGCCAAAGTTCTTTATCCGGCCGACTTTGGATCCTCATCATGTTGAGGCACAACAAATGACTTTGGTAAGGTATCATGCAGTGCTATTCTGGCCCAGGTGCTATGGAGGGCCATTTTTAACCCCGACCGCCCTGAGGGGCCATTTTTTTTTGTCCTGGGCGCCGTCCCGGTTACTTTCTTTGTCTAAATTAAAAAGGCTCTAGACACCATAAACTACCCCTAATACTCCTTCACTTGTTTATTTGAGGGATGTGAGCTTCTTACTAGAAGATATAATGAGTACTAAGCTTTTGGCTTTATGGAAACTTTGTAGTTAGCACCTATTTCTTGAGAACTCTTGTTTCTCAAGCTTTTTTGAGGATTTGAGGTGTCTCTGAGCTCTCTACAATCTAAAATCTTTTCAAAATTTTGCGGCCTTTTGTACTAGGATCCTCCGCAATGATTAGATTGACCAAGTCTAATATCAAACTAAGAATCTTTTGTTTGAAGTTGTGATCAGTAGACCAATCAATTGTAAACTTGCCATTATAATCCAATTAATATAATCAAGTCCAATTTAGCTTGGGCATTTTCTTTTCTATGTTCATGAGCTTTTTCTTTCCTTTATAGTGAAAAAGAAAATCAAATTCCAAAACTACGTCCCTGTTGGATCACGCACTTTCAATTACCACATGTCCATTTATGACTTGTCGCCCACTGCTGAAATCACACCTCCGATTCCAGTCAGATTCATTGAATCACCTTCCCATAGCCTGATCTCACTTTATAATTGATAGTAGAGTGACCTCTTTCATGCATTCCTTCTCATATCTTAAGCAAACCTCTCTCTTTTCTCTCTTTCCATTGCTCAAGTAAAAGGAGAGAAAAACCTGTCTCCTCCCTCTCCACAACTTTCTATCTCTTACCATCTGTCCAATGGCGTTTTCCTTGTGCTTATCTAAGAGATGTAGAAATGAGCAGTGAGTCTCTCACTCTCTCTTGCTCATGCATGCACACATGCACACAATTTACCCAATGAGTTTATTTCTCCCAAAACCCCCTTCCTTCAACCCTCTCTTCCTCCATACTATGTTTTTTTTTTAAAAAAAAACCCTACTTCTCTTCATCTAAGTACTCATTTGTAAAAGAAAAGTGCGTGCTTGATTATTTCTTCATTCTTAGCTTCCTAAGGGATTTGTTAGGATGTGGAGAAAATAAGTAGACAATATTATTGTTCATATCATAAGTTTGAGTTGTGAACAGTTTTCTTTATCTCCATTTTTTGAACTTCTCTTAGCTAAACATTTTTTATAAGTGGTTCTAATATTTTTCAAATGTTTCTTTTTGTGGTTTTCTCTATTTCAAATGGAAGTGAAAGGTAGAAAAGCCTCTTGTTTGATATTTGTTGGACTTATAGCTTGATAGTTCCATAGATCTCCTAATTTGTGCTGAAGATCTTGAGTTGTTAGCCATCATAGCCTTTCAGTTGAGATTTAGCCTAGTCTAAGTGGCAAAAGGAGTATGAATCTCGTTAGGATGTGGATGATCTGACCGACAGTAAGGTCTATATAAAGGGATTTTTACTCCTGATTAAATCACCCGACCAAAGGCACTTGCATAAGATTGCTGCTGCTTGGATTAGACATGGCTGTTAGTCTCCATGGTACATAGTAAACGTAAAAATCCATATGATCAGTAGATCTTTCGATCTACACATCCACGTCGCTTTCTGACTCCTTGTCATCTGTGATTTAGACTCTTTTTTTCTTATAACTTTTTCCATGTTATGGTTTCAAAACTCTTGTTAGGAAACTACATTGGCGAAAAGCTCATGGCATCTCCGAGAGACACTTCAAATTTGGATATGCTTTTTTCAAAATAAAAGCTTACGTGGGAAAAAATGCATATGTTTATTAGGCATCTCACTTGGACAACTCCAAAAGAGATGTCAAATTATTATTTTTATTTAACCCTTATTTGCTTTATTACATATATACCAACATTCACTTCCTATCACCATTATTTTATTTAAAAGGTAAGAAAAGGCAAGTCACTTTATGGTATGTCAGATTTGACATGCCATCTCATACTTCAA
The DNA here is from genome assembly GCA_012931725.1 of Litsea cubeba. NCBI lineage: Eukaryota > Viridiplantae > Streptophyta > Magnoliopsida > Laurales > Lauraceae > Litsea > Litsea cubeba. The sequence continues at coordinate 20,684,979 of CM022945.1, forward strand.
ATCCATGTAGGATATGAAGTAAATGTTGGAGTCTCTCTCATATGCCAATTAGAGCAAAAGGAGGCTGGCATGGCCAAAAGAAGTATTTGTTGGAGTTGCTCTTAATATCCGCGCCGATATTGATTTGTGTTGGGCTCTTTATTTTTGAAAAATAAAAATTGCAATTCTTGACTTCTTATTTGCTTTTTAGGGTTTTACAAGTAAGTGAAATTAAAAACAAAAAGAATATGAAAGGGTTTTGCATGTAAAAGTTTCTTTTTAGGGTGTCAGACAAGAAAAGGTATCAGCCATGGCTGCAACCTTCACAGATCAGGTGGTACAACTTAGATTCCATGTTCAAGGTTTCTCTAGACTCCCTTCTAGTGTTACTTAAAATAGCAAAGACTGATGAATCTGGTTGTTTTTTTTTTTTTTCCATTTCTTTTTCCTTTTTTTTTTCCATTGCTTTTTTGGTTTTGCATGCAAATGAAATATAAAAAAAGAATATGAAAGGGTTTTTAGTTTTACAAGTAAAAGTTGCTTTTTGGGGTTTCACATAAGAAAAGGTATCAGCCATGGCTGCAACCTTCACACATCAGGTGCTACAACTTAGATTCCATGCTCAAAGTTTGTTGGACTCTCTTCTAGTGTTACTTAAAATCTCAAATGCTGAAGAATCTAATTTGTTTTACATTTCCTTTTTTTTTTTTTTTCTTTTTCCTTTCCTTGGGGATGTCTTAAAATTGTGTACAAAGAAAACAGACACGCTTTCATCTCATTTAATTTCCTGTTTGGGTGTTGACCACATTCATGGAATTCCTGCAGGGAAATCGAGACTCGTAAGAAATTCAGCGTCTCTTATGGCATTCTCAGCCCCAGGCGTGAAATGAAGGAACTGGACCTTCTTAGTCGACTGGAGGAATGTCGCCGTGATGATTCAAATCCAACCGTTGATTGCACACTGAAGCTTGGATTACCATCTAATCCGGTGCCCGAATTCCCTGTGGCTGATAAGAAGCCTCGGATTGATTTTCCTATGATTTATGGTACTCCTCAGGTATATGTGATTGTCCATCTCAGTGATGGCATTCTAAGTTCTTTGACAAGTTCTTGTTGATAATCATGAAATATTTCATTTCATCTGCTCATTTAGTTATGGCTATTGCTGTTGATGTTACCTTGGGTAGTCAAAGTAGTCGCTTGCTTTTGGGTAGGGGTGTCATGGCTGGTTCCGTCGGGCTGAGGCATATCGGGCCAGCCCAACTTTAAAAGTGCAAGCTCGTATTCTGCCCAAGCCGGAAATGGGCCATAAATGTTAGGCATGAGCCCGCCTATCTAGTAAACCAGGCTAGGCAGAACTGGACTTCTTATTAGTTGTTCAAGCTTTCTAGTAATTGTTTGGACAAATTTTATAAGCAATCTCGGGTCGGGCTGGGACTTGGGCCTTTATCACTTAATCCAAGCACAGCCCAAATATTAAATGGGCTTATATTATGCATCCAAGCCCTGTCCAAAGCTGGTTGGTCCGGCCCATGAACACCCCTACTTATGGGTAGGGTTATTCATGGGCTAGGCGAGGCTGAGTTGAAGTATATTTAGGTCCGGCCCAACTTTAGAAACAAAGACCCATATCTAGCCCAAGCAACACACTGGCCTAAATGTGGTCCAAGTTCAACCCACCTCAAACCAGGCCAGAGACAGCTCATTTAGTTAATTGGGCCGTTAGTGTCTAGCCCGATATCTGCCCACCTCAAACATATTTGGCCCGTGCCAGCTGATTTCATCAATCGGGCAGGATGACGCCAGCCTTTTTATCACTTGTTTGGCCTTTCAACAATTGTTTGGACAAGTTAATCAATAAATTACAAGCACCCCATATTCGAGCAGGTCCGGGGAAGGCCTTGTGCTTTTTATCACTTAATTTACGCCCAACTATATATTAAACAAGCCCAGATTATAAATCAAGCTGTCCTGGCCCAAATACTTATACCCAAGGATTGAACCTGGCCAAAGCTGTTGGTCCTGGATCAGGCCAGGATGGCCTGACCTATGAGCATCCTTACACATGCGGTACTCTCCATGTGTGTTTCACTCAGTGACTCCGGATCCCCCTGGTCTCTCTAATCTTTCTTAGTAGTGGAAGCAACGGAACTTAATTGTGAAGCCCACTTATTGAAAATAAGAATTGCTTAAAATGATTGCCCACCTATTGAAAACTGTATGGTCCAATTTTACCCAAATAAGAGTCGGTCCAACTGTAATATTAAGTTTATGATTAGAAACGTGAATAATGTATAAGATTATCTTGATCATATACTAAATGGTTAAACATGTAACAAACCCACAATAGTCCCTGAGAAATTTTTTTGGTAATGCTCTTATCAGAGGTGGTATGCTGTATAAATGCTCTGAAATTTAAAGGGCTCCAGAATTTTTTTTTGATAATTACATGTACAACTGTCAAACTTAGGGTCCTTTGAGTACATGGTAATGATCATCACATCACAGTGTTATTTGGCCTCACGTTAGCTGAATTCTCCTCTTCGATTGAAGGTGAGAAATGTTTTCACATAGATGTCAGCATTGAACTTTGTCTTTATTCAAAATGTACGTTTTGACAAACCCCAACCACATCTGGACGAACATTCCCGGATGAGAAATTTTGGCAATTACTACTAACTACATTGGTACGAGTTACAAACTTACAATGGATATCAGCTCTATAATATTTGTTTGTCACAAGCAGGTGAAAAACGACAAGTGCCCAATGATTGATGGAGGATATGGTCAGGAGGTGATAGGCAACAAGGATAAATTGTTTGAAGAAAAAAAAGTAAGAGAAGGGAAGCAAGTGATGGGCAAGAAATATTGGTTGATAGAGGAGGAAGATGGGACATTCACTAAGTGGGAAGATGTGGGTTCCGGTTCACCTCAGCCACCCAGCAGCAGCAGCACGAGAGGGGAGTTAGGCGTCAATGGAAGCTCTTCTTCAGCTGCACCTCCTCCTATTCTGAGCATCAACGAACTGGGACTTCCAAACACCAGCAATCAAGAACTTCCAGTATTCTGCAACCCACAACAACACAATGTTCCCACTGTGCCAGAACTAGGAGGGAGGAACCTCAGGTCCCCGTGGAGAAGCGGTGCACACAGTGTATTCGTACGTCGTCCCCGCTGTGGCGCAACGGCCCCTTAGGCTTAAAGGTACGCAAAACCAACCAATCTCTTTTTTTTTTTACACAGAGCACAAAAGCTCAACAGTACTGAGCAAAGCCAAAAAGATCAAATACAATGGAGAATAATCTCCCAAAAAACTTTGAATTGAGAGAGAGAGATCCTAAAAGGCTTAGACATCTGATCCAAATCTGACTTAGACAGATCTCAAGAAGCCTTCTAGTATAGCTCCAATCAGATCTCAGTTACAGTCAGTTCCAATCACATCTCAGTTACGTACACTCGATTATATGCTCTCTTTTAATTTGGTAATATATAACACTATTACCTATAAGAAAAATTGTGTTGTGGTGGCTTAGAGTAGCTCTTCCAAAGTTCTTTAAAAAGAGATTTTTATAAACACTGTGTTGTGTTCCAATAGGAAACAACACACACAGACACACACATATCTATATATATCATTGCATGTGTCGGATGTGTGCAAAGTCTTGGTGGAACAAGTATTTTCAGCAGCAAGTATTGTTTTCTTAGGGGTGCGCACCGGGTCTTGAAACCCGGTCCGATCCAGACCTTATAGGGCTAACCCGATATAGAATTTATCGGACCGGGTCAAACCCGACTCGGACCTTACTTAACAGGTCCGGGTTCCGGATTTGAATTTGTTAAGTTATGACCCGACAACCCGATAACAAATGATTAGATCTGATGAGTTAATAAATATTATTCACGTTGGGAGTGCTTTGGTGGATGTTGGATCCATGTATGGGTGTCCATGCATGCATTCTTTTTCTAATGGATTCTGACCCCAAGTCTAATATTTGAATCTCTTATTTGTATTTGGCATAGGCCCATCAGACTCAAGTAGGTCCACTTCTATGCATGTTATGACCTCTAAACGACAACCATATGCACTACAGTATAAAAGAAATTTTACACTAAGGGAGGACCCCACATTGTTTGTTTGTAGCATTGAGCCCACTATTGATCAGTCTACCTAACACCCTAACGCTGACCTTGATATTACTCACCATCAGATTGATTTTTTTGTTTTGGGCAGATAAGAAATTAGAAAGTAGAGAAAATTTGTTCATGTGCCAAGTTTAGCCAGCGTCTATCAGGCCTAATTTCAGGCCCAAAAACTTGTGGGCCTCTAAAAGTCATTCTCAGGACCAGCATTTGTAACATATGTATACTCAATTTTATCAAAGACGATGGTCCTCGATGAGCCTTTTAAGAATATCCAGACCCAAGTAGGGCCCACTTAATGATCAGCCAAAAAAAAAATGACTCAGTGTATGGGCAACGGCTTATAAATACTTTAAATAGAGCCAAAATTTATGAATGTGTTGATTGATTCATAGATAAATAAATAAGTGCAAACAAACAACCCCAAGGTAACACATGACCCGTTTTTTATCTCCATCCATGGTCATGGATGGTGTCAGCTCAAACTGCTGCTGGGACCTCCCTGTGAGCTTGCAGTTTCTTTCCAGGTTACCCGAAATCCGAATCCTGTAACCCAGTAACCCAATAACCCGGTTTTAATTAACAGGGTTACCAGACCGGGTGTAGGGGTCTTAAAAACTACCAGGTCGGGTCAGACCCAGTCCGATAATTCGGAACCCGACCCGATGTGCACCCCTATATTTTCTGCTTTTGTGGAGCCTGTGCAATCTTACCCCACTGTAAATCAACACTCACCCAAATTTGGACATAGACATTTTGCTCTAATTCACCATTCTCGTCATTTGTCCAAAGCCAAGGGCATAGAATTTTGGGTCCGCCTACAAAAATCCACGTGAAAATTCCATGTCTGCCGTCAAACCAACGTGGAATTCCTGACAAGATCCAACTACCTATTTGAGACGACCCCTTATAAAAATGAAAATACTAGGTCCTCCTCTGTCCAAAGCATTCTAAAATTTTCTTTAGTGGTAACATGTGGTTGGAGACCATCTACCTTCTATGGGTACAAAAGAGGTTCCTCAATATTAATTTTAAAAGTCAGACCTACACACACGAACATTTGCATAACTTCAAAAATTTTAACTTTTACAAGGTACTTTCTTTTAAACTGAACCTTTAATTGTAAACCTTTTCATTTTTCTTTCGGTTTATGTACTTCTTACATATTTCTTTAGAATTTATTTATTCTTATCATTTTTACAATATTATAATGATTTCGTGGTTTGACCATAATGAACCACAGATTACACTAGGTCTCACTAGTTTGATGGCTTTTAGTTTCGTGTCTTGCACTGCGCATTTATCTGAACCCTTCTCTTACTGTGTTGAGTTTAAATGTAGTGTGTTGTGATGGGGACTTTTATTGGTTGTGTATATGTTTCTCATTTGCTCTTGTTTCATTCTTTTTTGTTCTCATGTTGGAGTACATATATACCAGACTCTCTGCAATGCATGTGGCCTTCGTGTAAGGAAGGAAGTCATGGAGTCCCTGTCCATTTGGTTTCCCCGACAGGGTCAGCTGGGAAATTGTACCGGAGCCCAGAACGTCCGAGCAAGCCTGGGATGACTAGCAGTCGCTAGCTTCCTTACTGCTGGTGCTTTTGCTGTTGAGAAAATGACTTAGAATTCCATAGCCTCTGCTCATATATATGTGGGCGAGGAGATGGTTTTTGTAATATGACTTTAACAGAATAAAGGGTTTTATTGGGACATGTTTGGTCTTTAATCTTCTCTCGTATCAATGCTTTGTTGTTTTTGGGCTTGTTGCTAGTACAGCTTTTCTTGATTTTTCATTTCTTGATTTCTCAGTTGTTGTGGCCCTTTTGTACGTTTGTTTCTGATGTGTGGCTGACAGGATGCTACAATTATAGTGGCAGAAATCTTTGGTGGCATTTCTTTATAGCACGTTTGTGTACACACCCTTTCGACGGAAAGGGAAAATTACCTCGTCAGCAAATTTCATAGAAATGGAAACCTCGGAAAATGATTTCCATAAAATTTAGAAATTCTTGTTTGGTACAAAAAAAAAATTCCTCATGGAATTGGTGCTAATGTTGTTTGGTTCCTTATAGAAAATCATATTTGTGAAATAATTTTTTGAAGAAAAATAAAATAACATGTATATTATTTCAACATCAAATAATAATTTATTTAAAGAAATAAAAAAATAAAGGAATTATCAGATTTTGGGTTGAAATGGACAAGAGTTAGGAGAGGCAGGAGTTTTTTGAGGAAATCTATTTCCCATACCCCCCATAGGAAACTCATTTCCACCATTTTCAAGGAAAATACTTACAAGGTAAGAAAGCGTTTCCGTGAAATTGTTCTGCACCAAACGCCTGAAAAATAATTTTTCTGCTGAAAACCGTCCACTTTTCCGCAGAAAAGTGTTACGCAAACATGCCCTTACAACCTGTTTGGTTTCATGGATTTGGTTTCCTCATAAATTTTTATAAAATGGTTTGGGATGAAGCAATCTTAAATAGGTAACGGGTAAATCATATAAGGTGGAGATGGAGATGAGAGCCTCGCTTTCTTAGAATTTGTTTTTTTAGGATGATGTGGGTAATCAATTTTTTTATCAAAGTGGAGATTATTTGATGTATATTTATGGATCTTCATCATTGTTGGTTCAATTTTAGCCACTTTGAAGGAATTAATGTTTTAGAATTCTTTAGTGATTGATTTCACTCAAAACAAATTAACAGGCTGTTGGACTGATCGAGATAGACTACTAGTAATTGTATGTGGATGATAACACTGGTATGTATCTCCAATATGGGCCAATAGGCCAAATACAGTATGTTGGTATCAGATCTTGGATCAGATGAAACGGGCAGATACCCATATTTGAACCCATTGTCGGTGCCACATTCTCGTGTGCAAAATAAATGTACAAAGGGGAGTGTGTAGCCGGTGGGTAACTTTGGCCAGCATTTTCAAGCCTGTGGGGCCCATATTCTCATGGCCCGAATCAATCACTGGGATGGCCACATAACGGATTGGCTATTGTTGTTGAAGTGGCATAAGCATGGGAATGACAGCCCCACCACAATATCAGCAGAAACAGACTTTGGCTAAGTGGCTGTGATTGTACATGGACTCATTGTTTGTTTTTTTTGTTTTGAGGGGTTTCATGTGGAAGATTCTCTCATCCATGCTAACTTTGATCAAGCTATGCTTTCTACAACCGAATCGATGCTGCTACTACATTGTTTAGTTGTCGTGGGTGCTGCTATATTTTTGCTTGTTCCCATGCTGTGCTCAACTTATTTTTAGTTCCCAGTGGAAAAGGAGAAATTTTAATATAAGCACCTGTATATATGTATTGTACTTAAATGAGTTTATTTTGACATTTATATACAACCACTTGCACTCCCACTCCCCTATTAATTATGGTCAATCCCTTTGACTGCTATTTTGACCAATTCCAGCTAAGTTAATAGAAATTACACAGATGAATAAAAATGTCGACCTTTTAGGAATGACCAGTAGTTTCTAGGTTAGGACGGTTAGTCTCTGTTACATGTATGGACATGGTCGATCTAAGCCATTCACATTTCAAACTCTTTATCTCTTTGTAAAGGAACATTGAACCAAATTTGCTAGTAATCCAAGTCGTCTACGACATCTTTTAATCATGCAAATTTTGACACTAATCTATCTGTCTCTCTTTCCAATGATGCTAAATAAATCTATGGTTGTTTTACTGGAGAGGGAAGTGTTTCATATCAATGGATTGACAATCTTTTTTCTTCTTCCCCTTAGGTTGGCATACTAGCCAAAATTGATATTACCAACCTCAACACCTGATATCAATCTCCGGACATTCGTGTGATATCGAGCTGCCAACACCACTCACCCACGAGTGTATTGGCATGAATTGGCAATCTTGTTTTATCCGTACTAGTAAGATCCAGAAAATTTTAAGATACTAAAAATCGTACCTCTCTTAAGTGGTGCACCTTGGTAGGTCATTGGCTGACGGACACTTAAAATAGTAGCTGTGGTATTGGCAATCTTGCTTTATCTGAACCACTTAGATTTGGACAACTTTAAGAATTAAGAACACTTAAAAATAGCACCTCTCCTGATGGGTGTCTACTGGTAGGACACAGGAGATTCGAGAAGAATGGTTGGGAGCCCCCGCTTTTCAGCTTAGCATCCTGAGCTTGACCCTTGGGTATCAGCTGCTTACGTATTTGGGATAAAGTTTTTTGTTTTTTGGTAAAGGAATGGAGTTTCTTAACGACAGCGATCCGGACTCCATTTTGGTTCCTCTAATGCTTTTGACATTGGTTCATACAAAGGCAAAATCCACATAGGGTCAACATGCATTGCTCACTTAAAATTAGATTCAAACAGGGAAAATCACTTTAGAAAATCTTCTCTTCAACCTTTCCTCTCAATATCCAAACAGGCCATGTGGAAAAAAACTATCCATTGCACAAATTTAAACTTCTCTCTGAGCCCAGTTCACAGATTTTCTCCTCAATCCATACTCTTTTTAGACACTTTTGGGCTACGTGTGCGACAAAAGCTGCCAACAGTAGCAATATTATTCCAGTTTTAATTGGACCTGCAACTCAAATCGAATATGTTTTCAACTTTTCATGGGCCCAAAATCAGATCCACAGAGATTCACACATATGGGCTAATCAGATCTACACCGGAATATGATCAGATATCTGAGATCAGGTTAGTATTGGAGCCATATTTACCCATTTAACAATCAAATGAAAACCAGGTCACAGACAAATCCATCTTCCTAATGCATACATTCATTTTAACGCACAAATACACTCTGAATGTTCATTTTACCGAAAAAAATAAAGAATGGTTCTGTTCAAGCATAATTGTAAGGCAACAGCCGGTTAGAGCATCTAGAAACTGAATTCAGGTTAATGGACCCTATTTTGCAAGTCCCATTTCAAACTTACCCTCCAATGCTCTAAGCTTGTCCATAAGTCAGTTCTTGCAGTGGGAGTCCAGACTCCAGGGCCTCATACGGCCGAAATCTAAAGTCATAAATTCGTCACTTCATATCATAGGACAGAGACCAAACAATCAGACCCCTGATCACCCACTGAACAAGGGTTGGATGCAGTGGTGCGCTGGTCTCTAAAGACATGACTATTAGGGGCATGTTGCGCGAGCGACCCTCTCACATTGCGATCCTCTCAGATTCAAATTGTTTAATCATAATGATTTCTGGCTTGCTGTTAACTATTCGAATCATGGACTGGCGTGGAGTGAATCACTTCGTTATTACAAAACCACTACATCTACAATGAAGTGATCTACTAATGTGTCCTCCATCGTAATTTGAAATGAGAACAGAAGTGGGAGAACTTGACACAGAATGTCAGTCTTAATATATATTAGGTTTTCAAAGTAACCCATTACACACAAAGCAACGTACATGGACAACAAGGAACAAACCCCAAAGGCACCAGAACTACATGAGATACAGCTACATATAAGATCATATCCAAAGTCTTAAAATAGCAATCTGCAGGAGCACATACAGTTTCCTCAGAAACCGTGAATTTTGATATGATCCTTCTTCACAATGCCAGCCTGAACAGAGTAAAATGAATAATAGAGGTTAGCAACGCAAGCCTGAACAATAGAAAAACAAGTTATCAAGACATTATTAACACAGGAGATATAGGATCATAGTACAAGTTGGATAACCATCCCACCCAATGCAGGTGCCATTGTCTGATTTATTGATAGATTGTCAAGAGGAATATGACAGAAGGCCAAGATACACAAGATAATCTCAATCCTTCAGTAATCAGTCTGCGCTAAACAATTCCATTGATGGCCTCAAAATAGGTAATTGCAAATAACATAATACTTTACCTGACATAGTAACAAACAAACGATTTCGCACCATCATCTTCCTACCAATTATCTTTAGGGCAATATCTATTGCCTATCCATATTTCATTTACTCTCAATTACAGAAAAATGGATGGAACAAGGATATAAGGGCCTGCACAGCGATTGCACAGGTTTAGTGGAATGAGCCGCAATGGAAGCATTCGTTCTCCACTAATTCAGTAAAAAAAATGTAAACTATAGAACACATCTGCAAATACTGTGCTACTACCAAACCAACAGCTATCTCAATAGACACACACTTCACTGGCAGTACTAACCCTATGCTTGTTAACAATCTTATAATTCATCCCCAGTTTAGATAACCAATTAGGTCCAACTCACTGGCAGGTCATTATAAACCAAGGCCTTTCATTAAATAAGGAGAAAGGTTATACATTGGGCGGGAAGGCCTGAGTACCTGAACAAGGAAAGTGGAGACATTCTTCCGCTGATCACCTTGGAGTTGAATAACCTGCATGTGACATTGTTATTTATGCAACTCATGAAGAGAACACACGCATTCACATTGCTAAGGAAAAAAGCACATATACCTGTCCCAGCTCTGGATCCTGGACGACTGTACCATTACAGCAGAACTCCTTCTTCAGATCCTTTAAGATTTTGTTGTAGCTGAACTCTTTCTTCAGCCCCTGAACTGTAGTCAGGCTCTTCCTACCATTTCGTTGCTGGATACGCACATGCACATAATCCTTTGATGCAACACCAGAGTTTTCAGCATTTGCATCAGCGAATGGATCTGTCCCCACAACAAATAGCTTCATACATGAAAAACACTTAATGCAAACAGAATACAATATCGAATTACGCAAATACTTCTCCCCGAATCTGATTCCTAATCCTTGTTTCAAGTTTTTAGATTTTTTGCAACACAAACACACACCAAAAAATATTTTCATGGTCTCAGAAACTAGACATTTCAAAAGGACTGCAAAAACTCCAGTAGTTGATGACAGTTTCAAACTGTCAATAGTTTTTTCAATGTTACTGCTGAGAAAACAAGAAGTAAGTTTCAAAGCCGAAAAACAACTTAAGCAGGAGTATAGGATTGCTGAAGGGTGAAAGCCAACATACCAAAAGCAGAGGGAATCTGAACTTCGACCTCAGACATGAAACTTGCTATAGAAATTCGAAGATACGAACAAACTTCGGAGCTTTACCCTGCTCTCAGCACAGTGAAATCAGAACTGAAAGAAATGTTAGTTCCCATCAGTTGTCAGCAGGTGATAATCCAAAAACAGGACATGAAATGAAAACATGAATGACTGGATGGATATTCATGACTTAAGATCCTCAAGATATGCTAGACTATGAAATTAAAGTTGATCCAACATTGATCCATTATGCATTATTAAATGGGAAATATGTGCCAGCATCATTGAGTTCGCAGCTGCTACAAACAACCAATGAGAACGGGGCAAACTCCAAAAATTGCGCCAGAAACAATAGAGAGATTTACCTTCCCCGTAAATACTAATCCAGGAAAGAACGTTAAATTGCAGCAATGGCCACAATCCACATATACATAAATATGGGGTGTAGTCCTGTCAACCCTGGTGCACTAATTAAATTTCACCCTGCCTATGTAGGCCCACTTTGAATACATCCACTTCATGCCTTCTTGGAGGAAGGCTTCTAATGTAGGGGACATTGAGGATAAGGAGTGGGTCAAATATCACTTTGATCAGATAATCCAAACTCTATTAAAAGCCTCAAAATTTAATGATTTGTAAGGCACTTTTTTTATAGTTTTTTTTTTTTTAATTGAATCCAATAATGGTTAATGGTCAGATCAAAGTCCAATTGGAAATAGGACCAATTCATGGGGAGCAAGTGTATTGCTGAATTTCTCAAAGGGAAGCCCCCATTGTACAAAATAAAGAGGCATGGAAAAGAACTTAAAGATAAGTGGGGTTGATATGCATAGGCTGAGATGAGAAAAACTTTAATAAAAAAAAGAAGTCATGAACACTGGTTTATGCATAAATCAAGTTAAAAAAAAAAAAACACTCAGGTTAAATCATTTTACATTCACCTCCATTTCTCATATCAGAATGTTGGGAAATTAGGATAATTTATAAAGGGAAGAAATTCCCCAAAAACCAACCAAAGAAATACCCATATCAAGAGCCTTCCAAACTCCAATAACAAATACACATGCTCCCATAATCCAATCCAGCCTAAAAATTCCAATTCATTCATAAAACCCACCATACTCCAAAAGCCTAATCGACCCAATCATCAAATTCTCATCCCTATGCCAAAATCCACACTAAAAAAAAGGGAGAGAGAGAACCATACCGATCAAGAATATCATACCACATAAACGAATAGATAAACAGAGAAAGGCATCAAATCAAATTAAAAAAAAAATGAGAAAATGAAGAAGGCATCATCAAATCCAGAGCAGAGACAAAAAGAAGGCAACGCACCTGAAAGAATCAAAGAGATTTTGTAAGGAGAATCGAAAGAAACACAAAGACCCGAAATTTCTGCCCTCGAACGAAAATGGAGGTACCGGTGAGGAATAAAAAGAGTCACATGAGAGCCTTCGATGGCGGGGACACGTGTCGAACGATGAATGGATAGACTCAACTGCCTTGGTCCTCCTTGTCCTTTTATTGCCCTTTTCCCACTTTGGATAAGAGCGGCCTAGAGGCCCTAGACCTTTCTTGAACCAACGATTTTGTAAAAGAATGAAAAGTACACACAAAACTGTAAATAAATAAATAAAAAGCCAGAGGCCCACTATATGATCAACCCAAATGAACCATCTAAACCCCATCCCCTATATGTCATGAATATTATGATTTGCACTTATTCAAATAGATTGGATCTAATGTGAGTTTTTTTTTTTAATTCAAAATCATTTTAACTATATTATATAGAATCTTACACTCCATTGAACTATCACTTATCCGAAAATCAATTTATGATAGAAAATGGCACACCAGCGATTTTATGGTGAGTGCGAGAGCTCGACCGCAATTATAACTCTAAGAAGCAAGTGTGGACGTTAATATCAATATATCGAGAGGTTACGATCATTGAAATAATTTAAGATATCATATCCAGAGTCGTCCTGAATCTTTTGATCCCACTGCTCCCTAATAGGTCTTAGCAATTATCTTATATTGCATGGTAGCACTCCTCTCTCTCCTCTCTCTCTCTATGTATATAATATCTGAATACTGGGGAAATAATCAGGTGAGAACTGTTCTCACGGTTCAATCCGTGAGAACTATGGGTGGGGCCCACCTATCACCCAATCCAAACGCTACAATGGACAGGGACCCCTTCATAGTCACACGCCTTAGGGTTTGGCACCAATGCGAATGAACTGGACCGTTGGATCGACTATATACCCATATAAATGGATTGGGCTTGTCCGCCATGGTTGAAGGGGTTAGAAGCATGGGATTTGGGCCAAACTTGATATTCGGGGTGGTCCCATACAGATCTTTCAATCCCCACTAGTCCCATTCCAAAATGAGCCCCCAATGGGCCCCACAAAAAAGTTCCCACGGTGACTCCGTGAGAACAGCTCTCATTGAATCACATCCCTTTATAAATAGTAGGTCTAACTATAAGAACACCAGCTTCTGTTCAGAATGTCACCGACCAATTTAAGTTTTCACACTCTTATCAACTTTATCATAAATCTAAATTTTGATCAGCTTTGAAGCCACCAATATTATATTTCATGTAGGTGGTTGGATTCCATTTTTAACCAAAGAGTAGTTTTGTGAAAACCCCAAAACCTTTCTAACTGTTGACGGTTTGTTTGCTTTTGGTTGGGTTCCATAGCTTAATCATGCATACAGCTTTGGAATCACTTGGTTGTCGTTTGAGGAGGTTAAGGTTAAAAATCTTGAATAAGAAAATTCAAATTCGAGTGATCTTTGCTCATTATAAGAAATGTAAGAGATACAAATCAGATGGATAAGACTGAACAAGAAGAATAAGAATAATAATAATGCACTGTCAAGTATACAGATGTAAGCCATTTTCTTTTAGATTAGGAGAGTAAATATATTCACAAACCCATTCATCTTTGTTTGTTCAAGAATTCGAGGGTTAGTTTGACAAGTCTTATATGTCCGTTTGAAATAGATCTTATTAAAAATATATGTAGGGAATTAAGTTGTTTTAATTAGACCATTTTACAGATAGACGAATTAATATGTCTGATTCAATCTGAACAAATAATATTGTAAAATCATGGAAGTTTTATGAGCAAAGTTGTTTTATAATAAAAGTGGTATAGGCAAGTTTTTCTTAAACAAAAATAATATAGACAAACTTATCATATTATAAAAAGTTGCCTGGACAAATTAAAAAAAAAATAAAAATTGTTTGATTGCTTGAAACATTTTATGTCTATTTGAATTGAAAAGGAGAGAAAAAGGTCTCAAAGGCACTCTGAATGTCTATTTGAAATAGTTTTTTAGTCAAATAGATATGAAAGTGCAATTGGTAAAAAGCATCCTAGTATGAAAAAGTGGAATTGCTAAAAAGCATCTTAATGTGATCTATTTGTATAAAAGCCATTTTACATGGGGAATGAGGCAATAATTTAAGGGTACACTATAAATAACTACCTCTCTTTCTTGTAGGAGACTCAATAGAGATCAGAGTTTTAAGATTTTCCCTTTTTTGTCTCATATATCATATAAGAGATTTTGGATAAGAAGTAAGAACCCAATTTCTATGAATGAAACAGAGAAGTTCAAGATACCCATAGAAGATAAAGACCTTTAGGGCACGTTTTTTTACTAGAATTCATGTCTGGTGGTTGTCCGGGATTTTCAAATGCTGGTATTTAAAATGCTATCAAATTCTGAAATTCTAAATTCGTTGTTTCATTCATGGCCTGAATTCCTGCCTGAACTCCTGAAATGCCGTCATTCCTCTACCGGAATTTATGTGCCAAGTGAGATTTCTAAATCCTACTTGTTAAAATGAATTTTCAAATTCTGGGTTTTTTGGATTTTGAAATGCTTGGAATCTTAAATGCCCAGGAATTCTGTGGGAATTTCGGTAATGAAACACATAATTTCTGACAGGAATTCTGAATTTCCAGACAGCCTGAATTCCTGTCAGGAATTCTAGTAAGTGAACATGCTCTAGTTTGGTCTTTGGAAGAAAAACAATAAATAGAGATGGTTTTCTATTACACTTTGGCTTTAATTCTTTTAGTACGTATATATACCATATCCTAATATGTATATATGTACTTAAGAAAAGGTAATTATGTTATTATTCTTGTTTTCTTTTTGCATGTGCGGGCTACTTTTCTATGTGAATGAAGTTGAACTTTTATTTCTCCGCTGCATTTGAGTTGACAATTTCAACCCTAGTATAGGTTGGGGTAGGCAACTCATTCTTTCATCTCCGGCTTTGTACGTCTGGTTAGCGATACTTGTACTGTGTAGGTTTATGCATGAAATAGAGTCCCTTGCAAGGCCAAAAGAAAAGCGTTTAAAGTTCACTCCCACTTTTGAGTCAGGTTAGGGATGAAACTTCCAGCCCGTTCAGTAAATGCTGAAGTTTTGAAAGTCCAAATTTTATGGGCCACAACTAGAATGAAATACTACTAGTTCTAATTAATCAAGCAACACAGCGGAAATAAATCAACCAGACAATAGAACTAGCTATCTACCAATCACACACCACAAGAAGGCAGACACAAAATATAGCGTAGAAACCCTATCCAGGGAGAAAAACCACGAACCAGAAATCAAGAGTTCACGAACAGTTACAAGATATACTCACTAGCTCCTGTACCTCAGTCTGTACCTCGACCTCAGGACTATAGTTATTCTTGCAAAGAATCCACTGACATGAAATCCACGTGCCCCGTTCTCCTTACTTGATCTCCTCGCACCTTGCAAGCACAAGATGAACAATCTTCTTCTTCGAAAAGTAGAAACAGCAGCAACCTTCTAGAGCAGCCTTCAGAACGATCTCTCAATGGCTCTAGAGAATAAACTCTCTCTTATGATCTCTCTGACTTAGATTAATGAGAGTGGTGTGTGTGTCCATAGGGTTGAGAGTAACACCCTATAAATAGCCCCAAATTCGTGCCTAATACTTAGAACACAAGTAGGACTCAGACTGGGAAAACAGAGTCTCAAAAGAAAACAGTTTCGTGCAAAAAGGAGACTTTTTCAAAATTCTGCGCACTGTTCGCTCGAGCGAACTCTTCAACTGCTCGAGCGGATGAGGCTCTGTCTCGCGGTCGCTCGAGCGGGCTCCTTGCTGGATGAGATACAGAAATTCAGAACTCTTTTCTACCAGCTTTCTTCTTCTAAACCATTCAGACTTTTCTTTTTGGAGTCCTTCCCTCTTGTATCTTCGGAGTTCTTTTCTAAATAAAACATACAACTCAAAGACTACTAGAGTTTTGTCCAACATGAATTAGCCAATACAAAAATACCTAAAAAGTTTGAACTAACACAGTGGCAGATAAGTAGAGGTTACAGTGTGAAACTCTGTTTCGATTGAGCCAATGAGTGTAGAACGCCGGAACATTTAAGGTTAGGAATCAATACGAAGCATAAGTCTCCATTATTACCTCAATATAACTTCAGTGAGGCCCAACTTCCTTTAAAATAAAATCCAGCTAGAGCAAATAATTAAATAGAGATATTTATTTTGAGCAGCTTGATATTAATATATAAGCCCCCACTGGAGGATATACCAAAACTTTATTAGGGCCACATGACAAACACTCATGGTTTAGTTGGCAGTTGGCACATTAGTTTCAACCGTA
This sequence comes from Litsea cubeba, assembly GCA_012931725.1. Classification (NCBI taxonomy): domain Eukaryota; kingdom Viridiplantae; phylum Streptophyta; class Magnoliopsida; order Laurales; family Lauraceae; genus Litsea; species Litsea cubeba. The sequence continues at coordinate 20,701,780 of CM022945.1, forward strand.
TATATGCCTTGGGAAGATCCCTGGCTCTTCAAGTTAAACGCGTCACTACAAAAACCTAGCAAACCTAAAAAAGAAAAAGGAACTTTCAACTTTCCAACCCCTTTCAACTTTCAAGTTTAAAAGAAAAAGGAACTTTCAACTTTCAAGTTAAAGGAGTCCTACAGATACATCCAGTTGCCACCAGCTCATTAACACAAGGGAAAATCATATATCATACGCACCGAAAGGAATTGTAATCAGTTCTAAAACGAAGATGCCGAAAAGGGATCAGGAAAGCAACATAGATGCTTTTAAAACCATCATCATATGTCATAATTTCTATCTTTCGGCCCTTTTCTATATGTACGCGTTTGATGCTTTCCAAAAGTCATTTCACAGCTAACCTTTTAATCTTTTTTGCAAATTGCAATTACAGAAGCAGCCTTTCCTTCGTTGAAGAACTACAAGCGGCCTTACCTTCCAAAATCAATACATGCACCCTAATAACTATACCAAGATTTGCTGAGTGTTACCATAAAAATTAACAACAAATTAACCCACCACCTGATTATGAGATATGACTCAAAATCTCATTCCACAAGCACCAGGACTCAAAACATTATTTGTGGTTGAAGAGTGTTTTATAATTGGAGGCTTCATGCGTATAAACATCTTTAGGTTTCGGATGAGATGGGCTTGTTGCGGATGTAGATCAATAACGATGTTCGATCCCAATTAATGGTGGAAGAATATTTAAGACAAGTACCGTGCACTAAGAATTATTTAATTGCTAACAAGCCCTTTTATATATATATATATCTATATTTCTATATATATAGATATATTTCAGTGTCAAATTCTCTATATTTTGATGAGATTAAGGCTAGTTGTTCCATTAATACATACATAGTTGTTATAGCCAACAATTAAAGTACAAAGGGTTGAAGTTTCATGTCTTCTTTAGTGATATATATTATTAAGCCACAAGTTTGACGTTTCTTGTCTTCTTTAGTGATGTTATTAAGCCACAAGTCTAACATTTTTTAGTGTAATTTCTACAGAAAGTAAGAACTTTACAGTTTATGTACTTTGTAGAATTCGGAACTTTTCAATCTCTTGACATTAGGTGGAATGCTAAGGGCATTTACAAAACAAAAGGCTTTTCACATCATCCATGCTCATTAAACTTTTGTTTATATATATATGCATCCCTTGATACTATACAAATCCCACCACCTTCTTCTAGTTTCCACCACATACAAGTAGTGGAAGTTCATCTGGATGGAAAACCTCAAGGAGAAGGGTGAGGAACTGAAGAGCTTCTTCCAGGAAGGGTACAAAGCAGTGAAGAAATTCATCAAGAAAGGATGGCATAAGGCCAAGAATATTAGGAAGAAGGAGGATGTCCACAAAGATTGCTACAGTAGATGGATTTGAAAGATCTTCATTCCATGGACTGGTGGAGAGCAAAATTTCTCTGTTTCGGATTTTGTTTAAGTTTTTTTTTTTTTTTATGATATATTTATATATATCATTACAAATAGAGAGAGAGAGATATGACATATAGCATCGTTTGTAATTGTGTTTGAGAGAATGCATGGATTGATTATGTATTATTAAGGAAAAATGCTATTTGCTTTTCATACTTAGTTTATCTTTTGAGCAGGGTTTTTTGGATCTAGGGAAAATAGATGGAAAAACACCGTACTCTATGATGCTAGGATATTTCAAAATGAACAACGTATCGTATTGTACCGTATCCAAAACTTTATTTTTTACATGTAAAAACCGTGTCCTTGTTGTACCTATAGTGTGTCCCTACAGTATCCGTGCCGTATCTAGGCATCATAGACCGTACCCGTAGATAAACTGATCACACACATATTTAAACTATGGACAATTTTCTCTGCTTTTTCTCTATATCCAAGCAGGGTTTTTTATAAAATTAATTGCCTTTTAAGGTATACGTCCAAAGGAAAACGAGGATTCATCTCCTACCTAACATGGATCAAGAAGTATACTGTGGAGATTCTCATGGGCTGGGCTATCTCAGTCCCAACCTAATACTGACCTACGCAGGCCCGGCCCTGAGGCAGGGCAGTAAGTGCGCCTGCCCCGGGCCCCCCGGGCCCCTATTTTTCAGGGGGCCCAAAAATATTTCCTCTCCTCAAGAAGAAAATGTTTCCACTCCTCCAAATCCACCGACCTCCTTCTCAAACCCCTTAACCTTTCATCAATCGAACTCCTTTGAACCCCATCTCAACCAAACAGCAAGCCAAAAAAAAAAAAAAAAACAAGGAGAAGAAGAAGAAGAAGCAGCAGAGAACTGGACCGCCATAACCGGTTAGGCCCAAATCACCGCCATCGCCAGAACCGGCTGGCCCATCATCTTCGTGCTAGCGTCTAGCAGTCAAGCATCATCAGTCCATCACCACTTCGGACGAAGCACCCAGGCTACCCAGCAGTCAAATCCCTCAACCATTCATCAATCGAACTCCTTTGAACCCCATCTCAACCAAACAGCAAGCCCAAAAAAAAAAAACAAAAAAAAAAAAGAAGAAGAAGCACCCAGCAGGCCAGCACCACTGGTTGATTGCTACAATAGCAATCAAGCACCATCAGTCCATCACCACTTCGGACGAAGCACCCAGGCTACCCAGCAGTCAAACTGTCAAACCCATCAACCCTTCATTAATCGAATTCCTTTGAACCCCAATACCCCATCTCAACCAAACAGCAAGCCCAAAAATAAAAAAATAAAAACAAGAAGAAGAAGAAGAAGAAGCACCCAGCAGGCCAGCACCACGGGTTGATTGCTAGTGCTGCTCCACGCCTCCACCGTCCACCCACCCGCCACGCCACATCTCTTTGTTCTGTACACTTCAGTGCTTACTTTTGTTTTTCCTCCAACACGAAGACCGAGGCAGCCCAGTCTTCTTAGTTTAGGTAGAGTTCGGGTCGGGTTGGACCTGATCCAATGATCCATTCCGCTGACAAGCCATTTCCTTTGGTAACAAATCAATACAGGTCAGGTGGACCCATTCACTCGCCTGAGTTTGAGTTATGCCCAAATCCAAAACAACAGTCAACAGCAACTTACAAAAAAAAGCCACTTGCATCAGATTTGTAGACATCAACACATGGGCCCATAGCTTATAGATCTTCTTCAATCTTCATAACATCCATATCATCGTTGTCTTGGTAGATTGGGGAGATTCCAAAATCCAAAGTGTGGCTTTTTTCAATGCAAAATTGGTCGTTGTAGAAATCAATTGAAGGTAATTTTTTCATGATTAGAAAATCTTGAATTTGAAAGCATAATTGAGGATTTTGCTTCTCAAAATGCAAGAAGAAAATCATTTCAATAATACTTTTTTAATTGTGATTTTGTTTTTCAACTTATTTTCTAGATGGTGATGCTGGTATGAGAAATTATTTGGCCAACGATCTGGTACTCTTACCGAGATGTTGGTATGAGAGATTCATTTATTTATGTATTAAATGTATTTTATTTATGTATTAAATGTATTTATCATATGATATTATTTGGTTTTTAATGAAATTATTATTTTTGGGCTAAATTTATGAAAACATGTTATATATATGTGCATATATTAAAAAATTATAAAAATGAATAAAGGGCCCATTTTAGTGATTCGCACCGGGCCTTTGAAAAGTCAGGACCGGCCCTGGACCTACGTGGCTGGAATCTTTGTTAAAATCAGGGTAGTTGAAATTGAATGGCCCGGGAAGGGACCTGTGTGCACTCGAAGGCTCTCTGAAGACACATATAGTGCAAAGGAACGTGTCTTTTGCAAATGGCCTAGATGCAGGCCCATGGACTTATACGGGCCTGAATTTTAGGCCTGATAAATAAGTGGGCTGTGATTGGTAAGATTTGGTCTAGCTCGACTCGGGCTATGAAATGAAACCCCGATCTGCCCATGTCCATGATGTTCTTCAGCATTAGGCTGAGAACATAAAACCATAAGATAGGAAGAACATAAGGGTGCATTTGGCATTGTGCCATTTGGATGTTTCCATGTTCCCACGAGATAGGGGGGGGGGATAAAAAAGATGTTTGGTATGTGTAAATGATTGTTCCAAATTTTGTTCTCATGGGAAGGAATCTCAAAATCTTAACCCGCCAGCATAAGAAAGTTAGAACAAAAAAACTTTATTTTTTTTTTAAGAAACAACTTGCTGGCACAATTGTTTATTAATTTCTTATCTCTTGCCTTTTTAAGAATATCATTTGAAGATTCTAAATCTTCTCACTTATCATAAATGTAGGCCCTACGTTCACAATCCCAAAGGAGGTAGCCCAACTTTATAATTCCCAGAGGTGAGTTACATGGTCACAATCACAAAAGACGGGCCCCTAGTATAATTCTATAATGGTGGGACCACATTATAAATCGTTTATAAAGGTAGGCATCATGTTGCAATTTCTCTAGGTAGGTCCCGTGTCCACAATCACATTTTAATAGTGGCCCTATATTCGTATTTCTAAATGTGGGTACCACATTGTAATTTTTTAAATGTGGGTCCCGTGTTCACAATTACCAAAAAGTATGGCCCCACATTTTAATGATGACCCCATGTTCGGATTTCTAAATGTAAGTACTACTTTGAAATTTTTTAAAGGTGGGCCCCGTGTTCACAATTAACAAAAAGTATGGCCCCACATTTTAATGATGGCCCCATGTTCGGATTTCTAAATGTGAGTACTACTTTGTAATTTTTAAAGGTGGGTCATTGTTCACAATTAACAAAAAGTATAGCCCACATTATAATTCCTAAAAAGATGGGCCGACATTCTAGATTTTATAAATGTGTTACTCCCATGTTCTAATTTTTAAAGGTGGGCACCACATTCTAATTTCTAAAGTGGGGCCCTGTGTCTACAATTACAAAAAATGTGGCTCCATTTTGTAATTCATAAATATGAGTCACATGGTCTCGTTTGCAAAAGGTGGACCCACATTGTAAATCCTATGAATATGAGCCCATATTCTAATTTCTAAAGGTGGATCCCATGCATATTTACATTTACAAAAAGTTGGCCCACATTATAATTCCCATAAAGTTGGGCCCACATTATAAATCCAATGGATATGGGATTCATGTTCTAATTTTTAAAAGGCTGGTAGCCAGGTACCAAGTTGTAACTTCTACAGGTAGGTCCCATATATGATAATAATAGTACTGCAAATAATAAAAGGTGGGGTCCCACATTGTAAATCCTATGTTTGCTCTTTGAAGCAAAACTTTTGTAATGTTACCAAACAAGTTCCATATAGCATGTTTTTAGTAGAGTAATTTAATATAATGTTGCCAAACAAGTTTTGCAGAGTATAAACTCGGCACAACCTGATCTTAGCACAACCTAATCCGAGCATAAAACTGGAAACAACACTAGAACGATGCCAAACACGCCCTAAGTTTTGAAAACAATGAGGGGAAAGAAATTGATCTAATTAAGTAATGAAATTGTAAGGAAACTCCCCTCATGCTTTAGAAGTTCCTCCAATATTACTAATTTATTTTCATAGTGAAAAGTAATAAGATGACATTCTTATTATTTATTATACAAGGGAGGACAGTTGATGGGACGTTTGTCCTACGTGGAAGGGGGGGCTGATGGTTTTTTTTTTCTGCTTATCTCAATCTAAGCCGTCCATCACACTTTTTTGTGGACCTAATTTCACTATTCATCTATTATACAAGGGAGGACAGTTGATGGGACGTTTGTCCTACGTGGAAGGGGGGGGGGGGGGGGCTGATGGGTTTTTTTTTTTTCTGCTTATCTCAATCTAAGCCGTCCATCACACTTTTTTGTGGACCTAATTTCACTATTCATCTATTATATAAGGGAGGATAGTTGATGGGACGTTTGTCCTACGTGGAAGGGGGGGCTGATGGGTTTAGGGGTGGGGGGTGATGGGTTGGGGGGGGGGGGGCTGATGGATTTTTTTTCCTGCTTATCTCAATCTCAGTCGTCCATCATACTTTTTTGTGGACCTCATTTCACTATTCACCTCACTGTTTTTCTCTGACTGGGAAAAAAAATAACAAAAAAGAAAAGCAGGAGAGGCGGGTTCGGTTTGGTTGGCCAGAGTGTTAAAAAAATTAAAAGTTAAGAACATTAAAAAAATAATTTTTTTTGAAAGTTGGAGTGTAAACTCTTAAACGTTAAAGCATAAATCATATATATTAAACATAAAAAAAAATAATCTAAATAAAAAATTCTAATAACACTAAATCCTATAAATAAATTCCTTATAAAAAAAAAAAAAAATTGTAAATCTCAAATTCAAATAAATTAATTTACTATAATATTTTTATCGTGCTAACGGAACGGATTACTGCGAGTGATATTTTAAATCATAACTAATAAGATGGCATATAAACCATCCATATTATATAGGCCCTCAAATGACAGCTCTACTGCGATTTTGACCGCGTAAGACGCGTTGGCGCCTAGCTGTCATTTTAGTAAATATCCCTCTCTGGTTTACCAAATGTCAAGCATCTTTCTTTCCGTTTTCACACACTTGAGCAACAGAAAACCCACCCAAAAAGCCTATCCCTCGTCCATCTCTCCGCCAAGACGAAGTCCGCAAAGCCCACAAAATCTAAATCTCCTTTCGAGAACCCTAGAAATTGCCTTCTCCAGACTCTCTGCATCAGAACTGGAGCTCGAAAACAATGGAGTTCTGGTACGTAATTTTCCATCATGCTCCTTGTTTTCCTCCTCTACCTTGTGCATAATCTAGGGTTTCTAAGATTTTTTTTTTCTAAAATTTTCGCATTATTTTTTCTGTGTATTACATTATGCTGATTGATTGATGATGGTGTTTGGGCTCGTTACTTTCTCTTCAGTTGGTTGATTCATATTTTTACTCTTTTTGTTAGTTCATATAATGCGTTCGATTTAACAGAAAAGTGAATTTTCAAATCTGAATTAGGGTTTGACAATCATAGTTTTAAGATACCGTATGTAATTTTTGTTGCATGATTGAAGTCTTGATTGAATGCTGAAAATAGGATTCTCTATTGTATCGTTTGGGGAAAATGTATCTGAAATTGCTTCAGGGTGGGTGTTTTGATGGAATGGATTATGATATTTTATTCTGCTCGTGCTGCAGGGATTGTTACAACTGCGTTGTCCCAAACCCTAGCTTTCAATCCATCTCGTCCACTGCCGATCTCCAAAACCCTGAATCCACTGCCATGTCCGCCGCACCAGAACTGCCTTTGTTCACCCCTGTTGGTGGCCACCACTTCCTTCCCCCACGATGCCATCAAAGGCTCTGTTGACAGCTTCCCCTTCAAGATCCCCAAGGGCTTCACCGTCCTTGGGGCCTGCGAGGTCGCCAGCAAACCCTAGGGGCTTTGGGGACTTGTAGTCACTGACAATCCAGCCATTCTTCGGTTTCCAATCATCATGGGTGAGTATTTTTGGATCTCTCTTGTGTCAATCTGTCATTGATTTCTTTTCAGCATTTTTTTTTTTATTAGATGTTTGCCTACTGCATTTCAGCTTTTCATTAGATGATACATATCCATCTGATGATTTTTTTTTTTGGATGCCTATCTTCATGCAAATTGGGATACAAATGAGTTGGTGATGTCCTTGCTGTTGCATGTCCGTCTAGACCTAGACAAGTCAATGATGGTTGGTGTGCTGCTCTTAAAAATCTATGAGAATATTAAAAAACAGAAAAAAAATATCATATAATGAGAAAGGCTAAACATCTGTAAATGTAATTATTTAGTTGTCTCTTTTTTTTTTTTTTTTTTTCAATTGTTGTCATAATCCTACTATTTATATCCCGTATCCTTCTATTTCTGTCAAATCCTGAAGAAAAATATTCATATATATGTAACCAGTCCCATTTTTATGTTTTTTTTTAACCTAGCGGCACCTCCAAGGGGGCTGGGAACCAAAAGAGAGCCTGCACACACACGGGAAGGTAGCCCACCAAGTGAGAAGGAGGCCTGCACAAGTGGGAAGAGGTGACGTACCCTGGGTTCAATCCTCGGGCAGCCAGGTAAAAACTGACGCTCCTTATCACTCGGGTAAGGAGCCGTTCTTAGTCTCATTTTTAATTGAATCTTGTGATTCACCTATGAATATTACGATTCGATACTTATTCTATTAGAACTTATGATTTAAACATTTCATTTGAGTGAGAATAGCCACAATTGAATTGTTAATGTTTCCTTCTCTTTTGTTATTTTTTCTAATTTTAAAAGGTTGGTTATCTACTGATTTATGTAACTGCTTATTTTTTATTTTTATTTTTAGGAGGTTATTTATTCTTACTTCTCAATCTTTTAATTTAATTCTTCATTTTCTTCTTTACCATTCAATTCCTTTTATGCATGGTGCATCATAGGGGATCTAGGTGCTGCTTCATCTAATTTCTCCAAGAAATCTTCTCTCCCGATCTTTCTTTTTCTAGTTTATGATATTCATGTAATTACAATTACTAAGCAAGGAAAGATATCTAACTTTAGAGAGTTTTATTTCAATGATAATGAACTTTTGAAAAATAAAAGAAAGACAAAAAAATCATTGAAGATTGATTCTTCACTTGGAGCCCTTGTCTTATAGATTCTTAGTGGACTTTTCTTTGTAGCCAACTTCCGCTTAGAAAGATTTTTGTTCCCATTTTACTTTATCTCCTAATAGGAAAGGAAGTCATACAATGGAAATAACTTCCTCTCGAAGTAAAATTGGCATCCTTTTTTTGGAGTTATGGTCCCCTAATAGAGCGGTAGTTGTAGGATTGGCCACATAGCTGGTTTTGTGGACTAAGTTTGAACCTTCACTATGGGCTTGGTTTGGGTTTTGATCATGCAGGTCCAATCCATCACATTATTGTCCATTAAATTCTACAAGATAGAGCTCGTTTGACTTAAATTAATATTGGTGGATCAAATGAATTGTTCCACTAATTTTCAGATTTGGATCCCTAGAATCTAGAATATTTTCTATTTTATATTGAATCCAATTTACATCCATCTTGGCCTTTCATTCCATATGTTAATCCAAATTCGTCCATTTTTCCCTAATATTAGATCTTGAATTCCTTTGATTGATCAAGTTGATCTAGATGATCAAAGGCTAGATCTGTCACTACCTTATAGGTTTGAAGTTTGAACCTTAGTCTCCTATATCAGATTCCCCCACTTGAAAAGGACATGACCTGAGTCAACATCTTCTTCACATTGTTGTCTTCTCCTTAGCTCTTTCTTCTTCTGATTCCATTGGACCTCTTTCACATGTATCTGTCTTTGAGTGCTTTTGAAATTGTGTAGCTTATCTATCCAATCTGGTCCAATGTGATGCAATCCAATGCCGTGCAATCACATCATGAATCAGTTGTAACTGACATTGCCTTTGGTAATCTTGATAAAATTAATCTTTGAAGTTGTAAATCTGTCTCTGTGGGATATTGACATTCATAGTTTCTTCGAGGGCATGATAATCACACCTTTAACCAATCACCAGAATTCTCATCTAGATGTCGTTCATGTATAGTTGAACCTCAAATTCTCTATGTGGATTTTTAAATTTTGAGTTTCTTGTTCACAATCTCCATCTACATCGAAATTGATTGTATCATTGGTGCCTTTATTTGGAAGTGTATCGAAGATTCGGTCACTGACATTATTACCAATTTCAGTTTTTCTTCCCCATCTTCTTGATATTCATCATAGATTGGATCATCTACAACACCTTTACCTTGGTACACAATAACATTGGGATGATCACAGATAGAAGAAGATAAATTCTCAACAATCATATTAAGGTCAGATTCATCATTCATACCAGAATTTAATCTTCTGATCAAATCCATGACCGCCAATTGATAGAATAGTTACTGTAACATCTCAATCTCCATATAGGTCATCATCGTAAAGAGGATCCTTGTTATCATCACCAATATCACCGTTGTATAATCCATCATCACAATCCTGATAATTGTCATAACCTTAATTTAATTACAAGTCTTGAGGCTTAATTTGTTTCCAACCATTGAGTCAAAATCTCAACATGTTGTCGCAAATTCTGGATTTCAAGGTCTCATGGGTTAGGTTATTTCACTATGTCACACCCAATCAATTTTGGCAGTTCAGTCCGCATTTTGACCCAAATTTGTCGAATTTAATCTAGCATAGATCTTGAATTCCATTAGTCAATCAAGTTGATCTCGATAATCATAAGAGAGATTCATTTAATCATGTTGACTTTTGGTCCCTTAATTTTTTTGGCGACTTGCCCATTTTTATTTGTTCTCCTAAATTTGCTCTCCAAGCAATATTGGGCATCTGTTAAGTGGGTAGTAGACCGATACTAACAATACTTATAGGACCTTAGGCATATAAGATTTTGTGAACTAGGTTTGGGCGTCCATTACAGGCTTGGTTTTGGTCTTTGACCCGCAGGTCCACTCCCTTGCATTTTTACCTATTTGATTCATCATCATAGGGCTCGAAAATGGGATTGATGGATGGAGATCCGCCTATTTTTTAAATTTAACTTCAGATAATATTTCAATATTCTTGATTTAATATGGAAATCCAGCTTTCATCTATCTCGGCCTCTCATTCTGTGTTTTGACCCAAACTTGTTGATTAGGCCCTAACTTTTATCTTAAATTCGGTTACCCACTCAAGTTCATGTCAATAATCACAGTCTAGTTCTATCGCAAGCCACTATAGGGTCCAAAAGTCATCAAAGAAGGATACAAGCAAAATTAGAGAAACTGACCGATAAGACGTCAATGTCAAGAGAATTCAAACTTGCGTACGAGTCATTTTCAAGCGGAGCATTGGAGTCCTTATCTTTTAGACTCTTGGTCCCTTGTTTGTTTTTTGTGACTTGCCAATTTTATTAATTCTCATGAATGGAAAGGATTTTATTAAATTGAATCTACTTTCTCTCCAAGCAAAATTGAGCATCTCTTTAGTGGGGGCAGTAGACCCATACTAGCAATACTTATATAACCAGTTGCCAATTTTATTAATTGTCATGAATGGAAAGGATTTTATTAAATTGAATCTACTTCCTCTCCAAGCAAAATTGGGCATCTCTTTAGTGGGGTAGCAGACTCATACTAGCAGTACTTATATGACAAGCCCCATATAAGGCTTCGTCAACTAGTTTTTGGGATGAACTAGTTTTTGGGATCTATTATGGGCCTAGTTTGGGTCATGGAGATGCTGGTCAAATCACTCACATTTTTTCTCATTTTATTTTGAATGATTGAGCTCTTTCTATTCAAATTGGGATTAATCAAAAGAATCATTTGATCCGCTGTTTTTTGGATTTGGTCTCCATAAAATATTAAAATAATTTTTATTTGAGGTTGCTTTTTGCAAATTCACTAAAAAAAAGAAATCAACCCTCATAACTAATGTTTGTTTGTTTGTTTTTTATTTTCTCACATCATTTCATTGATTATTCAATCTTGTAAGTGCACTAAATACCCTACAGCCTTTTATATCAAGTTTCTTATCTCTAGATTTTGGTGCTTTGTTGATTCTTCTCTTAGAGCTTTGCACAGGATTCTCCTTCCAATGTTATAAATTTAGGTTCTTGAGTTATATGACCAGTTGTCAATTTTATTTGGGCATCTCTTTAGTGGGGTAGTAGACCCAAACTAGCAGTACTTATACGACCACTTGCCATTTTTATTAATTCTCATGAATGGAAAGGATTTTATTAAATTGAATCTACTTCCTCTCCAAGCAAAATTGAGCATCTCTTTAGTGGGGCAGTAGACCCATACTAGCAGTACTTATATGAGTAGTTGCCAATTTTATTAATTCTCATGAATGGAAAGGATTTTATTAAATTGAATCTACTTCCTCTCCAAGTAAAATTGAGCATCTCTTTAGTGGGGCAGTAGACCCCATACTAGCAGAACTTATATGACCAACTGCCAATTTTATTAATTCTCATGAATGGAAAGGATTTTATTAAATTGAATCTACTTCCTCTCCAAGCAAAATTGAGCATCTCTTTAGTGGGATAGTACACCCATACTAGCAGTACTTATATGACCAGTTGCCAATTTTATTAATTCTCATGAATGGAAAGGATTTTCTTAAATTGAATCTACTTCCCCTCCAAGCAACATTGAGCATCTCTTTAGTGGGGCAGCAGACCCATACTAGCCGTTCTTATATGACCAGTTGCCAATTTTATTAATTGTCATGAATGTAAAGGATTTTATTAAATTGAATTTACTTCCTCTCCAAGTAAAATTGGGCATCTCTTTAGTGGGGTAGTAGACTCATACTAGCAGTACTTATGTGACCCGCCACATATAAGGCTTCGTGAACTAGTTTTTGGGTTCTATTATGGGCCTAGTTTGGGTCATGGAGACGATAGTCAAATCACTCACATTTTTGTTGCTTTTATTTTGATTGATTGAGCTCTTTCTATTCAATTTGGGTTTAATCGAAAGAATCATTTGATCCGCTGTTTTTCGTATTTGGTCTCCAGATAATATTAAAGTAATTTTTATTTAAGGTTGCATTTTGCAAATTCACTAAAAGAAAGAAAGCGACCTTTATAACTAATGTTTTTTTTTTTTTTTAAATTTTATTCTCTCACATCATTTCATTTATTATTCAATCTTGTTTAAATGTAAGTGCACTAAATACCTTACAGCCTTTTATATCAAGTTTCTTATTTCTAGATTTTGCGGCTTTGTTTATTCTTCTCTTAGAGCTTTGCGCAGGATTCTCCTTCCAATGTTATAAATTTATGTTCTAGAGTTATATGACAAGTTGCCAATTTTATTTGGGCATCTCTTTAGTGGGGCAGTAGACCCATACTAATTGTACTTAATTGACCAGCTGCCAATTTTATTAATTGTCATGAATGGAAAGGATTTTATTAAATTGAATCTACTTCCTCTCCAAGCAAAATTGAGCATCTCTTTAATGGGGCAGTAGACCCATACTAGCAGTACTTGCATGACCTGTTGCCAATTTTATTAATTGTCATGAATGGAAAGGATTTTATTAAATTGAATCAACTTCCTCTCCAAGCAAAATTGAGCATCTATTTAGTGGGGCAGAAGACCCATACTAACAGTACTTATAAGACGAGTTGCCAATTTTATTAATTGTCATGAATGGAAAGGATTTTATTAAATTAATCTACTTCCTCTCCAAGCAAAAATTGAGCATCTCTTTAGTGGGGGCAGTAGGCCCATACTAGCAGTACTTGCATGACCAGTTGCCAATTTTATTAATTCTCATGAATGGAAAGGATTTTATTAAATTGAATCTACTTCCTCTCCAAGCAAAGTTGAGCATCTCTTTAGTGGGGCAGTAGACCCATACTAACAGTATTTATAAGACCAGTTGCCAATTTTATTAATTGTCACGAATGGAAAGGATTTTATTAAATTGAATCTACTTCCTCTCCAAGCAAAATTGAGCATCTCTTTAGTGGGGGCAGTAGACCCATATTAGCAGTACTTATATGACCAGTTGCCAATTTTATTAATTGTCATGAATGGAAAGGATTTTATTAAATTGAATCTCTTTCCTCTCCAGGCAAAGTTGAGCATCTCTTTAGTGGGGCAGTAGACCCATACTAACAGTACTTATAAGACCAGTTGCCAATTTTATTAATTCTCATGAATGGAAAGGATTTTATTAAATTGAATCTACTTCCTCTCCAAGCAAAATTGGGCATCTCTTTAGTGGGGTAGCAGACTCATACTAATATAGGGCTTCGTGAACTAGTTTTTGGGTTCTATTATGGGCCTAGTTTGGGTCATGGAGACGATGGTCAAATCACCCACATATTTGCTGATTTTATTCTGAATGATAGAGCTCTTTCTATTCAAATTGAGATTAATCGAAAGAGTCATTTGATCCGCTGATTTTTGTATTTGGACTCCAAATAAAATTAAAATAATTTTTTTTTTCAGGTTGCATCTTGCAAATTCACTATAAGAAAGAAAGCGACCCTTATAACTAATGAATTTTTTTTTAATTTTATTTTCTCACATCATTTCATTGATTATTCAATCTTGTAAGTGCACTAAATACCCTACAGCCTTTTATATCAAGTTTCTTATGTCTAGATTTTGGTGCTTTGTTGATTATTCTCTTAGACCTTTGCACAGGATTCTCCTTCCAATGTATATATTTATGTTTTAGAGTAATATGACCAGTTGCCAATTTTATTTTGGCATCTCTTTAGTGGGGTAGTAGACCCATAATAGCAGTTATTATATGACCAGTTGCCAATTTTATTAATTCTCATGAATGGAATGGATTTTATTGAATTGAATCTACTTCCTCTCCAAGCAAAATTGAGCATCTCTTTAGTGGGACAGTATACCCATACTAGTTGTCAATTTTATTAATTCTCATGAATGGAAAGGATTTTATTCAAGCAAAATTGAGCATCTCTTTAGGGGGGCAGTATACCCATACTCGCAGTACTTATATGACCAGTTGTCAATTTTATTAATTGTCGTGAATGGAAAAGATTATATTAAATTGAATCCACTTGCTCTCCGAGCAAAATTCGGCATCTTTTTAGTGGGGTAACAGACCCATACTAGCTGTACTTATATGACCAGCCACATATATGGCTTCGTGAATTAGTTTTTGTGATCTATTATGGGCCTAAGTTTGGGTCATGGAGATGTTGGTCAAGTTAGTCACATTTGTGCTCATTTTATCATGAATGATTGAGGTCTTTCTATTCAAATTGGGATTGATCGAAAGAATCATTTGATCCGCTAATTTTTGGATTCGGACTCCAGATAGTATTAAAATTTTTTTATTTAAGGTTGCATTTTGCAAATTGACTAAAAAAAGGAAATCGACCCTTATAACTAATGTTTTTTATTTTATTTTCTCACTTCATTTCATTGATTATTCAATCTTGTTAAAATGTAAGTGCACTAAATACCCTACAGCCTTTTATATTAGGTTTCTTATGTCTAGATTTTAGGGATTTGTTGATTCTTCTCTTGGAGCTTTGCGCATAATTGAGCATCTCTTTAGTGGGGCAGCAGACCCATACTAGCCGTTCTTATATGACCAGTTGCTAATTTTATTAATTGTCATGAATGGAAAGGATTTTATTAAATTGAACTTACTTCCTCTCCAAGTAAAATTGGGCATCTCTTTAGTGGGGTAGCAGACTCATACTAGCAGTACTTATTTGACCCGTCACATATAAGGCTTCGTGAACTAGTTTCTGGGTTCTATTATGGGCCTAGTTTGGGTCATGGAGACGATAGTAAAATCACCCACATATTTGCTGATTTTATTCTGAATGATTGAGCTCTTTGATCTGCTGTTTTTCGTATTTGGTCTCCAGATAATATTAAAGTAATTTTTATTTAAGGTTGCATTTTGCAAATTCACTAAAAGAAAGAAAGCGACCCTTATAACTAATGTTTTTTTTTTTTTTTTTCTCTCACATCATTTCATTTATTATTCAATCTTGTTTAAATGTAAGTGCACTAAATACCTTATAGCCTTTTATATCAAGTTTCTTATTTCTAGATGTTGCGGCTTTGTTTATTCTTCTCTTAGAGCTTTGCGCAGGATTCTCCTTCCAATGTTATAAATTTATGTTCTAGAGTTATTTGACCAGTTGCCAATTTTATTTGGGCATCTCTTTAGTGGGGGTAGTAGACTCATACTAATTGTACTTAATTGACCAGCTGCCAATTTTATTAATTGTCATGAATGGAAAGGATTTTATTAAATTGAATCTACTTCCTCTCCAAGCAAAATTGAGCATCTCTTTAATGGGGCAGTAGACCCATACTAGCAGTACTTGCATGACCAGTTGCCAATTTTATTAATTCTCATGAATGGAAAGGATTTTATTAAATTGAATCAACTTCCTCTCCAAGCAAAATTGAGCATCTATTTAGTGGGGCAGAAGACCCATACTAACAGTACTTACATGACCAGTTGCCAATTTTATTAATTGTCATGAATGGAAAGGATTTTATTAAATTAATCTACTTCCTCTCCAAGCAAAATTGAGCATCTCTTTAGTGGGGGCAGTAGACCCATACTAGCAGTACTTACATGACCAGTTGCCAATTTTATTAATTCTCATGAATGGAAAGGATTTTATTAAATTGAATCTACTTCCTCTCCAAGCAAAGTTGAGCATCTCTTTAGTGGGGCAGTAGACCCATACTAACAGTACTTATAAGACCAGTTGCCAATTTTATTAATTCTCATGAATGGAAAGGATTTTATTAAATTAATCTACTTCCTCTCCAAGCAAAATTGAGCATCTCTTTAGTGGGGGCAGTAGACCCATACTAGCAATACTTATATGAGCAGTTGCCAATTTTATTAATTCTCATGAATGGAAAGGATTTTATTAAATTGAATCTACTTCCTCTCCAAGCAAAGTTGAGCATCTCTTTAGTGGGGCAGTAGACCCATACTAACAGTACTTATAAGACCATTTGCCAATTTTATTAATTGTCATGAATGGGAAGGATTTTAGTAAATTGAATCTGCTTCCTTTCCAAGCAAAATTGAGCATCTCTTTAGTGGGGTAGTAGACCCATATTAGCAGTACTTATATGACCAGTTGCCAATTTTATTAATTGTCATGAATGGAAAGGATTTTATTAAATTGAATCTACTTCCTCTCCAAGCAAAATTGTGCATCTCTTTAGTGTGGAAGTTGACCAATGCTAGAAGTACTTATATGACAGGTTGCCAATTTTATTAATTCTTCAGAATGGAAAGGATTTTATTAAATTGAATATACTTCCTCTCCAAGTAAAATTGAGCATCTCTTTTCTGGGGCAGTAGACCCATACTAGCAGTACTTATATAAGCGGTTGCCAATTTTATTAATTCTCATGAATGGAAATGATTTTATTAAATTGAATCTACTTCTTCTCCAAGTAAAATTGAGCATCTGTTTATGGGGCAGTAGACCCCATACTAGCAGAACTTATATTACCAACTGCCAATTTTATTAATTCTCATGAATGGAACGGATTTTATTGAATTGAATCTACTTCCTCTCCAAGCAAAATTGAGCATCTCTTTAGTGGGATAGTATACCCATACTAGCAGTACTTATATGACCAGTTGCCAATTTTATTAATTCTCATGAATGGAAAGGATTTTATTAAATTGAATCTAGTTCCTCTCCAAGCAATATTGGGCATCTCTTTATTGGGGCAGCAGACCCATACTAGCAGTACTTATATGACCAGCCACATATAAGGCTTCACGAACTAGTTTTTGGTATCTATTATGGGCCTCGTTTGGGTCATTGAGACGCTGGTCAAATCACTCACATATTTGCTTAGTTTATACTAAATGATTGAGCTTTTTCTATTCAAATTAGGATTAATTGAAAGAATCATTTCATCCGCTGATTTTCGGATTTAGTCTCCAGATAATTTTAAAATAATATTTTTTTTAGGTTGCTTTTTGCAAATTTGCTAAAAGATAGAAATAGACCCTTATAACAATTGTTTTTTATTTTATTTTCTCACATCATTTCATTAATTGTTCAATCTTGTTTAAATGTAAGTGCACTAAATACCCTACAACCTTTTATATCAAGTTTCTTATGTCTAGTTTTTGAGTCTTTGTTGATTCTTCTTTTAGAGCTTTGCGCAAGATTCTCCTTCCAATGTTATTAATTTATGTTCTAGAGTTACATGACAAGTTGCCAATTTTATTTGGGCATCTCTTTAGTGGGGCAGTAGACCCATACTAATTGTATTTAATTGACCTGCTGCCAATTTTATTAATTCTCATGAATGGAAAGGATTTTATTAAATTGAATCTACTTCCTCTCCAAGCAAAATTGAGCATCTCTTTAATGGGGCAGCAGACCCATACTAGCAGTACTTACATGACCAGTTGCCAATTTTATTAATTCTCATGAATGGAATGGATTTTATTAAATTGAATCAACTTCCTCTCCAAGTAAAATTGAGCGTCTCTTTAGTGGGGCAGAAGACCCATACTAACAGTACTTATAAGACCAGTTGCCAATTTTATTAATTGTCAGGAATGGAAAGGATTTTATTAAATTAATCTACTTCCTCTCCAAGCAAAATTGAGCATCTCTTTAGTGGGGGCAGTAGACCCATACTAGCAGTACTTACATGACCAGTTGCCAATTTTATTAATTCTCATGAATGGAATGGATTTTATTAAATTGAATCAACTTCCTCTCCAAGCAAAATTGAGCGTCTCTTTAGTGGGGCAGAAGACCCATACTAACAGTACTTATAAGACCAGTTGCCAGTTTTATTAATTGTCATGAATGGAAAGGATTTTATTAAATTAATCTACTTCCTCTCCAAGCAAAATTGAGCATCTCTTTAGTGGGGGCAGTAGACCCATACTAGCAGTACTTGTATGAGCAGTTGCCAATTTTATTAATTCTCATGAATGGAAAGGATTTTATTAAATTGAATCTACTTCCTCTCCAAGCAAAGTTGAGCATCTCTTTAGTGGGGCAGTAGACCCATACTAACAGTACTTATAAGACCATTTGCCTATTTTATTAATTCTCATGAATGGAAAGGATTTTATTAAATTGAATCTACTTCCTGTCCAAGCAAAATTGAGCATCTCTTTAGTGGGGTAGAAGACCCATACTAGCAGTACTTATATGACCAGTTGCCAATTTTATTAATTGTCATGAATGGAAAGGATTTTATTAAATTGAATCAGCTTCCTCTCCAAGCAAAATTGAGCATCTCTTTAGTGGGGCAGAAGACCCATCTAACATTACTTATAAGACCAGTAGCCAGTTTTATTAATTGTCATGAATGGAAAGGATTTTATTAAATTAATCTACTTCCTCTCCAAGCAAAATTGAGCATCTCTTTAGTGGGGGCAGTAGACCCATACTAGCAGTACTTGTATGTGCAGTTGCCAATTTTATTAATTCTCATGAATGGAAAGGATTTCATTAAATTGAATCTACTTCCTCTCCAAGCAAAGTTGAGCATTTCTTTAGTGGGATAGTACACCCATACTAGCAGTACTTATATGACCAGTTGCCAATTTTATTAATTCTCATGAATGGAAAGGATTTTCTTAAATTGAATCTACCTCCCCTCCAAGCAACATTGAGCATCTCTTTAGTGGGGCAGCAGACCCATACTAGCCGTTCTTATATGACAAGTTGCCAATTTTATTAATTGTCATGAATGGAAAGGATTTTATTAAATTGAATTTACTTCATCTCCATGTAAAATTGGGCATCTCTTTAGTGGGGTAGCAGACTCATACTAGCAATACTTATGTGACCCGCCACATATAAGGTTTCGTGAACTAGTTTTTTGGTTCTATTATGGGCCTAGTTTGGGTCATGGAGACGATAGTCAAATCACTCACATTTTTGTTGCTTTTATTTTGATTGATTGAGCTCTTTCTATTCAAATTGGGTTTAATCGAAAGAATCATTTGATCCGCTGTTTTTTGTATTTGGTCTCCAGATAATATTAAAGTAATTTTTATTTAAGGTTGCATTTTGCAAATTCACTAAAAGAAAGAAAGCGACCCTTATAACTAATGTTTTTTTTTTTTTTAAATTTTATTCTCTAACATCATTTCATTTATTATTCAATCTTGTTTAAATGTAAGTGCACTAAATACCTTACAGCCTTTTATATAGAGTTTCTTATTTCTAGATTTTTCGGCTTTTTTTATTCTTCTCTTAGAGCTTTGCGCAGGATTCTCCTTCCAATGTTATAAGTTTATGTTCTAGAGTTATATGACCAGTTGCCAATTTTATTTGGGCATCTCTTTAGTGGAGCAGTAGACCCATAATAATTGTACTTAATTGACCAGCTGCCAATTTTATTAATTGTCATGAATGGAAAGGATTTTATTAAATTGAATCTACTTCCTCTCCAAGCAAAATTGAGCATCTCTTTAATGGGGCAGTAGACCCATACTAGCAGTACTTACATGACTAGCTGCCAATTTTATTAATTGTCATGAATGGAAAGGATTTTATTAAATTGAATCTACTTCCTCTCCAAGCAAAATTGAGCATCTCTTTAATGGGGCAGTAGACCCATACTAGCAGTACTTACATGACCAGTTGCCAATTTTATTAATTCTCATGAATGGAAAGGATTTTATTAAATTGAATCAACTTCCTCTCCAAGCAAAATTGAGCATCTATTTAGTGGGGTAGAAGACCCATACTAACAGTACTTATAAGACCAGTTTGAGCATCTCTTTAGTGGGGGCAGTAGACCCATACTGGCAGTACTTATATGAACAGTTGCCAATTTTATTAATTCTCATGAATGGAAAGGATTTTATTAAATTGAATCTACTTCCTCTCCGAGCAAAGTTGAGCATCTCTTTAGTGGGGCAGAAGACCCATACCAACAGTACTTATAAGACCAGTTGCCAATTTTATTAATTGTCATGAATGGAAAGGATTTTATTAAATTAATCTACTTCCTCTCCAAGCAAAATTGAGCATCTCTTTAGTGGGGGCAGTAGACCCATGCTAGCAGTACTTATATGAGCAGTTGCCAATTTTATTAATTCTCATGAATGGAAAGGATTTTATTAAACTAAATCTACTTCCTCTCTAAGCAAAGTTGAGCATCTCTTTAGTGGGGCAGTAGGCCCATACTAACAGTACTTATAAGACCATTTGCCAATTTTATTAATTGTCATGAATGGAAAGGATTTTATTAAATTGAATCTACTTCCTTTCCAAGCAAAATTGAGCATCTCTTTAGTGGGGTAGTAGACCCATACTAGCAGTAATTATATGACCAGTTGCCAATTTTATTAATTGTCATGGATGGAAAGGATTTTATTAAATTGAATCTACTTCCTCTCCAAGCAAAATTGTGCATCTCTTTAGTGTGGTAGTTGACCCATACTAGAAGTACTTATATGACAAGTTGCCAATTTTATTAATTCTCCAGAATGGAAAGGATTTTATTAAATTGAATATACTTCCTCTCCAAGTAAAATTGAGCATCTCTTTTGTGGGGCAGTAGACCCATACTAGCAGTACTTATATGAGCAGTTGCCAATTTTATTAATTCTCATGAATGGAAAGGATTTTATTAAATTGAATCTACTTCCTCTCCAAGTAAAATTGAGCATCTATTTAGTGGGGCAGAAGACCCATACTAACAGTACTTATAAGACCAGTTTGAGCATCTCTTTAGTGGGGGCAGTAGACCCATACTAGCAGTACTTATATGAGCAGTTGCCAATTTTATTAATTCTCATGAATGGAAAGGATTTTATTAAATTGAATCTACTTCCTCTCCAAGCAAAATTGAGCATCTATTTAGTGGGGCAGAAGACCGATACTAACAGTACTTATAAGACCAGTTTGAGCATCTCTTTAGTGGGGGGCAGTAGACCCATACTAGCAGTACTTATATGAGCAGTTGCCAATTTTATTAATTCTCATGAATGGAAAGGATTTTATTAAATTGAATCTACTTCCTCTCCGAGCAAAGTTGAGCATCTCTTTAGTGGGGCAGAAGACCTATACCAACAGTACTTATAAGACCAGTTGCCAATTTTATTAATTGTCATGAATGGAAAGGATTTTATTAAATTAATCTGCTTCCTCTCCAAGCAAAATTGAGCATCTCTTTAGTGGGGGCAGTAGACCCATACTAGCAGTACTTATATGAGCAGTTGCCAATTTTATTAATTCTCATGAATGGAAAGGATTTTATTAAATTGAATCTACTTCCTCTCGAAGCTAAGTTGAGCCTCTCTTTAGTGGGGCAGTAGACCCATATTAACAGTACTTATATGACCATTTGCCAATTTTATTAATTGTCATGAATGGAAAGGATTTTGTTAAATTGAATCTACTTCCTCTCCAAGCAAAATTGAGCATCTCTTTAGTGGTGTAGTAGACCCATACTAGCAGTACTTATATGACCAGTTGCCAATTTTATTAATTGTCATGAATGGAAAGGATTTTATTAAATTGAATCTACTTCCTCCCCAAGCAAAATTGTGCATCTCTTTAGTGTGGAAGTTGACCCATACTAGAAGTACTTATATGACAAGTTGCCAATTTTATTAATTCTCCAGAATGGAAAGGATTTTATTAAATTGAATATACTTCCTCTCCAAGTAAAATTGAGCATCTCTTTTGTGGGGCAGTAGACCCATACTAGCAGTACTTATATGAGCAGTTGCCAATTTTATTAATTCTCATGAATGGAAAGGATTTTATTAAATTGAATCTACTTCCTCTCCAAGTAAAATTGAGCATCTGTTTAGTGGGGTAGCAGACTCATACTAGCAGTACTTATTTGACCCGCCACATATAGGGCTTCGTGAACTAGTTTTTGGGTTCTATTATGGGCCTAGTTTGGGTCATGGAGACGATGGTCAAATCACCCACATATTTGCTGATTTTATTATGAATGATAGAGCTCTTTCTATTCAAATTGAGATTAATCGAAAGAATCATTTGATCCGCTGATTTTTGTATTTGGACTCCAAATAAATTTAAAATTTTTTTTTTTTTCAGGTTGCATCTTGCAAATTCACTATAAGAAAGAAAGTGACCCTTATAACTAATGAATTTTTTTTTTAATTTTATTTTCTCACATCATTTCATTGATTATTCAATCTTGTAAGTGCACTAAATACCCTACAGCCTTTTATATCAAGTTTCTTATGTCTAGATTTTGGTGCTTTGTTGATTATTCTCTTAGACCTTTGCGCAGGATTCTCCTTCCAATGTATATATTTATGTTTTAGAGTCATCAGTTGCCAATTTTATTTTGGCATCTCTTTAGTGGGGTTGTATACCCATACTAGCAGTTATTATATGACCAGTTGCCAATTTTATTAATTCTCATGAATGGAATGGATTTTATTGAATTGACTCTACTTCCTCCCCAAGCAAAATTGAGCATCTCTTTAGTTGGACAGTATACCCATACTAGCTGTACTTATATGACCAGTTGTCAATTTTATTAATTCTCATGAATGGAAAGGATTTTATTCAAGCAAAATTGAGCATCTCTTTAGGGGGGTAGTATACCCATACTAGCAGTACTTATATGACCAGTTGTCAATTTTATTAATTGTCGTGAATGGAAAGGATTATATTAAATTGAATCCACTTGCTCTCCGAGCAAAATTTGGCATCTTTTTTGTGGGGTAATAGACCCATACTAGCAGTACTTATATGACCAGCCACATATAAGGCTTCGTGAATTAGTTTTTGTGATCTATTATGGGCCTAAGTTTGGGTCATGGAGATGTTGGTCAAGTTACTCACATTTTTGCTCATTTTATCATGAATGATTGAGGTCTTTCTATTCAAATTGGGATTGATCGAAGAATCATTTGATCTGCTTATTTTTGGATTCGGACTCCAGAGAGTATTAAAATATTTTTTATTTAAGGTTGCATTTTGCAAATTGACTAAAAAAAGGAAATCGACCCTTATAACTAATGTTTTTTATTTTATTTTCTCACTTCATTTCATTGATTATTCAATCTTGTTTAAATGTAAGTGCACTAAATACCCTACAGCCTCTTATATTAAGTTTCTTATGTCTAGATTTTGGGGATTTGTTGATTCTTCTCTTGGAGCTTTGCGCATAATTGAGCATCTCTTTAGTGTGGCGGTAGACCCATACTAGCAGTAATTATATGACCAGTTACCAATTTTATTAATTGTCTTGAATGGAAAGGATTTTATTAAATTGAATCTACTTCCTCTCCAAGCAAAATTGGGCATCTCTTTAGTGGGTAGCAGACTCATACTAGCAGTACTTATGTGACCCGCCACATATAAGGCTTCGTGAACTAGTTTTTGGGTTCTATTATGGGCCTAGTTTGGGTCATGTAGACGATGGTCAAATCACCCACATATTTGCTGATTTTATTCTGAATGATTGAGCTCTTTCTATTCAAATTGGGATTAATCGAATGAATCATTTGATCCACTGATTTTCATATTTGGTCTCCAGATCATATTAATATAATTTTTATTTAAAGTTGCATTTTGCAAATTCACTAAAAGAAAGAAAGCGACCCTTATAACAAATGATTTTTTTTAATTTTATTTTCTTACATCATTTCATTGATTATTCAATCTTGTAAGTGCACTAAATACGCTACAGCCTTTTATATCAAGTTTCTTATGTTTAGATTTTGGTGCTTTGTCGATTCTTCTCTTAGAGCTTTGTGTAGGATTCTCCTTCCAATGTATATATTTATGTTCTAGAGTTATATGACTAGTTGCCAATTTTATTTGGGCATCTCTTTAGTGGGGTAGTAGACCCATGCTAGCAGTTGTTATATGACCAGGTGCCAATTTTATTAGTTCTCATGAATGGAAAGGATTTTATTAAATTGAATCTACTTCCTCTCCAAGCAAAATTGAGTATCTCTTTAGTGGGGCAGTAGACCCATACTTGCAGTACTTATATGACCAGTTGCCAATTTTATTAATTGTCTTGAATGGAAAGGATTTTATTAAATTGAATATACTTCCTCTCCAAGCAAAATTGGGCATCTCTTTAGTGGGGCGGCAGACTCATACTAGCAGCACTTATGTGACCAACCACATATAGAGCTTCGTGAACTAGTTTTTGGGATCTATTATGGGCCTAGTTTGGGTCATGGAGATGATGGTTAAATCACTAACATTTTACTGATTTTATTCTGAATGATTGAGCTCTTTCTATTCAAATTGCGATTAATCGAAAGAATCATTTGACATGCTGATTTTCATATTTGGTCTCCATATAATATTAAAATAATTTTTATTTACGGTTGCATTTTTCAAATTCACTAAATGAAAGAAAGAGACCCTTATAACTAATGTTTTTTTTTTAATTTTATTTTCTCACATCATTTCATTGATTATTCAATCTTGTTAGTGCACTAAATACCCTACAACCTTTTATATCAAGTTTCTTATGTCTAGATTTTGGGGCTTTGTTTATTCTTCTCTTAGAGCTTTGCGCCGGATTCTCCTTCCAATGTTATAAATTTATGTTCTAGAGTTATATGACCAAGTGCCAATTTTATTTGGGCATCTCTTTAGTAGGGTAGTAGACCCTTACTAGCAGTTCTTATATGACCAGTTGCCAATTTTATAAATTCTCATGAATGGAAAGGATTTTATTGAATTGAATCTACTTCCTCTCCAAGCAATATTGTGCATCTCTTTCGCGGGGTAGTAGACCCATACTAGCAGTACTTATATGACCAGTTGCCAATTTTATTAATTCTCATGAATGGAAAAGATTTTATTTAATTGAATCCACTACCTTTCCAAGCAAAATTGGGCATCTTTTTTTGTGGGGTAGCAGACCCATACTTGCAGTACTTGTATGCCAGCCACATATAAGGCTTCGTGATCTAGTTTTTGTGATCTATTATTGGCCTTAGTTTGGGTCATGGATATGTTGGTCAAGTTACTCACATTTTTGCTCATTTTATTATGAATGATTGAGGTCTTTCTATTCAAATTTGGATTGATCGAAAGAATCATTTGATCCGCTGTTTTTGGATTCGGTCTCCAGATAGTATTAAAATATTTTTTATTTCAGGTTGCTTTTTGCAAATTGACTAAAAAAAGGAAATCGACCCTTATAACCAATTTTTTTATTTTATTTTCTCACTTCAATTCATTGATTATTCAATTTTGTTTAAATGTAAGTGCACTAAATACCCTACAGCCATTTATATCAAGTTTCTTATGTCTAGATTTTAGGGATTTGTTGATTCTTCTCTTGGAGCTTTGCGTGGGATTCTCCTTTCAATGTTATAAATTTAGGTTCTAGAGTTATATGACCAGTTGCCAATTTTGTTTGGGCATCGCTTTAGTGGGGTAGTAGACCCATACTAGCAGTACTCATAGGACCAGTTGCCAATTTTATTGATTCTCTTGAATGGAAAGGATTTTATTAAATTGAATCTACTTCCCTCTCCAAGCAAAATTGAGCATCTCTTTAGTGGGGCAGTATACCCATACTAGTAGTACGTATATGACCAGTTGCCAATTTTATTAATTCTCATGAATGGAAATTATTTTATTAAATTGAATCTACTTCCTCTCCAAGCAAGATTGAGCATCTCTTTAGTGGGGGTAGGACACCCATACTAGCAGTAGTTATATGACAAGTTGTGAATTTTATTAATTCTCATGAATGGAAAGGATTTTATTAAATTGATTCTACTTCCTCTCCAAGCAAAATTGAGCATCTCTTTATTGGGATAGTAGACCCATACGTGCAGTACTTATATGACCAGTTGCCAATTTTATTAATTGTCATGAATGGAAAGGATTTTATTAAATTGAATCTACTTCCTCTCCAAGCAAAATCGGGCATCTCTTTAGTGGGGTAGCAGACTCATACTAGTAGTACTCATGTGACCAACCACATATAAGGCTTTGTGAACTAGTTTTTGGGATCTATTATGGGCCTAGTTTGGGTCATGGAGACGATGGTCAAATCACTAACATTTTGCTGATTTTATTCTGAATGATTGAGCTCTTTCTATTCAAATTGGGATTAATCGAAAGAATCATTTGACATGTTGATTTTCGTATTTGGTCTCCATATAATATTAAAATAATTTTTATTTAAGGTTGCATTTTGCAAATTCACTAAAAGAAAGAAAGCGACCCTTATAACTAATGTTTTTTTTTTTAATTTTATTTTCTCACATCATTTCATTGATTATTCAATCTTTTAAGTGCACTAAATACCCTACAGCCTTTTATATCAAGTTTCTTATGTCTAGATTTTGGGGCTTTGTTTATTCTTCTCTTAGGGCTTTGTGCTGGATTCTCCTTCCAATGTTATAAGTTTATGTTCTAGAGTTATATGACCAGTTGCCAATTTTATTTGGGCATCTCTTTAGTGGGGTAGTAGACCCTTACTAGCAGTTCTTATATGACCAGTTGCCAATTTTATTAATTCTCATGAATGGAAAAGATTTTATTGAATTGAATCTACTTCCTCTCCAAGCAATATTGTGCATCTCTTTCGTGGGGTAGTAGACCCATACTAGCAGTACTTATATGACCAGTTGCCAATTTTATTAATTCTCATGAATGGAAAGGATTTTATTAAATTTAATCCACTTCCTCTCCAAGCAAAATTGTGCATCTTTTTAGTGGGGTAGCAGACCCATACTTGCAGTACTTATATGTCAACCACATATAAGGCTTCGTGAACTAGTTTTTGTGATATATTATTGGCCTAAGTTTGGGTCATGGAGATGTTGGTCAAGTTACTCACATTTTTGCTCATTTTATTATGAATGATTGAGGTCTTTCTATTCAAATTGGGATTAATCGAAAGAATCATTTGATCCGCTGATTTTTGGATTCGGTCTCCAGATAATATTAAAATATTTTTTTTTTAAGGTTGCATTTTGCAAATTGACTAAAAATAGGTAATCGACCCTTCTAACTAATTTTTTTAATTTTATTTTCTCACATCATTTCATTGATTATTCAATCTTGTTTAAATGTAAGTGCACTAAATACCCTACAGCCTTTTATATCAAGTTTCTTATGTCTAGATTTTGGGGATTTGTTGATTCTTCTCTTGGAGCTTTGCGCAGGATTCTCCTTCCAATGTTATAAATTTAGGTTCTAGAGTTATATGACCTGGTGTCAATTTTGTTTGGGCATCTCTTTAGTGGGGTAGTAGATCCATAATAGCAATACTTATATGACCAGTTGCCAATTTTATTAATTCTCATGAATGGAAAGGATTTTATTAAATTGAATCTACTTCCTCTCCAAGCAGAATTGAGTGTCTCTTTTGCATCTCTTTAGTGGGGTAGTATACCCATACTAGCTGTACGCATTTGACCAATTGCCAATTTTATTAATTCTCATGAATGGAAATGATTTTATTAAATTGAATCTACTTCATCTCCAAGCAAAATTGGGCATCTCTTTAGTGGGATAGCAGACTCATACTAGCAGTATTTATATGACCAGCCACATATAAGGCTTCGTGAACTAGTTTTTGGGATCTATTATGGGCCTAGTTTGGGTCATGGAGACGCTGGTCAAATCACTCACATTTTTGCCCATTATATTCTGAATGATTGAGAGCTACTTCTATTCAAATTGGGATTAATCGAAAGAATCATTTGATTTGCTGATTTTTGGATTTGGTCTCCGTATAATATTAAAATATTTTTTATTTAAGGTTGCATTTTGCAAATTCACTAAAAGAAAGAAATCGACCCTTATAACTAATGTTTTATTTTATTTATTTTATTTTCTCACATCATTTCATTGATTATTCAATCTTGTTTTCATGTGAGTGCACTAAATACCCTTCAGCCTTTTATATCAAGTTTCTTATGTCTAGATTTTGGGGCTTTGTTGATTCTCCTCTTAGAGCTTTGTGCAGGATTCTCCTTCCAATGTTATAAATTTAGGTTCTAGAATTACAATATGTCAACATTACAAGTGGAACTACTTGTGTTTGGTGTTCGGCATAAAAATACAAACAATGCATGTTTTGCCATTAGCTTTTTTCGTTCAATGTCTCTTATTGACTTAAACATTTATTGAACAAACTTGTTCTGTGTAGACATGACAAATGTGTACCCTAGGACAGTCCTACACAACCAGTGTGTGCTGTAGGACAGTTTGTCAAGACTGCATTGCCCTGGTGTTACAGTTGAAACTTTGTTTCATTGCTTAATGCATTCTCTCCCCCTTTTGCCCTGGTGTTACAGTTGTATGTTTTTTCAGGTCAAGTAGTATTATTATGTTAGGCTTGAACTTGTCGATGTTGCATAAATAATCACTGTGCGTGTGTCGGTGTTGGAACCATGGGTCTTGGCAAATCTGGCATGAGCAAAAATCTGTACCACGTTAACATGACTAGAATTAGTTCATGACCGTCATAGAAAAACATAATTGGAAGTACATTCATTGAATGTTAAATGGGGCATATATTATAGTAAGATCTTCATTAAGTAAAAATAAAATAAAATATAGAGCTTGTTAACAAGCAGCACAAGTTGTCATCAAGGATGAAAATAGCGGTAGCAGCGGGCGTAGCGACCCACCGCTAAACCGTTATGATGCGGGCGATACGTAGCGTAGCGGGGATACGTAGCGGCGTAGCAGTGCGATTTGAAAAAATCACCTAAAAAATCTGAAAAAATTTCAGAAAATCCAGAAAATTGTAAAATGAAAGAATATGTGGTTCTTTTGCAAAAGTAAGTAAGAAAAGGGGGCGTAGCGGTCCCCTCATTGTATGAGGTTTGTATCGCTGTATAAATAGAAAATAATAGTAATGATCATTTTTTTCACATGTGTTCATGTTGTTTAGTTATGCTAATTTAGAAACTAATGAAAGGCTCATCAAAGAAAAAATCAAGACTTAAGAGTATTTAGAGAAAAAAAATACATCTACCAAAGGCGGTAGAGAATCCCTGAGAAGAACTCTCTGTATCGACTGTAATTCGGCGAGATAATGTGCTTTTTGGTGTTCTTTTAAACATAAAATGGTAGAAGAATTGTGTAGAAATGTTATTTGGAAAGAAGAATAAAAGAAATAAGTATTATTATGCATTTAAAAAAAATTTTCTCACCCTGTTGCAGTCGTAGCGGCCCCGTAGCGGACGTAGCGGCCGCTACGGGTGTGACAGCCGATATATCAGCCGTTACGCTACGTAGCGGCCGATATTTTCATCTATGGTTGACACCAGATAGACAAGGCTTCATTGATGTTGATGATTTATGAAGCTTGCAGCTGTCAGTACATGAAAATCATGATTTATTGTTTGTCTAAAGAATACCCTCATTTCTGATGTTGCATTGAACACCAGTATCAGTCAATTACCAATTTTATGCTGCTGATAAGAAAAGTAGAAATTACTTATTTCACGGTAACATTACTAGAAGTAGAATGCTGATCGACTTAGGTTATATCACTGTAAAAAAATATGACACTTGAAATTTCGATCACAATTAGAGATTATTAGTTTCTAACATCATGGCAATGCAACTTTTTCATCTACCAAAGACATCTGAATGGGTGCATGCTGAAGATCTAGGCTACTGTACAATAATAGTACAGGAAATATAAGTTAGATATTGTATTGAGTTCTCTAAGTGCACTGAAGCAACATGTTAGATATTCCGTATTTAAAAAATAAATGGCAACAGCAGAATTTTTCTTCAGATAGGCACACATAAATTTATGAGTGTCAAAAAGTCGGTTGTGTTACTGATACATTACATCGTTGCGACAATAAAATATATATTGATGATGCATTTTTGTATAAGTCATCATTCGATACTTGTGTGAAAACTATGAATTTGGTGATTGCCAAACATCTGGATGAAACTGAATTTAATTTTTTCTTTATAATTTGTGTTTCCCATATTAATGGTTTTTTTTTTCTCCTCTTTTTTTTTTAACATTAGTTGAGCACATATTTTTATCTCGTTGACTGATGGATGGATCGACAATGTTGCTGCCCCGAATCCCACCCATTTGGATCCCCGTGGAAGATTTTCACCTACAAGCAGACTGCATATGTGTATATGCAGTCTTGCTTGTGGGGCCCACTTGAAGTCTTTCCTATTATTGGGGATAGGGTGGATTTGAGATCTGTGTACGGATAGTCTCATATCCTAGCCCTTGATTTAATAGTTTTAAATTTTAATGGCCTTTGAATTATAGAATTTCTTGAGATTCAATCTAATAGTGAATAAAGGCTGGATGAGCATAAAGTTATTTTCCTTTTATATCTCTCTCTCTGCTAAATGGCTTGGAATTAATCTTAGCCCCTCAATTTTGCCAAGCTCTATAAAAGCTGAACTTTGCAGGCCTTAGCGTAAATAGCTCGACTCGTGAAACAGCCAAGATATAGCTTGCAACCTGCTTTGATTTGTTTCCATCCTTAACCACAGGTGATGGGTGAGGCGCCGTGAAAATAACGAGACAAAAATTAGAATAAACATCATAGGGTAACTTTACGGATGAGTCGGGGTCGACTCACATTAATAATTAGTGGTTGGGCCGATGTTCTAAAGTATAAATATAATATTATAAGAAGCTCACTCGTTTTACATATGGTCAATTTTTGACATTGGTCCAACGCCTAAAAAGAGTAGGACTTTTGTTTTGAGTAGGTTTAGACTTTGAATAAGTTGGCCTCAGTGCCTCGTGAATTTCTTTTGAGGTCCGAGTATGGAATGTGCCATAAGTCAGTTGACTGTCCTTGAAAGGAATCACATTCCATGTTAAAATATTGAAGTGAATAAATATAGAAATGCAACTGTCACTTTGAAAGGAAATATTCACTTACCAAACCATCTCAGTCGTAGACATTGATGTCTTGCTGACTCACGAGATCACTCAGCTCATTGACATCTGTTTATGTTACAGAGGCTAAGGGTCAGCTTGTTTGCATAGGACTTCACGAAGGATATATGGTAGGGTTATAGGTGAGACTTTTGACTTTACTAGGTGGTGATGAGTGGGTATTCACGTCTCATCTTCCCTTGATTCAATGTGTATATATATTTTAGGAGGCTCTTAGATGGCTATTTTTGTATTTACTTGTAATTATTCATTTTTAATCAACTAAAGAAATATAAAGGCTCAAAATCCTAGAAATTCAGCTACATGAAACAAGCACACCCTAAACCAATGGGAGCGCCGAGCCCACGGGACCTCAACCCAAATGTGCCTATGAATTCTAAATTGTGATCTTCACCCTAAAGAGGTTTTTGGATTTGATTTTGCCCTTCAATTACGATTTTGAATTTTTTTAGTTTTCTTTATAGTTATCTCATACAAACTACCTTTGAAACTACCAGTCACCTCTTTTTCCACTTTTTCATTTTCGAAACTTCTGCATACATCCCTTTCTATCCAAAACTCCACAATTTTCTTTATTTTTCATTCTTCTCATTCCTTCTTATACCATCTGCTCTTACATTACATAAAGAGGTACTTTTATGGTAACATTTTCTTTATTTATTTTATTTTTATGAGGCTATTTTTTATAATGCATAAATGCTGATTATACTTATGCTGAGCACGGGTTATTATCATGGTTTAAAATCTCGGTATCGGTCGCGGTATTGGCCGGGCCGAAAAATCGATACGTCGCGGATATCGGTCCGTCGCGGTCGTCGCGGTGTGATTTTTTTTTTAATCCAAAAAAAATCGCAAAAATATTCAAAAAATCCAGAATATTAGAAAATGTTGGAAAACAATATTTTTTTTCCATTAGTAACAACAATAAATCAAAATCTCGGTCACCTTAAGTTATGAGTACTGTCTGTGTTGTTGTTCGCTTTATTCTCTAGTATTTTATATAATGCAACCATTATTGATGCTCATGAGTCATGATCAATAAGATGAAATATCATAAATTTGACATAATGCAACTACAATTTTTGGCAAAAATTCATATTTTTTTGTTCCAAAAGTATAGATCTATTTTAAACTAACATATTATCAATGCATTTGAAATTAATGTGAAAAAATGTAATTGATTTCAAGAAAAGCCCCAAATTTTGAAAATAAAAAAATTTAGATCTGCACTTTAAAATACTAGATCTAGGGAAAAATAAGTGAGTAACATCGAATCTAACTCAATATAAAGTCTTTTTGTTCATGAATTAGTGTATTACACAATATTTACTACTATATCATTCCAAACATAATTAAATAGGTTTAATATCATATCTAGCAGCTTATGATAATAATAGACATCCAAGCACAAAATAAAAGAAAGACAATTAGCAAAAGAGTTCTAGCTATCATGGTCAAGTAGGATCCTTTTGTCTTCTTGATTGCCACTTCTCTAAAACATGCGCTTCGCAGAGGGGGTCCGGGGGTATCCCCCGGCGGGGGTCGAGTTGATATTTTGAAAATATCGGCCGAGATATCGTCACGGCCGATATGAACATCATATCGGCCGATATCTCGCGATATTTTGGCTATATATAAGTCGGTATCGCCGCCGGTTTTTAAAACCATGGTTATTATGCTAGTTAGAACTTAAATAGGCTCCAGTTGTCAACACAGGGTTGGGTTGGCCGTCCTGACCTCCTCTTCTAGTTGTCAATCCATAATTTAAGATCATTGCCACAAATGATATTATTATTATATTTTTTCTACAGCATTTCTCTATTATGACCCTATAAAATAACAAAATTTTCAATTACTCCCATATTTTTTCTACACCATTTTTTGTGAGGGAGTTCATGAACCCACAGATGTGACAGCTACGATCAACACTGCATTGGCAGCCACGGCCATTCACGGTAAGGCACCAATGGAATGCAGAAGATCTCTAACTGCGCTGGTTTGTCATCTCTTCCTTGGGCCCAATTCTCCCACATTAACAAACTCGACTAAATCTCCTATAAGAGACAATTTAGAAGATAATAGACGTAGTTTGACGGACAATGTTGGATGGTGATTGACATGTATTTGATAATTGAATGTATAATAAGAGATCAAGATGTCATTTACGAAGTTAACTTTTCCCAATGAATAGAGAGAGAGAGAGAGAGAGAGAGAGAGAGAGATTAAAATCTAAAAACAGTGATCATGTATGAATATCAATGTGTAGAGGAGTGCCATAAAAATAAAAATAAAGAAAAATAGAGAAAGGCTTGCTTTTTTAAGAAATTCAACCCCGCCATGGGTGATGGTCACCAAAATTCTTGCCGATCTCATGAACAGGGAAAATATGAAGGGTTTACTGTGGATTAGGTATTGCCTAATTTCAGTAACCCGATCATCCAATCTCTTGATTTTAAAGAGAGAAAGTTCTACACTCACATGATTGCATTTTTCGAAGAAAAGAAACAAAGGAATTAGGTCGGGTGTCATTTGATTGAAATGGATTTGGGTATATTTGAATTGACGATAAATGAGATCCATTGCACCTAGAACAAATGGACATTGCTTTTCTAAAAAAGAGTGAAGGATGTATGGTAGTGATATAGGTGAGATCTTGACTTTTCTAGGGTGATGGGTGGGTATTCACGTCTCATTTTCCCTTGATTCAATATGCCTATATATTTTAGAAGGCTCTTTGATGGCTATTTTTGTATTTACCTGTAATTATTTATTTTTAACCAACTATAGAATATAAAGGCTCAAAATCACATAAATTCAGCTACATGAGACAAGCACACCCTAAACCAATGGGAGCGCCAAGCCCACAGGACCTCAACCCAAATGTGCCTATGAATTCTAAATTGTGACCTTCACCCTATTAGAACTTAAATGTGCTCCAGTTGTCAACACAGGGTTGGGTTGGCGGTCCTGACCTCTTCTTCTAGTGTGTTGTGTCAATCCATAATTTAAGACCATTGCCACAAATGAGATTATTATTATTTTTTCTACGGCATTTCTCTATTATGACCCTATCCAATAACAAAATTACCCTATAAAATAATGGACGTTGCTTTTCCAAAAAAGAAAACCTTTTTATCTTTTTCTTTCTCAATATCATATACCTATTCCTGAAAGAGAAACCAAATCACCATGAGTCTCATTATCTCATAAGAAGATAAGGAGATACAGCACATATGAATGATGTGATGCAACATTTAAAACCATTATGGCCCCACTATATTTTTAGTAGGTGCATATATTTTTAGTAGGTGCAGAGTCTGAAAGATATGAATGGGGCATAATGACATCGAGGACTTGAAAAGCTGATAGCCACCTTTCAGTACCACATTCTCTAAGATGTCGTATTTGTAGTTCAGCGGATATGCTATGTTTGCAAGGAACCAAGTGGTATCATTACTTGTCATGAAATCCTTGTTCTGAACAGTTGGGTTGACAGGCCTCGTCGCCTACCCAATGATTTTTTTTTTTTTTTTTGGGTAAAAGAAGAATTCATTAAAGCAAACAAAGAAACGAGAGAACATTGGGAAAAGAAATGCATGATACAACCCACCAAAGATAACTACTAACTAGGAAAAGGCACACATCCTAACCCCGTCACCACTAATTGTGTTTTTTTTGTAAAATTATGTGCGATTACATTCATGGATATGGGGATATAAGAAACCTCAAAACATTCAAAAGATAAGGTCTCCATAGAATAGTTATGAGTGAATGTGTGGTCTTACATGAATACTATACACAAATCTATTACTTTTTACCATTTTTTTTCTATCAATAACAATAATAGTCATTAAAAGGAGAAAAATAAAATACAAAGGAAAGCAGAGGAAATAAGAGCATTGGATCATCCCTAGCCTTTACAAAACCATACCGACCCAATGAGACAACTTATCAATCCCCTTCTTAGCTAAAAAAATCAGCAATTGATTTTTTTACCAGTTTTCGAATATGTTTTTCTGGTGGCCGTTTATTTTTCTCCTTTGTATTCAAGTTATTGATATAGTTTTTTATATCTTTAACTTAATATTTTTTCTTATTTAACGATTTATCACAATAACATCCTAATAAAAACTAATTTTTGAGTTGTCCTGAATATATTTCCTGTCAATATTATCATAACAGTGGTATTTGCAATACTGGTTATGAAACTATAGTATTGTTGTATTTTTGAAGTGACAGATATTTCTAGATATCCCCTTTTATACATAGTCCTTTATTAACAATACTTTTGCTTTAAATTGAAAAAATGATATACCACACATGACAACATGGGCTAATGTCCAAACATTGGCAATAAGCCAATAACACCGCCGAAGGAGAGCTT
Source organism: Litsea cubeba (assembly GCA_012931725.1). Lineage (NCBI taxonomy): Eukaryota > Viridiplantae > Streptophyta > Magnoliopsida > Laurales > Lauraceae > Litsea > Litsea cubeba. The sequence continues at coordinate 20,737,519 of CM022945.1, forward strand.
TCTCTATATAAGTCGATGCCCCTTAAAAATGGGATAGGTATAGATAGATCCAATTCCAAAGTGCAATATATTTAAGGATTTGGTGAAAGATGACCAAAATAAAAAAATAAATAGAATTCATGTAGCTTAACCCAACATAGTTGGGATAAGGCTTTGAGGAATATGATGATTGATCTCTCTAACTTAAATTGCATAAAACCATCTTTTTAAGAGTTTGTGAGGCTAGGATCTTGGCTTAAGAACCAGAGGTTATGGTTTTGATCTCTCTCTCTCTCTCTGGTCACTTGGCTCAGGCAAAAGCCTGACTTTCCGGTGCGTTGGGAGGTAGCCACTTCACATATCCTGGAAATAGTCGTTTCTAAAGAGGTCAAACACCCTTGTCAGCCAAAAAGAAAAAAAGTTTCTGGGCTCAATTGGGATGCCATGTATGAGATAGCTTTCTAATCTGGTCAGCTATAAAACAACATCCAGATCAAAAGAGTTAACACCTAATTAAGTTTATTACATGTCTTATTTTCCAAAGCAGCTGAAAGATTCTGTACAAAAGGACCTGTAGGAGGGTAGGATTTCATTCTAAGTACCTGACACCTCCCCACAGGATGTGTGACCACAATCCGGGCGCATTTGTATACACTTCAGGAGACGGGCTCCCTAATCATGCTTTTGGCTCCGTAGAGTGGCCTCCCCAGGAGTCGATCCCATGACCTCACCTTAAAGTGATTTATGGACTTACCCTGGTACCACTTACTAGCTCAAGTAGTACCAGGGTAAGTCCATAAATCACTTTAAGGTGAGGTCATGGGATCGACTCCTGGGGAGGCCACTCTACGGAGCCAAAAGCATGATTAGGGAGCCCGTCTCCTGAAGTGTATACAAATGCGCCCGGATTGTGGTCACACATCCTGTGGGGAGGTGTCAGGTACTTAGAATGAAATCCTACCCTCCTACAAAAAGGCCAGCCTTTTTGTAGGAGGGTATGATTTCATTCTAAGTACCTGACACCTCCCCACAGGGGGATAGGCTGGAGCCGTGGGCCCCGGGCCCATTGTGTACACTTCGGGAGACGAGGCTCCGTAATCATGCATTTGTCCCGTATGAATTTCAACGTACCCAGGGGCCTCCCCAGGAGTCGATCCCATGACCTCACCTTAAAGTGATTTATGGACTTTCCCTGGTACTACTTGAGTAGCTCAAGTGGTACCAGGGAAAGTCCATAAATCACTTTAAGGTGAGGTCATGGGATCGACTCCTGGGGAGGCCCCTGGGTACGTTGAAATTCATACTGCCCGGGACAAATGCATGATTAGGGAGCCACGGCTCCTGAAGTGTACACAATAGGCCCGGGGCCCTGGGCCCCGCCTATTCCCCGTGGGGAGGTGTCAGGTACTTAGAATGAAATCCTACCCTCCTACAGGACCATTGTCACTGTTTCAGTCAAACAGCTCTGATATTGTGCCATGAATATCCCAAGGCAGATAAAAGGCAGCAACCAAAGGCCTTTTAAAAGGAAAAGAAAACAGAAAAAGCTATGATTATGAAAATTTCACTTCTGTGTATGCCGTTTCTAACCCGGGTCTTTTTTTAAGGACGTGAGCTAGTAGAAATCACCATCCCCTGGTAGAAAGTAAAAATTATCCAAATGGAAGTTCTATTGCTCCTGTTGAATCAAGGAAAGCACCTTTACCTTCAGGGCACTTTTGGCAAAGAGCATGACCAAGAAATTCTCGTCATTTTCCACGTTTTTGAGGATTTTCCACGTTTGATTGGGAGAGGAATGACATGGGTTATCTTCTAATGAGATTATTTGCAAAATCAGAACCCCCCAACCATTCGGACAGAGAGAAACCAGGCATAAGTGGAAAAGTGGAGCTACAGTGTATCTATAGTGGTTTGGGAGGGTAATGTGGATTTGGCCATTTTTGCCTTTATAATGTATTTTTTGGGTCCCACAATCAAGATCCAAACCATTAATAATGTTTAAACAATCCAAAATGGCCATCTCACTAAATTCCAGCCGTTGATTCATCTTAGATATTTGCAAAAATGTCCAAACCGTTAGATTGCAATTTCTGATATTCTATGGGCCAAAAAGCGGGGTTAAAATCAGACGACTTAAAAGAAAGTTGACCACGGGACACAGTCACCACACCGTTTGGGCCCCATTTGAGGCGTTGACCGATCTGGATTTTGTCGGACTCTTGTTGACACTGGGTTTGACAGCTCAGGATGTTGGGAGCTAACCACACATGGACAGATGAGCACCACGTGGAGGAACTGACCTCGTCTTTCTATTTTCAGCTTAGTGGGGGCACGTTTCGTAAATAGGGATAAATTCTCAGTACAAAGGATTCCTTGGTTGCCCTTCTAATCATGTTGTCTATGCTGTGGATTTTTGAAGGAAGAAGTTGCTGCATTCTTGATTTGGAAAATAGTAATGAAGAGTCACTCCTTGTAACTTAGATGCTTCTTTATTTACGTAGATTTTCAAAATTCAATAATAATGAAGTAGGAGAGCAAGGAATGAATGGAAGAGAGGATTTTTTTATAAGTTGGAAGGATTTGAAAAGTGTTTTCTCATTTTTCTTCTCTTCACCCACATATAGATTTTCCTCGGAATCAAGAAAAGCCAAAGATGATTCTTCTCTGAGCATGTTACCCAAACAGGCCCGGCCCTGGGGAGGGGCAGTAAGTGCGCCCGCCCCGGGCACATTTTTCAGGGGGGCCTAAAAATCGATTCCACTCCTCAAGCGAAAACGTTTCCGCTTCCACTCTCCTCCAAATCCAACGACCCCCTTCTCAAACCCCTCAACCCTTCATCAATGATCAATCAAACTCTTTGAACCCCAGGTCCCCATCTCAACCAAACAACCAGCCCAAAAAAAAAATGAAGAAGAAGCAGAGACAGATCCGCGCAGCACCCTCTCCGGTAGTCCGGTGTCTTCATCGCATCAGCACAGTCAGCACCGCCACCGGACCGCCATAACCACAGCTGCACGCCTGCACCACCAAACAGCAAGCCCAAAAACAAAAAACAAAAAAAAAAAGAAAAAAAAAACAAGAAGAAGAAGAAGAAGCAGACAGAGACAGATCCGCGCAGCACAGTGACAGCAGCACCCTGCAACCCTCTCCGGTAGTCCGGTGTCGTCACCGCCAGAACCGGAGCACAGCACCGCCATCGCACCACCATAAGCCCATAACCACAGCTGCACCGCCTGACCGCCATCGCCAGAACCGGTTGGGCCTGGCCCATCATCTTCGTGCTAGCAGTGATTCAGTGAAGCACCATCACCATCAGGTCCATCCATGGCGGCCCTTGAAAACCCATCACCCATGACCCACCCCACCCACCGCATCTCTCTGTTCTGATGAACTGATGAAGCAGGAACGAAATGGAAAAAGGGACTTGAAACCCTTTTGTTTTTCCTCCAACACGAAGACCGAGGCAACCCTCTCTTAGTTCGGGTCGGGTTGAACTTGGACCTGTCGACCTGATCCACTTGGCACTTGCATCAGATGATTCAGATTTGTAGACATCACTGCATCAGGTTACAAAAAAAGCCACTTGCATCGGATTTGTAGACATCAGCACATGGGCCCATAGCTTATAGATCTTCTTTCAGCCATCATCGCTGTCTTGGTATATTGGGGAGATTCTAAAATCCAATTATCCAAAGTGTGGCTTTTTTTCAGTATAAAATTGGTCATTGAAAAATGAACGAGGCCATCACTAAGTTTATACATATATATATATAGAAGCCTAATTTTTACTCTTGCCCTGGGCCCTGAAAAACTCAGAACCGGCCCTGTACCCAAACCTGCCCTAAATGAGTCTAGACCCTACGGAAAATCACATGTAGAGAAACCTTGAGTTACTGGAGTGGAACTCTATAGTGAGAGCCACCTATTAAAATCTGTACTGTTCAAAATAAACCGCCCTCAATTATATGGGGCATTTTTAAATTTTACATCAATCCAAAATTGTTTCACTGTTGGATCAACTATTTATAAAAAAACCTTATAATGAAAATCATATGATTGTGTTAATCACTTTTTATTTATCAAATACTCAATCCAATATGTATGAGATTGGGGAATAACTCATATATATGAGGATGTTTATTTTGAACCGTTTGGATTTCAATAGGTGGGCACCACTATGAAGTTTCATTCCTTTTAACTTAGGATTTCAGCAGGTTAAAGCCTCATAGGATCTCGATTAACAATTGATAAATTACATTGTTTTATTATCTTTACAATTATTTTTAAAATCATCTTCAACATATATTTGGTTAGAACTATTAGGCATTGACATTGACTGCGTTATGAGTGGCAGCTGGGTTGTGTTGTGTTAATAGACTCACTGAGCTGAGCATTGTTTGTTGTGACTAACAGCTGAGCGTGTTAGTTATGACTGTCATTTGGCTGATAGCAGTTGAGAGTCATGTGTCTTTTAGTACTCGTTAGTTTACAACAAGAATGCGATTGACCCTGGATAAGTTGAGTGAGTTCTAACTAATCTGCTTCTGATTGTATAAATAGAGTTCGAGGCTTCCGTAATAGATTGAGGAAATTACATAATCAGTTAAATTCATCTCTTTCATTGCTTCTGCAATATGCTTTTCTTGTCTCTGCTTTCTAGAACTAAATTGTTGGACCTTATGATCGCCTCTACTGCTTCAAACTTACTAGCCTTAAGTATTGTCATCGACTACAATTTGACAATCATTCAACTTCATTCATTCATATCTCTAATGAAATATTTGAAGATTTTGAAGGCATCGATAGTTTTCACGCTACTCTTATCCATTGTATCAAGATTCAAGCATGAGTAACATAAAGTGCACCACTGTGGAGTTTCGCTTTTCTCACTCAGTGAATGACACAGACGATCCGGATTTATCACAGGGGAAAGTGCAGAGTGTCAGAGTGCAGACAAAACTGTGTCGTGCAGCTCGTGCTGGTTACAGAGGCATCTAGACTGATTGGACACAAGTGCAATGTGAGCATTTCCACAGTTTACGTCTTAATCCTTCTTCTATTCAAGAGTCCACACCGGTGGCGGTGGCCATATATACACGCAAATGGTGGGCATGGCCCACAGAAAAGAAAGTACTTGTCACTGCAAAATCCAGGTAGATTTGTTAGCTCTGGAGTCTTTTCTTTAGCTTGGCTTGGCTTGACTGAGTTTGATCTGATATATTTTCGTTTGTTTTTTTGAAGACAAAAGGTTCTTTATTAGAAATAAGAAACACATACAGAAAGTCAGAAACCATTCTAACAGAGAGAAACAAATCACATTTTTTTATTTAAGACTTGAGTTTGATCAATCTATTTCAGAGGCCCCTTTGAAAACTAGAACTGGGCTTGAGCAAGTCCTGCATATTTTACTTGAATAACAAAACTTTAGATAAGGTTATTTTTCAAGTTCAAGAAGATGAAAGAAAAAATGAAATGCAAAGCGGAACATAATTCCTCTCAATGCAAAACATCATATTTTACTCAAACAAGAAAGTTCTACTCATACAGATTAAATTACAAAAGATCACATATAGAGAAAACAGGAAGAGGGTAATCAAACAAGAACAAATGAAGAACATTCACTCACACTAACTGTTCTCTAGTTCTAAAAGTACTAAAGGGAGTTATTTAGTACATTCCTCAAACATTTTCCACACTATCTTCCTTATCAGTGCCTTGGCTCTCAAATACAACGCACGTATACCACTTAGCACACACCAAGTAAACTAAGAAATCAGCTGCAGCTAAACCTGCTAACAGAAAATAAAAACGATCCAAGTGACCCAAGTTAAGCTCTCCAGGGATCCATCCAGGCTTCCCATTCCTTGTAGTGATACTCATAACTATGCTTACGAGCAGACTACTGGCATAGTTACCAAAAGAGATCGAAGCCATGCAAAGGGAGCTACCAAAGCTCTTAATCCCATCTGGGGCTTGGCCATGGAAGAACTCCAACTGCCCCACATACATGAAAACCTCAGATATTCCTATCAGAGTATACTGAGGGATCTGCCACAAGATACTCAGTGAACTTGGGTCATGTGCCCCGGTAACCCTTTCAAGTCTTTCTAATTCTACAACACCAGCAGCAACCATGGCTAACATGGCAACTACTAGCCCGATTCCCATGCGTTGGAGCTCTGTTATTCCCTTGGGGTTGTGTGAGAATCTAGCTGCAATTGGAACTAGGACTTGACGGTATACGGGGATAAAAATGGCCACAGAAAGGATGTCAAATGCAGACATGCTTGCAGGAGGAATGTGGAAGGTGAAGATGTCGGTATCCATGGCAGCACCTTGCTCAACAAAGAGAGAAGCCATCTGGGCGAAGACTACAGAGTAGATTATGGTGCAGAGCCAGATGGGTCCGAGCTTTAACACACATTTCGCCTCTTCCACTTGAGTCACTGTGCAAAGCCTCCATGGGTTTTTCTCCTTGGGTTCTATGCATGGGTTATTCCCTGTTAAGGTTGCTGCCTTATCCAAAAACCTGAAAACAAGATGATTGTAACCTTAAGCATAGTTTATTATTTGTTATCACCATTAGAGCTTCACTCCATCTATTTGGGTCGGTTTGAAGAGTTGTACTATCAAGCAATAAAACATTTTATGACTATTTATAATTCCTACCTAGCTATAGCACAAGAAATTAAGTAATCCTTCTCTTCTTGTTCTGTGAGGAAAAAAACATATGAAAACCACTATGATGCACTGTTTTCTCTTATATAAATATAAAAACAGAACTTTAGTCAAATAAAAAAGAACTTCCTTTCAATTTATGTGCACACCTTTGATATGGACAGATGCAGAGATCCTGTGGGATACGACTATACACTTTTAGAAATCTGAGACACAGATATAGATCCGCTTTTGAATTTATATCATGAAAATTCATATTTTATATCATGGTGACTTTTGTAGAAACATTGAATTTTTTTTTCTTTAGTATATACTTCAAAATTAATGAAATTATCACTTTAGAAAAGTAGGAAAACAAATAATTCTTTATGAAATAATGGACTTACATAAAGTAGAATGTGCCAAACTTGTGTACTCTAAAAGTGTTGGTGCAGACTATGCAGTAGAGAGTATCACAATAAAATGATCATATCATCATCCAGATATCATAGTGAAGACATACTTACCCAAACTCATTACTATGGAGGATCTTTCGACTTCCTGAAATTGCAGACTCTGTTCCTTCCAACTCATAGAGCTTGACTCCATCGACCTTAACATCCCACTTCCTAGCAGCAGCCACGAACACTTGGGCAACACGTGGCAACGGGTTTCCACTTGGCTTGACCTGTCTGTAACCTGGTGTTCCAATCCAGAAGGTAAGAAGGGCCAAAACAGCAGAACCTGTGGCTGTCCAAAAACCGAGCCACCACTTGCCAGTGTCCTCAAAGTAAACCAATACAGTGTTTGAAAAAAGCGAACCCAAGTTCAAAGCCAAATAGAAGTAGCTAAAGAAGGCTGTTTTGTAGTGCCTCTCGACAGGGTCTGTTACATCAAACTGATCAGCTCCAAAAGTAGCCATGGAGGGCTGATACCCTCCATTTCCAAGGGCAATCAAATAAATCGATAGATAAAAGATTGCAGTTCCAATGATCGACACAGGCTCACACAATAATTCACCATCCCCACAACCGGCTGGCTTGATCAAGAGGAGCCACGATGTTACAGAAAGGAGCACCAAACCCTGTTCAAAAAAGACGAATATCATGAAAATCTGCGGATTAACAAACAATGCATGCTACAAACATTAGGCTATGAAAAGTGAGTTCCAACGTATGTAAAAAAAAAAAAAGAGTTGAGAGAGTAAAAGCAATGATATATGTGGGTTGTGGTATACACATTTTTTTTCATGTGATCAAAATCTTGGAAATATATGATGAATGGAGATTAAGGTGTTTGGCTGAAACCATACCATTACAAAGATTATTTGGAAAACTGTGCATGTCTTGTATCGTCCCCAGTAAGAATCGCTGAGGAATGCACCCACAAGAGAACACATGTAAACAGTACCCGTCCACTTACTAACGTTGTTAGCAGCAATTGCATTGTCTTGTTGTAAGACCCTTGTCAAGAACAAAACCAGATTCACACTCACACCAAAATATGCAAGTGTTGCTAGTCCTTGATTCACTGCACCAACGGTGAATTAAAGTAAAAATGATATCATAAAAGATAGCTGCATTGGGTTGGCAGCGAAGCAAAATGAGATAAAAAGAAGAAGAAAAAATAGATATAAGAATATTTGTATGAGTAGGTAAATTGTTCATATTTCATTCATAGTTATTTTATTTTTTATTTTTACCCAATAAGAGAATTGCTGATCTCCATCCTCCTGAGATTGTTTTGATTGCGGGGTTTCCTTTTCTATCAACCGACCCATCATTTGTAATTGTATTGTCAAGAGAAATCATCTCCCCTTGGGTATCAGTACAGTATCTCCCTTCTTTAACCTGAATGAAGTAAATAGAAAAAAAAAAAACATCAACAAACAAAAAAACAAAATAGGCATGTTGCGAAGAGGTTGGTCACAATCTTGCATGCACACATGAAAATCAATCCGAACCATCCAAACCACACGACCCACTCTGAGTGGGGCAAGACCCTAAACTTTCTTTCATTGAGGGGTCAGGTGGCAAATTTAAGGACGGTAACAGATTTCTTTCCACTGATTAGAAATTAAAACAGAATTTGTGATTTGCATTACTTTAATTGGAAGGTCCTTGAACTCCAAAGCTTCCATTGAATGTTGCTCTGTCAGAAGATCAAAGATACAAAACGTGAATTGTGTTGGCAATCATGTAAAACTAAATAAATAGAGACATTTTAGTGAAAATTATGATGGAAATTAAATAGCTCAATCAATGCCATTATTAAAAGAATAGCTCACTTAAAAATATAAATGAAACATCAATCTGTACTTAAAGGGAAGCCTGTATCGATGCATGGGTCTAAAAAAAATAAAACATGTGGAATTCAAATATATTTTAAAATTAACCAATAAAACTGGTATAAAACTTGGTATTTAGTTTTATATGAAAAAAGAGAGGTAATAAAGGGTTTTAAGAATCTGTTGTAAAAACATTTGATTGAAAAAGCAAGAAGTCAAAATAAAAATTTGTAAAACCTATAAAAAGATAATAGAAATAATGATATTAGAGAACTATTCATAAACAAAGAGTAACAAAACTGCACCAAAAATGTTGGAAAAGAATACACATGACCTCTCTCTCTCTCTCTCTCTCTCAATGGTGCAGCTCACTGATTTTTTTTTTTTCTATTTGACTTGTTGTTTAGTTATTTGGGTTGTTTTACATATTCCCCTTTACCTGCTTCTTCTTTCCGATGGATGTCAACCATTGGAAACATCTCTTGTCATTAGCCCGAATGCATAAGGCATAAGTAACCCATTAACTCAATCGTACCGCGGAGAGAAGAAAATAAGTTAGGGCCATGCAGCAATTTTGTATGAGGTCGACGTGGCAGTTGAATGTGTTGGGCAAGTATAGCAAGTTACAACAAGCGCAGCGACCTAGTTGGTGGATAATTAACGGAGCGAGATCGAATTGTGAGGGGTACTAGGCCATTTTGAAGGTGTGGAATTATTTCTATGCAATTAAATTCTAGGGTCCCCTTCTGCTGAGCACTCGTTCGCACTCTACGGTGAGAACATTTTTTGAGGGGACCACGTGCGGCCACACTAGGGGAGCCCACCTATCTATTCATGATGATAGAGGCTTGAATCATCATTTTAACCACTTGATCAACATCCGACAACTTTCACTATCCAAAATAAGTGCAAATCGATCTAATGATCTAATCCATTCAGATGGGTGCCAAATCCGAAATTGGTGGCTATAGGAGGGGCCTTTGTTTCATGGTCTACTAAGCTGAGCCCCACTATGAGTTTTGGCACCTAGTGCTCACCTTATTATGAGCACTAATGCTGGGTGGAGGGACTTCCAATTTCAAGAGAGATAAATAGCTGTGATAAAGACAAGTGAGGAAAAAAAACGCCACCAAAGTAAACATGAGGGGCCCTAAAACATGCCCTTTGCACTTCCCTATAAAAGCATGTGGCACACGGGATGCATGATAATCAACAGAGGTACAGCTAACATGATTTAGATGTCTATTAACTAAATACATTGTATATGTTTTTCTTCATCTTTTATATTCAATCAGGCACAGCCGCACAGCAACTTGAGGAGTAAACTTCGCTTCTCAAAATGTTAACTCGAAGAGCAGGCAGGGGCGGAAATAGGATAAAGTAATAGGGGTGCCATTGTGAAAAAAAAAAGTTTTTTTTTTTTTGTTTTTTTGTTTTTGGGAGGGGGGGTCATTGCTAAAAATTACCTTTAAATTTTATTAAATTCCAAGGGGCTTTATGTAATTTAGGGGGTGGGGGGCTGGCACTAATTCCGTCCCTGAGCAAGGCCATAGTTTGTATTTGAGTTCAAACCCGTAAAAAAAGAAAAGAAATATATAGTCCCCCGTAGCTCAGGCTGGTGAGAGACATGCATGGGTGGAATGTGAGTTCAAGCTAGCCAAAAAAAAAAAATAGATAAAAAGAAGAAAAATTAAATGAACTACTATTTAATGGGTAATTGGTCATATTTGAAGAGTTAAGATTCTAAGACAAGAGAGATTGAACTGATAAAAAAATTAAAATAAATCGAATATAAATTGCGATGTACTAGCTAGGTGAGATTTTGAGTGAAAATAATACTCTTAGCTTTTGTTTAATTGAGGGAGAAATGAACTTATCCAATTTTCTAAACATGAAAGAGTCATTAATTGGCACATATAAAGCCCACGATTGTAAAATCCATAGACTAAAATGTAATTAAACATGTGCGTGGACAGAAACTTAGAAAAAATCCCGTAGGAAAGATTGCTGATAACACCACAAGTTGCCGTTAGCATCACAGCATTTATTCAAATACATTAATTGTTCAACATCTACTTGAAGATGGCAAAGGAAAAACGAGTTATGTGGTTAGTTTAGTCGTAAACTACTGTAGGTCTTCTCTCCAAGTTCTCATTTTTATTGTGACATGCAAAAATATATAGACTCCGCGGAGCAAACCGATTTTGGCGAGTTACAAAGCTACACAGCTGATTCTCGAACCTCGGGGGCTGTCCACGACTCACACTAATCGAGCTGCCAAGTGGAGTCAAGAGTCAACTCTGGCAAGTCACTTTCTCTAACAAAAAAAAAAAAAAAACTCAGGCAAGTCACTGAATCAACTCAGTGACTTAACAAGCCATACACTAGGTTTGAATCAACTCAGTCATTTCGACTAGCTAAACATTTGGTTTTTGTGAGATCTATATCAAACAGTTCTAATCATAAATGCATACATCTAAGATGTCACCTCCCAAACTGAAACAGATGCAAAGCAACCCAACATGCCCCAAATGACCATGCAGTATTCAGAATATTAAAAATGAAAGAGATAGAACCTGCGTTTTACTGCGATGGTGAGGCTAGGAGGGAGGAGTAGAGATAAATATATATAAAGAACAAAGAAAAATGAGGGGACAGGTACACAAAAAATTGGAGAATTTTTTGGTTGAAAAAGGAGGAAGCTGTGTTTGTGGGCCACTGATGGTAGGGTGGTAAATGAACTCAATGTGTCAAGAAGGATACATTGCAATCAACCAGAAACAACCTTCCCTACATTGCAATGCTCCCAGTTTGACTATAGCTTTTATTGATGTGCATGTCCATCAAAGAACAACGTAAGATGGTGATTGACATTCAATCTTCATTTGAATAAAAGTTATGATGAGTGGCTTTCAATGCATTATCAGCATAGTCAACTTCTCCACCAATAAGTCACCCACCCTCTCATCACTGACAGGGAGAGGACAATCCATTGCCAAAACCGTAAGTTGTCACCAAAACAACATTGAGAGGATGAGATAGTAGCATATGAATATCAACACTTCCGAATATTGCAAAAACAAATAGAAGGAAGAACTTACAAAATAGGATAGGAAGGAGTAGCTGTGATTTTGTGTGAGAAAGGAGGGAGGGGAAGAGTTGAATATAAAGGCAAAAAAGATAAGAGGGTCACTTTCAAAATCATATCGGCATGGAGAAATGCATGAAAAATAAGAGAATTTTGTGGCAGGTAAAGAAAGTTGTTTCTGGGATAATCTCTGCCACGAACTTGTTTGTTTCTCCTTTATATGGATTTTATTTGGGTCAGCATATTTAAATCATGAGCAATTTGCCTGACATCCCACTTTCCATTTCCCCTCTTTAGGTTTTAATTTATGAGGCCTTTAATCAATTCAATCCTTCCACACAAATGAATCCTCTGAAATTTGCACTGATCCTAATTTTTTTTTTTTTTTCATACATTTCACAATTGAGATTTAACAAAATTAATTTGCATGATGTATCAGTTGATATCGCGTATCTTCGTACCTCTATTGAGTGTCATGCATATGAGTGAGCCCACTAAAAGTGGGCATTTTTAAGGACAAATGCCCCAACATTGTAGAGTATTGATGCATGGGTGAGTGGCATGTAACCAGTGATCCTAGGAATCAATCCCTAAGCAGCCTGTGAGATGAGACATCCTTACCACTGGAGTTGAGGGTTAATATAATATAAGAGCAAATAGAAGCCGTTCGATAGCCTCAATTATTCTACTGAGTTTCAGACTCACTTCGCGATGGGTTGTAATGGGCCACCTTCAGAGTGGCTACTAAATACCAAATAAGTGGGAGATTTTTAGATTTTTAGATTTTTATTTTTCATTGGGTCATTAATGGTAAAATGCCAGGAAAATAAAAATTAAATTAATAATAAATCTAAAATATAAATTTAAATATTTCATAAGGTAGAATTGTTTTAAAATAAGAGAACTTATGTATATAAGGCCATGGTCATGTACATCCTTACGATACATACCAACCATTGGGGCCCACAGGAGCCTCACAAATCATGGGACAGGGGTATCAAAAGATCCAAGTGGGACCACCACAGATATCAAATTTGAAGTCAATCTGATGCCCCTAACCCTTTTATCCATAAGCTTAACAGCTTTATATCAAAAGAAAAAATTTGACCCTTGATCCAATTGTCCAGTCTATTGGAATCGGTGCAAACCCATGGGATAGGTGACTATTGAAGGGATTTGGGTGTGGTCCTGGTCCTGGTCCATTCAGATGGGCCATACATATACATACATATGTATGTATGTGTGATGTTCGTATGTGCATATGTATGAATGTCCCGACATAGTTTGGACAAGCCTTTGATGATGATATATGTATATATATAGTTATTTATATGTATGTATTTATTTGAAACTAAAGAAGCCTTTGATTTTTTTAACTCCAACCAAGGGAGCTAAACCCAGGAGAGAACCTGCATACGCGGGAAGGCAACCCACTAACATAGAAAAGAATCCCGCACACACGGAAAGAGGTGGCATATCCAGTTTTCAAACCCTGAGTAGCCAAGTACGAGAACTTTAATTTTTTTAACTCCAACCAAGGGAGCTAAACCCAGGAGAGAACCCGCACACGCGGGAAGGCAACCCACTAACGTAGAAAAGAATCCTGCACACACGGAAATAGGCGGCATATCCAGGGTTCAAACCCTGAGTAGCCAAGTGCGAGAAATGCCACTGCTAACCAATAGAGCAACAACATGTTTTCAAAAAAGCCGTTGAATTACGTTGAGATAAAGGTTACTCGGAATAGGACTAATTTTCATGAGCATGTGATCGTCTATATTTTTGGGTGACGATTTTAGATCAGCAAAGAACTTGCTTATTTAGGCCAATGTTCACCTCTTATGTGTGTTATTATCCGAGGTTAACCAATTGGTTGGGAAGCCCGCTTTATATATTAAAGCAAAGGGAAAGGTGAGCTGTGAGGGGTGCCACCTCACCCCTAAAAAGCCTCTCATTTCAGAAAAATTATATATATTAAAGCAAAGGGAGAGGTGGGCCGTGAGGGGTGCCACCTCACCCCTAAAAAGTCTCTCCTTTCAGAAAAATACATATAAAATCACATAGAGCTTTGGGTGTGAGAGGTGGGCTGTGAGGGGTGCCACGTCATCCCTAAAAAGTCTCTCCTTTGAAAGAAATATATAAGAAAAAGTGGGCCGCCACACTCATCTAAAACAAATCTCCTCCCTAAATCTCCATTTCAATTATCTTCTCCAAATCACCTCCCTAAATCTCTCCATTTCATTCAAGATTTTTTATAAAAATAACAAACTCACATCTTTATCATATCTCCTACAATTTCTCTAAACAACTTCTTCAATCCTTATCACACCTATCCTTTCTCAACTTCTACCAAGAAGTTTGATAATATATACCGTGTGATATTTCTTTCTAAGTTAAATACCTGACAAACAAGGCCACCTTTAAACATGTCATGATGCACCTTAATGAATTAGGATAAGAGGCTCACTTTTAAATATTACATCATGTGACCCCACCAATGCTCCTTGGAACAACACATCAACAAGGGCCTACTGACCAAATATTCAATTGGACACACCTTTAGATATTTGAATATGGGCATATCTTTAGATGTTACATCATGTGATCCCACTAATGATCCTTGGAATGACACATCAGTAAGGTCTCACTGTCCAATTGGATACACCTTGAAGGAATTAGGATATGAGGCCCACCGTTAGATGTTACATCATGTGACCCTACCAAGTTATATTTTTCTTTTTTATTAAAGTTATATATATAATAAATATAAACTACTTATTTACTTCTATAAAATTTGTTCTTTTCCGATAATATCTCAGAAAAGAATCACATATTTTATTATATTTTTTTAGCCAGGGTACCATACCTCTCCATTTAATTCTGTAAGCTTACGCTTGTGGGGCCCACCCTGGGTCCATCCAAATGGACCAAACACACGACCTCCTTAAATTGTACATGTCCACTAACTTTTGGTCAGATCCGAATTTACTGGATTGTTGGATCGACTGTGTACCGATCCAAATGGATTGTTGACCATTAAACTTTTGGGGCTAGATGAAGATGGTAGAAACCACGGTTGAGAATAATTTTTTACAAACAGAATGGTCCCAGGGAGTCCTTGAAATCCCCACATCACCACCCCCATGTGGGTTGGGCCTTACCACAAACTTGAGCTTACCTTAACTTAAGCTTATATAGACACACATTCATACTTGTGTAATGGTCAATGCCTTTAAATTCAAGAGGGCATTATGTCATGTAAGTTTACTTCTCATTTTATATTTATTTTCATCACATGTTAAAAGATTATAATATTCAAAGATAATAAATTTCTTTCTTTTAGACTTATTTTATCTAAATAATATTTTAAAATAATTCTTAAATTTTTAATATATTTTTACTTAAACCCGGGCATTTGTTGCTAGCCTTACTTTAATATCCAGTGTTTGACACCTAGGCATCCTATAGAGCGGGTGTTATATCTCTGGGTTAAGAGTTTTTTTTTACAGCGGAGCAGATTATCTCCGAGGGATTGGGTTTCCAATATGGGACCCAGCCGCCTAGCTGGGTAAAAAAAAGTGCAAATGCATATTAAGTTATGTCGTGGCAATTTTTAACCCTCTGCTTATGCTTTAGAATCTTATGGCCTCATCAATGGGCTTAAATCTTACATCTACAGTCCATGTTCGACTCAGACTTAAATTTGAGCACTGCAATACTTGTCTGGCGTGAAGTCTGACCCATGTGGGTCGAGCAGAGTTGGCCCAATGACAGCTCTATTTCTAAGACCATTTCAAGATCCTTCTCTTGTAGTCCGATCGAACCATTTTCAAATAGGGCGTCATGGGTCGAGCAGAGTTGGCCCAATGACAGCTCTATTTCTAAGACCATTTCAAGATCCTTCTCTTGTAGTCCGATCGAACCATTTTCAAATAGGGCATATGACGCAGGGGGACTTGCCCTGCCAAATACAGAGAGACATTTATGAGCTATTTCATTGTAAAAAGTCTAGTGACGGTATTTGATTTAAGCCCATAAATTAAATGGTCAAACCACGAAAGGGGGAATTTTCCATCTTCGGTTGCACTTTTACTAAACTTCGATTTTTTTTTTTAACGGAGAGTTCCCAACCCTTTGGAGTGGTGTAACTTAGATTAGACTTTTATGGACGACCATTATATTGTTTAGAGCTAGTTAGACCCACAATTGTCCCGTTTCCTTCCTTGAGCATCTTATTAGAGAGCAGTATTCAACCTAATCCTTGTCAAGTTATAACATTTAAGGATTTATTCATATCCTCAAAGACTCGGGCCCACGTGATGCATGAGAAATTCAAGTGGGAATCTATAATGGGACTCACATTAAAATCCTAAGCAACTCAAGATGAATCCCTACTTTGTACAAGATGTGGAAAATTGTCAAGAGTTTGTCCCATATAAGATTAAGCATGTATAATCCATATATTTTATGTTTCATGACGGTAAAAACTCTAATTAAAGTGAAATCTGATTAGATCCCATTCAAGGAGAGAACATTTTTTTTTTTAAGAAGCTTATATTTTTAATAAGCAAGCCTACTTTTTTTGTTTTGTTTTGTTTTTGGTAAAGAAGTAAGCCTACTTTAGATATGTCTTGAATCCCTCTTACATCTTGTGATCAGTACGAGCTTCAAACCATCAGGAGGCTTTCATGATGCGAAGGTTCCGGCATATACTTTACTCCCAACTAAGTACTATCTACTATTGATCGGTGAAGATCAAAATTAGCTATTGATCCAAGTCTCACTTTTCTAACACGTGTCAGATCCAATGGTGTATATTTCATTTACAATCTTGACGTTTAGGGTCTGTTTTTTTCTCATAATTCAAAAAATTCATGTCTTGATAATTTCAACCTCCAAAAGTTGTCCCTTGAGGTGGAATTACAAATCCCTCCTCCTCTTGGTGGAGCATTTGAAATCTCAATAAAAAACAAAGAGAATGAAATTCCAAAATGTCATTTCAAATCTTTTAGGTGGCTGAAATTTGAAATTGGAATTTCAAATGCAGGGAGACAAGCCATCACATCCTGTCCAATAACCCCTCAACATTCTTATCATGGCAAAGAAACATGCCAGGTTCCAGGGTTCTGACAATTGTTTGGCATATTGGAAATTCATGTATATGATGTGATGATTTATCCCTGACATTTGCAAGTATCATATTTTGTACCAAAATTCTAAAATTTTAGTCACATAAAAGGTCTCAAAAATGACCTTCGGAACCTCTTTTTCCTTTTTTATTTTTTTTCGTGAAATTTCTAAATTTTGATCCAGTGCAATGGAGGATTCAAAAACTCCACATGTAAGAGAATTCAAAAACTCTCCAAATAGAAATTCTCACAATTATAGTCAAAAAACATGCTTTGGGGAATAATTTTTGGAGCCTATTTCTTTAACTGAATTCAAGAAATCCATGTAAAGAGAATTTGTAAATTCTCTAATAAAAGGGACGTGGAGTTCTGTACAGGCCCTTGGCAATTCTCAAGACATTTTAATTCCTGAATTCTGCTAAAGAATCAGGCAAGGAAGAAGGGAGGGGCTGTGCTACAGTTATTTGAATCAAGTAATCAATGGGTCCCACATGGGTCAACCGTCAGTATACGATCATTTATCCTTTAAAAATTTTCTTTGCACAGGAATCACCATCTCCTTTCGAGTCACATCACTGTGCACGAATAGCAGAACCAACCAAACAGCAAGTAATTTCACCATCTTCCTTTTCTTCCCATTACTCACTCATTCCTAATGAGAAATAACTGTAGTCTTATTTGAACCATCCATACCTTTACTACCAAGTGTGATTGACTAAGTAGGAGAGAAGAACGTCAAGAAGCAGGAGACTGAGATCCCAAACTCTTCTTCAGATTCGGGAGAAGGAGATGTCGTTAACGTTTCCAAAGACAACACTCGAGGCCTCGTCTTTAAGTCGTGTGTGTCTTCTGCGTTCGCTGTTGTCATTTACGCGCAGATGTGGGTTATTTAGCCAGTGACCGATATATAATCCCTGCCTGAATGGTTTTGGATTTTTTTTTGTGTGCTGTGATCACTCAAATCAATCTTCACACCAGAAATGTGATTGGAGTTTGGCTACGCTTTTGAGCAGTTTTGAAATGTCCTATACAACAGGGTTTACTGAAAATGGAGTTTTTAGTTGCAATGCAGTTAAACGTTTGGTGAATGGTGTGACTCACATGACTAATGAACAACCTACTAGACCTAGACGTGGCTATGGACACGAAAAAAGGGGGAATGACTTTTTTTTTTTCTGTAACTGCTTGAGACGACGATGCTTAACTAATTGCATTTTGTTTAATACTAATCTTCTATATCATTTCGAATTTTTAGAGTCTGGGGGCAGTTCAATGACTGTGGGCCCTTTGATTATTACTGATTTTGAAATTTTGTTTACTGAACAAAGAATTTAGAAGGGTCGAACAATTCTCAAATAAAGCCCAAGTTTCACTTAGAGAGGAGAATTCTCAGAATTCTTGCATAAGAACAGGCCCATTAACTCAAGCAAGAGTTTAGATGCATGTGATGTTTACTTTGGGTAAACAGGGGTAAACAAACACCTCTTGCTAATAAAACTTTCTTTGTTGATGACAGAGAGAAAACTGCACCAAAGGGGCACATCAATAACCATCTAAGCGGTTTTCCTTGATAGACATGGCGCACGATCACCAATTAGGAAGAGTTGGATTGAGCACTCCAATTATAATTGAAATGGAACCCCAAAAATACCTCTCTCCCACAGCCAGAAAAGCTTCCAATTTTCTTTTATTTTTTATTCCTCTATAAAGTAATTTAAAATAATTTTTGCTATATATTTCTTTATGGAAAAGGTCTATATGAAATAATAATATACAAATAATTATAATAATAAAAAAAAAATATTGATCTTTTCTATTTGAGTGGACTTTATGATCATATCACCAATAATCGAAAGGTGTTAACTCAATGCTTGAACTCACCCACCAGCAAACAATGTAGACTTGCTAAGGTTGTGAGCGTATATTATATTGAAAGTGTCAATTTAAGATATAGGTTAGAAGTGTGAAAGGGTTTGCTATGTCATGTAACAGATGAGTTGCCTGTCGAGGATCTGTCATGGGTATACACGATCTGGTGCGTTGCACAGGCAGAGCCATAGTTTAAAAAAACAAACAAACAAACGAACAGTATATAAATGACATTTCTTTTTCAGTAATTTTTTGTGCAACTCTAAAAGCGAGACCAAGAGATAAAAAGGGAAGTTGCAATGTCTTCTTATCTATGCTTTTATCAACCAAAAGTCTTCATGAAATTTTTTTTATACAAAAAAAAAAAAAAAACCTGAATGACTAACTTGTCTGATCACTAAATTTAGCAAATGTCCGAAATTCTCAACAGAATGTTTCCACCATTGAATTTTCAATAGAGAAAAGTTACGCATGCACCAAGTAGATGAGAACTTTAAAAAAAAAAAAGCACACTAATGCTCAAGACCCCACTTTGTGAATGTAGTGGCATCGATGGTTGTTGATATAATGGCATCAAAGACTTGAATGCAGATGTGCCATTGCTTCCCTGTGCGTGACGTGCAGTCCAACTCATTTGCCAAGTCCAGAAGGAACCAAATGATATCATTAGCTGTCTTTGTAAAGAAAGGGACATATATGTTGCTTGTGTTTTTAAATAGATAACCACTCTCACTTATCCTTTCCCATGAAACGTCTTCTCTATTTTTAGTGCTTTCTTGCGTGTCTAGATCTCCTCTCACAATATTCCATCAAGGTGCTGTGTGGCCGAAAACTGTTCAAGGTGTGATGTTGGTATTTGGACCGTTCACCTGCCTACCACCCACGAGAGCCGTTCATCAATTAATTTGGTCAATACATGATAGTTGTTGAGCCTTCTAGTCCCAGGCCTGTTTTATCAATCAAGTCATTTAATTTTGTGGAGGAAAAATTTGAACTGCTTATCACAACACATTCTAACAAAACAAAACCTTCAGGATCAAAATCAATAAGAGATCCGTTCTCCATTGTGCTTACAATCACATATGGACCATGATGTCCAAAACACAAAAAATCAAAAGGTTAAAGAAAGTTGACCAAGGGGCCACATAAATGAACACGTTTGGCTTATTGGAAGAGTTGAGTGTGAGTGGCTACAGAGATGTGGAGGGACCAAAGGGGGCATTAGTCACGTCACACAAGTGGCGTGTGAGCATTTCCACGTACAGTTTCTACACGATACGTCCCCATCTTACTTCCTATTTAAGAGTCATCGTAAATATGGCCACATGCATCCATGCAATAGTGTTGAGCGGCAATGGTGGGGAGTGGGTCACAGCACAAAGATGAGAACCACGATTGAAAATAGGGGTGTTCATGGGCTTGGCCAGTCCGAGCTCGATCCGGCCTATCTCGTTTTGGGTCAGACTTGGATATATTAATTTGGGCCCGATTACTGGATTAAGTGATGGAAAGCTCATAGTCCGGCTCGGCTCGGCTTGTGTAAGAAATGCATGTAATTTAATTTAATTAGTGCTCTAATGTCCACAAAAGTGATGAAAAGCCTGGTTTAGCCCGAACCGATTAATTAAATGGGCAGGCTCGGGCCTAATTTTTATGGCCCGTGTCAGGCTTGGGCCATAATTTTTTTTAAGAATGAATGATCTGCGAGACGAATTGGGTGTGGTCACTAACTTGAGCCAGAGAAAGTTCTCAATCAACTCAAGGATTCTTAATCGCTAATATAAGAGGGCTTTTGGAAACTTATCGAAGGGAAGCTATTGATAGTGAGATCAAGGTAGAAACATCTGATTATGGAGACAAATATGCATTTAATTGCAAATTTTTATTTAGGGGAGTTCTATTGGCACCACAAAAGAATCTCTCCACACCGTATTTGAATTTTATTTTTTTCATTTCCGAAACTACCCTTCCCCCTCCTCCCTTTCCCTATTCCCTCTTCCTCTCCCTCCACCCTCTTCCTCTCTCCCCCACCCCCACCCCCACCCCACCAGTCACCGGCGGGGAGGGACCCCCTGCCGACAACCCCAGCAACCCACCCCCCACCCCCCCTCCCTCCCCCCTCCTCTATTTTCTCTCCCCCACCCCACCAGTCACCGGCGGGGAGGGACCCCCTGCCGACAGCCCCAGCAACCCACCCCCCCTCCCTCCCCCCTCCTCTATTTTCTCTCCCTCTCTCCCTTTCTCTCCCTCCCCTCCTCCCCCCACCACCACCACCACCGCCATGCAGCCCTACCGCTCGATCTCCCTTCCCAGCCGCCAATGGAGAGGGAGATCGAGCGGGGGGGGGGGGGGGGGGGGGGGGGGGGGGAGGGAGAGGGGGAGAAAATAGTAGAGGGGGGATGGAGGCCGGCCGGAGCTGCCACCGCGGGCTGCCGGCCGGGGATCCCTCCCCGCCGGAGACTGGGTGGGGTGGAGGGAGAGGAAGAGGAAGGGGGTGGAGGGAGAGGGAGAGGAAGAGGAAGAGGGAAAGGGAGGAGGAGGGAGGGGTAGTTTAGAAAATATATTTTTTTCTTTGCGGTGTGAAGAGACATTTTGTAGTGCCAATAGAGCCCTCCTTTTGTTTATTGGATATATCATTATTAAAGCAGATCTCATTAGGGTCTCTAAATCATAGGTCTAATAAGTGGCGGACCCAGAATTTTCATTTGGATGGGGCGGACAATTGTCAATCGAAAACATCAATCATTTTTTTTTTCACATTAACAATAGAAAAGGAGAAAAAATATTGCACTTAAATAGATTATAAGTCCTAGTGCAATTGAGTTTGAGCGTTTGTTTGTCCGGGCACACCTGGTCGCCATTGCCACCTCACCTGCCAGCATGCAAGTGTCCAACAATTACTCGTTAATCACATGACGCCCATCTAAAATATGAGTGTTAGTTTCCTACAAAATACGAAAAGTGAATTAGACGTATCTCCTTTTGTTTTTCTTTTATAAAAAGTATCCTTAATCTACCAAAGTTATTGAAATCGTTTTGTTCTGATTATATCTATAATTCATGTGGCCCCTAATACATGATCCAAACCATTCAATATTTTCTTAGAAGTAATAAACTCCATGAAGTTTAATACCGTAAATCCTCGTGGATTTTAAGATGGATGGGAGAAGCTCAATCTCACTTTTTAATTTTTCTTCACTCTTTCCAGATTGCTAAATTGTTTCTTTGTGGTTCTTATTTCATTGTCTTGTATGTTTTCTGTATTTTTTTTTTTTTTTTTAGCTTTTTGACTGATGAGAAAGCAATTATGGTCCACAAATGTTTTTACTGGCTGAAGCCAATGGTTTTTCAGTTCATTCTGATTGCAGATTTATCATATATTGCCCAGGGAAAAAATTATCTTAAACCGTGGAACGGTTTGCGTTGGTCTTTATTGCTAGTTTATTTTTAATTGGGCTGAATACTTGAATTACTTTGAGAAATGTTCTTCTACCAGCAACAACAGATGCATCCCAGCTTTGTGGGGCCCACTTGTGCACACATTTGATAAGTGCTAACCATTTCGCACTCTCATCTCTCTCTTATTTGAAACCATATCCAATTTCACTCTAATCAAATCTTTATCCGCCGGTGGATTAAATATCAAAAAAATCTATGGTTAAAAGTAGGGATGTAAATGGGTTCCCGATTCTCTGATTATCCGGAACTTCCGACTCATTAAAAATCGGATCTGGGTCCTTATTTAGGCCCCGATAAATAAATGGGTCCGAGTCCGATTCCACCTTGATTCGAACCCATGGACACAAAACCCAATATATTACCTCAATTTTATAAAATATATCCTAAAAACCATATTTTTTTAAAATCATTCTCTACCTAGACCCGGGCTCGGATCCAGACCCATCCCATGTAGGGTTCTAGTTTCGGTTCCGGAGCCAAGAAACTGGTTCTAAAACGGTTCTGGGTCCGGATCCGGTTCCACCTTCTCATTAACAGTTACGGGTCCACCATAGATCCGGACCGAAACCGACCCGTTTACAACCCTAGTTAAAAGACCACCGAACTTTTAAGATTATTAAATCAAGGGCTATGATGATCTGACGGCTGATCTTTTTTTTTTTTTAATCTTATACACTAGCTAATAAGAAGGCATCTAAGTGAGCCACTTGAGCTGGATTGTTTGCACGTAGAAGGCTGCATGAAAGGCATCTAAGTTGGTGAATGTTGTATTAGTGGGATGATCATAAATTGCAACTCTTATAGTTTGCCTCCAAATTGTAGTATTAATATGTTTCTAAACTAAGAATGGTACTATTTTTCCCTAAAATTACTCCACTAATTAAAATTATGGACCCACATCTATGGTAGGTGGGCCACATGTCATCATTTTTCTCTCATCACAATTTGATGTGCTGTCATGTTAATCTTACAGTGGGTCCAACTTCAATTGGAATGAAATTTCAATACCTCGGGAGAGAGACCGAAGTGGGCCCCACTCTAAGCCCCCGCCCGCCAGATTCCCCGTTCAGACGCACATCACACACCAAGAGCATGACACTCTGCTCTCTTCTGCTCTGCTGTTTCGCGTTTGTTCGTTTCTACCATTGAAAGAGAACTAACAAAGTGCATTTTTTCAGATCTAGAAGAGAAACGAACCAAGTGGAGGAACCAAAACCCTCAGTCCTCGCTTCCTCTCTTTTCGATCTTTCCAAAGCTCATTAGAAGAACAAACAACCTCGATTTCATCGAATCCTCTTTTAGGTGCCGATAACACCGAGAGAACCGAAATCTTCTTCCCTATTTCAAGCCCTTTCTCATTCGACTCCACATAAACCCCACCGGGACCCACTCCGTTTCTCTCGCACTAAGGTCAGATTCTTGAAATCTTGAATTCATTCATAGATTCTTATACAATGAATGAGATCTGTGTTTCGTACTAATGCTTTTGCATTTGTTTGATTTTTCATTAATCTGAGAATCTCCAATGCTTCAGTAAAAATCCAATGTTCTTTCTTGAACAGCAGTGTCTGTTAGGGTTTCTTAGCAGATTGTGAGGAATTTAAATGTTCAGAGATGCATGTTTATGGCAATGTAGTATTTACCAGATCATGATCCTCGAAAAACATTAGAGTATTAGTGCTGCAAGTAGTTAAGAGGAAAGGATGTTGGAAAGGATTAAGAAAAATAAGCATTCTCAAGAAACTGATTCTGCTGTACTAACAGGAGACTATTTATTTATGAACATTATGCTTTCTTTCATTTGTTATCTGAAGATTTATGTGCATTTTGGTTCTAGTACTTTTTAGAACTACATTTATGATTTTTTTTTACAATCTATTCTGCTTGTTGTAAGTTGTAACAACTTATAATGTAAAATTGTGAGTATTACTCTGCACATTTTTGTTTGTTTTGATGAATTAGCATGTTTTAATCTTAGGTGGGCCACATTGTTGAAAATAATAGCAGCAGAAATCTTGATCTTACCACTTGGATGTTCTTTAGAATTTCCCATATTAGAAAGCCTTGAAAAGTTAGTGATGATTCTGGTATCATTTGCAGATTTGGTTCATATCCATCTGAAATTAAAATTATTAAAGAATGGTTGTGTCGGGGCTGCAAATTGCAGTGGCAGTGCCCTGTGCTTCTTCTTCTCGCCGGGTTTGCAAGACAAGGGCTGCAATTTTTGGAGTTGACATGAAAGCAGCTTCACAACTTAAGCTGACTAGCTCTTGTCATATTTCCTCTGGCTCTGCAAGACCATTTACACGGACCTTTACATGAACCTCGAAAAAATTCAATAAGGTTGTTACAAAGGCTAGGTCAGGAACAACTGAGGAAGGGATTGCTTCAGGATTGCCCATTGATCTCAGAGGTTAGAGATCTGCCTTGCATATCTTTTTCTTTTGCACTTTAGAGCTTCGTTTTTCTTCTTCTTTTTTATTATTAAAATGGATCAATATTTTCTTTCTGTTGCATAACAGTATAAAGTACATTTAATTGTGTCTTTAATCCTCTCCAACTAATTTGAGATAATCTTAATAGAATGAGTTACAGATCATTGTTAACAATACATAAAAAGTAGAATTTTCAATTTATATACCGTCGTGAATCAAAATCATCATCGTAATTGAGGCCTTGGCATTGTTTAATTTCAGAGTTTAATTAAAAGATTATAATGTATATCCTGTTGCGTTGATAAGTTCATTGCTATTAAGAGTTAAACAACTCCATAATAAACAAGGCATGTTCCATTACTGCCCCTTTCCCTTTTCATTAAATAAATAAAAAAAAAAAGGTTTCTCTGGGTGCCTTCTTCCTTTGGTGTGTGCTGATACATTATTTAGAGAATGGTGCCTTTTTATCTTTCTTCATTTGAAACTTTTTTTTTTTTATCGGTAAATTTGGAAATGCATTAGAAATAAAAGAGTACATAGTAGAAAAGAAACAAGACCAAGCATAGTGTTCCCGTATAAGAGTTCTATACCAGACAACCACCACACCTACATTACAAAAGCACTCAAATTACATGAACGGTGAATCATTTGAAACTATTGGTGTTCATTTTAACTCCAACAGTTGGTTTTTTAATGATCTTGAACTTTGAAATAGGTGGTAACATTTTTCACAGTTTGTTTGATATTTTTTCTCGGGCTTGTGTCCAGTGGCGGACCCAGGATTTTGATTCGAGGGGGGCTGAGGATGGTCAAAAGTCAATTTCTTACTCAACTCAAATGTTTACAAAAAAACCTCCAATGTTTACAAAAATACATCATAAATCTAGAAATTATATAGACATAATAATTTTAGAATTTTAAAGAATATCATTCAAATGATCACTTAATTTGCATAATAAATTAAAACCATTCAAATGAACACTTAATTTTTGTTGATTTGAGGACTTTTTGAGAGAGAGGGAGAGAGGATTCTGTCATTTATTTGAAGTTGAAGAGAGGGAGGGGGGCTTGATGGGTTTCTTAAGTGGGGGCTGGGCCAAAAGGGCCTAATAGCCCTTGTGGGCCTTTTCAGTT
Source organism: Litsea cubeba (assembly GCA_012931725.1). Lineage (NCBI taxonomy): Eukaryota > Viridiplantae > Streptophyta > Magnoliopsida > Laurales > Lauraceae > Litsea > Litsea cubeba. Next base: position 20,763,556 of record CM022945.1, read on the forward strand.
TGGGTGGGGGCTGAAGCCCCCAGGCCCTTCTATGTCAGTCCGTCACTGCTTGTGTCATAATTTCTTGACCGTTTGTACAGAAAAAATGTCCCTATTGCATTTTGTTCGTAACTTTTCTATTTCTTTGCCATTAATCAAAGCATAAGAATTTTCAAATCTAAGAAATTTGTATGGAATCTCTATCTCATTTGGGGCTAATTATAGTCAATAGAATGGATCACTGAATAATGTACCCCTGTAGGGTGGGGATGAGACAACTTTAGATATGATGAGGGTTGGGATAGGGCGTGATAATTTCCTTTTAGTTTTGTATGTCTGCCACTCTCTTCCATTAGGCAAGATGGTCTGTTGATACAAGGAAGACATTTTATGGTTGTGGTTCAAAATTGGTTTTCATTTTCCTCTGCTAAATATTTTAACTTGAACTGGACCACTACCAGCAAATAACAGTGCTTTAGAAGGGGGATTAGCTGAAGCACTTCCCACGTGTTTATTTTTTCCTGGTTTACTGGTCTCTTGTAGAACTGTGTCAACTATGGCATTAGCCTCTACCTGTTAATTGAAGAAACTTCATAGCCTTGTTTTACTAATACATGCCTGACCTTTCAATACCAAGAAAGTGAAGAATTTTCATTTGACTATTTCTCTGTGTTTTATCTGTTTATTATTTTTATCCCAATCAAATGTCTAGAGGGCTCGGATGACTGGTTGTATCTTGCTGATGTTACTCCATATATACCTATACATGGTTACTCAGTTTAATCACACATACAACTTAAGATTCGATAAGTTCATTAAGGAATATTGTTTTCTGGCAAAAGAGCATTTATTGCTGGGATAGCTGATGACAATGGCTATGGTTGGGCGATAGCTAAGTCACTGGCTGCTGCAGGTGCTGAAATCCTCATTGGTACATGGGTTCCTGTATGTAAATTTATCCTGCCTTCTACAATCATTCACTGACAAACTTACTGTGTGGTTCCTGATACTAAGCTTTTTTTTTTCTTTTTTTTATCTTGCAGGCACTGAACATATTCGAGACAAGCTTAAAACGTGGGAAATTTGATGTATCTCGTGTGTAAGCTCTCTAGTTTTTAGCAGATGCTCTTCACTGACAGTGACTGGTATCATGGAAAATAACACAGCTGAGTACAAGGAAGCTGATGTTGTCAATGCCGCAGGTTGCCAGATGGTTCTCTGATGAATATCACAAAAGTATATGCATTAGATGCTGTTTATGACAGTCTTGAGGATGTTCCTGAAGATGTAATGGAAAAGCTAGTTTTTGTTCTTTAGTTTGTGTATTTGTGTGCACTTACACATGCATACGTGCTTGTTCCTTGCTTTCTTGCATTGTATTTGGTTTGACTTGACAATACTTTGTAGTGGTTAAATGAAGCCTTACCTTGATGCTTTTGTTATTATCTCAAAGGTCAAGACAAACAAACGATATGCAGGAGCTTTGAATTGGACTGTTCAGGTGAGGACTGCATAAGAGATTTTGGTTTTGTTTAGCACCATGAACAATAATTGTACAATGCAGTCTTGAGTGTCTCAAATGGTCAATGAGTCAAAAGCCGAATCTTGTTTGAGTCTTATCCATGTTTTACTTGCTAATCTGTCTCTAAGATTTTGTTCTTTCTAACAACTGCTATAAGTTTTCAAAACTAAAATTCAAAGTCATTAACTTTTTAGTCGGACTTTGTTCTTGTTTTACTGTTTTCATAGGAAGTTGCTGAATCTGTGAGAAACGATTTTGGAAGCATTGACATCCTTGTGCACTCTCTCGCGAATGGCCCGGAGGTACGATACATTATCCTTATTCCATTTCCATATACTTCATGTTAATTTTAAAGAAATAATTCCCTGCAATAGGTCAGTAAACCTCTCTTGGAGACATCCCGAAATGGATATCTAGCAGCAATGTCAGCATCAAGCTATTCTTTTGTGTCTTTGCTCAAGCATTTCGTACCTATAATGAATCCAGGCAAGCTTTGATTTAAGTTAATTATACTGTTTCAGTCTCTACCCTTTTTTTCCTTTTTTTTATTTGCATATGCAACTAAAATCTCATGTAATTCTGCAGGTGGTGCCTCAATTTCACTCACATACATTGCTTCTGAAAGGATCATTCCAGGGCGTTCTTTATTGAAATACTTGGTCTGCTTGAAACTGATTTTCTCAGTGAAAAGCTTGTAATTTCCTACAGATTTATGATATATGTGCAGATATGGTGGAGGGATGAGTTCAGCCAAGTCTGCCCTGGAAAGTGATACCAGGGTGAGTGTTTACCATGACTGCATTGTCGGCAACACGTTGAAATCTCTTTCTTTGAAGCAACGATCCTTGCAATGTTTTCTGGTTTTTCAGGTGCTTGCATTCGAAGCCGGAAGGCGGCACAAGATTCGAGTAAATACAATATCCGCTGGTAAGCCAATCTGTTATCGTTATACTGTATTGCGTGTAACCCTGCATTTTTAAATTTCTCCCTGTGATGCAATTTATGTCTCCATAAATATTTCCAGGTCCATTGGGAAGCCGTTCAGCAAAAGCTATTGGATTCATTGACATGATAATTGATTACTCTTTGACCAATGCCCCATTGCAGAAAGAATTGCTGGCAGGTTAGTCGCAATGTCTCCATGACCTGTGGTTATAGTTCTGGCCCACTTTGTTGTTATTACTGGGATATTTCAGTATTAAATGCCGTCTTCATGTCTTCACATCTTCTTGGGAGAAAAAAGGAAGGAGATCCCTTCTTCACACCTTCTTGTAGGAAAGGAGAAAAAATCACTGGAATCCTTGCCCAAATGCCTTCTTCCCCTCACCTTTTCTGGTAGAAACACCTATTCCCAGATGAAGGTTTTCTTCCTCTAACATTCCATCCCTAGACCACACAGTTGGTGCCACTCCCACAGCTCTTGTAGTAAAACATCCTCTCTTGTTTTCGTAATTAAAGTTGTGAACAATGCTTTTTCTTTTTTCTCATTTCCGAAACATTTCATCTCTCCCAATTGTTGAATTAGAGATCATGACAAACTCCTCATCTTCTTCGATCAGTTTCATTTTCATGGTCGTGTGTAAACCCCACACCTGCTACTTTCAAACTCTTACCATTTTGCCTTGAGAACAGTTCAAGTTTTTGGGTGTCATCAGGCATTGGCCATTTTCCCACTTACTACAAAAACCATTTTCTCATTTTTTGTCCCCGTAATCTGTTTTCAGATCTATCCCCAATGCTATTTCGAACTTCTAGTCTGTTTGCAAGTATCTTTTCTAACCAAGCTTTGTAACAGATGAAGTAGGCAATGCTGCCGCATTCTTGGCATCACCATTAGCTTCAGCAATTACAGGTACAGTACTTTATGTTGACAACGGGTTGCATGCAATGGGAGTAGGAGTTGACAGTCTTATATTTCAAGATCTCAACATTCCAACGGATGACGGCAAGAGCTAGATGGTATACTTAGGTTTTTCTGAGGACGCGACTTTCTTGCTGTTTAGATCATATAAATTATGTTTAACTTGAGACTGGAATTCCCCTTTTTGCCGAGGGATTAGGGGGTTTTTTTTTTTTTTTTCCATTACAAGTGGCTTTGGTTTCTAGTTCATAAGGTAAGGTTGCATCTCATGCGAAAGAGATGGTGCTGATCAAAGCAGGAATAAATGGTTGGTGAGTTGTCCAGGTTAGAGCTCAGCTGGATAAGGACATCAATACCCCCTTAGCAGGCAAGAGAGCGCGAGTTCAAGTCTTTCCCAGCAGGGGAGAAAAATAGCACTTTCTTTGTACCATGGACTTGTTGATGCTCAATTACTTGGATTGTAAGTGTGAACTAGGCTTTCCCTTGTTGATGCTCCATTACTTGGATTGTCAGGGTAAACTAAGATTTCCCCAGGTGGGATGCAAGTTGCAACCAAATATTTCACTGCCACTCATTGTGCTAAATCTGTCTCTTTATGTTTCCAGTCAGTTCTGTCTCTTATGCTTCCAGTCATTTTTTGCTATGATTTTGAGGAGCTTAAGTTTTGAATAACACCTGTAAATCTACCAGTGGCATAGCATACATGTTTTTATCAAAGCCGGCCATCTGAATTAGGTCTGTGGCATTGCCAAAGTACACCGATTGGATGATCCAAGTAACCTTCTCAATGCAGCTCTTAATAGGTGTTCAAAGAACGCTCAAATGGCTCAAATGGTAAAATTCAGGAAGGACACATAAAGGTCACTATCTGGATGATCAGGATTGATTAACATATTTGCAAAGTTCTGGTCCCTGGATTTGTGCATGGGGTACATGGCCTGGTCAGATTGGCAAGTGCAGACTTGGATGAGGAGTTAATAGAGGTGGATAATTTGCATAGCAAAGAGTTTTCTCAGCATCCAAAGGCACCCATATAAATCCATAATATCTCATGCATTCTTGGCATTAAGAGAAGAAATAATATATACACTAGGATAACTACCATTCCTCATATTTTAAATTAAACATAGCTACTTGCAAATTTTATATACATCCACTGAAATTATATACAATTTTTTTCCTTTTAAATAATCTATAAACAAATAGACAAAAAAATGGTCAATGTACTCAAGCTCAAATAATAGGTTGCTTTCCTTTCCGCTTGGCAACTCTAGCAGGCCTTTTTTCTGGTAAATCATTATCAACTGATTGTTCCTGCATGACCAGCCCTCTGTTCCTACATAGCTTTCTGATGGGTGTCGTCGGTGCAGATGCCTGTGAATCAGATGGGCTCAGGCTAGTTCGATGAGGCATCAACTCGTTTCCAATCTGAACGGAGTCCCCCATCAACTGTAGTTTAAATTAACATAAAAAAAAAAATCATTACAAACAGAAGACGTGAAGTTTAAAAGTATTTGATCTGCCTTTAAAAAAGTTAAAAGTAAAAAAATAAGCCTTGAGCCTTATTTTATTTATTGGTAAATAGACCTGGAACCAACCATTCCAAAAAAGAGTCAAGTTGACAGCCGCAAAAGAATAAAACACAAAAATCATTCAGTACTTGGAGGTCATTCGTTTGAGTACATTTATATTTGTAAATGATGCACATGTAACATTTACACCTGATGAAGATGGAGAAATGGTGTTAAGGAGCCATTTTCAACCTCTCATTTCTAGACTTAAGCAGGAGGTAGACAATTACATATGTAAATGGGGAAAAAGCATTAACACATATACAGAAGAGTTTCTACGTGGTACACATTGCTGCTTCGAATCCATTCAACCAAATTGGTAATCAGAGCCGTTCATCTCCTTTCTTGCTCTAATAATCCTAGGATGTTGAGTATCATATCTTTAGACCTTTATTGATTTTGAGAAAAAAATTTAAAACATAAATATATATATATATATATATATCTCCAACCCATAGATCTGATTTCCACATGCAAAAGTGCTTCTACATGGTACGCATTGCTAGTCCGAATCCATTCAATCACCCTTTTTTTATAACCCAGGGTATCTCCCACCCAACCGCTCGATTCTGGACAACCAAAAACTAATCCCTAGGGGCACATGCAAACCCTCCTACCCACATGCACCGGGTAAAACTACGAGTTTTACTTGCACTTTTGTGGGCTCCAAATTGGTGATCCAATTCATCTTCTTTACTGCTCTAATAATCCCAAGATGTTGAGTTTCATATTGATGAATTTTTGAAAAACATTAAAAAAAACAAAAAAAAAAAAAAAACTCAACCCATAGATATGATTTCCTGCACTTTTGTGAGACTCCACAATTCATGAATCCAAACCATTCAATATTCTCACATTAATAATATGCATCAAGACATTTAGTTTCATATATAAATCTTCATAGATTTTGAGAAACATGTGAAAAATGTTGGATGTACTCATGTGAAAATGGTGCTTCCGAACAAATATGGTTGTGTTTCAACTATGTAACATTTGTATAAAAGTTAACCTAGCTCCGTATCCCCATGCGTAAAAGTTAAATATATATATCACATGCATAAAAGGCTAATGACCCCTATAGGGTATTTCTCCATATGAGTTGCCGAGCACATGTATAATTTTTGCTCATTTATTTTACAAAAGGTTTGGCAATCCAGATCTTTAGGGTATGTTTGTGTAGTGAGGATTCTACTCCCTGTGGATTTCCATTCCCACGAAATATGGGATCCTACATTCCTACCTCTCATATAGGAAATCAAAATCCTCTATATCAAGGAGAATTACATCACTTTTTTCCTTTTGTGGGAAAAATGTGTCACACCAAACAACAGTAGAATGGGGAGCACTATTTTTACTTTCTATCATGGATTCCTATTGTTGCACAAAGGCACCAAGATTGGAAGAACATTGCCACTGTTCATCCATTTAAGGCATTTTTCTTCTTAAATGGTTGCAATCATTCTATTATTGATCACCCCTTTTTTTGCCACTAACAAAAGGATCAAGATCACAGTCCAAAGATTTAGGATGTATTCCATCCTTACGAGAGAGGTCCAGATCACCAAACAATGGGCCTCACATGTATCAAATAGAATGCAACAAACCTCATATTTGCTTTAAAGCAGAATCCTGTATAGTGAAGGTTAAAACTTGCTTTCACCTCCATAAAAGAATAAAAAAGATCTACAAAAAGGGTATACACTAATATACTATGTTTAATAGTTGCATACCTTCCAATCCTTAAAATCAAATCTGAAAACGAAATGCCTGTATGAAACATCTCCCGATAACAATGCTCTTGCAGTAGGAGCATTTCTTGGAGCTGGTAAAAAAATAAGAAAAAAAATGAGTGATCTTATTAGAAATAAAACAATAACGCTAACCATTTTATGAGGGAGAGAGAGAGAGAGAGAGAGAGAGAGAGAGAGAGAGGGGTGAAGAAGGATTCTAAAAACAATGAAATATTACAAACTACATGATGCCCATTGTCCACCACTGTTATTTCAGCTCGGCCATCTTTAACCAGAAATGAGAGAGCAAACATGTTCTCTACCGTCTGAGCAAACGATGTCCTATTCAACACTAAATTTTCAAGTCTGGCGCTCTTCTTCTTTTTCAAGATGTCAAACATGGTCGACATGTTCTCAGTATGTGTCGTCTGTTGTGCATCGATATCATCAACCTGTGCGTAAAAATATGAGAACTTGTACTGAGACACCATTAATAGTTAAAGTCATCATTTTTCCACCAAAACAATCAGAATGTTGTGAATAACCAAAAGTCATTATTCCATTCTAAAAGGGAATGGATTCTCTGAAGAAAGAGACATCAAAAGTTTCATATGTTACATTTGAAAATGCCCTCAAGTTAACATGTGATTACAGATTTACAGCCACTAACACTCACAGTATCATGCAGTAGAAGAGAAAAAGAAATACAAAACCACTTCTCACAAAATATGATTTGGGAAATTGAAATGTTAACTATCATTTTTATTTTATTTTATTTTTCGTTTTTCGCTGCATTAAGTACCTCTTAAGCCACACCTAAGTGTCCCTGACCAGCTGAGCTACAGCCAAGGACTCTTCTGCATCTATCTACTATTCCATCTTAACTTGTAAATTGAAATACCAATATCATCTTTAGTAGTGCAACTCAGGCTAGTAAAGTCAGGTATTGGCCCTGCCCAAGCCCGACCCAAATTTTATGTATGTAAACCAAAACCCATACCTGATGAATGAAACCCGAACATACTTGACACAAACCCTACCCGACTTGAAAATTCCATACTGCGCAATTCTGATAGAGCTGGGTTGACTCACTTCAGGTCAGACACCCAATTTTTTTGGGTTTTGTTGGACTTTCAAAGGGTAAAAAATTTAGGAAAGGTATATATTTCATATATAGTATTAGTGTATATAATATATAATATATAATGTCATTGTATATACAAATATTCATGGATAAGATGAGTACTCAAGACTAATGTGGCTACCCCAAGCATGAAAGTGAACCCAACCTGAATTTCAAGGGGATGGAGACCAGCCCAACCAACCCCCAAAACAAGCCCAACCTGCATTTCACTTTTGGTCAGATCAGGGCATGTTTCAGGTCTGGCACAACCAAAGTTGCATCCCTATTCCTTCATACATATGTATTAGGATATTGCTTAGACTTGCAATATAATTTGCAGATCAATCTCAAAACAGTATGGCTCTTCAATGAATGTAACCTTTGTATTTAAGAGGGTGTCGTAAGAGCACAAAAAGATAACGAAAGAGTAACCAATGATTACTTTCCAAGTCAAAGCTTAAAGAACATCCACATCTCTAGGTCTCACTATTCAATACCAAAATAGAGAGAATATATGTCATTGAGTTGCTTAGAAAAAAGAAAGCAAATCCTATTACAATAACAACCTTTCTATCTTAGTTAAGCAAATCTTTCACATGGCTGATTCTTTCTAGATCTTAGTTCCAAGAGATTGAGCAAACCCCTTTGATTTGTCTCTATCTAAATCGAGATAAAATTGGATTCTTTGAACAACTAATCATGATAAGATTCTAATATAGAAACAATTCAAAAAAAAAAAAAAAAAAAAAAACCTACTGATTACCAAAGTTATAACTTAAGGTAAATCACTACAGATATATTTTTTATTAATCAATATAAAAACTCAAGATAAATCTTTGTTGATTTATCCTCTCAATATGCTGGGCCCAGTGGACTTATTTTGGTATAGGACTGTGACAAATGGGCATTGAGTTGACCCATCGATCTGGAAGCCTATTTTGGAGCAGAACCTCTTTGACTGCATTAGTATGAAGGTGAAATAAAGCTTACTCACCTCTTCAGGGTGAGCAGTTTCGGTTGGCTTCACTCGTTTTCTTTGAATTGTAGATTTCCGTTGCTTCAGTTCATTATTCATTGGCCCAATCCTAACACATAGCCAATAAGGAAAATTTAAAAAAGCAGGAACATTGAAAATCATATTTTCACTTTCAAAAATGGTTCATGACAGTACATGGTGCGGCATCCAGGAGCCATCTTGATGACACGAGAAACAGTGCGACCAACATCTGCCCAAGCAATCAAAGCTTGTGAACTCTCATTGCCATGTCCACCATCTTGCCCAAAGTTACTAAGCAGAGATGATACGAAGTCTGAAGGCATAACTTCATCATTGCCATGTGACTTCACCGATGTTACTAAAGTATTTGCAATGTTCAAAAGAGCCTCTGCATCTGCAACTTGTTCTCGAGGTTTCTGAACTGCAAGCAGCGATAAACAGTTGATTTTGCGAAACATTTTTCAAAATAAACATTATATGATATATAAACACGCACACACAAAGAAAGCTTCAAACAGTTTAAAACATCTAAATTGTGAACCCTTCTTCTGTAGGGCTGACATTGAGCATAGCAATCCATTAGTTAGGGTGGGATGACAATCTCTTTATTTGGAATAAAAGATATATAAAAAATGATCAAATACAAACAAAAAAAATCTATATAGGGGCCCCAAAGAACAATGGCTTAAAAGCGATCATTAAACTATGATCCCTTAAATAGATGGAGATAGTTCTGATCATTCTGATTGTACGTATAGGGTTTGCCAACGTGCAGGAGTCTGTACCTACCTGGGCATAAGTCCAGAATAGATATGAGTTGAAGAACCCAAGTCCAAGCTTGCCCAAAAAGCAATATAGGCCTGACTCAGACGTGATTCCAATTCCAGTTAAGGCCCATTTTCAATGAAATAAGCCTCTTTATACCATTCAAATAAAAAATTACAAATTTATTATGTATTTTTTGTAAATACACTCACTAAAATCTAAGTAAAACTAGTCCGCTGGCCTGCATCCCACCTTTCAGCGCCTTCTAACACACCCCACCCTAATACACCTTGGAATTTGATAATTCTTGATATGTGCAAACCAAAAGATTTGATTCCTTTAACTTCTTGCTATTGATTTTTGGGTGGCCATATTCACATCAGCTTAGATCATTTGGGTCTAAGATTTGGTGGGTTATTTATCCAACCATATGCCTTCTGTTCTGCCTCCTGCCCCCCTCAGTTACACACTTACACCCCACTAGGATCTTGCCATGGTGGACCTAAGCAGCATCACTTGGGTGCAAACAGTTGGGTTTGTATAATTGGCAATAATGATAACAAATCATTATAGAGAAAATTTGCTCAATATAATAATTTTTTAGAAAATATTAACAAAACATTGAGAAAACAATTTTTTAAAAAAAAAAGGTGCATTTGAATGCACATGAAATCAGAATCTCTTGTGAAGATTTTGTGCATAAATAGTTATGACTTATGAGTCCTGCTAACTATTTTGGAGAAGAAAAACAACTCCATCCTTCATTAAAAAATTAAAAATAAATAAATAAAAAGGTTTATGATTTCTTCACCACCCAAAGTGCATAATGGAACAGATTAGTTTTCTTCTTCTGATTAAAAAGAAATCAAATAGGTATCAATTCAGCCACATCCAATGCAACATCAATAAATCACTAAACAAAGAATCCAGTTCCTAAGATTTACCAAACTCATGTAAACTTTCCACTTCGCCGAAAATAGATTTGAATTTATCAGACTCTGTTCTTGAAATATCATCTCTTTCATCTGCCAAAACAATATCCACACAAATAATAGTAAAATATAAATTCAACAAAAATCCTTATACCCCTCAGCAATCAAAATGCAAATATCAGTACCATTGATCAGATTCTTAACGGTAAGATACCGCGACCGCAACGACCGCCGTTCCGTCACAGACTCCCGAGTCGACTCTCCTCTCTCCGGTTCTTCTCTGCTCCGACTCGTTTCCGGTTCGCGTTTTACGATCCTCGTCATCTTTCACCTTAAAACTCCAAATCAGATACCAAGATATCTATAACTCTCTATTCAAATTCCACAAACGAATCCCTAAAAACCGAACTCCTAAACCTTTTCACAACCACAAGGATACTCAAATTTCAAAACACAAAACCCTAGAGAAGAAAACCTTTTCACAAGCATAAGATATTCAAAACTTACAAGCCCTAGACAAAACCCTCTCGGGGAAAACTCCGAATCCCTAACCCTAACCCTAACCCTAGGAAAGAAGAGATTGATTTCAGTGGAAACTTTCGAATTAGAGATTTTGTTTTTCCCGCTTTCAAGAACAGAGGACCAGTTGAGACTTGAGAAACACGGAAGAAAATCTCACAGAAAGAGAAAAAGAAAAGCTAAGGCGGTTGGCCATTTGTGAATATCTATATAATATGGGGAGAAGCGTACGTGCAAGTGACGGTGAAGATTGAGAGAAGGTGAATTGGACGGTCAAGATCGAAGCATTGTGGAAATATTAAAAAAGATGGCAGTTAGGACATATCACATTACAGCCACTTCCTCCGAAGCGCCCGCGCGAGCATAAGCGACTTACAACTTTGGTTGCGTGAGTCGAGAAACGAGGAAGACGTTTCCGCGAAGAGTCCCAAATCCAATCCTCGGAGGCTCTTGACTTTATAATAGAAAGGGAAACTGTCATATAAGACTTTTTAAGTTTTTGTATTATTTAAAAAAATATCATAAATTTTAAAACTTTTTAAATTAATTTTTTATTTTTTCATAAAGTTTTCAATTAAGGATATTCATCCATTTGAAGCTATATTCTGGCAATTTTCTCCCTCAAAATTCTTAAACTACCCTTTATTAAAATAAGTTCACTTCTTTTATATTCTCTTTTTTTTCTTCGCCAGCATCGTCACAGTGATCGAGGATAACTAGCATCTTCACGACGGCTAAATGTAGTGGCAGCTAGAACCATGTCATGACTTTAAATAAAAGGTACTTTGAGTATTTTAAAATAATTGAGAAAAAAATTATTAAATAGTCAAATGCCCTTAATTGAAGACTTATTGAAAAACTTAGGGACTAATTATAAATTTTTGAAACTTGTCCTTTTTTCGATAAGGTAAAAACTTAAGGTCTTAAATGAATTTTTTTGCTAACAGAAATCCCACTCTAGATCCCACTTATTTTGATGAGGGGCAGTACTAAAATGCAGCCGCGCTACATCACACTATGGCGCAACGCCCTTCTTCATTGCATGGTGAGGGCCACCTTTTAAAAGTCCAAGCTGATCATCAGCCCTAACACCCTATGTAGTGATCATCTTGTAAATTATTATTTAAATATGTAAGATATCCATTGTTGAGTTTGACCTGATCTAAAACACGTAATGGAACTTGCTTTACTATTCTTTTGTTGGAATAAAAATAAAGGGAGTACTTATGTATTAATCTAACGGGGTGACCCACTGAGAATTTCCTTGAAAATTTAGATGCAACAAAGATAATGGTTGCTAAAGCTGATGAATGGCTTGGATTTCGAAAATATGGGCCCCACCATGCATTGAAGAAGGATCTCTGCAACACCATAGTTCTGCCCTTTGATAAGCTCCAAATTTATTTTTTCTAAGTTTTTATCACCACCACCATTATCATTGTAAATATTTTTTAACTAAATGTAATGAGTTGAAATTTTATTTCTTTAATAAGTCTTTATCACCACTATCATCGCAAATTGTTTTTAGATATTTTTTTAAGTTATATTAAAGAAAAGGTGAAATAATACAAAGTAACAAACAAAAGCTAATATACCAGTCGATGTATAAAAATTTTGGCATTAGCCGGGTCTAATGTAATCTAATCTTAAGAAATATATATGTTAGATATTCAAGATAAAATATCTTTAAAATTGCCTACTTTTTTCGTTTTGTTCTAGTTCATAGAACACAATCAGAGATCAATCCCTTTGGGCTACATGCATATTGATATTGAATGTATATCCTCAAATTATATATCAAATTATAAGAGAGTTCCCTCCTTTACTGCAGAGCTTCACAGCGTATTCAATTATTAAGAGTCTGGTTTTTTTCCCAACTAAATGGGTGAGTGGTATGTAACTGGTGAGACAACCTATCTGATCCACTGATCGATTCTTAGGCAGCTGTGTGAAAAGCGCTAAACAAAGAGGAAGAGGAAACTGACAAACAGGTTGTAAGTGTACAAAATGTCACTCACAAAGAGAGGGTGTGTGGAGACGAGGCTCTTGAGAAGAATACCGTTACCTGCCTGAAACCTGAAAAGGGGAAGAAGAATAGTAGGTCAGAGGACCCTGGCTGTGGGCAGCGCAGGGCTCTCTGATGCCTAAGTCAGTGTAAGAACTAAGCAAAGGATGAAGATTTTTGGGGAAGAAGATGGGCGTACAAGAGTGGTATTTTTTCTCCCTTTGTTCTGAAGCTGTAGCAGTGCTTATATAGAAGAAGAGAGGAGGCAGGAGGTGGTTAGTTGTCCCATCATAGCTCACTCTACTCTAATAGCTATCCATCGTAGCTTATCTTGTCCCATCTGGCCATATCCTGGCGCCTTGGGAGCTGTGGACGGCGATCTGTCAGGAGATATGGGCGATACCCTTGTCTTGTCACACGTCTTGGGACGTGGTGGAGTCTTCGTAGAGGTACGGCTGTCAGTCCCTACCTTGGCTAGCTCTGGCGCTATGACCGAAGTGTGTGACCGAGGTCGGGGCATGTTTGTCGAGGTCGGTTGGAGATCTGGCAGGGGTGCCGAGATGTGGGACCGAGGCCGAGGTTAGGAGACCGAGCGGGGGCTGGAAGCTGCCGAGCTCGATGACCTTGCCGAGATGGACGAGGCCGTGACCAGGCGCTGCTACCGTGATGGAGCTAGGGTCTCGGCTTTGCTGTCAAGGTGGAGCTTTGACCGAGCTGGAGCATACGAGCTTATGGTCGAAATGGGAGCACTTGGCCGGGCTGGGGGAAGCCGAAACCGTGCCCTGCCGAGATGGAGGAACTGGTGCGGGATTCCCGGATGGAGCATGTGACTGGGATTATGGCGAGTGGGAAATATCCCCACAAAATAGCCCCCCACCTTCTGAGCTCATTAGAGCTCTCTTTGAGGTCAGAAGCTTAAGTGCCATGGAGGACAACACTTGTGTCTTTGGATTGTTTCTCGCTTGAGATTAGTGGTCTTCGGTCAACTGGTTCGTCACCAACTGAAGATGGAGACATGACTAGCTGGCTCGTTGCCAGAGGTGTAGTCTTGCTAGAAGTATTCTGCTATTGATAAGGAGGTGAGCTGTAGACTGGTACCGCTGCTAAGCTGGAGACTGGCACTACTTGTCGAGATGCAGTACGTATATTATTGCCTAGCTGGAGAGTGCCAAGCTGAGGGGGAGCACTACTGCCGAGTTGGAGAGCATCTTGACTGAGACATGATCAGCAAGAGGTTGTAAATGTGGTTGAGACCAGCATGAGGTGGGGACGCATAGCCTGAGACCATCATAAGGCCGAACCTACGTGAAGCGCGTAGCTAGCACGAGGGCGACACCGGCATGAGGCTGACACCGTCATGAGGACGAACCTGCGTGAAGCGCGTAGCTAGCACGAGGGCGACACCAGCATGAGGTGGGGGCACGTAGCCTGAGACCATCATGAGGCCTAACCTGCGTGAGGCGCGTGGCCAGCACGAGGGCGACACCAGCATGAGGCCGAGACCGTCATGAGGTCGAACCTGCGTGAAGCGCATAGCTAGCACGAGGGCGACACCAGCATGAGGCCGAAATCATCATGCGGCCGAACCTGCGTGAAGCGTGTAGCTAGCACGAGGGCGACACCAGCATGAGGTGGGGGCGCGTAGCCTGAGACCATCATGAGACCGAACCTGCGTGAAGCGCGTAGTTAGCATGAGGGCGACACCAGCATGAAGCCGAACCTGCGTGAAGCGCGTAGCTAGCACAAGGGCGACACCAGCATGAGGTAGGGGCGCGTAGCCTGAGACTATCATGAGGCCGAACCTGCGTGAAGCGCGTAGCTAGCACGAGGGCGACACCAGCATGAGGCCGAACCTATGTGACGCGCGTTGCTAGCACGATGGCGACACCAGCATGAGGCCGAGACCATCATGAGGCCGAACCAGCGTGAAGCACGTAGCTAGCTAGCACGAAGGCGACACCAGCATGAGGTGGGGGCGCGTAGCATGAGGCCAAACCTGCGTGAGGCAGCACGAGGGCGACACTAGCATGAGGCCTAGACCGTCATGAGGCCGAACCTGCGTGAAGCACATAGCTAGCACGAGGGCGACACCAGCATGAGATGGGAGCGCGTAGCCTGAGACCATCATGAGGCCGAACCTGCGTGAGGCGCGTGACACCAGCATGAGGCCGAGACCGTCATGAGGTCGAATCTGCGTAAAGCGCATAGCTAGCACGAGGGCGACACCAGCATGAGGCCAAGACCGTCATGAGGCCGAACATGCATAAAGCGCATATCTAGCACGAGGGCGACACCAGCATGAGGCTGAGATGCGACTCGGTGCTGCTATTGCTTGTGCCAGTACGAGTGCGAGATCTGGCGCGCGGCCGAGATGTAGGAGATGATCTGATGGCGGTAGAGGATCGTGCTATCAATGCTGACATTAGAGGACCGTGCCATAAAAAATGACAGTAAAGGGTCATGCGATCGAAGCCGACAGTAGAGGGTCGTGCCGCTAATGCTGACGGCGTCATCGAAGCTGACGGTGCCATCGAAGCTGACTGATGAACGGAGGCGCTCAGTTGCCCCCAAACTAGAGGAGACTTCTGTCAAACTGGAGACATTTACCGAGCCGGGGGTTTCTGCCGAGCTGGAGGAATCTGCCGAGCTGGGAATACCCGCCGAGCTGGAAATCTCTGTTGAGCTGGAAGCTATCTCGTTGTCTTCGTAGAGGTTGAAATGTTCTCGAGCTTGGGCTTCGTCTGCTTCTTGCTTGACAAATTGGTTTATCCTGGCCATGAGTGTTGTCGTAGTGACCACGGGGTGCAGAACCAAGTCACTCTGAAGCTCGTTGCCGAGCAGAAGAGCTTGCCGGAAGGACAAGATCGCTATCGTGTCTGAGGCATTTTTGATTTGGCTGTAAACAGTCCAGAACCTCTTGGCGAATTGTATGATGTTCGCGGTCTGCTTCATTCTGAGGGCCATCAGGTCGGCGGCCGACCTGGGGACGACCCTATGAGCTTAGAACTTCGCCATGAAGGAATTCCGGAGCTGCTGCCAACTTCTAATTGATCCTTGCGGGAGTGCACAGAACCATCTTAGGGGAAGGTCCCCGAGACTGGAGGAGACAACTCTGCAATTCAGGTGGTCTGTGTCCCCCCACACCGACATCCTCTGAGTGAAGTGCCGGAGGTGTGCTGCTGGGTCTGAGGTCCCATCGTAAACGATGAACCTCTGGACGCTAAAATCTTCAAGAATGGGGAAGTTTCTGATCTCTGGAGAGAAGGGGGATGTGCCAAAATCGTCAGAGTACAGCCGAATTCGAGCGAAACCGAACATCTCCATGTTCTGCTGTACTGTTTGCTCGATGTGTCGATCAAGCCATTCTCTGAAGTCGTGGTTGTTACCCAAGCTTTCGCCATGAGCTCGATTGCTTCTGTTGTTCTTCAGGGTGCGCCTTTCAGAAGGCGGAGTCGAGGTCGACCCGTGTAAGGTCTGTGACCTTACTGGGTCAGTTGGGCCCAATATCAGGCCCTGACCCGTTTTATTTGTTATTATTATAATTAATTGTATTTTAGATAATTAAGTAGGTTTAGATCATTAGTGAGTTTCTTTTAGCATTAGAATAGTGTGTGCGAAGTTTAGTTCGATTCCGAGTTCGTTTGATCTTAGCAGGGGGTAGTTTGCAATTTAGGGAAAATTGAGTATTTTTCGAAATATTCCAAACGCCGTGATTTTTGGATTCGTTGGAAAGGTTTCGTTGCGATGATCATTTTTGTCTCTTGACTCGTTACGATCGGACGATCAGAAACCCTTCAAGTGGTCCATGTTTCACCGGACCCACTAAATGAGCAAATTAGTCTCTTCTTCTTCTCTTCTTCTTAAACAGGGATTAGCCCTAATCCTATTCGTTACCTCTGCAACTGAATGATAGCAGCAACCCTTTTCTTCTTCCTTTTCCTTTCTCAAGCCAGGACTCTAGCCCGTAGAGATCAGTTCCGCGATCCGATCCGCTAGACTTCTTCCTCTCGATCTTCTCTTTCTTCCGGTACCAAATTGGCAAGACTTCTCGCAATCTCATATTTTCACTTTATCATTTCTTTGGTTAGATTAGGCCTGATCTTAATTCTTTTCCTTCATTTCTTCTTCTTGGCTTCTTAAATTTCATTTTACTGGGTTAGATCGTGGATTTTGGGATAAAAAGGCTTCTCCTCAAGTTTTGCCCAATTCCAATCTTCTTCTTGGTTGAGGCAAGTAGATATGCATTTCATAATATTTATGTCTATATTGTTTCATTGATTAATGATATATATTCATGATAGATTTCCCCTTTAATTCCAAGCCTGTTGTGATTTTAATTGGAAAATATATGTTAGGTTAGATCTTGGAAAATGGATCAATTGATGATAATAGGTTGCTAGAATTGTTTATGGAATGGAATGGATGGTTGTGGAGAGCAGGAGGCTCTATTTTATGTAGGATACGGCCTCTGGAAAGGCTTGGAAATGAAGGAAAATGAAATGGGAAAGAAAGAGTTCAGAAATGGCCTGAATCCGTACGCGTTTCGTACTGTCGGTTCAGTGTCGGTCAACCGACAACATGGTGTCGGTCAGCCGAGCCTCGTGTCGGTCAGAAAACTAAAGAGCCACATTTTGGCCTTTTGAACGTCGGTCAGCCGACAACCTACACATCGGTCAACTGACAACCATTATGTCGGTCGGCCGACACTGTTCTCGGTTCCAAAATCAGAGAGCAATATGAACGTCGGTCAGGTCGTCGGTTCGGAGTCGGTCAGCCGACACTCATTCTGTCGGTCAGCCGAGGGACATGTAAATGGTTCATTTTAGAACGTCCATAACTTTTAATCCGCCTGTTGGATTTCTACGTATAATATACCGTTGGAAAGCCATTGAGACGTAGAATCCAATGGTTTTCATTTCATAACGATCGGAGGTTGGAAAGTGATGGAAATGCTTGGATTAATAATCCTATTCAATTTTATTGGAAATATAGACTGTTAACCTAGGATTGTGACTTAGATATTGGAAACCCCCAATCTACTATCACATGACCATAAAATGAGATTAAAATCAAAACACGTGGTTTGATGTGATTTCGATGGGTTGTCTAGGTATTACGCATGGTCTAACCGAATGCGTATGAAGTTGTCTCAATAGATGCTTAACATGATTGTACACCAAGAGATTTCCCTAAAAGTATCATTGATTCAATTTCCACATGTACTCTGATAGGACATGTCGGATACATGGATGACACCACTTGCCTAGGATTGGATTGTAACATCTCCTTGATTTATGATTTGTATCCGTTGATATTATTCCTTGTACACTCTCTTGGCATAAAACACTTAATCAATTATTAAACATAAATTCTTATAGAATTTAGGACTTGGACCTGACTTAGAGTGTACTTAGGAACCTGTGTCATGTATTGATAAACATAACTGGCTAGCAATGAAAGGGGATAATCATGTGGTTTGCTTGTTTTGTATTATTTTGGAAGTGATAATCCTTATGATCTTATATTGTACATGAAAATAGCCAGACTTGCTTGTCTTGTTGTCCTTGTGTCAGAACCACTCTATTATTATTTGCATATCATGGCCATCTGCAATTTGAGATTTTAATGACGAACCGGTTACTCGGTTGTCGGGGTGGACAGTTGGCGTAGGACGGCATCCATGGCGTTGAATAGCTGGGAGCGGGTTAGGACCGTGCTGCTATTCTCAGGACCGCTAGGATCCTACTGGAGCCGGACTTTGGTATCAGTAGTCCGAAGTGGATTGTTACTGGTACCTCGGGAGGTGGCTTTGGACATCCTCGGACTCTCCCTCTTGTTCTTGTTTTACATTGCATGAATAATGGTTATTGTTAGATGATTGCTATGATTCCTGTTATTATTTCTATGGAATATTAATCTCGCTTTATGCCTAGTTTCACTTACCTTGTATTCATATGATCATGTACTTGTCATTACTCTACACTTGATGCATGTCATGTTTATTATGCTTTACTTATCTATTGCTCAACATGTCGTTGACTTTGTTCCTTGGTGTGCAGACACATCAGGTGACTTCTATTATGAGGAGCAGGTCGGTGAGGAGATCCTAGAGGATCTCCAACCAGCAGAGGAGGCACGAGAGTGGCGTGCCAATGACGTAGAGTATCGTCATCATACCCGGCACGAGAGGGATACATTGAGATTTATTAGATACATTCTTTTATTCATTTATTCATTAACTTATGTTCTTTTTATTGGCCTTGTTTATTGGGATGACCAATGTAATAAATTAACTTAACTCTTAGTTCTTATTTATTCTTTCTTGCAACTTTAAATTTAATGAGAATTATGATTCACTGTTGATGTTCCATATGCTAGAGTTCTATGAACTTAATAATTATTGTATTACATGAGGATTGAAATGTATTATCCTCACAGCGGACTTACGATCCGTGGGCCCAAAGGACAAAAATTTTAATTAGTCCTAAATTTCACTCTCCGGATCCGGTTTATTCATTAATCGGGTTTGGGGGACGTGACAACCCCTTAGAGGATGAACCCGATTGAGTATCCTGCTGTTGGACGCTCGCTGGAACAGATCTTACTCCGAACCTTTCCTAGCGGGGGATCGTCGGCAACTGTGTTGACAATGTCAATGGTTCCTTTCCCTTTCTGGTTCTTCGAGGCATGGTGTTAGGAAAGATGGCTTTTTGCACAATTTCCCATAGACGGCGCCAATTGTAAGTGCATAAAATGTCACTCACAAAGAGAGGGTGTGTGTGGAGACGAGGCTCTTGAGAAGAACACCGCTGCCTGCCTGAAACCTGAGAATGGGGAGAAGAATAGTAGGTCAGAGAACCCTTACTGTGGGCAGCGCAGGGCTCTTCGATGCCTAAGTCAGTGTAAGAACTAAGCAAATGATGGAGATTTTTGGGGAAGAAGATGGGCGTACCAGAGTAGTGTTTTTTCTCCATTTTTTCTGAAGCTGTAGCTGTGTTTATATAGAAGAAGAGAGGAGGCAGGGGGTGGTTAGCTGTCCCATCATAGCTCACTCTACTCTAATAGCTATCACATCGTAACTTGTCTTGTCCCATCTAGCCATATCCTGGCGCCTTGGGAGCTATGGACGACGATCTGTCAGGAGATATAGGCGATGCCCTTGTCTTGTCGTACGTCCCGGGACGTGGTGGAGTCTTCGTAGAGGTACAGTTGTCAGTCCCCGCCTTGGCTAGCTCTGGCGCTATGACCGAAGTGTCTGACCGAGGTCGGGGCATGTTTGCCGAGGTCGGTTGGAGATCTAGCAGGAGTGCCGAGGTGTGTGACCGAGGTCGAGGTGAAGAAGACCGAGCTGGGGGCTGGAAGCTGCCGAGCTCGAGGACCTTGCCGAGATGGACAAGGCCGTGACCAGGCGTTGCTGCCGTGATGGAGCTAGGGTCTCAGCTTTGCTGTCAAGGTGGAGCTCTGACTGAGCTGGAGCATATGAGCTTATGGCCGAAATGGGAGCACTTGGCCAGGCTGGGGGAAGCCGAAACCGTGTCCTGCCGAGATGGAGGAACTGGTGCGGAATTCCCGGATGGAGTATCTGACCGGGATTATGGCGAGTGGGAAATATCCCCATACACAGGTGTTTCGCGTTTGTCAGTTTCCCTAGCTTCATCATAAGAAACGAACACAAAACAAAGAGGAAGTAGGCAGGGAGATGAAAAAACCGATCGCTCCCATCAGACAGTGCCTCTTGAAGTTACAGAACCAAAAACCCTGGCCTGAAAAACAAATCGCTCCCATCAGACACGTGCCTTTTGAAGCTACAAAACCAAAGTCCCTAGCCTGAAAAACAAATTTTACAAATAATCGTACCTGGTTTCTTATGATGAAGCTAGGGAAAGGGAATGGACGACCCGACTGCTCCATTCCTCTGTAGTGTCATCTGTGCTCATGTAAGAGAGAGAAATCAGAGAAGGATTTCCACTTCCCAAAACTAGCTTTTAATTTCAGTTCTTCAAAGAGGATTTCATTCATGACTGTGGATAGAGTAGTTGAGGTTGCGGTTTCAAAGTAGCGCTTTCACCGTGTCATGTTTGGCAGTTTACTAGTTTAATAAAAGTTAAGTAAATTCTTTATTTTTTCAAACAAGGGGTCACATCAAAATTATACTTTTTCAAAAATCCCTCATTCTCTTTCAAAAACAAGTAAAAAAGCAACCTCCTTTTTCTATTAAAAGAAAGAAAGAAAAAAATTAAAAACTCTACTTTTATAGACAAAAAGTCAAAAAGATTCCATACCAAACAACTAAAAATAAAATACCATAATAACTCATTTATATTTTATTTTCTTTTAATTTGATGCTTTATTTTATCTTTATTTTATGATAAAATTACCAAACGGGGCTACTTGTACAAGCGAAAAAGCTTGACTTATCCTATAGGTGGGAAAGGTCGTGGGAGAATAAGGGCATCTTCGGCAACCCTATGTAGAGGGGATTCCTCGCGATTTTCCACGATCAAGTGGAATATCCACGTTTGGCTACTCCTGGAAAATGGCAGGGAGGAGTCTCTTGTTCTTTATTTTAGAATATTTCCATGGTCGGACCATCCCCATTTGATTTGGACAATGCATGCGATGGAGGAATTGCGGATGAACGGTAACCATGGCGTAAAAGTATGCGGTGCTGGTTATGTGTTTGGAAACCTAATTTTAGGCCCCATAATTAAGATCCGAACCATTAATCGTGTTTAAAAAGGCCCAAAACAGCTCTACGACCAAATATCAACCTTAAATCTTTATTATATTTTGAGATATTTGTAAAATACTCCAGACCATTGGATCTCAATTTCTCCATATCGGTGGTCCTCTTTTTCAAAATCCAAGCCCTTAGATCTTTTTAGAATGCCTAAAATGTATATGGGGTCAAGTTTGGATGCATGATTTATCATGGATCATGAGAAAATTAGCAAAGACAGATTAGTTGTTGAACATACTTTCGAATAACAAAATAGAGAAGCGTTTTACTATCACATAACAACAAACAGAAAAGATGATAACACAGAGGTTGCAGTTTTTGCTTTTGAACCCTAATTGTTAGGTCCCACACTCAAGATCTGAACTTGTAATCATGATTAGAAGGTAAGAAAAATGGCTACTAAGTCAAAATTCAGCCGTTGATCCTTTATGGGTCTTGAGATATTTATTAATAATTTTAATCCCTAAAATATTAAATTTTTTATTCATGTAGGCCCCATTTATAAGATCCAAACCGTTCGGATTTTCTAAAAATCCAAGGACACCTACAGGTGAAGGCTTTATTGTTCATGGGTTTTTAGAAAATTGTAAAATATCATGAACCATTGGATCACATTATCCATACATGGTAGGAATCCTTTATCTTTACCAAACTTGGAACCCACTTCACAAATTTTCTTTGAGGATGCGTTGGATGTTGGAAAACAAGGAAATCATTTAAATAGAGGATTCCGCTCTTTTTACCTTACTTACCCAATAGTTCTATAGATAGAGAGAGACTATAAAAAAATAGAGCATTTTGACTACAAAGAGTTCGAGCATCCTTAGAATAAAAAGAGAGAGACTCTAGATAGAGCATTTTTCCGTGTGGCACAGGCCTCATTAAACCAGCAACTGAAATCAAAGAACAGCTAACGGAGCAGAGCCTCTAAAGTAAGACAGGCCTATGAGGCCGGGCCCTTGCACGTTTTTTTTTAATATACATAACACAACAGTGTCACTTGGCTCACCTAATTAAGTCCACTGAACCTTTATTTATATAAAGACTTTTGGAACAACCTATAACTTTTTTGACTAAAATTATAACTGAAGGTTATGATTGCGGACTCACGCTGTCTCCGGAGGCCATTTGTCCAGACAAGAGCCTAATTTATTAGTGTATTGCGAAATTAAGAACTTCATATGTAGCGAAATAGTTGGTTCTCAAAGAGATCAGACACCTTGATAGAAAAAAAATAAATAAGTAGATACTTCTTAAAGGCTTCAAATATATTAAAGTAGTGTATTATGTCATTTGAGTGATATCAACCCTTTGAGTGAAGACTGACATGATTAAAACTCTAATTAATGGTTTTAGATTTATAATCTATGCACAATGGGGGTAACATTTTGGAAATTTAGATGCCCATTAGATGAGCACTTTCGTCCCTTATAATTTTTATCAA
This sequence comes from Litsea cubeba, assembly GCA_012931725.1. Lineage (NCBI taxonomy): Eukaryota > Viridiplantae > Streptophyta > Magnoliopsida > Laurales > Lauraceae > Litsea > Litsea cubeba. Next base: position 20,786,744 of record CM022945.1, read on the forward strand.
AGGTCAGATTGGACAAATACAATTTAGCTGCATCTTTTCTCACATGTCTAATCTAATTGCCAATGTTGTAATTGTTGACTTGAGATTTGGAGTGTATAGTGTATACATATTTGTAGCGGGGGAATTAAATTAATGGATTGCATCCTTGCTGTGTAATCTCCATAAACAAATAAACTTGATATTATTAGAATATGATTAATGCCAAATATTCAAAAAGTGTCCAAATAAAAAACTGACCGTTGCTGCAAATCTTGCTGAGTAAAAGGAAAACTAATCAAGGCTTTCAATCAAACGTGCACAAGCACGTCATCAACGATCAAGGCTGATGTTCTAGGCTCGCTCATTTATCTCCACTGTTGGCATCCAAACGGGATGCAAGTTGTCCATATCAAATGCACGCAAAAGAGGCCAAGCAACTAATACAGCTTCCCTCAATTTGAATTTGACCATATGCCAACACACTTATGGTGGTGGGGTTGGCACTTTAGACCCAACACACATATGCAAAGATAGATTCATACTCCTCACGTCCTCAATTGGAAGTATCACTTTTTAAATCTAAGAGTAAAAAAAAAAAAATCACCACCACCTTAACGATGTGAATGATCCATAATTTATCAAATACGTATGTAATACTGAAATTTAGCAATTATGTATGTGTAGTTATTTTCAGCGAGTTAGTACTGGTGGGTGAAGACGTAATGACCAAACTTGAAGAAAAAAAAAATCTTCACAGACGAAGAGGCAAATTTTCTCTATCTAGAAAGTGAATCCAGCCCCAGGTTACAATCGATTCATATAAGGTCTGAAAAAGAAATTCCTATAAAAATAAATAAATAATGAACAATATGTCAATCTGATAATTTTCTATAGCCTGCATCATACAATTACGTGAAACCTGGCCTCTTCGAGATTGGATTGTGCTGACAAGAAAAGAACAACGTCACAATCATATGTAGGCCCCACCATAAGCCTGATGTAACCCCAAATAAGGTCTAAATTGCAACCATTTCCATGTTTTCCGATTAACCAAGACAATACGGACAAGGAAATCTAAAAATCCAGCTCAGAAACACTGAAAATCTCCGTTAAAACTTCCCTCCCAGCTCTTACCTTCCAAGACCAAGCCCTCCTTCTTTCCCTCCTCTCTAAAAATTCAATCTTTCCAACCTAACTCCACTTCCCCATCATATAAAACCCCCTTCCTCCACTTCCATAGGGTTTTAGGGTTCTTCTTGTCCTCCTTCAATAGATTCAAAACCCTTTGGCAAAGATGAAAGCTTCTTTGAAGTTCCGCGAAGATCAGAAGCCTCTGGTAAGAGCCAAAATCCCTCTCAGCATCCTAGGGTTTCCGTTCCTCTCTGGAGTTTCCGCAGGCGATTCCAAGGAGCTATGCTTGAATCTCAGCACCTTCTTCGAATCCGGTCCTTCGCTCAAAATCGGTTATCGGCCTAACGATTCCTGGAATCCTCTCAGCCTTGTCGTTAAAACCGGAATCGGATCATTTGGATCGCCGATTTCAGCTCCCTTGGCCATGAGCGCCGAATTCAATCTCCTCGCCCGCGGAAACCCTACCTTCTTCCTCCACTTCAAGCCTCAGATCGGCGATTTCTCTATTAAGAAGACGGCCGGATCGACGATCGCGCTGCCGGCCGAACCAGCGGGTTTTGGCCTCGGAGCTAAAGCGGTGGAGAAAGATCCGGAAGTGGATGTGGAAGGATCGGTATACGGCGGCGAGACACCGATTGGAAACGGAGATTTCCGGCCGGGTACGGCGATCTTCTCAGGGAAGAAGATGAACGGGTTCCTGACGGATTTCCGATCCGGCGGCGTGATCGACGGCCTTCTCTCCGGCACGGAGGTGAGAGCGACAACCGTCTTGCCTTTGCGCAACAACGCCGTGCTGAAACTCCGATGGGGCGTTAGATCCCCGCCGGAGTTCGGCAATGATGGGAGCCGGTTCCATCCGACGGCTCAGATATCCCTTCGGAAGATACCGCTGCTCGTGATGAGCAAAATCTCCATCGAACACGTGGCGAAGCAGGGGAAGGTAGACGATGCCAGCCGTACGCCTGGCGGTCCGTTTCTGTCCAGAAATGCTGACGTGGCGGAGGCGTGCTATTCGGTCAGACGCCAGCTCGAGGATTTGCAGGCGGATAACGGGCTACTGAGAAAGGCCGTCGATGATCTCAGGTCGGAAATCGGCACCGGGAAATCTACTCCGGTCGCTGCTCGTCAGAATTCCGGCAAACCTGACAAGGCTTTGAGAGGCGGTGATAGGAGTGGAAAGTCACAGGAACTCGGTGGACTAGCCGGTAAGGTTACCGAGGATAACGTGGAGGCGGCGGAGCTCTAAAGTAGGCTTGTGTAATGGGAGGTAATGCTGCCGGAATCTGACATCTCCGGCGGGCTCTTAGTACTTTACATGTGGATTTTGACGTTTATTATATCGTGTTATGTCTATAATAGTGTAATCGGGATTGGTTTTTGTCTAGGGTTCATTTGTTTATTTATAATGATGGTTTGGTTATTTTAATGGGTAATTTGACTTTTGTCTCTTGTAGATGTGTTTAATATTTTATTTATTTTATTTTTTATTTCCATCCGGGGCTTATTTGGATGTACGGTGGATTAAAGTATGATGAGGTGAAGCATCAAATTAAGCGAGAATAAAATATAAGATCTTATGATTGTGTTTTGTTTTTAGTTGTTTAGTATGAAATTTTTTTGACTTTTTATATAAAAAAAGTGGAGGTTTTTTTTTTTTAGTATAAGAAGGAAGTTGTTTTTTTATTTTTTTTTATTTTTAAATTCGGAAGGAATTTTAAAATTATATATTTTTAGTATAATCCATTGTCATTTCTTATTTAGATTTACTTTATTTTACTTTAATAAGTTAATTGCCAAATACGCAGAGGGTTTAAGTATGAGAAATTAGCACAACTGCAACTCACACTTGTAAGGTTTAAGGTGTAAGGTGATCCCATCTTACATATGCAAGGCAAGTTCAAAGGGTGGACCCCGTTTTTTAAATCTGTTTTTGTTGGTGATGCCATTATGCCAAGTAAGATGAACTTGTAAATGGGTTCACCTTTCTTATGAGTTATGACCCATGGTAAATGGGCCTTACATTTGGAAATTGATGGTCTTTATCAGATGGGCCCAATGATCCCAACTATGAATCGGTTGGTCTTAATTATATGGGTCCAACAGGAAATGTGTCTACATGGCTGTTATATTCATCATCCCTTTGGCCTATGAGGTCCCTATCATAGTTGATCCTGAGTAGATCCATGCATTAGGGGTAATTGGTCTTAAAAATGGGTGGTCCTTTGTACCCCAACGTGTGAGTTCTAGTTCCAAATGCAGCATCTACCCTTATAAAATCCAAGAAATGACCTGCTTTGCTTGATAACTTTCTTTACACATCTAACCGGATTCCACTTGCATGCATCTTCGTCTGTGGCTCATTTGATGAGGAACATGTGGATGAACATTTGTTGGCCAAAATGGGAAGCCAACGAAATAAAAAGGGGTTTGGTTTCTGGGTTGAATCAATTCCATCCGGGAATAAGGTTAGGGATGGCAATATGAATTAGGTTTAGTTTATGTCACGTGGAACGTAGAGGGTAACATGTACGGGTCCAACTTAAAAGGTAGGAGAGGAGGGTTAATCAAAACCCGTAATTGACGGGTTGGTTTTGGCTTTGGTTTGGGTTTGGGTTGGGCGGGTCTCAGTTGAATTTATGAAGTACAAAGCTGAACTCAGGCCACCAATGTCAGCCTGAACCGAAACCCAAAAAAAAAGGTCAACTCACAATGAATTACTGGGTTGTGTTGGGGCTTGAGGGCTGAATTTGGTGGGTTGGGTCAGGAATTGGCATACCTGCATGTGATGGATGTGCTTAATTGTTGGGTTGCCAGCGGGCAAAGGGTGAGTGACCTTAGCTAGATGGATACTTAGGGCGGGGTATTAATTTTACTTCTTTCCTCATTCACAAAAAGTGGATGCTATTTTATGATCATTTTTGTATACTTTATGTAAATAAAAAGGCCCTCTGATGGATAGTAGTCCTAATGTAGTCTCTATAGTGGCAGGCAGAAGCAGTGGCGGACCCACGTTGAAGGTGTTGGGGGCTTCAGCCCCCACAAGTCTTGGGAAAATCTCATTAGAGCTATGTAGCATGTCTGTGTGAGCCCCCATCTAAAAAATCTAGTAGTCCCCCCATCCCGTCAGACCCTCCCTCATTTTGATGCATGAAATCATTTAAAATAACCCACATGTTAGATTAATTATTAAATGATCCTAATCATTTAACAAGTCCATTTTTTGTGGAGTGTAACAATATCTTTTGTCCATCCAACTAAAAAGTGGACCACCGATGAGATGATAACATCTAGTTCGATTGCAATTTTGATCGAGGTCATAAACTATCATAGTGGTGAGCCAATCTTGCACAAAATAGATCAATGGGCTGATGCATGGATCGAGATTTGACTTTTAATGAGAGAATGTTAGTTGGTGTTGTTTAATTTTTATATCTATTTAAATGCTATATATATTGCAATTGTTAATATGAAAAAAGTATAATAAAGTAATGATTGACCTTTTCAATTGACCATTATCAGCCCCCCTCAGATGATAATCCTGGGTCCGCCACTGGGCAGAAGTGATGGCCCATACTAAAGATGGTCCCAATCAGGTAGGTTTTACTTAAGTCACAACCCAATATTTGGCTGCACATGCATATTCTTTAAAAATTAAGAACCACAGTTCTCAAAGCTAGAAATAGCCCACACGTACGCGGTACGCCCTCAGTCACTGGGATATGTCGTGTTTCTCCATATAGACAAATCCCCTTTTTTGCAATTGGTGAAATGATTTTTATTTTTTATTTTTTATGAGAAAACAGTACAGTAAACATTATCAACCCCCTTTTGCTCCTCCAAATTATATGAGGAACGGCCAACGGGTCTAGTCTTTCTCATTCCATCTATTGATTTGGGCAGAGAGTCACCATTTACCCTAAAAACATATGATCAATGATTTTGATTTTTTTATTCTTTTGGGTATGTTGAAATTCATCACCATTATACTTCTTAGTTTTTCTTTGTGGGTTTTCCAATCATTAAATTTTATTTGTGATGTATTCAATTTCTCCACTTGGTGCTCTGCTCTTTTCGGTTTACTTTCTTTTTTACGTGAAATCTGATAAGAGAACGGCTCTTTACCACGGCATGGACTTTAATCTCATGCATTTCTCATGAAGAAGCGGGTGAGCGTATTCCAATTAATTCAGTTTAGTTTTGTGAATGGAATTGCTACAATTAAGGGCGGGATGCATGTTGAATATGTCGCAAACCAGATTGCAAACCACGTAATGAATGTGGTAAACAAATTGAGAAAGGATGCAACATGAAGGCTCATACACTGAAGAACCATCAGTTTAGTTATGTGAATGGAATTGCTACAATTAAGGGCGAGATGAATGTTGAATATGTTCCAGACTAATTTGTAAAGCATCATGAAGCAGAATCAATTGTGGGTTTTCTTCTATGCCAACATGACCTAAGCTGAAAATAAGTTTGAATTTGAAAATCCATTTCATTGTTGTAGTCTTTATTATGTTTTTTTTTTAATTAACAGTTAGTCGTGCCTAAGTATAAAACATGTAGAGATCTCCAATATGGCATAAACCACCTTTAATATAACAAAAAACTCTTCCTCTAGCATGCCTTCGCTATGCCATTGCTTCAAATTTGTCCAACTCAATTTCTTTGGAAGCTTGATTTACATTATACAAATCACCGACAAAGATTTTAACCACGCTTTTTTAAATTGTTTGCCCTACCCGAATATTAGCACAAGTAGTATTTCTAATCCACTAAAAGCACATTGCGACTGAATTGATTAAATCTTCGTCACAGAGAATTAATATAGGTGCGGTTATGACTGCAAGAAGCCTGATAAAATAAAAATCAATAAATTATTACCAATTTTCTTAAAACATAAAATAAAAAAAACATATTATATAGTAATTATGAGTTTTTTTAATCTTTCATTTTGTAAAAGACAGTTTCTCACCATTGGGTTTTTTTTTTATTTCTTTTATTTTTTTTGGGTTTGGGTTTTTGTGCTTTTTTGTAAAATTGAAATACTTCAGAAGATTTTATTTAGTGGAAAACTGGTTGTGAAATCAAAAGTAAGTTGAAATATGGAGACACATGTCCCTTTCTGAAAAAAAAATCTTTATATTACTACTGTCATTTTTTAGTAAAATCTCAGATCTATCATTAATTGGCATTAAGCAGAATATTATAAAAAAACAAATAATACCTGGTGGTAGGAACTCCCTGCAGGCAGCATGTAGAGGATGTACTGGAAATGTAAAAGGAACAAAATTTTTAACATCAATGAATTTGAAAAAAGAGACAAGAAAAAAAAACGTTCTAGATGTTGTTGTGGTAAATAAATTAGAAAAAAAAGAGAAATTAAGAAAATAAAAATATTTAAAAAATAAAAATGCAATGTAGAGGATTTTGTGGTGGACTGTTCAGCGGGCAGCACGACGAAGAGGTAGTGGAGTTGAAAAAATAAAAAATAGCATTAATTTATTTTAGAAACTCTATCACCAACGTCGGGTTTGATAAATGGTTGATGGGATTTTTCAAAATAGTGGCATTTTTTAAGTTCTTTATATGTTGCTATTTTGAATATAAAGTTTTTTAAGGCATTTTTCAATTGAACTCGCAATTTTGATATAATTTTAACTTTATATTCTCAAATAAGAATAGTCATGCAGTGTCTTGCATGATCTGGATTCCTTTAAGCCTCATCTGGTAGCAACGGTTCTTACTACCATTTTAAGTTTCAAAGTTAATTTTATTCATAATTAATTTTAATTTTTCTTTGTTTATTGCTTTAGCTATACTTCTTTCATTCATAAACTTATAATCACTTTTAAAACTGATGATATAAAACTACTATTTACTAAATAAGTAATAAAAAAAGATTAAGTTAGATGTAATTCTTAAATAAAAAAAAATTAATGACATACTTTTCTTCTTATACCACCCATTATCGATAAAGATATTATGACTGTAAATAGACTTAAGCACACCTAGAATCAATCAGGTCAATTTGCTGTGGCAATACGATGAAAAAAAATTCTAAGAAAATGAGATAAAATGCAGGTTAGAGTGGGAAACTAAAGCTTGAAAATAAATGAGAGTTATGGATTGAAAAGAAAGAACATGTCTTATTTATATGTTAAAGAAGTCATAGATGATTGACAAATGTCACTCATTTAATCATACACAAAGAATGACATCAAGTGTCATGACATAAAATGGTAGTTTCAAAATAAAATGTCATAGACTATTCGCAAATGCTCATCTAAACTATCATTACAAAAGTAAGATAGCAAAGTGTTAATAGGTCACATTAAAGTTAAGTTGTTGGAGGGGTACGAGAATAAGACAAGTTAAAGTTAGATTGGAGGGGCAAATATCATGTATTGATTTAAGTCTAATCCAATCAATCCATTAATTAATAACTATTAATAACTAAATAGGTTTCAAGTTATGTGATCGGTTGAGTGAAGACTACTATTACTACCCATATATATTTCAAAACGTTCTCCAATCAAGAGGTTATAGTTATTTTCTCAATGACATCATACAAAGTTCTTATTAATTACTGCAACTTAAATGAGTTTATCAATTTACTCACTTTAGTTTGTTACCATCGACCAGATTTTATTTTATATTTATAAGTTTGTAGCGGTCTCATAATAGTTGTTTATTGGGTCCAGATTAAATTGACTAGGACCAATCCATTATAATTGGCCCAACTTTTAAACTTTATTTTTTGTTCAATGCATTTATTATTATTGGATTGACCACACACAATCAATATCCTAAATTGCATAATCTCGGCCTTCAAATTAAAAGAGCAAGACTAAAAAGACCAATAGCAGTGATCTAAAGGTGGCTTTACAAAACGAAAACAACCGATGAGGAATAAGAATCCGATTTCAATAAAACAGAAGCCATCTTTGATGAAAAACTTGTTGCCGATGGAACACTACAGCCGGAGGAAAGAAAAAGACCCAAAGAGAATGGTCCAACCGAAAATCTGCATTACTGCAATTGATCAATTGGAAGCTTCTCACTGAGCAGACTGAGAGGATTAGCAGTGAACAATGGCCCTTTTAAGGTAAAAGCATCAAAGCTTTCAAAGATAATGAAAACTTGAAAACTATTTTGAAGTGAACAATTAGAACTCTTGCATGGTATCCTAAATGAGAATTAAAATAATGCAAAATCTTACTTGTAATGTCATGAGCATGTATATCACTTATAAATTTGAATAAAAATGAGTGGAAATGTAGATCTTACCATGCCAAAGGCCCAAAGCCCATGTTAACATCATCATAACCATAGAGTTTTGGAAACAGAGATATTTATAAAATAGGATCATGCCAATTTAGTTGTGGGTCACATGGAATGCCAATCCACTTATTTTCATCTCCTTTGAATGAGACACGCGAAAACAGTAAGGGCCCATTTTGGTTGTCATAAATTTTGTTTAAGGCACGGGATAAACACATGTAATTTTTATTTTTTAATTTGGATTCTTTTCTAGAACCAATTCTTGGAAAACTCATTTTTTATTTGTTGTTTATGTCAATACTTTTCTACATTTGAGTAAATTTTTTATATAAGATTTTAAATATGATAAATAATACATCCAAAACTCAAGATACCAATTTTCCCAGTTCATTTGTCATTATTTTTTTTAACTTATTAAAATCTAAAAATGATAAATAAATTATTCTTTATTGTAATAAATATTATATTTGTTATTTTAGATTTAATTTCTTTCTAACAGTATTTCAAAGAAAATCGCAATTTTAAAATATTTTTACTTTTTAGGCCCGGCTTAGCACGGGCCTCCTTCCTAGTATAAATATATTGTGCCGAGAAATGTGTGAGGATTGGAGATTGCTAAATTGTGCCTAAGTTATTTCTTCATGTTTATTGGTGCCGGGTGTTTTGCTAGTGTTTTTTTTTTTTTTTTTTTGCTATTTAACTTATGGGAAAGCAATCATGGTTAACCAAGGTTTTAATTAATGGCTAAAGCCAATGGTTTCTCAGTTCAATTTGTTGCAGATTTATCATATATTGTGACAGAAAAAAAATGATCTAAATTATTTTATTTTTTTGTTTTTGGTACCCCAGCTACAGTGGCTGGGACCATTTTTTTTTTTTTCAATTTCCTTTATTTAGAGAGCCTGGTATACCCGGGTGTTTTGCTATTGGTTTTTTTTTTTTTTTTTTTTTTTTTTTGCTATGTGACTTATGGGAAAGCAATCCTGATTAACCAAGGTTTTAATGGCTAAAGCCAGTGGTTTCTTAGTTCAATCTGGTTGCAAATTTCTCATATATTGTGACAGAAAAAAAATAATCTAATTTTTTTTCAATTTCCTTTATTTAGAGAGCCCGGTATAGCTGGGAAAGAAGTCTGCATATACACATGCGGGAATATAGGGGGGAGGTGGGGGTTGAACCCCTGACTTCCCAAGTAACAACCCAACTATTCACCACTCGGGTAAGGAGTGATTTTTTATCTAAATTGTTAACCTATTGACTAAGGTTGTGTCAAAGGCATCATAAATTGCATCTCAGTGTGGCCTCCAAATTGTAGAATTCGTGTTTCTAAGCTAAGAATGGTTTGATTGTTCTCTAAATTGGCTCCACTAATTAAATTGTGCCCTCCATGATTACCATAATCTCAATCTGAACCCACGGCTTTACCACTAGCTGGGAGTCCGATTCTCACCTGGTGGACCAACCACCAACCTCTCAAATCCAAACCCTTTAAAATGCCGGTTCCACTATAGGTAGAGGTGGGCCACATTTGACCATTTTTATCCCATCAGAGCTTGATGTGCTGTCCTCTTGACACATGCCATTGAGAAAAAAAAAATGAATAGAAGAAATAAATCTTACAGTGGGCCCCAGCTCTAACGGGATCAAAATTCCTATCAGCATGGATACACCGATTTGAGCGGTTTGGATTGAGTGGCCTCCACTCAAAGTCTCAAAGTCCCCTTCAGACGCCATGACACTTTGCTCTGCTCAACAGGACAATATTTAAAAAAACAACCTCCATGATTTAATGGAATCCTATTGAGGTGCTGATATGAACTACGGAATCGAAAGATTGGACCTGAGTAAATGGTTCGTTTTAAAAGGAGAAATCGTAGTCTTGGACATGAGGAAATGCTTTTAGTAACTGGTACCTACAATTTCTAACATATGGTGCCCCAGTGGCCCAGTCGAACCATGATTTAGAGAGATGATTAAAAAGAAAGGGTACTAGGCATTGAGTTGGCTGTGATAAAAAACTAAAGATGTGGGTCTCATGAAATCTATGGCGAGAATCTGTCTCTCATCTCAGCTCACTGACACCTCTCCCTCTCTCTCTCGCTCTCGCTCAAACACAAGCTCCTTTTGCTCTCTATTGCTCTCTAATTTCTAGGTGACCTTTTGCTCTCTAATTTCTAGGTGAACTTTGCGTCCATCCCTCCTTTTACTGTTACGTGGAGAAAGATTACAAGATCATTGATAAATCAGGTTTTAATTTCAGCCTCTTTGGATAATTTACTTGTATACCGTTGTGAAGTAAATGATAAAATTAGAAGAGAAGTAAAGTACTAAATGACAAAGGAACGCCTATTCCCTAGCTCATGGTCTTTTGTCATTTAGTGTCATGGATATCATTTAGTACTACAAGATAATAACTTTTTTACTTTTTTGTTCAAAATAAAATAGTTTTTTGAAATTTAGGACCTTTTTATTTAAGTCCCTCTCTTCATTTTTTCTTTTCGATTTAACGTTTCTCTTCACTTCACTATATAAATAAATTATCAAATTATAAATCCTTTACGTGATAAAAGGTAATGTGACTAGTTTGTACCCGCCACTCCATGGAAAGTGGAAAACTTAATATTGATGGTAGTGTATTGGTATTTGGTAGAGTATGAAGAGGGGGACTTATCAAAGACTTTTAGGATAATGTGCTCCAAACTAGTCTGTTCATTATGTGATGGTGACTCTAATGGAGAAGAAATCTGGCCTTGGTGCCTATCAGGCACTGATGTCTGTTGAACCTTAGAGGTGAAGGAAGCAATTTTTTTAATGTGATTCTCTTCTCTTGTTGAATTGGTGACTACAAGAAATGGTTGTCCCTGGGATAGGTCAGATTGGATTGAAGAAATTACTACATCTTAGCAATGCAGATGCTGATGGGTGAGGGAATAAAGCTTTTTTTTTTTTTTTACTGTTTACTATTTGACATGTAGCACATGCTTTTGAGTTTGGTTTTTCCCAATTTTTTTTTGTTGGTGTCATAATTGCTCGACAGCCTTGACCGTTTGTAAGGTAAAAATGTCCCTTTTTCATTTTTTTTTCTTGGATATTTTTTGCATTTCGCTTGTGGCTTTTCTATTTGTATGCCATAAATCAAAGCATAGAGTTTTCAAATTTATATGGAATCCCTCTCTCTTTTACGGCTCATTATATTCAATAGTGTGGATCACTGAATAATGCACCTCTGTAGGGAAATGGGGATAAGAGAACTTCAGATGTTGTGAGGGTTAGGATAGGGCGTGATAATTTCCTCTTCATTTGTATGTATGCCACTCTCTTCCATTAATTAGGCAAGACAGTCTTTAGACACAAGGAAGACATCTCTCTCTGACTGCTACAACAAAAAAGAGTGTTTTAGAAGTGGGATTAACTAGAGGGACCCAAATTTTTTCCTGATTTATAAAAATAGATTAAAAATTCTGTTTGACAGCAGCCCCTGTTCTTAGCATATTCAACATTTTATTCGTTCATTATTTTGTATCCCAATTAGATGTCCGGAGGGTATTAAGTTTTCTTAGCTAATCATTACCACTAAACCTGAATTACTCAGTCAAAATTGTCACTCCCAACTTACAATCTGTTTTTCTCTATTTATGACTGTTTTTGTGGTGATGATGAAAAAGCTAACCTAAAAATAACATACAACTCAGTTTCAACCAAGTTTCTAATCCTTGCACTGTAGAGGTCTCTAGTTAATTTTATATCCATGCTAATATTCATTCAGATTCTTGCAAATTTCCCATCAATTTTATAAAGAACAAGGGTAGGTTTGGATGAGGAGAAAATTGAGGTGGAATTTTGCATAGAAAAGAGTTTTCTCAGCATCCAAACACACACCTAAGTCCATAATCAACACACCCATAACAGCTGATTAATAAACTATCTCGTGCTTTCTCGCCATGCACAAATACCATATATATAAACTGCATGAGCAATGACCATTTAACATTTACTTTAGCGTCTGCCACCAGAACACACACAAACACATGTTAGTCCAACAAAAAACAGGAGCAGAACTTCAACAGAGATTTTGTACAGTAGAGAAGAAATAAATATACACTATGATAAAAAATGCAGTATTAACTACCTTTCTTGAAATTTTAAATTAATCATAGCTACTTGCATATTATATATACAACCCCTGAAATTATATACAAATTTTTTTCAAAAATCTAGAAAAAAATGGTACCCCCAAAATCAGATAATAGGTTGCTTGCCCTTCCTCTTGGCAACTCTAGGAGGTCTTTTTTTCTGGTGAATCATTATCGAATGATTGGGTGTCGTCGGTTCCTAGACAGCTTTTTGATGGGTGTCGTTGGTGCAGATGCCTGTGAATCAGATGTGCTCAGACTATTAATGCAAAAACACATTTGTGCTATACTGCTATATCTTTACATTCGTGAACAAAAACTAATTTAGCAAGAAATCTCACAATATCATTTTATATCTGTGATCTTCACGTCTGAAGCCAACGTGCTCTGCATGCAATTTACATAGTTTGTAAAACTATAACCATCGTTTATCATCTAGATGATGCTCTGTGCCTGATGCTGGTAAGATGTCAGTGATTATGTTTGATCATGTGAAACAATGATAATCCTTGAAGAACTTAAAAACTCTCAGCAATTCAAGAATTCCAAAAAAAAAAAAAACATTTTGAAGATCTTCTCTCTCCAAGAAATCAGGGCAGTTATTTTTGTCGCTGTACATACTCCAAGATCCAGTGAAAAATTCATAGAAGCAAGCTTACCAATAACCCGCTAACATCCAAACCATCAACCTTGGCATCCATAGCTTGAGAAAGAAACGTGCAACAAGTAAACCAGGATGAGGTATTTGTAACCTTGTTAGAAACTGCAATAAGAACATGTCATGCCATTAAAAACACCAAAAAGAAAACATCCATAGGGACTTCTTCAAATCAAAGCTATATCGAAAGGCAAGACTTACACACAATGGACTGGACCCAAAATCCAAGTATGGTTGGTATGTTGTGACCATCTTTGATGCCATTCGGGCTACTGCATGTACTACACTTACGCGAATCCTCCTTTTCCTCTCGTATCTATTTAATAACTCAAAAGTGAACAATTGAAGGTTAAACATCACTCATCCATATGAAATTTACTCAACATATAAAAGACTAACACTCACGCTACAGTTAAGATGCGACTAAATACTACCACATATTCTCACCTTCTGCAGCTTAATGTAATCTTAAATGATTCAGTTCTGGCTAAAAAAATTAATATTGCTTCAGTTCAGTCTTGCGATACAACACTGAAATTGAAATGTTGACCACCCTTTGCTAGATGTCCGTCCCGTACCCTCACAAGGTTGATTCTAATTAAGTGATACCTTTTCAGTGCCAAAGCAATTTCATTCGAAACCCTGCCGTTGCAGCTCCTCTCTGCAGCCTTTTCCAGCTCAAGTATAAGTTGATAACAATCCTGCATATGTTTTTCTTTAATACATAATTCTTTTAAAACTCTGAAAATTATCAAATCAAAACATAAGATTTTCTCTGATGACCTAGACCATCTCTCTGTCTGACCGGATTAGTGGCAGTTGCAAACAACATACCTCAATTGCCATGCAACCTCCCTGACCTAGATTTGGCTGCATAGCATGAGCAGCATCACCTAGTAGTGTCACATGCCCTCTTCCCCAGGTATAGATCATGTCCCTATCATAAATATCTCTCCGGAAAATCATTGGTTCAGGTGTTTCAGATATAAGGGTAACCACTTCGGGGCACCAACCACCAAACAGTTCAAAAAGCCTCTTCTTTTTACCTGCTGTTTTCAAATCATTAAGTCATCCATTAAGGGTTTTCAAAAGGTCACCAGAATATTTCAGATTAGGCATGTCTACTGAAAAAAATCTGCTAGATTTTGGTCTTGCAAGTACAAGGTGAAAGTAGGTAACCCAATAAGACAAAACAGTAAAAAAGCACAGCTGACCCAACTGGATCGAGATTTGTACCAGCTTAATGAGCTTCCAATGGTGTGACAGTCCATTAGCAGTCCAAATTTACATGAATAAGTGGACATGTTAATATAAGTTGTCCAAAACAACGTGGACATGTCTGGAAAGTTTCACTGAGAAATGGGAACATTTGACGCAGATTCTCTTATTTTTATCCATTTTTTTTATAGTAGGATCATTCATTGTGACTTGAATAGACCCATATATTAATCTCTTACTAATTAATTTTTGTTTGTGTGGTTTAATTTGAAGCTTTACATCTATTAACTGTGAGAGTCCTCTAAAGGTTTCTAGGAATCAAGACAGAAACAACAAGCTAATGATCAACTGATGAATCACACACTGCTCTTGATTAAGACAGCATACAAGCTTCCAGGGATGTAAGAGAAAACTAGCCAGCAGTGGCAAAAACACCTTTGGCAACAAGTATTATAACGAACATTGATCAAGGTTAAGAAGACATCAGCTACGTACCTTAGCCTGGTAAAGATGCATTCACTTGATACAAGAGAAAATAAAGCAAAATAAAATCCCACTAACCATAATTTGAAAACCAAAATACTTAGCTTCATCAGGTCACTTCATAGTTTCAAATCAGGTTTATATAAATAATTCATATAATTCAAAAATTACAAGCATGTGCAGTAAGGCTTAGAAAAATCTATCCATATTAAATTACACATTGGAGATCAGGTTGAATTGACTTGAATATTGACCCAATTGAGTTGACTCAACCTTTTTTGAACTTGCTCCAACAGAAGATAAGTTAAGACAGTTAACATACCTGAAGGAGGATCAGTGTTTCCAGGAGGCTCCCTGTGGAATGCATACCACTGCATCCTCCCAGCTCCAACATCAGAAGCAACAAAGTACTGACTATAGCCCAAAAACACCCGATACCTTGACAGGCAAAAAATGATAATATGTGTATCATCATGCCATGAATTCGGAGTAGACACTGTACAAGCAAAATTATTTGGTGTACAATAAGTATTTCATGAGCATAAGCATACCCAACAGTGCTATTATATGCCGGCACAAGTTCTGTTAATCCACTATAGCATGTATAATTTGTATATTGCGCTTCTTTCCACCCAAACAGTCTTGCACGCACCTAAACAGCAAATGAAAGAAATGGAAAGAGGTCTGTCAAAGAAATGATTCTGACTCCAAAACAAAATAATAATGACAACAACGACAACAACTGATGATAAAGAAGAAAAAGGCCAAGGTCACCTTTGACCATATTCCATCTGCACCAACTAAAATATCACCTTCATATTGGCGTCCATCATCAAGAATAACAGTGACCTATTCCATGCAAAGATTATTATGTAAGTAAAATTCTACTTCCATAAACTATGAAAGTCAATTAAACACAAAAAGGTGTTTTCATTATCATGCCGCCTAGACTTGGGTAAGGGTGAGGTCTGCCAAAGCCAGCCCATTTAGCTTTTAGGACTAAACAAGATGTCCAAGCCTGAATCATTTTTTTTTTTTAATGACCCAAAAGAGAAGGCCAGATCCAGCACATGGAAATGAAAGATCCTGAATCAGGGCTCAAAGATTCAAGAGGTGTACATTCTAGACCTGGTTTCCCATATGGACCTGGCCCACGGATCTGAAAAGTGGCCTAGGCCAAGTTGAAAGAACCGACGTCTGAACTGGAAGGCCTTCCTTGCTGACAGTGTCAAAGGTGGGTCTGAAAATGGCATGTTTCTATTGGCAAAGGGTTGAGGGTGGGGATCAAAGTGCATGAATTCATTTTCATGTGTGTTTCTGGTGGTGTTGAAGGGACTATTTGCTTAGATTGTATGCCCTAACCAAGTAGATATCTTCCTCCTGTCGAGATTTTCAAACCCCATTTGTTTTCCGTAAGAAATATGCAAACTTCAGAAAACATCTTTCACATTGCCCAACACTATATCATAACTGCTTCAGGCTTTTACCAAAAAAAAAAAAACTGATTCAGGCTTCAAAATGTAACAACTCATGGAAAGAGATCAATTAAGAAATTATAACCTTATCAGAATCTTCTTTGAAGTCCACAACATTGGAGTTGTTATATACAATATCAACACCAACTGCATTTACTAAGATGTTTTGCAATGTCATCCTACAGACCACTTGAGTAACTGGAAGCCCACTCTTCACAGCAGGAGTTAAAAGATCAAACTTGATAAACCTGCACTAGCAGAAGAACCAGCATATTTGAATGGAGATGAGACAACTTTAGACTTCTCTGTAACAGCTTGTAACACTTATCCTCATATTCTCATATTTGTGTGGCTGTATTTTATAAACACAAAATTATCCTCTCTTAAGCAAAACTACTTTAGCATAAGGGGTGACTAGACTATCCTTAGAGACCATTTGATGAGGCCATGGGGTGATGCGGTGACCCACAGCGACTCTGAACTTCCTTACTCTCTGGACCCAAATGCAAAATACTTGAGCAAAATAGTCTACTATAAGCAATTCAAAATAATTCGCTTGCTATATGCTTCAATTAAATGCTCAATCCAATTTCCACCAAATTAAATAATAGTAATAAAAAAACTTAAATAACAGTAATAACCTTCATCAACTAGACAAGAAATGTTGGAAAGGGAGAGAAATAAATTTCTGCCATCAAGATCATAGAAGGCAAGTATTGAACACAAAATCCAACCAAATGGGGCTGAAAACATGTAAAGAATCTCAAGAAGCTACATTTGATAGAAACTTCACCATACTTTATTATGAGAAGTCTCAATCTATACACAAGAAAGATAATGAATTCAAGTTCAAACTAAACCTTATCAAAAAATAAATTCTAGCCTAACATCTCTAAAGACCTATATCTCTAACCTATCTACCATAACCCTGTAGCCAGTTGAAGATGGCACATATTCAGATATACAAAGCATTGGCTTAAGCCCCTCCTTTAATTGATAGCTGCTCTCTCTCTCTCTCTCTCTGGTTGATAACATGACTTGAACCCATAGGGACACAACCTCAAGGTTGCAATAGTGAGCACCTTCCATTGTGCCACGGGCTCTTGTTAAATTAGAATGTATAAGCTTGAGGCCATAGGTAAAATCAAATGATAGTAAAGGGATCCCTTCCCAACAACTGAAAACAAAAGGATCAAACCATTTTTCCGAATGTTTCCAACGGAAACACCTCTCAAAAACAAGTTGCAAAATGTAAACAACAAAAGTTGGAGCCAAACAGGGGTTACCTGCAGTTGAGAAAATGAGAACATACCTGCTTAAATGGCCAAACTTATCGAGCAACAAGCCTAAACAGAGTATCAAAAAACAGGTGAGACCCTATGAAGATGCAATTAAAAGTAGGTGAGTTTCAAGTTTAAAGGGCAAATTTTCATGTGTTTATTGGCTTCCATAGTTGAATGTTCCGGCAGTAAAAGAAAAACAATAGTAAAATGAAGTCCTTCAATCACATACTCCTATTTGAAAACAAAACAATGGAACCCTGATATTTAACACTAATAATGGAAAGCATTTTGATGTTCCATACTTTGCAACTTGTAATTCAACTTTACTCTCTCTCTCTCTCTCTCTCTCTCTCTCTCTCTCTCAACCGATCTTCTCTCATTAAAAACCTTTCAAAAAAGGGTCTTTTGGGATGATTCAATTAAATGGAGCTACAGATAAAAATATTCTTTTAACGCAATCATAGATCTTGCGGCATACATCATGAATGGTGAATTTTTACTTCTAAATACCTTATGATAATTGCAGATATTCGGGTGTAGCTCAAACAGAACATACCAATTGCCTGATAGGCCGTCTGCTAGGCCATTAGTCCGATCACCAGTAACACAGCCTGCTTCAATGATCTTGTTGACTACATCTTTATCAATAGCTTCCAAGACTGCCAAGGCGTTGCTCTGGAGCTGAATGGGACCTCGGTGCCGACCTTCACCTCTCACTGCACTCAAGTTCTTCTCAAAGACTTTAACGTCGAATCCGCGCTTCTTCGCTGCCAAAGCAAGCACCAACCCACCAATTCCACCACCGGCTATCAGAATTCGCAGTTTCCTACACTTCTTTGTCTCTAAACCCTTCTCCAAGTCAGCAGAATCACCATGTTCGCATCTAATTCCACTTCTAAAACTACTTTTTCTCGCTTTAAAGTCAGAAATTTTGGCAGAACAAAGGGAATGGTTGAAGAAGCAATGGCCTTGAACAAATGCCATGGATCAAAGATTACAAAGACAGAGGCTATTCCTTTATTATATATGAAAAGGAGGTTAATTGATGAGTTTGTTTTGATGCCAGGCTACTGCGGTGACAAACAGTCATTCATATGCTAAATTTAGAAAGTATAAAGAAGACCAATTAAGACTAATCCAAGTCAATAGAAACTGATGAGAAAATGAGAATTCAGAGAAAAGGAAATGGGGAAATGGGGTGAGATCACTAACCCATCAAATAATTACAAGAGAAGATGAGAAGATATTAAAGATTCAGAAACAGGAAAGTAAGTGAAAGTGGGGCGACGTGAGAATACAAGCCCGGGATCGGCTTCTTCTTTTTCCATTTTTGCCCTTTTAAGTTTCAACTAAATAGTCTCCAATGTCTCTTGAGCTGTTTGGGAATTTATTAATACAGTTGAGTGGAATAAATGTTATTTTGAAAAAATAATATAATATAAGTGAGTTATGATAGTATTTTATTTTTAGTGATTTGTAATGGAATTTTCTTGACTTTTTTTTATTGAAAAGTGGAGATTTTTTATTTTTTAGTGGTTACTTTTTAACTTTTTTGGTAGAAATATGGTGGGAAATTTGATAAAAGTGCTTTTTGACTTTTTAACTTTTTGGAAAAGTGGGGCTTTACGTTACTCCACTTTACAAGTAACGTTCCCAAATGGCACTCTGAAAACTGGCCCACCTCAATGTTTTCCAACATAAATATAAAATTAGAGACATCTGTGAGGAGAGAACCCCCTTTAATAGCAACTTTCAAATTAAGACATTGCTTATGTAGTTCTAGCATCTTGACCTAAAGTGAGTCTCACCTTCAAATTGATCCTTTATAAATTTAATTAAAATAAAAAAAATAAAAAATAAATTGAATTGCATCAAATAAAATGGCTCTTTGGCTGGTATAACTCTTTAATTGAAAAGGTGTTTGGCTGGCTAACTCCCAAATACACAATCAAACTTGAAAAAAAAAATACACACTAGACTTTAGTAGTGCATTGGCATTGAACTGCAATGGAATAAATAAAAAATACTCACCCAAACTTGAGTAGTACATCAACATTGAGGTGCAATGAAATTTAGCATAGAGAGTTGGCTAAATACTATTTCAATTGAAGAGTTGTTCATTTCATGCGATTCAACTTTTTTTTATATATATTTTAATCAAATTTATAAATGATCATTTTAAAGGTGGGGCCCACTTTAATTTAAAGTGCTAGAATTATGTAAGAAATATATTAATTTAAAAATTGATATTAAAGAGGTGAGCAATCAGGAGAGCTTTTGTAAGCATGAGAGAGGTGGGGCCTCCTTAAAGAGGTGGGTTTCATATTTATATGTATACGGGAAAACACCAAGGTGGGGCCCAATGCATTTTGCCTTTCTTTTCAACGGGAGTACTGTTTAGTTGAAACTTGGAAGGGCAAAAATGGAAAAGAGATACATTCATTATCTCAAAGGATATTTTGAAATGATTTAAATGCAGTTTGGAATTTCCTACATACGTGCTGCCGACCCATTGGGCATAGGTCACGCTGCAGCATATTATGCTGCAGCGTCGCTGTACCGAAGACAAGCCCATTCAGTGAAATTGATAACGAAACGTGCTAGAGTTGATCGATGTTGGGTAATAGCAGTTAAAACGTTGTACGTTTACAATCAGTGGTATGAAACGGAGGGTAAAAAATGGGTTTCCCCTGTGGGACGCTTACAGCGACAAGTGGTTTGTCTTCTCGATGGAAGGATCCTTCCACCATCTGGTTGTTGTTAGATTCTCGTTTCTGAAGAAGAGCTGGGGAGCTTTTAACATGACCGATCTGGTCTTGGTTTTGATTGACTGAAGTCTCTATGTAACTTTTTGAATGCAGTGGTAAAAAGTAGAATTGTATGGTGGGCCCACCTGCCGGAAAATAATAAAGCCGTGCAAAATAAATTCCCTTGCATCATTCACAGGGGTATCCACAATGTTTGCCCTAATCGATCAGAGTTCATCACAGTTTTTTATTGTTTAAGTTGTCAATTTGATGGAAGGGCCAACTTTTATTGGGACAAAATCTGAAAAGGCCTCATAAATTTAATAAAAATTTATTTTGAATAATTTGGACTTTTTTTATAAGTAGGTTATGCTACAAAGTTTCACTCATTCATGTTAGGATTTCTTGGCCTATTTATTTAATGGTATTTTCAATAAGAATTTTTGTTGTTGATGTAGATCATGATTATGTTTTTGAGCATTTAGAATTTTCACATTTGGTTGATGTGAAAAGTGACTTTTAACCTTTAAAATTTTATTAATCCACAATCCACTGAAAGCCCAATGGTGAGGCATCTCATTATGCATAGATACAATTTTGAAGATTTTTTTTCTTAATTTTACAAGCTAAAAGTAATATTCCATAAAAAAATATATATTTTATGAATTTTGACCATTCAAATACGAATTCAGAATTTTCAAAACATAGCAGGTTTCATTTTGAGTTTTCCTTTAAAAAACACATTCAAACAAACATTTCTCAAGCTAAGCCAAGCCCACATGTTTATGGTTGAGGTGTGCAAGATCGATCCCGTTATCCAAGCATCAAAAGTATCACTATAGCCTAAAGTAGGGAAAGAAGGAAAGAAAGAAGAAGAAAAAAAACAAAAGAAATATGTATCTAGTCAAAGCTTTGAAAAATTGAAGAGAACGCTCTCCATCAAGGCATCAATCACATTTTGACATGCCAATCCACCACTACTGAAGAGGCATCTTCATCTTCTGATTTGTATTTTCAGTCGCAATCAGTGAGGAAAAAAAAAATCCAAGTTCTGACGTACAAGGAGAGAAGGAATTCTTTTGACCCTATTAGATAAAGACGGAGAAAATATCTAGCAAACATTTCTAAGTTGAGACGCAAGGCAAGGTGCAACGCAACAGGTATCACCTAAAATTGGAAGGCAGATGTAGCGGAAAACTCAGAGTAGAGCCCACATTTCCATGTCCAAACTCTACATGAGAGACAGGTGTTCCAATTGGTAGTGTGTGGGGATATTTCTAAGCTCACCTTAGTTCCAACCAATGCTCCATCTCGGTCTCCTGCACCAGCTCCTCCATCTTGGCAGGACTTGGTCTCGGCCCCCTCCAGCTCGGCCAAGTGCTCCAACTTCAGCCAACCCTAGTTCGGTTACTTTTCATTTCGACGAGACTGCCTCACCCCGGCAAGAGTGCTGACAGCTGTCCTCCCATGGACACTCAATCACGTTAGAGGACGTATGATAAGATATCACAATCGCCTATGTCTTCTGACAGAAAAGGCGTCCACAACTCCCAAGGCGCCAAGATAAGACTCCGATAGGACAAGACGAGCTACGATGGGACCGGTCCCTGACAGAGCCACCTTCTTGTCTCCTCTTTCTATCTCCAAAGTCAAATCTTCTCCCTCTCTTCCTGTCCATATAAGGAGCAGCAGGCGCAGAAGAGAAGCAAGGAGATAGGCATCCGAGGGCCTTGCGCGGCCTGCAGCCAGAGTCGTTTGGCCTATTGTTTTGTTTCTTCTTCTCAGGTTTCAGGCAGTTGGTGTTCCACTCAATCTTCTTTAGATAAGTCCGTGCAGACACCCCTTATTCTTGTGAGTTGCATTTTTTGCACTTACAGTTAGAACATGTTGTCAATTGGACATGAACGTTTCAACCCAAATCTAACCCATTAATCAGGTTTAGATTGACAGGTCTAAGCTTAATTAGTTGGATTGGATTGGTTGGACTAGAAAGAATTGACCTTACCCAAGCCTAATCAATTTATCAATTGGAACACAGATAACAGATATCAGATATCAGATATCAGCTAGAACAAAACCCAAAAAACTCAAATCATAAATTACTGGGCTGGGTTTGGGTACTTGCCACTGCTCCTACGGTACATACTGGTTGGGCCTTTTTATAATTGATAATTTGAGTAAACTTACTATTATAACCCCATAACTCTATTGCAGACCACCACCTAATACTGTGGGGCACGCTTGACCTTTGAAAGGCATGAGGTGGTGTCTCATGTCTGTCTCCCCAGCCCCACTGCAACCAGTAGTGGGTCGGCAAATGACACTCATTCACCGTTGTCTTTTTCATCCTTGTCCTGTCATTTCTCCTTGTATTGTTTGAAGTTCATCATGTCCATCCTTCTTAAGTGCCTTTTTCTTAGGTGGCCATTTTTGACGAGTCCCATCTATTTAAAGGTCAAGATCACTGCTTGGAGCCTCGCACGCATGTCAGATTTCTCCCTTCCAAGAGTTTGTCTTATGGGTCCTTTTGATAATTGCACGCCTATAATGAATTAGAAACTAGAAACTAGAAACTAGAAACTAGAAACTTTGAAACTTCCACTTGTAAGAAAATACCGTATCAAATCAACAGAATTATATACAGGAACAAAAACTAAGAATAAAAACAGAGCTATTTTGGTTGGGGTTGCGCAACCAAAATAAGAACACCGTATCAAATCAATAGAATTATATACAGGAACAAAAACAGAGCTATTTTAGTTGGGGTAGCGCAACCAAAATAAGAACACCGTATCAAATCAATAGAATTATATACGGGAACAAAAACTAAGAATAAAAACAGAGATATTTTAGTTGGGGTAGCGCAACCAAAACAAGAACAGATGCATTTTGGTTGGGGTAGTGTAGTTGGTTAGGATAACTGCTCAGAAATTGGAAATTACAGTTTCAACAAGCTTGTGCTCTCTCCCTATGGCCACTTGCCCTGGCAAAAAATGCTTGACTTACCTATTGTGTGGGGGAGACCCGGACTTCACGGGCCTGGGAGAATAGTTGGTTCACAAAGAGACTGGACACCCTCGCCAGCAAAAAATAAATAAATATATATATATATGAAATATTCATGCGCATCAATTCCTCATCGAAAAGCATATTTGTTGTTCTATTTTCACAAACTCGTACTTTAAACAAAAATTTACAAGCTACCTTCAGTATTATAATCAATTTCGATTTTTAATGGAGCCTATTGTTCATCTCAATGAGGGTAATTTTCTAGACACGTCTCTTACAAGGGCTTTTTCAATTGCTTTTCATTGAAAGCATATTACTACAAGTTAAAAATGGAAAATAAAAGAATCATTACTCATCTTTTGATCTTTCGATGAAAATAGGAAAAATGATATTTTTTTAAAAAATTATTAAACTAGAAGACTATATAGGAAGGAATTAAGATTTAATGAGGTTGATATTTTGTATATCTTAAGTCTAACTGAAACTTTCCCATACCCCTTCTCTCTCAATGATTGGGATTGACCTAGGTGGGTCCCACAGGCAATTTCTACGCTGATGATTCACACGAGAATAAATATACTTGCAGTTGAGTGTGCAAGTAGGGGTTGCAATGGGTCAAGTTAGGTTCAGGTTAAGTTGATCATCGTGCAGCCTCAACCTAAACTTGACCCATTGAAAATTGGGTTGAGAATATCAACCCAAACCAAACCTTGGGGCTCGTTTGCTCTGGGTCATTTACATTTGAAAATTATTTACATGAATAATGATTATGCGTCATCACATTTGCATGCTTACGCTCATTCGTGCACATGATCAGAGGTGTGAAAATGATAAGTAAATATAACCATTTATATACCAAAATTTCCGCACCTCTTGAAAAGGACGCTAAAACAATCTTCTATGGTTATTGCATTCACATGCCCCCATCAAACACCCTTTTTCATTATTGTGGGACCATATTTGAAAGACATCAAAGCTTACTATCTTAATATTCATAGATTTTGAGTAATTTGTAAGAAAATTTGAATCGATAAATCTAGTTTTCAACACTTTTATGGGATGTGAATTCATGATGCAAATCGTTCAATATTCTCATGCTAACGATAAGCATCAAGACTTCAATTCCATATGTTAAATCTTCATATATTTTGAGGAAATTTGTGAAAAATGCTAAAAATACATTCAACTACATCTAATACACTTGGAAGTTTAACATTTCATTTCCTCATGAAAAAGGTTATTTTAGCAAACATATGGAATAGAATGTTAGCTAGTCAAGAAGTAATACATGTACAAAATCAGTGTAATAGATAAAACAAATTGAGATGAAAGTGTGGTAAAATTCTAAAAGACAAATTGGAAATGAACACATTAGGGAACACTTAGCATCAATAGGCGATAAGTTAAGAGAAACTTATTTGAGATGGTTTGGACATGTCTTATACAAACCAATAATAACACTAGTAAGGAAAAGTCTTTTTATGTGAATTGATGCCCCCACCCCAAAAAAAGAGAAGGAGTAGGCAGAAGAGGACACAAATGGAAACAATAAAATTAAATTTGAAGAATGTAACCAATCCAAAGATTTGGCTAAGGATAACGGAAATAAACTCCAAAATAGTAAAGACAAGGCTATGATGATGATGATGTGTTTCACATGTGTAACACTTATATTTATAAAAGGAAAATATTCAAGTGAGAACTAGTTCTCATATATTATATGAGAACTTTTTTACGGGACCCAACTAGCAACCCATCCAAACCTAGCAACTAATAGGGAACCCCCTGATGGTCACTAATCCCAAGAATTGGCATACATCCGAATGGACTGAACTGTTGGATCGAGGGTTGAATATTTTTTTCAATATAAAGTCATTACACTTGTAGGCCACGGATGAAGGGGTTAGGGGCATAGGTCTAGGTCAAACTTGATATTTGGGGTGGTCTCACATAGATCTTTCCATCCCCCAGTCCCATCCCCAAATGGGGCCTACAATTGGGCCCCACAAAGGCAAACAAAGTTAGAGGCTAAATTTTATAAGTGGGCCACATCTTAAAAATAGGATTTCTCTAATTTATATTTTTAGGGTATGTTTTGTTGGGTTTCTTTTAAAAAGGCCAAAAGAACCTTTTTCCAAAATAGTTTCGAGAAGCTACTTATTTAAATCAAAATTTTCGTAGGAAAGGGACCCCAAAGATTGTTTGATAACACATAAAAAAGTTTGTACCCATTCTTGGTAGTTGGTAGCAACGATCTAGTGGGTTGTATTGATGGGTAGCAACTTTTGTCCCGAGAAATTCATCCTTGATGAAAACATGAAGCCAACCACCACTTTTAATCCTGACTATGAGGCATGGCAAAAGCAAGATCAACTTTTGCCCCAGCTGGCACAGTGCTACAATGAGCAAATCCATTTCAACTCAAGTTGTTGGACTCGCCACTTCTCCGGATGTGTGGATCACACTAGAATGCAAGTTTACATCACATTGCAGAGCTTGAATAATGCAACTTAAGCAGCGATTATGGTCATCTAAAAAAGGTATTCTCTCTGTGTTCAACTACTTAATTAGAACACAGAGAAACAATCTTTGACAACCTTGCTGCAAACGGATCAAAGGTTGATGAAGATATCTAGTCCTTACGATGGCTAACACCTAGTTGGAATAGGTGAATTGTGTGGTCTCCTAATCAGTCAAGAGGTATGTATGGAGCAAGCATCATCCAAGAACTAGTCACCTGCAAATCCTCCTACAAACTGCCTTTACCCCTACTTAATGACGCGGAATCAATATTTTCACTTGAGTGGTGCGGTATATGTTCAAGTGAAGAAGTTAAATAATAAAATTGAGCCTTCCTACTACCACTAAAGGTAGCAATTCTCATGCTAGTCATCGTGGCACCTTTTGGGCTTGTGGCCGTTGCTGTGGTCGAGGATCTAACCATACCAAACAACTCAAACAATTGCCATCCTATATATACTTCTTTTCACATGTCAAGTTTGCGATAGTGTCGATTATTCCACACTTGACTGTCATCTTCAAATGGATCAATTCATGCCTATCATGGTCGTGGCCCTCCCCCTCAACTGGCTGCCATGCACCATCAATGACCATTCATGGTAGGTTGATACGAGAGCCACAAGTAATGTTACATCAGATTTAAGAAATCTCTCCATCCATTCAGAGTATTATGGGCCAGATTAAGCTATGGTGGCAACATAGGTTTTTCCATCATTCATTCCGCGAGTTCTATCCTTCCCACAAATACCAAGAGTTTTCTGTGCGTTTCTCAAATCAATTCTAACTTTCTTTTTGTTCAACAATTTGCTAAAAGTAACAACTACTTTTTTGTTTTGATTTTTTTTTAAGTTTTGTTGTGAAGGACAACAAGGGATAGATGTTCACATTATTAATGGACTCTATCAAACTCCTTTGTGTCTTTGTTTGCAAATGTGTGTCCAACAACCAGTGGCATGGCATAATTGGCTTGGACATCCGTCACAATATGTTTCCGGTTTTTACTCTCACACCAAAAAACATAACCAAATCATGAATAAATTATAAGAATGTGCGCCTTAAATGAAATCCAAAATCTCCAATAAAAAAAGACGTCTAAATTAGGAAAAGTAAGGCATTTTATGGCAACCTTCAAAGAGAGTAACCCTTGCTTATCAAGTTCTTAAAAGATTTCATAGGAATTATTTTCTAAACAATCAAGATTTCCAGCATTTTTTCAACTCAAAAAGAGGTTTAAAGCCCGAATAGCCTTATAATATTTACTCACCATTTTAATTTTTCTTATTTCAACCTTAATATTTTATATTAAATTTTTAGAAAATCAATACCAAACAAACAAACGAGCTTTAAAGTGCAAATAGCATAGGTACCAATACATTTATTTAACTTTTGCAAAGTACTAGAAATTTTGATAGCCCACAATGAACAAAATTCAAACAGATGACCCAATTCATCTAATGGAGAATCACCTTTTTTTTTTTTTGGTAAAAGATGGGAGAATCATTTGATGTTATCATCAAATCATCAATTCTCTCTCTCTCTCGTTTTTAACAGTTACCACTACCACCTCGTTTCTCAATCTCCTTGAGCTATCTTGAACTCAACCTTCTCCAAAAAAAAAACCCTCTCCATCTTTTTAACTTCTCTCTCTGTTTCTCAATGTCTACCGAGTCCTGCACAGTGGAAACGAGCGATGGCATCAAGCTTCACACCCGATTCTTTAAACCCCAAGACCCCAAGAGCAATCTGGCAATCATCATCGTCCATCCATACTCCATCATGGGCGGATGCCAGGCTTTGATGAGAGGGATAGCCGTTGGGCTGGCAGAGAAAGGATACAGAGCCATCACCTTCGACATGAGAGGTGCAGGCAGATCCAAGGGACTCCCTTCTCTCACTG
Source organism: Litsea cubeba (assembly GCA_012931725.1). Lineage (NCBI taxonomy): Eukaryota > Viridiplantae > Streptophyta > Magnoliopsida > Laurales > Lauraceae > Litsea > Litsea cubeba. Next base: position 20,814,561 of record CM022945.1, read on the forward strand.
GCTCTTCTGAAATCCTCGACGTGATCGCCGTTTGCAGATGGGCTGTTGAAAACACGGGTGCTGACCGGATTCTGTTGGTTGGTTCTTCGGCAGGTATCGATATTTCTTCTTTAGAGTACTTTTTCTCTCTGTAGATTGCATGTTTGATGGGTTTGGTGTTTAGGAAATGAGTTTGATGATATGGGTATTTGTTTTTCCTTTGTTTTATGTGAACACAGGCTGTTGAAATGAGATCTGGTTTAGTGGTTAATGATTTATTTGGATTTCATGATGGATGGGTTTTGGTGATTAGGAAATGAATTTCATGAGATGGGTATTTGTTTTTATTTCTCTATTTCTTGTGATATTAGGCTGTTTAATTGAGATCTGTGTTGGATTTTTGAGTTTTGGGTGTCTGAAGATCTTGTAAAAACCAAGGGCCTCTTTCCTGTTGGTACTATACTCCTGGATAGCCTGTGCAACATGCTTCTGTTAATGGGGCTAAGAGTCAAGAATCAATGGTGGAGATCTATAGGGGACCATCAAGATATTCCCCTCTTTGACAGGAGTTGCTTAACCACCATTCAACCTGTGAAATTTAAATGGTTTCTTTTCTTGATGGTCATCATCAAATAAATTTTTTTTTTTGAATGGTTGATGGTCATCATCAAATATGACTCCCAGGAATCGTTTGGATGTGGCTAAAATGGTCTGTAATGCAAATTTGATCTGTGAGACGGTTTTCCTGACCTCCATTTTCTCCATCTTTGTCCTCATATAAACAACCCTAGTGATCTTCGTTGCAGAATTTTCTTTTCAAATGATTAATTAAATGGAAAGGAAGGTTACTATATTGTGATCTGGTTACGAGAATTATGGTGTTGAAGATATTCTTGTAGTAGAGATTCACCACGAGTTTGAGGTTGAGTTCTCTTCAACCAAGGTATTTTTTTTTTCCTTTTGGAAAGGAAACAAGATTTATGTAATTATTCTAGTAAAAGTCAGACAATCAAAATGGCAGTTCATGGTTGCAAGGGATGCTCATTTGAGCAAAGCATAGAAAATAACCGTTCAGACATCTAAGACCTGAGTGCAGCCACTTTGTGCAAAATTTCCATAGGTTAGGTCTTCTTCAGTGGGACCCACACTGGGTAATGAGTAATGACGTCCAACATCGGTGAACCCGTAGGATAAGCCCTTAAACTTCAAGCACCCCATTTTGGAACTTTGTTGCTTTTCATATTCAGTTCCCTTTGAGTTTGAGAGAATGATGCATTAATTCCCTTGACCAATAGTACTTTTTCTTTCCTCTTTTATTTTTTCTTTCTTTTTTGCCAGATTTTCAATTTTCGTGACTATATGGTAGAAAGACTATGGAATTGCTGTCCCTCCAATAGCCCATGATATGGCGCTCTTTGAATGACCTCCCATCATTCCTGGATCTTAAAACTTCCCATTCAATATTCTTAGTACTTCTCGAATAGCTAAGATTTCCACTATTTCAATCTTTGCGAGGGATTATCACACTAAACAATTTTTTTTTCACCCATGTTTAGTTCTGATGTCAACCACCTAAAACACTACAACATTGGCCTCATTTGGTAAGTTATTGATTCCGTGACTTACCTTTTCCACATGCCCAAGATTGTACACTTTCAAACTTAACTAAACAAAGACACATCTAATCATGGTTTTATGTTGGCAGAATCTTCCTTTTTTGTTGTAGTCTTTTCTCAATTTAAAGTCTATTTTCGAATAAAGTATGTTTAAGAAGGCTTGGGTTGATTAAAAAATAGATAAGGATTGTTTCTAGAAATAGGGGGTTCCATTTTTTGGGATTGTATTGGGTGGCTATAAATGTGGTTTTTAAGGAAGCCATGAATTTAGATTGATATTGATAAAAGCTTGAGGCTTTGTAGGCCGTAAATGGCTTCTCTCACTTTCTCGTCTCACCTATACTATTTAGTATTAGATCCTAGAAGTCCGCCGTATTTTCTCTTATTTTTTGGAATATTGAGGTTATTCTTTAGCGATCTGTTGTATGAAAATGATTTGATTGGTTGGCTTAGAAATTTTCAACCAATTATCTCCAAATGCATGATGCGGCCCATCAATAATTGTTTATGCACTGGAAATTCGGCCCACTTGTATGAAACCGCTCATGATGAATCCTATACAAAAATGGGATGCAAAAGTGCATGGTATGCTGGGTGTGATGCAATGTTTTGAGGCCGTCTACAGCCTTGATGGTTGATGATCTAGCTCTTCAAAATTTTGGAAGCACCAATGGACTGCAAAAAGGTATGTTTTCTATTTAATTATTTGGGTCTTTCCTTGGGGTCAATCAGAGCGCTCCTTCCATTTCAGTTCCTATCATTAAATGTTTTAAACATAGATCATCCTTTCGGAAAAAAAAATCTTATCTATTATATGGTCGCTGAATAACCCTTACCGTATCAACCTTATAGCCTAATTCCATTTATTACCTCTCCCTTCGTAGAATAGCCTCTTTTCTTTTCTTTTTCTTTTTTTGAGATTCAATCCAATGGTGAGTGAAGGTTCAATGAGTGTAAAATTGATCATGATGCTAGATCATAGGATGATAAGAGCATCAAAGGGCTGCACCAATCAAAGGTGGGCGCAAGTGGGCCCCATTGATGCACAGTCTACTTGTCAGAGAACATTCTCCCTTGAAGAATACTGTAGATTCTGAGTTGATCAGTTGGGTAGTTAGAAGATTTCACTACATGGTTTAATCAAGATTTGACCACTTATTGGTGATACAATCATCAATTGGTTCTCATAACTGGGCTATTACAAACGTCTGAATCTGGAGGAGATGGAGCTGAATCAACAGAATCCACCGCTGCATCTACTGGCTTTGCCACTGGGAAAAATCTACTGGATCATTATTTTTGTGTCTCATCAGTAAATACTATGATGGATGGCACATGGTCCAAGAGTCATAAACAGTTCTTTAGCAGTTTTCAAGAGTCATAAACATAAAATAAAAAATGAAAAATCCAACTATCCAATCTGTTGTAAGAAAGTTCAATGATGCCTGATGTATGTTCACTACGTATAAATCCCATGAAGTGGCTACCATGTCGAACCATTTAATGAGATGCTGTTAATTACTTGCAAAAACATTTATTCGTTACATCTTCAATTTAAGCAAAAGAGATAGAAAAAGAAAAGGTGCTCTGTATAGAAACTTCAGCAACACAGCTTGATATGTTTTGTGATCTCCAGCCTACCTCAAGGTCCAAATGTACAATGTATAAGAAAACCATTGATTGTTGTAACTGTCCATTTGATGGAAATTGGGATCCGTTTCGGGCGTCGATCAGAGTCAACGTAAGTCTTATTTTAGGATGTTTTGCATAGGACTGCTTGAGGTATAGTCGGGCTGTCGAGTGGGACTTGGGTTAGATTAAGATTTGATGATTCATGATCGTCATCTTATTAGGGTCACCATACTGACACCAACAAGTAGACATGTTTCGCACCTTGAAATGGTCCCACTGACATTACTTCTGCGAAGCCTAGAAGTAGACGGGGCAATCTGATCAAAGGACCTGAATGTTGCCTGTTGCTCAATTTCTTCCTAAAGCGGGTAGGGTCATCATGTGGATATTAGATAGATGATGTCATATTGTGTCCAACACTTCAAACACAAGTCCAAGAAGTGTACTGTGCTTGTTACATAGCCTGTTTTAGCGTCCTTGTTACATCCCTCAGTATGGAATTTTTGGGTTTTGATGTTGCAATATATATAGAAGAACAGCTATAGAGCCTAAAGCCACTGTGCTTGGTTACCACTGCATCTAGTTCAAACTAGTTACTAGTGAGACTATATTGATTCTACGGCAAATATCATAGTATGTGGAATTCATTTGCAAGTTACAGTACTAATTGAGGGTATATCTCTTAATATGTTTGTGGCTAAAGCTTACATATTTAGGATAGTTGGGCATCATAAAATGGTTCATGTCCTGTTAGTGATGCTGGAGCACAGAGGGGTCCTTTGGAGGTAAGTGAATGTAGTCTGAGTTTTTAGATATTAAAAGATAAACCCTCAATTTGTATTGTGGCTCCTTGGAGGTAAGTGAATGTAGTCCGAGCTTTAGTTATTTTTTCCGCATTTGGAGGTTTGTTCTATAGCTTAAATTGGTGTTAGACTGTTAGTTCAATGACAGTTATCTGTAGTTATATCCTGTTTGAGATACTAGCATCAAATGACAGTTCATGCAGCTGCTTGAATTATGTCATGATCACCAGCAACACCATGAAATTTTTGTGACGTAGTGACCAATCACCATGCATAGGGCTATATAATGCTAAACAATAAAATATTGCACAATTTTTTTAGAAAAAGTTAGGTTGAAACATCTGCAAGTTAGGTGTCTTGTAGCCCTTCTATTTTATTCTCTTAAGGATATTATTATTTAATAAATAATAACATATACAGTTTCTAAGAATAATAATATTGCGACTGACAGAAAATCATTATATAGTTGTAACTTGTATGTGATGTGAAAATAACTAGTTGTGACAAATAGACTCGATTGTGAAAAGATGTATGCTACTAGAAATAGAGTTACAATTTTTATTTTTTTCCATTAGAGGTGGATCCCACAGGCTTTAATTTGACTCTTCTTTTGTTCTTTGCCTTTGGAAGCTTATCACAGTGATGCAGATCTCTTGGTTCCCTATTTTTCAGAAGCCCCTATGGTCAATCACTACAAGTATCTATCTTTATATACTTGAAATCTATGATCACTTATATCATTAATTTCCAAACATGTGAGAGAAAGTATCACACATCTAACCATGAACAGGACAACATTTTACCCAAAAAAATAAAAAAATAAAAAAGTTGACAGCTTTAAGAGACTGTTGATCTCGAAATCTCATGGCATGCCATTTTGCATGTACTCTCTATCTTTTATCTAGAACTAGGGACTTGAATATCTCTATATGTATGTGAAAGGCCTTATTAACCTCCATTTCTGATTCAGGTGCTCCAATAGCAGGTTCTGCAGTTGATCAAGTCAAAGAAGTTGTGGGTTATGTGAGTTTAGGATACCCATTCGGTTTGACAGCATCTATCCTTTTTGGGAGGCACCATAAAGCTATTCTACAATCTATCAAACCAAAGCTCTTCGTTATGGGTACCAAAGATGGGTTTACGAGTGTGAAGCAGTTGGAAAGCAAGCTAAAATCAGCTGCTGGGCGTGTTGAGACGCATTTACTTGAAGGGGTGGGCCACTTCCAGATGGAAGGACCTTCTTATGATGCCAAAATGGTGGATCTGATTGTACGTTTCGTTCAATCGTTGTAGGAGCAACAGCCCATACAAGTTTGGTGTAACCATTTATATCTAAGCTGCCCTACTTGCTACAAAATTGGATGAAATGGTGTAGGTCAAACATATGGAGACATTATTTTGTTGAATTTTTAAGTTGACAAGCCCCATATTTTATATATGTAATATCTCTGCAGATTGATCCCATGTAATCTTCATTTCAGGACAAGCCAAATCTCTCTTCAAAGATGCAGAGAGAATTGCAACTCCATTCAGCAGAGGACAATAGAATGCATTGCTGGTCTTTGAGAGCTGGTAAGCTGGTAGGATGTGCAGCTGATCAAAAATCGAAATTGCACTGCATTTGAGAATGCATCTAGGGTTGTCAGAACTGTTGAAGAGGTAAATTCCCCCATGGATTAGTCATCCTAACCATAATGCACTGTCAGTTGATTTTTTTTCTTTTTCTTTTTTGCCCTTTTCAATTGAATGTTATGATCCTTAATAAGGAGACATGTAGCTGCCAAAAAAGGAGATGGGTCATGATCCATTTGTGGGGTTACCTCTTGAACGCCATTTGTGCAAGCACCATTTTATAAGGAAGTGCTTGTACGTGTCTCTTATACCCCCTTTATCAATTCTGGCAAGAAAGCAAGCCTGTTTTCTTGGTGGATGTCTAACCGTCAGTTACTAACTATTGGCCTGTAGTTCTCTCTTGCCAGTTTTCAAACACAATGTACAAGAACATGAAAAAAATTGTAAATCAAACAATTGGCCAACTCATACATTAATTTAGCATGAATCAAATGGAATGGCCCCAAAACCACAAAAGAGAGAGAGAGAGAGAGAGAGAGAGAGAGAGAGAGAGAGAGAGAGAGAGAGAGAAATTTCCATTAATATTGAATTCTAATCAGTGCTAATTTGCATAAATTAAATTTAAGCATCTTATGCAATACACAACCAGGGTTGGATGCTTGCAACTGTCGAATTGTTTGCCTCAAGAAAATGTGTTCAAGATAACTTATACTGCCACTCAATGGATGCTGCCTACAGTACAAGAAAAAAAAAAAAAAGAGCCACTGTCAGGACACATGGTCAAATGGTTACACTGATCAATAATTTTACTGAGGCATTTAAGCTTTCCAGGTGATTAAATAGATGAAAACACTGCCCCAACTGAGATACCCACTCTTCACGAAGACCAACACAAGGAGCTGTTATTTTTCTGAGGTGTGAAATAAATCAGAGCATGGCATTTTACAGGTGAAAATTTTCCCAATCCTTTCCATAAACAGCAGCAGCAGCTCCCCTGGCTGGTCGGTCCATGAATCAGATTTCATCGCCATCTTGTCGGTCAATAGAAGCAGCTCTGCCCCCTCTTGTCATTTGGTCACCTTCCGATCCTACCCCTGTGCCTTCTCCAGTCATGTCATCCTCAGTGTGTGCAGCATGCTGGTTGCCATAATTTTGATACTTCCACCCTTTTTCCTGGTCCATGGATTGCTCATGAGAAAGAGGTCGCTCACGTTCTGTTAAGCATAAAGCCACTAGTTAGTGGTTTATTAGATGAAAACCATCATCCTTGAAACCTAGCAGGTTACTCCTAAAACTTGAAACCAAAGACATGAAATTTCTTCAGGCTGCAATGTAAGCTGTACGGGAACCATATCATTTTTATTAGATGGCATGCCAGTGGCCGGCCTTCCATATAACATCGAATGTTGTGGAATATGAGGCAGACACTGAAATTGGAGCTTCTTTTATCTTTTCCTCACTTATTCATACAAATTGGGCCATCTTGACTGATCTACGAGGATACCAAGTCCCTATTTTGTAAACAAAATGTTTCATGCCCAAGGCTGAGATGTCAAGAACATCCCAGGATAAAAGTCTGACACGTGCCTTGCATATGATCACATGCCTCACTGTATGACACATCAAAAGCAGTCTTTCTCCAGATCTTGCAAAGGCAGTTTGTAATTTCAGTGAGTTGGGTCTTTTTTTTTCTCTTCCAGATCTTGCTTTCAGGCAGTTTGTAATTTCAGTGAGTTGGTCTTTTTTATTAATATTAATTCAAGGTCGTCATGCTATCACGCTATCAAACTTATTGGTCATATGGCATTCAGAAGCGGGCAAAAAACTTATTAGCCGTGCTATGAAATCCCGGGTGAGGGCAATTGAACACCTCCAACAGGATCACATATTTTAGAAAATTTTATGCCAGATTGGTAGGTATTGAAGCTATTTTCTTCTTGAGACACTAATTAAAGAGTTTAGAGCAATGAGGAAAAATTAAGAGTCTTTATTGAGGGCATATAAAAGTGTGACAATGCAGTTAATTTGGTGGATACTCAAGAAAAAAACATATCGCGAATGATTATCATAATTATATAAGACAGTCAAAGACTAGAGTGATCGAACTAGTGTGAGGAGACGCTTGCGTTCTCAATTGGGGTGGAATCACACATAGGGGGTTGCTTTTTGTGAGCGAAGTAGAAAGACAAGCCAATGGAGTGCTATGTGATCATTATTTGCCACTTCAGAAGACAACGGTTAGACCTTCTGCACCATATGAATCTAAATGTTGGGCAATGAAGAAACATAAATGAACTCAAGTATATATAGCCAAAATGTAGATGATCAGGTAGATGTATAGAGCTATATAAGAAAGTAGGATAAATTAGAAAGATATACAAGGAATCCTACAGATGGCTTCAATGATGGGAAAGAAAACCAGAAATACCATTTGAATCGGTTTGGCCATATACATAGAAATCCTGAATCAGTCCCTTGTGCTATGTATCTAAGGGTCAATGGTTCAATTAAAAGAAGGGAGAGACCACTTGGTTAAAAGAGTAGACAAAGATATGGTAGACAAAAATTTCCTGCGAACATGGCCTTACAAGGTTGAGTGCGAAAGTGATAAAGGAAGTTTCTTTTCTCCCCCTACAGTAAAGACCATTGTAACTTGAGTCAATCCTAGTTGAAACTTATCCCAGTTAACTCAAAATCTTAAAACAGCCAAACGGTATGGTCTCTATTTATATTAATATATTCTACTACTTCGTTTAATCATTTATTTATTAAAAAAAAAATAGAATGCTATGATGTTTACACTTTACACCTTAGTGTTACGAAACATTGGACAAAAGCACGATCAATACAATTACTTAATTTTCCATTAAATAACAAGGATATTTAGTCGTGTGAAAGAAAAGTGTTTTAAGTTGATTCGCTAACTTTTTACCCCAAAAAAAAAAAAAAAAAAAAAAGTTAATTCACTAACTTCTTTCAGAAAGGTAGTTAGTTGTCTTCATCTATTACCACTTCCAAGTTCCATCTAACTAATAGGAGTAACAAAATATGGTCAAATGGATGAATTTGGAAAGCACCAAATCTTTCACAAAATCTAAATGAGAAAAGGAAAATGATAGAGATATCTTATTTATACAAAGCCAAATAGAACTTGTTTTTCTTTTTTCTTAAATAGCTAATGTTAACAGCAACTTATGTTAAGAGAATCAAAGGCTGCAAAAATATTAGAACAAGTATAAAAGATAGTGGGACCTATATATTACCACTTTCACCGTCTGATGTGTCTTCAAGTCTTGCAATTGCGTCAATTAGAGCTTGTTCATGCTCCTGTCAACACAAACAATATCCTCTAGTTTGCTGAAGAATGTGATTAATACAAGAAATGTCAAACAAGGAACAGTTCTTACTTTCAGCACTTTCTTTGCCTTCTCAATCTCAAGGGGATCGGGATGACTGACACCAAAAACCCTCTCCACCTGGTTAAAAATCACGAGGAATTTTTTCAAAGATTAGAACAAAATAATTTCCATTCACAAGCTGAGTTTAGAGTTAAATACTCTTACCTCCTTAATTAATGTATCTGTATGAAGTATTTCAATATCATCGGCACTTTTCTTTCCAAGGCCATTCTGTGATGGTGGGAAATCTTTCTTGGTCTGATTTTTTGGGCCTCCCCGTCCTCTGCCTGCACAAGAAATAGCACCACCATGGCCGATGGACTTCTTACTCCCACGCCCTGGTCCACCATTGCCTGTTCGATGAGAGATGCCTGGATCTTCATCTTCCCATCGAATGTCCTCATGAGAAATCTGCCAAATATTATGTAATAACATTAAAAAAAAATCAACCAACAATAGTACAACATTTGCTGCACGAAGGATATTAATGAGTATCCTGCAAAGAAATTCACCAGGTGATATACCCAAGTAAAATCAATTAACAGAAGAGTTGAAGATAGCCAGCAATTAACATTCCAGATGATCCCGGAATGTTAAATTGAGACAAGTTTGCCAAGAGATATAACCAAGTAAAATACGTATTAATTATGCCAAGAGTTTCCATTAAAGCACCCCCCACTGGACCATCAATCACCCTATCTTACTAGGACCCGCTCAATGCAATTTTAGTCATTGAATTCAGCATCAGTATAACACCTTGACACTAAAAGCTTCTTGATATTGTCAATCCAGCCCATCTGCGCAGGCCCAGATGGGCTGGATTGACAGATATGAGTATTCTTATCCGTATAGATATAGAAAAAGTGGAATTTATCAGGTTATCTAAAGAAAATTTTGATTTACTTTGAAATGTGCTGTTTTTTCCAGAATAGTAAAACCTATGGGGAATGTTAATTTTCTGGAATATTAATTGTGAGTTATCATTTCTTCAAAGTTTTCTTTCAATTTTTTTTTTAAATTTAATTCATTTGAAAGAATTTTTTAGAGTTGAAATTTTTGCTACAAGATTTTCGGAAGGTTTGTTGTGTTTGCATGTTCAATTTTTTTGGAGGGCCCACTGTTTTAAGGGAATAAGCTGTAAAGATGATGTTGTGGAAAAGTGAGCAAGAAGTATTTTTGACCTTTAAAACAGTAGTAATAAGAAAACAACTTGGTATGACACTATTCACTCCTCGTTACAACAAAATAAGACCTGAGCACATTGCTCCTTAAACATCTAAGTGGTTTCCATCAAGCAGCTATTTGTAGGGATTAGAAACTTGTTCTTTAACCTGCTTTCTGCAACCACCCAAGTTTGAAGAAACCTGGGACAGACCAATGTTACTTCAATCATGTCATCTTCTTCTTTTTTTTCTTTCTTGTGATCAATAAAGCCATCACATTTATTTTATCAGTTCAAATCAAGTAATATCCTTTCATTCTAAAGTTCAGTCAAGCTAAGGACGAATGAAGATGACAACCGTGTCTTAGATATTTAATAAACACTGATTCAGACAACAATATATATAAAAAATAATTAATTAAAGCTGTCTTATTCTTGTGGTCAACAATAACAAAAATGAGGACAAATTAGTATTATGACGATAAAAGACGTGAACAACATGACACCAAGGAACTGGAATTAGTAAAAAGACATATACAGTGAAGAGATCAGCTCTGTCAACCCATGGTCACCGAGCTGTCATATATTCTTTCATTGGAACACAAATATCCACATTGAAATCAAGTATGAGAAAAATTTTCCCATCAATTAGGGGTGAAGATGCCATATACCACCATTATGGATGTCAATAGGTATCTATTTACCTGAGTATGCAACAGAACTGAAATGAAAAAACTGGGGTATGAATGAGTCCTATGTTGGGTGGAACTGACAATCAAGTATGGGTTCAGCTCCACAGTTACTGACCCATTAGGTATTGGTGTACCACATCCGGGTCCAGTTGGGTCCATGACCAATTATTATGCGAATACTCAAATCAGTGTGTGAGTTTTATATAACATTTGGGTTTTGGCCGTCTTTGGGAAAAGATGATAATAAAAGATAACAAAGTGGCAAAGGGCCCCCGTTACCTATCTGAAGGACTCAATCCATAATTCCTAATTTTTTCTCCAAATTGATAACATTGTCATTGTTTATGGTCCTTTATTTTTTTTGTACACCGGAGACTTGAACTCATTGCCCCACTCACACACCCATGTCGCAACTAGCTGATCTGCAGCTTGGGATGTGCTTTCTAATTTTTTATGTTGAGAAGTAAGAAACTGATAAAACTATCTGAAATAATGGAATTAACATAGTATGATATGCTAAACTTAAATCATAAAAGTGTCAGATGTAAATATGGAGTACCAGTATGAGTGTCATATTGGTCCAACACGGACACATCGTGCAAATACTAGTATCCAGGTATCACAAATGACAACTTAACTTTTGTGCTTTCTAGTTTTTTATGTTGAGAAGTAAGAAACTGATAAAACTATCTGAAATAATGGAATTAACATAGTATGATATGCTGAACTTAAATCATTAAAGTGTCAGATGTAAATATGGAGTACCAGTATGAGTGTCATATTGGTCCAACACGGACATATCGTGCAAATACTAGTATCCAGGTATCACAAACGGCAACTTAACTTTCACGAAAACAAAGACTCGTGAGCATTTGGACAAACATTCATTCAGCAGCTGCCACTTTCCACCACTAATTTATGACACAGAATTCTACTTGTAATTTGTGAACAACCTCAGTATGATAAGTACAGAACAGTAGCAACTGTAGAGAAGATTAGCCATATATTTGTCATCAACTACAGAATAAGTCTAGCAACTGCAGAAAATGTGTGAGACAAATGATAGCGATCTACAAGAAGGAAGTATAAACATTACCTCGTTCAGATTGACCCACTCCCATGTCTCACTTTCTGTGTTTATGTCATAAACCAAAGCATGCCGTCCCTGAAAAAAAATTGGATAGGGTCAGGTCAGTTGGCCATGAAAGGAGGCTAGAATGAATTGATAAGCAGTCAATAGTCACACATACATCTGCAGGATTGTAGTTGGTTATAACAGCCTCATAGAAATTGTTGTCATCAGGCCACCTTGTTAGCACTTTCTTCCCAATATATCGATCACCGGTTTCAGCAAGTTCATTAGCCACAAGGGCACCAGAAGAACCCCGATTTGCAACTTGGGCCCTTCCAGTCGGAGCTGTAGAGGGATACTGTAAAGACTTAATTGAGGATACACCAGGCAATGTTTGAACCTGTAAAGTCAAATGGATAACACGAAAGAGTGTACAATGAATATCAGTTAACTATCATTAGATAAAAATTTATTTGAAAATCTCATACTTACTGATTTAGGCTTCTTGGCCTTGGCTACAACTGGAGCTCCCCTCTTCACAACTGATGATGAGGGTTGCATGGATGGGGCAATTGCTTGCTGGTGCAAAGCTGGAGATGGAGCACCTGCCGATATAGAAGGCACTGAGTGCGATGTTTTTTGCTTCTTACGAGAAGCTGAGACAGTTGGACTAGGAATCGCATCTTGAACAGGCTGAGAAGTACTGCCGAAGCCCGGCTGGACCCCCCCTGCTTGTCTCCACTCCCTGTTGCCATCACATTTTTTACCAATTAGAAAGTAGAACAGCAAGAAATTATGCAGCAATTGATCAGCCAGGCATCATAATTCATACACCAGACCTTATCCTCCGGATGATATCATCCGCATTAACCTTGCCAAGAAGCTCCCGGTGTTCCTCATCGGATACTCTGAGCTCCTTCCTAAGTTCAGTTATCAAACTTTCCTTTTCCTGATGAGGTTATGTTTCATATAGCGGTCATTAGAGATGCTCATCCAAAAATGCAAGAGACTTGGCCAATGCATAATGAAAGTTTGGAAGAATACCCAAGTAATGGCATCAGATTGAGCTTTAAAGGCGCAAAGAACTGAACTGTATGCTTCCTGCTCGAGCCTGTGGATCTGAGTCTCCATATCATTATGCACCCTAGAGTACGAGTGAGTGCCTACAACAGCAGGTCTTCCATTCCCACTGATGCGGCTGCCTCGCATAACTCTATTCTGATGTGATGGAGGAAGGTCATCATCTGTTCCTGCCATCATTTAGGGGGGAAAAAAGAAAGAGCTCAATGCGAAAGAAACTATGGGCATGAGACCAACCAATCTTAACTTTTTTCCGTAATATCAATAAGAGCAATGGTCCTATTCAAAGTGCCTAAGGATGAAAACATGAATGAATCTATCAGATGCAATTACTACAAATTATGTTCAGAATCAAATGACGGCTTCCTTTCAGCCTATTTTGTGATGCAAGCCTAGAAAAAGTCTTGATGATGAAGTGTACTCGCAGATTACCTGAGGTACTGCCAGGCTGAAAAGTAAATTTATGCAAAAGCACTCTTGTGGGGGTAGGCTTGACTCATTTCGGGGTGTTGTGGTTCAGAGCAATAGTGGGATGTGAGGCTGAGAAGCATTTAGGCTTCTATCTAAGAGCATAACCAAAACAAAGGTGGAATCCAGTTGTAGATGACAGAAAATTATAGACGCGCAGACTAATATATGGCAAGAAATTCATTGTTTCTGGTGGGCCGAAAAACCTTTGTATTTGTACAGATATTATGTGATTCATTGGAGGTGTCCTTCAGCCATGACAAGGGGGGTGCCAACAAGAAGATAAAAGTGCGGTAGAGAGAGCACATGTGGTGGGAATTGTGTAGATAAATAGTCTATGGGGGAGATGTTTTTGGGGGTCAAGAATTAAATATTACAGTATCCAAACTAGAATGTTCCCATATATTTTACCATATCATTATTTAACTAATGCATTACAATTAGCGATGAAAAAAATATTTATGTAACCACACATTCTAACGTGTCTTTCCTTACTACTCCAATGTCTGCAAACTCTCCCAGTGGCGGACCCAGGATTTTCGTTTGAGGGGTGTGAACCTTAATAGGTAGTTTGGTTTTGGGGGAAAACCGAGGATTTTCATGTGGATTTTGAGGGTGGACCCACAATTTTTATTGGAATTTTTAAAATAGACCATGGTTAAACGGGTGCGACCGCACTCGTGTGGTTGTGTGCCTAGGCCCGCCCCTAGTCTCTCCCTTCAATTATCTTGAACTTGTCACCGATCAATATGTTGTATAGGGTACTTTATGTTCTTTGATGTGCATGTTCAAACCCACAAACAACATTCCTTGACCATTCCTCTGTTGAAAACACATGTAGGTTACCTTTTATATCCTCATCTTAATAACTATATCCTTTCTTTTGAGTTATGACTCCAAAATCCACCTTAGCATGTGCATTCGGCCAAATATACTTTAACTTCCTCCGGTTTATCAATTACCAACATTCAGCTCCATACAATAAACTGGGTCTAATCTCTATCTTAATTTTATGGTAAAAAAACAGAACATAAATCAGAGTGGCAATCTACAATAGCAAAACAATTAAATAGCATGTCTCCACTTTGTCCACCATGCACCAAATCTATTGGCCATATCCAACTCAACCAACAGAAGCCAATAAATCATATTTTCGCTGCATAATTCAATTAAAGAAAAAAAAAGAGAGAGAGTGAGGTGGGGGTGGGTGTCAGATCCAGCATGAAGTCCTCACAAATCATTCCCAAGCCCTGATCCCCTAGTGAAAGTTGCCTAATGGCACAAGCTGATCAGTAGCAGGGAAGGTGAGATCGAGAACATGATCTTCATTCCAGATGTGCTGAAATGTTATGATGTCTTAAGGATTTATTATTTCAAATTAAGGAGTCAACAGTAAGTGTTCATTCCCAACAAACAGTTCAGTCTTTTTGTAACTAAACACTCTCCAAAAAACCAAACGAAGTAACTTCGTGGCTTCTGTAATTCAGGCAGCATATATATATATATATATATATGCCCTCTTGATAAGAATGCCAGTAGAAAGCAGTATCATGATAAATATCCACAGCTCCCGCTTCTAATCTGACACTGTGAAGTTTGAACATGAGAATCATAGAAAATCAAGTTCTCTAAAAACCATGTCTTTCATGTTATATTGAGCATAGCATCTTCATCAAATGGAGAAGTTTGATTTCTTCTTAAGATCCTAACAGCATCAGAAAACAATCCACTCTTAACGAGACTCTCAAACCATCAGAATCATAACCATTCATAGAAACTACAAACAGTTGCTCAAATTCTAAAATATCCGAAACAAAAGAAACAAAAACGAAAATTGAAATACTGAAAAGCAGTCCTCAACAAATCCTTATCCCGTTTAATTGCAAAAAGAATAGCGAAGAGAATTCGCAGAACTTCGACCCCCCATCCAGAAACAATAAGAATGACAAAACTACATTTCTCCTACCCCTAATTACTTACTCATGCTCAAAACCCTAATTCCTTCAACTCTTCTACGAGCACCAGCTAATGACCCTCTCAAGCAGCGATCTACTAAAGTAAGTAAGAAATGTAGACGATTTCTCCAGACCCTAACCCTAACCCTAATCCAGGAAAACAAATAACCAGATATCCACTCAAACAATGAAAATAGACATACAAAAAAAAATCTAAAAAAAACAAGCAGAAGAGTCCAAAAGCTCACCACTGCTATCAGAAGAATCATAATTCATGTTTGGATTCTCCAACTGATCTAATTTCAAATCCAAACCCTAGAATCCACAGCCCTTGAGCAGAATCAGTGGTCTTCAACAAGGAAGATGCCGATCTACTAAGATCAGCATATTGCGATTCGAGGGTTTTTCTTCGAATCTTCACGGAAGCGATCGATTGAGCTGAAAGTTGCGAGCTTTAGGGGGAGTGGGAACTTCGAAGGGCAGAAAGTTTCCTCCTTTGATAGTGGAGACGACGGTGTTGGAAATGAAATGAAGGAGAGAGGAAGAGCGAGAAGAGAAGAGCACGGTCGAGGAAGCGATGGAGGAGAGGTTAAAATAAAAAAAGTTAAAAAACACTGACCCGAGAGCCGTTCTCATATCGGCCTCTCATTCGGGTCGATTTTAACAGTTTGTTTGGGTTCCGCAAACTGGTCCGATTCGCAGTGAGTTTAAAGTTACAATAAGTTAGGGCTTTGTACTTTGGTTGGGTTGGGTGTTTTGTTTGAGTTTTGTTTATTTATAGCACCCCCACGTGCCACGTTGAGAGAAAAGCTTGCATGCAGTGAAAGGGCTTCCTGGGCCTTCTTGGTGATTGCTTTAAGCAAATCAAGAGAGCTTCAGCTTTTGCTAAAATATTTTTTAGGTCAAGAGTTGATGCACTTGTATGATGGCTTTTTTTTTTCCTCCAATTTTTTTGGTTGAACTAATCACTCTGGACAAAAGAGAAACCGAATAAACTCTCATGTAGCCACTAGCCTCAATGTAGTAGTCAGTTTCGAACCTACAACCTCCAGGTGCAAACCGTGGTCCTAGTCAACTGAGCTACCCCTTGGAATTGTATGATGGCTATTATTTATATTCAATTTGTGGAATTTTCATTTTTTGACAAGAAATGTGGGTTTATTAATGGGATATGCCGTATTTGGGGATAACTAAGTTTAGTTATTCTTGTTTTTGTATTTTATTTCGTTTTGAATGAGAATAGAAAAAAATACCTTATTTTTAAAAAAAAAATAAAAAGATTCCAAGAAAAACTTCTACAAAAAAAATCTATTAAGCTCCACTGCCAGCAAAAGCACCACAAAGTATATCCAAGATAGATTGGAATAAAAAAAAATAGAGTTAATGTAGCCACCATTATCGGGACGAGGCTATAATGATGATGATGAGCCTTAAAGTTTCTTTAGATGTGTGATTCAATTCAATAGTGGTCCTATCTATATTACTGAAGGGATGTACACTTTATGAGAAGTCTTGGAGGAGGACACCTGGCATGTCTTGGAGATGGACACGTGGCAGCAAAGGGATCCAAGACACGTGGCAGTAAAGGGATGTATCACCCTTCCATTCCTCCCTTCCATTTCCAACCCTTCCATATGTATCACCCTTCCATTCCTCCCTTCCATTTCCAACCCTTCCATTCCTCCCTTCCGTTTCCAATCATACAGAAATATCTTCCTATAAATCTCCATCATTTCCTAATATTTATCCATCCACCTTACTACAAAAAGAATTTCCATTCAAGTAATATCTTCAACGATTTTGTGGATCAAATTCAAACCTTTAAATTCAAAAAATTTAATTTATATCAATCAATTAATGGGTCCCGGCCTGCATCATTTGATTTTATGGACGGTTAGAATAAAGATGGTGGACCCCATTCATCTGGGTCCCACTTAAATACATTAGGTCGATTTGTTAAGTCTACAATCATTTGATCATTTGATATTTATTAATCAATTCATGGGTCTCATCCCGCATAATATGGTTTTATGGACGGTTAGAATATAGATGGTGGACCCATTCATCTTGGGGGTCCCACTTAAATAGGTTAGGTTTGGTTAGTTTGAAAGGTCTATGATTATTTGATCATTTGATCTTTATCAATCAATTAATGGGTCACAGCCCGCATGATATGATTTTATGAACGGTTCGAATAGAGATGATGGGCCCCATTCATCTTGGTCGCACTTAAATATATTAGGTCAATTTGTTAGGTCTATGATCATTTGATTATTCTTAATCAATTCATGCCTCACCTAAAGAATATAACATTTGGAGAAAAACATAAAGATCAAATTAACAACAAAAAAAAGGACTCACAAATTTACTAATTAATAAATTTATTAAAAATAATTCATATCATTCTGTGCATTTGGTGGTTTCGTGGTTATCCACGGAGTTTTGCTAGTTGACTCTAACTTGATGGGATAATATATTGGTGTTCTGGACGATATGGTACCAATCAAATAAGTATTAAGTTGGATAGATTATAAGTCAAAGTGGGTGCACATTTTGAGAAGCGCACCAAGGTCGTGCATAAATTTATTTGAGTTGACTCTATAATGTGATAAAACCGTACTATAGTGGTAACAATGGATTTTAAATTGGTAATGGATGAATCAGTGTCCAATTGTGGTGCTTGCAGGTTTCTTAGATGGCCATATATGACGGTTTTTATAATTTTACTAAGGGGGCATCTATATAGAATTACAGAGGGGTAAACTTTATAGAATTAATGGATGTTACTCATTTAACAAAAAATAATGGATGAAACCTTATATGTGTGAAAGAGTGGGACAGATGAAATTAAAAAAAGATCGATGACAGCTTGAAAAACGAACAGTCAACGGCACATTAGAATAAAGTTTTCCTTTTTTTTTTTTTTTAATTCTATAAGAATGATTTTAACACACGCCATTTTAATCACTCATATATGTCCCATGACTATGAGAGACGGGGGTAAAGTTTTTTCAATACATATCACGTGGGCTTGTTTGACAACTCTACTAATAGAGTTAAGTAAAATAAAATCTTTATTTTTTTAAAAAATTAAGTAAGCAATTTAATTTAAACTTTCCATCAAATTTTTCAGAAAAAAAAGTAAAAAAGCAATCCCCTTTCTCTACTACAAGATATAAAAACTCCGCTTCTCAATATCAGAAATCAAAAAGATTCCAGCACAAACAAATAAAAATAAAATAGTATCATAACTTACTTATATTTTATTCTTTATTAAAAATAATATTTATTTCACTCAATTCCATTTAGTAAAGACCCCAAACGGGGGCAGCCCACTGTAGATGCATATAATGTTTGTGTGGATGCAATCAAAATCAAGGACCCATTTGTTTATGGGAACGAACTATTACAGAATTGATTGTAACAAAAGATTATTATGACCCTAAAATAGACGGAATAGAGCAACACGTGACACACACTTTACCTCATAAACTTTAAAAATTATCAATTAACCCCCTAAACTAATCTAATTGCACGGCCGTTACCCCCTCATGCCAAAATCGAATTAAAATAGACGGAATAGAGCAACACGTGACACGCAATTGGATTAGTTTAGGGGTTAATTGATACTTTTTAAAGTTTAGAGGATAAAGTGTGTGTCACGTGTTGCTCTATTCCGTCTATTTTAACTCGATTTTGGCCTCAGGGGGTAACCGCCGTGCAATTTGATTAGTTTAGGGGGTCAATTGATACTTTTTAAATTTTAGGGGGTAAAGTGAAAAAGGGGTGATAGTTTAGGGTGGTAAAGTGTAATTTTTCCAAGATATAATGTCAAGATGTAGATAGAACCTTGACTTTCATGAGATTTGTATTTTTGAGGCAATGATTAGGTATTCACTTTCCATCTTTCCTTAATCCAATTTTCATGTTTTCCATCTTTCCTTTATTCAAGTTCCATCAAAGGAGATATCATTTGATGGCCATTTATGAATATTTTTCTTTTATTGTTTATTATTAAACACTTAAAAAATATACAATCTCAGAATTCTAGGAATTCAATTGCTTGAAACAAATAGGCCTTGAGTGAATATATCCGAGCAGGTCATCATTTCTGAATGGTCAAATAAATCTCATTGAGCTCCTCCCCTTCCAATGATTAGACCATCCAATCTTGTTATTCTTCAGTTGGACAAATGGCACCATCAAAAAGACATGAACCTTGAAATGCAAGGACAACTCATGCGAAGGGGGATGCTTGATACCAGCCGTTTGAAGGACATGCGTATGTCATGGTCCTGAAGTTGTTAACAATGTTGTACAAAGATGGTAGGTGAGAACTTCTTAAAAACGACTGCAGCCGATGGTCAGAAATTTGTGTCAATTAGAAAAATTTTAAGGTCTATATTTTTCATGTTCTAATTTCTTACCTAACTAATATTTCTTTCTTTTGTTAAACTTCCCAACGAGCGAATAAAAAAAAAAAACTGTAAAAGATGTTTGCCATCAATTTTAAGGATGCAAAGTCGCATGGCACCTTACAAGTATCAACCGGGATTATTTTTGGTTGATAGAATCACTCTTAGACCAGTAATCCAACCTAGTAAAAAGAGCGAAAAAATTGTCATGGATATTAAGCTTGGGGCCATGTATATTGTGATTATTCATTATTTTGATGGTCACGACACTTGAATTAAAAAACCAATGCAAGAAACACAGGGAATCCAATGTTGGATTAATAAGAACAATACCTAAATCAAATATTAGAATATTATATTTTAATTTATCTTTCTCATCCATACTGTTGGACAATAAATAGGTGATTTGTATCAACTACATTTGATTTGGCGTCACAGTCGTTTTGAGCTATTGAATAGAAGGGGTTGCTCAATTGGTTGGCAATTCTTACGTATGCCACTCTTCTCATTTGTGCGGTTTATTCTTCTCACTTTGTGAGCTCTCTTTCACACTGTGTGGGCTCTTGGGTTCCGGCCCAGGTTTACAAAAGGAAAAATTATTCAATAATTTATATTTGTTTTCGAAGATTTTTCTTATTTGTAAGCTCTAATCCATCAATTTTATCTCAGTCCCAAATGAAAAGGATCCGACTATTTAGTTCCAAATGTGTCCCAAGGAAATGGACCTTCAAACCCTATTGGGTCCAAAGAAGTCTCGGGTTGGGTGTCCCAAATGGACCTGAAAATGAAAACTTGTGTAACCCTATTGGCTATGAAAAAGTCTAAATGGCCTGAAAGAGGGCCTGAAAGAGAGCCCGAAAGAAGTCACATCAAAGAAAAAAATAAAATAAAAAATTTAAAACATCCCCTCCAGCTGGAAATCCGGGCTCCCTGTCGGGCCATATAGACGGGCTGATTGGCTATTAGGGTCCAAAGAAGTTTTAGGTGTCCCTTTTTTGTTTAGCTAGTGACACTGTGACAGTAGACCATCCTTCCCGGCCTTCAAGCATTTTTTTTCCGCCAAATCACTACAACAATGTCAGTATTCCGCGTCAAGTAAATGTAACTTGACATTTCCCATTTTATAAGCTGGTCCAAGAAGGAAAACCCACTCCAGTCAGTTAATTCGGCCGACGACATAGACTTCTCTCATTATACACTGCAAAGCTATTCTTCCACATATCAAAATTATGAAACTCGTCCCCACCACGTGTGGTTCAGAGTAAATGACCCATTCATATTCTTTAAACGAATTCAATCTCTTGATCTGAACCTTAACCCTGAATCCGATGGCTAAATCTCGATGCCAGCAAGTGATGGCCTCCGATATTATCCTACGAGCAAGTGCAAGTGCAAGTGCAGTCCAATACTGTGGCCACTTAAGCCCACATTTTATCATTACAGCTGCTTTCATAGTCTTTTCAGTTCATGATCTTGCATCAGGTCCAGTATTACGTTCATTGAACATTCACTCACGGTTTAATTCATCATCGTCATAATTAAAGTCTTTTTCAAACTACGTTGGGGTCAACTATACGAATCCTACTTCTCCATTTCAATTTATTTTGAGCCGAATTCTCAGATAAGATTCACTGTTTAATTAAATCTCATAAAAATCTACGGTTAAGATACTATTAAACTATAAAACCGTTAAATTAAGAGCTAAGATAATTTGGTGGGGCTAATTTATTGGATCCCCTTTTCACGAGGGTCTCTCAACCAAGTGAGGAATTTAGTAATTTTATTTTAGGGGTGCGAACCTATATATATATATATACTAGTGTGAGTGGCCCGTGCCCAACACGGGTCAAGAAAAGAAAAAAAAACAAATATTCAAATATAAAAAATATTTGTGCATATCAAAGAAAACATAAATAAAAAATATCAAAATATAAATAAAAAAGATTTATGTAGAGAGCATGATGAGGAAAGAAGTAAGGGAAAGATAAAAGATTTTGATTGATTAGGTGGGCTCATAATGATTTAGTGCTCTAACCCAAGCTATAATAATAATAATAATAATAGGAAGTGGGGCTCACATGATCGGCAACATAGATTGGAGATCACAATTTTCATTCTTTGCAATTTTAATTTTCTGGGCATGGAAGATATTGAGATTGATTTTTCAGTTTTGAAAACATACTTTCTTTTGAGGTGTGAGATAGGATTTATAGATTTACATTACATACCCTAAAATAGATAGTACTCTAAAATACGTAGTCCAAAAAAAAAATTTACACACTCTATGACTATCTATAAAGATTGGGTGTGCCACATGTCATTGAGAAAGCCCAAAATGCATCGTTCTCTTGCAAAGAGAGTTGCTGCTTTAATATATATATATATAGTTTTTTTGATTGGCAACAAGAATAGTCATTAAAAGGAGAAAAAAAAATACAAAGGAAAGCTGGGAAAGAGAATGGAGAAAGACAAAATTCAAAGGAAATCACTGGAAGATAAATAAGAGGGAACAAAAGAATTGGACCCATCTCTAATCCTTACAAAACCATACTGGCCCAATGAGATAACCTATTAACCCCCTTCTTAGCTAAAAAATCAGCCATTGAATTAACTGATCTAACCTCATGATGGAACTCAACATTAAGAGAAGAAGAAAGCTCCTTAATTTTATTAAAATGAAATTGAAATTTTCATGGGAATGTCTTCCTATTAGACACCAAGGCATCGTATTAGAAGAATCGTTTTCGACAATGAGAACTTCGAAATAATCCATTGAAAATAAATGGAGAACCTCCGAAATAAGCAACACTTCTGCTTCAGGAGACCATGGAACAGATCTCTTCACCTAGGAAATTCCCCACCCCGTACAATAGGGTGCGAGCCTATATAAATAGTCAGAGTTTTAAAAATGCTCGAATAATTTTTATTTGAGTTTTGGAAGCTAAGCAGTAAATCCAAGATTTATTCCCCTATTTCAATATGCACTCCTCCCATTGTTAACTTCTACATAAGATACGTGGAGTTCGCAGGTTGCTACAAAGTGAACATTCCTCCACGTTAGAGAATAACTACAGTTGGACGGTCTAGATCCGTTGGCACAAGATTTCACCACGCGAGGACCCCCCTACCATATTTGCTGTTTATCGCACAATCATCGTAAGATAGTATAGTATAGAAAGAGCGAACGAAGCGATGCGCGGCCCTTTCTCGCTCTCTCCTTCCCTTCGCTTCTCGAAAGTCTCCACCGCTTTTCTTCCCTTCTCCTCCTTCACCATCTCCTCTTCCTCTCGAATAACTCGTCCTCCTTTCTCGACCCTGTGCCGGAAATCCCATCCGTTCCCGTACGTCCACCGGGAGCCGCCGTTTTTCCCGGCCGATCTCCTCCGATCTTCCACGCCGACGCATCGGACGGTCGCATGCAAGGGCGGAGAGCTGTTTTCTAGCTTCGTATCTGCGGATATACCTCCGAAGGAAGGGAATTCGGGGATGGAAACGGCGACAGCTGATAACGGAAGGGATTCGGATCTGAGCGAGGAGAGGATTCGATTGAAGCTGGAAGATCTGAGCTGGGACCATTCGTTCGTGCGGGAGTTGCCGGGGGATCCGAGAACGGATGCGATTCCGCGAGAGGTTTTGCTTTTGACATCTGTAGATTTGATTTGCTTTCTTTAAATTTCTTCTATGTTTGTTTGATTTGATCCTTTTAGGACTAGAGTAGTTATGATATGCCTTTTCTGTTCTTTGTATTGGAGAAGTAGAACTCACATGATTGGCTCTAAATAGATAGGATATGACTTTGATGATGATGACGACGACGACGATGATTTGGGTGAAGATCATTTAAATGCATCTTGGATGAAATAGTTTTCTAATGGTTTTGCTAGTAATCTCTTTGACATCCAATTGATGCTCGGTGGACTCTGATTTTTACTGATCAATGAACAATAGGTGCATAATGAGTCGTCATTGTTTTGGCCTGAGACGCGTATTCCCTAATTTTGTTGTTTTGGTTCCTTTGACTTATTTATTCGCCTTGCAGGTAGTTCATGCTTGTTATACAAAGGTATCTCCATCTGTTGAAGTGGAGAAACCTGAGCTTGTGGTATGGTCGGAATCTGTGGCTGAGTTGCTCGAGTTGGATCCTAAAGAGTAAGTGATTCTGTTGAGAACTCCAGGCAGTTGCGCTGTTTTGGGTCCTTTTTCTTTTAAGCCATTTTGGAATTCTTCATGAAGAAAGTTAAATTTACTTGATCTTCCCATTCTGAGAGATTCTGACAGGAAGTCTTTGATGCATTTATTTCTGAAAACCTTTTTTTTTTTTGTTTTGTTTTGGAAAATGATATGGAATGCTGAATATCTTCTCCATCTTGCTATGCAGGCTTTATAAGAGTTCGAATTGCTTTTGCCCAAATTTATGATCTTGCATCCACCTCACGGTTGTAAGTGTTTTGTGATTTACAACCTGGAAAACGCAATGCATCTAATGGTGGAAGGCATATACAACATTAAATGTGTAAATAGTGTGCCATGGACCCTTCTGGTATTGAATTGGGATTAAATGGTTATTTTACAAGATAGCTGTTGGGTTTGCTATGTTATGAAGCTATATGTTGGGCAATGAAGAAATGAGAAGCAGCAAAAGTAGATGTTCTCGAGATTGCACGCGCTAATAAAGAAGATGTTTGGAGTTACAAGAAAGATAAAATTAGGAATGAGTACATAAAGCATCTGCCAAGGAGACATCCTCTCGAGACCCTATTTGGCTAAAGCATTTTCCATAGAGTTAGCTGATCTAAGCTCTTGACGGAAGACTAACATTAATGATGGAATGTAAAACCTTGATTTCACTAAAGAACTGGAGTTACCAAGGGTTTGCCTTCCAATTTGATACCCATGCGATCATGTTAGAAGAATCACTATATAAACAAGGCTGCTATGAGAATTTCTCGAAAATCACCGAAGAGCTTTCAAAATAGTTGACACCTCCACTTCATTAAAATTGTAAACACCCACATGCTTAACAACTCCAATTTAAATTAGCCCTGACCTACATCTCGCAGCTTCATCAATGTCGAATTTTAACACTCTGGGAGTTTTGTTTGCCTTTTTTTTTTTTTTGTCAATGAGCCTGGGATGATTACCCTAGGACCTGACCTACAAAAGGTTAGGCTCTGATTTTTGTCCTTATTATCAATTAGGTTTGGATGTGGGCCTGCAGGGTCATAGTTATGGGACCTTTTAGGTATCAGGCTTGGGTTTGATTCCACCATGGACATGACCAGAAACCTGTCCATATACATCCTCGCAATGCTCGTGAAATGTTTTCATTTGACACTTCTGAGAGGAATAGATAATCTGCATTTTAAGTTTGATACCGTCCTTATCAAGAGTAACCAGATTTTATACTGTGTATCTTGTGTTGTTTATATAATATTACTTCCTCTTTCTCCTCACTTTCTAGATTGGGTTTTTGCATGTTTGTTGTCTCATTAGTTAGCTCAAATATTCCTTAGAAAACTTTGGGTTGTCTGAAGCACGAGTTTCCTCATACAAAATGATTGGTGATATGTTTGGAGATTACTTCATTGGAGATGATTATGGTATATACAGCAGTTGGAAACTTCCCTGTGCATTATGAATAATGAGAATTGACATGAAAATTTTTATGGTCATTCTTGATTTTAAACTGTCAGTCCATCCACAATTAACTTCTAGATGTGGACTGCTCCATGAACCAGCAAAATGACTTTTTGATTATAGAGAAAAGGTGAAAAATGGCTGATTGTGCAGATCATTGGAACCTTATTAGTGGGAATTGACATGATTTTGATCAGGAGTCTTCTTCTTGATTGTACATGGTGATGCATGCATGATTAAACTAAAAATGTGGCCCCAGGAATTCTAAAAGCTTTCCTTTGAAAAAGAAGAGTGTGAGTGGTTGCCCTTTTGAATGGTAGTCACTTATTACTTTATTGTTAGTCTGAACAGTGCATGCTGTTGTTTTCTATAACTTGGAAATAATTGTAGAATGCTATTCTTAATTAAATCCTCATGACTTTTCATCTGTGAGTGAATTCTTCATGAACTTTTCAATAAATAAAATTTGTGTCACATGTAATATATTACTAATTGTAGTGTGACTTTATGGAGTTTCAGGTTTGAGAGGCCTGATTTTCCACTCTTATTCTCTGGGGCAACTCCTTTGGTGGGAGGGTGAGTCATTATACCACATTTTCCATTGTCACTCATTTCTTTCTGATCTTTTAGCCACTAGGTGGTTTATACTTTTTCATTAATTCTGCATCATACTTTGTGGTCAACTCTTTTGGACAGGTTGCCATATGCCCAATGCTACGGAGGACATCAGTTTGGGATGTGGGCTGGTCAGCTAGGTGATGGTAGGGCAATAACTCTTGGAGAACTATTGAACTCTCGAGGTGAAAGGTGGGAGTTGCAGCTTAAAGGTGCTGGGAAGACTCCTTACAGCAGATTTGCAGATGGCCTTGCAGTTTTGCGTAGTAGTATCAGAGAATTCCTGTGCAGCGAAGCAATGCACAGCCTCAGAATCCCAACAACTCGCGCCCTTTGCCTTGTCATAACAGGAAAAGATGTCACTCGTGACATGTTTTATGAGTATGCCCCACTATTTTAGATATTTGGCAGCTAGGTTGTTTGTGATGCTCTTGTTCTTGATATTGATATTAAACCCCGTTGGAGTTGCATGTGGCACATCTGAATGGTACCAGTGTGGTACTTGGTAAAGTTACTTATGAATTGGATGATTCATACTGGTAATGGTGCCACGGTGACTGATTCAGACTTTGCCTCTGGGATTAGTATCATGTAATGCTCTGTTCTTTAGTGCTATTTTGTGTTTGTAAACTGTTCTAATTTGTAACTTAAAATATTTCAATTAGACTCTCGGGAATGACTCAAATATTGAGAATTTCAGAAATTCGCTGTCATAGTTGCCATATGGGAACTGATTTGACACCCTCCTGTGCCCCTTATGCTTCCATATCATACCAAATTTAATACTAAAATTTGGGTGTACGCATAGAAGTGTTTGGGTGTAACAGTTAGCATTCTTTCTATGTTTGATTGGCTCACGAGATTGATGCTAGGCCCCATGCATCTTCCAGTCTTTTCCTTTCTAGACTTCGTTTCTGTTTGTTTGACTAATTTAAAAAATTGTCTTTCCAATATCCAATCTGGATTGCAGTATAAAGATCTCAATGCATGTTTTTAAAGCTGTCAGGCCAACATGTGATAAGAGCCCAACCCAATTGCGCGATAAGGGCTAAGTTGTTGGACAAGCTAAGTAGCTAAAGAGCCTGCTATTATGGTGGGCTGATCCACAGTAGGATGCTTTACAATAATTGGCTAGAGTAGTCTCAATCTTGTCTATTAGGTGGGAGGATCAAGTAGGAGTTGTCAGCATATTTTCTTTCCTAGTTAGTCATAATTATTTCATAATTTCCTTCCTAGTTAGTGATAATTATCCTTGATTGTAGAGATCAAATCCGATTAGTTTTTATCAATGTAATTAGCAATTGCTATTTATTGGTGGTGAATTAATGAGAAAGATATGAGAAAATTATCCCCACAGTCTGTGCTTGCACATGGAGGTGTGTCCATCCTCGAACTTGGACACAAGGAGGTTTAGTCCATCCTCAGAATTTGCGCAATCTTATCATCAACATACAACTGGTATCATATCAACATGTTTCCATGACAAAACACAACAACCAACAAATTTGTTCCTAACTTTAAGGGAGCATCAGCTTTATTTATAATTGTTATGTGCAATACCACCGTCAGGGTAAAATAAGAATAAAAAAATTGTATGGTGCACAATGCAAATGGATTCTTAGACACAGTTTCATTTATTTGTTGTAAATTGTGATTTTCTTCGTGCAGTGGTAATCCAAAGGAAGAACCTGGGGCTATTGTTTGCCGAGTTGCCCAATCCTTTCTCCGCTTTGGTTCATATCAAATACATGCCTCTAGAGGCAAAGAAGACCTAGATATTGTTCGGGTTTTGGCAGATTACACCATTCGAAATCATTTCCCGCATATTGAGAATATGCGCAAGAGTGAGAGTCTATCTTTCAAGGCAGAAGGTCAGGAGGGCTCCTCAACAGTGGATTTGACGTCTAACAAGTATGCAGGTGACATTCCTGTTGATATTTAACATTCAGTTGCCAAATGATCTCACATTCTAACATGCAAAAAAGAGATGTGTCCACACACGCACACTGTCACGCCCCGATTTTATCTTAGTTTCACATGACTAAGTGGTTTGACCCCACATGTGCTAAGTGGGACTGTTGCGCCGTGAAATCCGAGGGTCCCAAGGATCTCGGAATTCGGGGCGTCACACACACACACTGGTGGTGTGAGTTAGCATGCAGAAACCGCAGAAACTCCAACTATTCACCAGGTGGGGTTGACTCAGATTCAACTCGAACTGGACTTGTTATTGAAAAGATTGTCCTTCCTTTAATTTTATATATATTTATATATATATATATATATATATACACAGTCATATTCAGGTGAGAACTAGTTCTCACATATTATATGAGAACTTTTTGTTGGGCCCCATTTGGGGATGGGACCAAGGGGGTGGAAAGATCTATGTGAGACCACCCTAAGTATCAAGTTGGACCTCAAACCCATGCCCCTAACCCTTTCATCCGTGGGCCACAAGTTTAATGGCTTTATATTCAAAAAAATATTCAATCCTCGATCCAACGGTTCAGTCCATTCGGATGTGTGCCAATCTTTGAGATTAGTAACTATCAGGGGGTTCCCTATTAATTGCTAGTTTTGGATGGGTTGCTAGTTGGGTTCCGCAAAAAAGCTCTCATATAATAAGTGAGAACTAGTTCTCACTTGAATATTTTCCATATATATATTTTCCTTGCCACTTGTCACACACATGCAAGATTTTTCTTCCTATGTCAGGAATCGAACCCCGGTCTGGCTGCTACAAGGCATGTGCCCCAGCACTGGTCCAACAGTGTGTTGGCATCCTTCAATAATATTCAAGAATAACAAATGATGCACGGTACTAAATCCTAAAATATGTGATACACAATAATAAAAAGTTAACTATATCAGTGATAATCTATTATAAAGAAAATTATAAAAAAATTGACAGAGCCCTCCAATTAAATACTTCATCAAGGTGACTTGAAATTCAGCAGAGTTGCTTAGTTTCTGATGTGAAGTATTGGTTTTTGAATTTTGGCTGAAAACTTGCAGGAAGCAACTATTATGCAGACTCAATCCAATAACTAATTGAGTCAAGTCAGTTCAGTTCGATATCAGGACTATGAGATTCTGAAACTATAGTTTGAACAAAGTAAGTTATTTTGAGGAATTTCTAACATTTCTAATGCTTCCAACTGTTGATCACATCAGCTTGGTCAGTTGAGGTTGCCGAGCGTACTGCTTCTCTTATTGCAAAATGGCAAGGGGTTGGATTCACTCACGGTGTTCTGAATACAGACAACATGAGTGTGTTAGGTCTCACTATTGATTATGGCCCCTTTGGCTTTTTGGATGCTTTTGATCCAAGCTATACCCCAAATACCACTGATCTTCCTGGTAGAAGGTATTGTTTTGCGAACCAGCCCGATATTGGCTTATGGAATGTTGCACAATTCACCACAACTTTATCAGCTGCTGAATTGATCAGTAAGGAGGAGTCAAACTATGCCATGGAAAGGTACAGTCTTGATTACTCGACAATATAATGCACAAACTCTCTGGTTGATTAATAACGTTCGTTCGTACTTCTCCAGATATGGGACTAAATTCATGGATGAGTATCAATCTATAATGACCAAGAAGCTTGGTCTGCCTAAGTACAATAAACAACTAATCAGTAAGCTTCTCAACAACATGGCTGTCGATAAAGTTGACTACACAAATTTCTTCCGGTTGCTGTCTAATGTCAAAGCGGACCCTACCATATCGGAAGATGAGCTACTTGTTCCACTTAAGGCTGTTCTACTAGATATTGGCAAGGAGCGGAAAGAGGCATGGATTAGCTGGCTGCAGACCTACATACAGGAGGTACCATCAATTCATAAATGGGATTTTTTGACTAAAGTCAACCTTGACTTCCATTCCATTTTCACGAATTGTTTTCTTGGCATGTGTGTGATTTTTTTTTTCCTTTGTTTTTGGCCAATATCAGCATATTATCTTATTTTTTTCGTCTCAGGATAATCTTTCCAAAAATAAAATAATAAATTAAAAGCACAATAAATTTGGAAAATGTTTTATTAGCGATAAAAAAAGTTAATAGTTAATTTGCCGCACCGGTTTTTTGGGTGTCTCGGTTAGCAACTTGAGATGGTATCAGAGCCAACATGTCCCGTGTTTGAATCTACGCAGAGGGAAAAAAAAAGAAGAGAGGGGTCCCCATGCCGTGTCTGAGTGCTAAAAATGTTGTAATGCGCGGTGCCCGCGTGTAGGGCAAAAATGCCCCATACCGCGTTGAGCACCTTGTGTGGGCGCGTGCTTCGAGTCTCGGCGGTGTCCCACCCAGGAGGGTTAAGTGCTTAATTTGCTGCACCTCTAATGCCTAGGCATTTTGGGTGTATTGGTTAGCAACTTGAAAAAAAAATACATGTTAATTGGATTTTTAGGTGAGCTTGCGAATGTATTGTGGCATTCTCATTTCTGGCAATATTTTGAAGGTATGTCAATTGTTAGATCGTTATTTCGTTTTCTTACAGAGATACATCCAAAATGTTGGAGAATTGTGACACTGCAGGTGTCTTTGAAGCGTGGGCTTTGTGTCGGTGGGGTGCAATCCTTTTTTTGAAATTCCCTTATCTTTTTACAAAAATTTTCCCAGTAGAATTATTTTTGATAGCCCCTATCCCCCCTCCACACACACGCGCATTGTACTTCAAAGCACGAGGATTTAAATTTTTCTTTTTAATATTTCTTCCGAAATGTTTGTACGAGAACCCTAGCCTACTTAGTTCCATGGAAGCAATCTTATTTGTTCTTTGATTAGCTCAGACTTGTTAAAAAATAGCTGGAGATCTATTCATTGATCATTTTTACTATAGAACAATTTTGGCGATAGGTTATACAAATGCACATTGAAGGAACTACATTCTCCATTTTATACTTGCATGAAGTGTCGTATTAAGTTTTAAACTCCATCTTGTACATATCATTTCCTTTTTCATGGAAACAGAAAACTCACATCCTGCAACATATCTACAATTTCTTACTCAAAAGAGTGGATACTCTTTGTGCAATTGAGTTTGTGATGTTAACGGCTGGATGCTTTGTTGCTCTGAACACCGTGATAATTTTTTAGGTAAGAAAATAGGCCACTATATTTCATTCATTTTAGGACAAGAGACTAGTGTGTTGGAAAATGCTCATTGTTGTAACCCAAGTCTACGAGCTTCGATCATGGTACCCTATGATGCCCAGATACTTGTACAAGCCCAACGAATCTGTATCGGACCAATACGATACTTGTATTGGTACTCGATACTGCACTGATGTTCAGCATATCCTACTTAGCAAGTATATTATTTCACTTAGTTCTTTAAATTTTCTTCTCTTCTCAACATAGAAAATGTTAGAAAGGAACGTAAACAATGATAATTTCATTAATTCAAATGTAATTTAAAGGAAAAACTCGGACACCCATATCCGTATGTGTCCTAGATTTCCAAAAGTGCAGAGTTATATTTTTGATCCCCGTATCCCTTTCCGTTCCCGTGCCCGTGCCCATATTCGTATTTCGGCATCATATATGTTACCAATAAAAAAAATTATGTTAAGTGTAGGTTTAATTGTCTGGACATTCTTAATGATTAAAAGATCAATAATGATTTAATTGTCTTGTGAAAATTACCACAGAAATTTCCACCATGATATGCAGATATTCTTACAAATTACATCTTGTTTCAATCTTTTATTCTGCTTGAACAGCTGGCCTCTAGTGGTGTTATGGATGAGCAGAGGAAGGCTGCGATGGATTCTGTAAACCCAAAATTCGTTCTTCGGAATTATCTTTGCCAAAGTGCCATTGATGCTGCGGAACAAGGTGATTATGGAGAGGTCCGCAGGCTTTTAAAAGTAATGGAACGCCCCTATGATGAACAGCCAGGAATGGAAAAATATGCACGCCTGCCACCTGCATGGGCTTATCGGCCCGGTGTATGCATGCTGTCATGCTCTTCCTGAGGTTTGTTTCCTCTCAACATATATTAAAAAGAAAATTCAAGGTTGATTGTAAATCATAGTATATTATTTATATAATACAACTCAAAGAAAGTTCTATGGAGTTGCTGTAGTCTGTCATGTAGTTATAGAAATCTTCTTGTGTTTTGTTCTGGTTAGTAGAGAACACAGTGCTCCGACTTTAGCCAGGTTGGGGGCTGGGACCTTCCTATTTCAATCACATCATTGTTATTTTTGTAAAATCCTAATCTATGCTGACACACTATCCTGTCTAACCTATTTTTCTTCAGTAACTACTGGCTGATGCGTTCCCATGGTTTGCCTTTGCCTCCTTTGGAGGACTTTGATGTCCCTTATCAGCGGAGCTAGCATCCAGGGACAATCATTATTATTTTCTTCCAGTCGGTTAACAAGGAATTAGCTAGGGAAATCAGGGAATGAAGTAACTATAGGCTCAACCCAAACGGACCTGTTAATTGGGTTGCCGACGTCACAACTCGGACCCTAAATTCTTCTCGTGTGTGGGTTAGGCTAGGGGTTGAAGTGCAACAAGACGGTTGGATTTCAGTTGTGTCCGGATGGCAAGGTCGAGTGTGTGATCCCGATCCTAACCTGACAGGCTTTGTTTGAACCTGGTTGGCGGGTTGGATCCGGACGTCATCCTTAATTTAGATTGCACTGGTGACTGATTGGTGAATATGGCATTATTAGTTGCTGTATGCTTCTGGTGCTTAAAAATCCCAAGGAATATCTGTTTGTCCTAACCATAGAAAACTCCATTACAAGGGAGCTGAAGGCCCTGCTCCAATGAGGGGCAGTGCTTGCAGCATTCCTGTATTGGATGCAGGCTTGCATAACAATTTTGAACTTGTGGAGGTCAATTGGTAACTTTTCATGTTGGATCTATTGTGTATCTTGTAACTTGATTACAAGCAAATCAGATTATTTGGTGCTTGATGTTTGACTTCATACCCGTGGCAGCTGTTTGTTCTTTTGCCATATCTAATTACAGTTGAACATAGTTATAGGTAGTTAGATTTGAGTCTGGATACCAGAGTGCCTCCTCACCCTTCCTTCGGGTGCAAGGAGTGGAACTCCAATCGAGCTCAACGAATGAAAATTTGAGTCACTCAAAATGAACGTCTCCTTGTATATGATTAACAATGTGATTATTGCATGAGTTGAGGTAAAAGCTTAGCCTAATCACGTTTTAAGGCATGCTCAATTTTACTCGGGACTGATTGACTCTTATCGGAGTAAAATTTGAGAAAATTAGGTACAAAAGGAAATGCGTTCATTTTGAGCACCTCTGTAAGAGCTTTTCTTTACTTGTGGTACCCAGATTGGATAAGATTTATGTAAACCTGGAGCAGGGTGCATAAGGTTTCATTTGGATAGCAGGAACCCAGTTGCGTGTTTTTATATACATAGGGCTGATTCACTTTTTAAATTTCAGGACCAGAAGATCATGCTGACCCCTTGATCATGGTCCACGGTTTTATATTTTTTAAAAATTTTAATTGATTCTATGGTTGGATCGGTGTACACCTGGGGGATCTGGTGAAATTTCAGGGGTTGTCTTTGTGTCCTTGGATTGGTGACTCTGCAGCGTTTACACCCTGATAGAGGCTGTCAGAACGGAAATGGAAGTTGCCTGTCGAAGCAGCTCAGAGCATCTGTCATGAATCTACGAGCACGTCGGTAACCAAGCAGCGGCCGGCATAAATTATCCAGTGCACACCCCCTTTTTTGTTGTTTTGGTCCACACCTCAGTAGTGCCCACCTGATCACTCATATGAATGGACCATACATGGAACCTCGAATTATAGCAGTTCTTTTTTCTTTTTCACCCATCCAAATGGACTGCATGTTGGATTGGCAGTCCAAGATTTTTAATGGATGAAAATTGTGGGCCATTGATGGAGGGGTTAGGATGATTAGGTGGGCTCTATTTTATACATGTTAGTCTCCAACCAGATCTTTAGATCCCCCAGTCCCATCCCAAGGCCCCACAGCATGCACTTTGCGCAGGTGATAAGGAGCACTCTTCTACAGTGAGGGGAACCCCATCACTAGCAATTGGCATGTTAAGGCTCCTTCCAAATAGGGTTGCTAACGGTTCTGGATCGGAACTATAGTGAATCCGGACTCGTTTCTAAATAACGGTTCCAAATTCGGTTTTGACTCGAAACATGTTTTGTTGGTTCCAGACCCGATTCCAATAAAAAAAAATCCGGATGAGTCCACTTAGAGGACTGAAATCTAGTTCTAAAATCGATTTTAATTTTGCTTTATTATTCATTTTTTCTTAAAATAAACATCTCATTCAACTTATAACAATGCATCAAGTCTACTACTACCAATACTATATATAAAAATATAAAAAAAGAGAGTTTATTTTGAGGTATAATTTGCCACATCAAAGACTCATATGTCGGTTCCATAGGTCGAAATCTATATGGACTCGGAACCGGACCCGTTTATCAATCGGAGTCTAAATTGGGTTTTGGACCCGGACCCGTTTATGAATCAAAACCTAAAATAGGTTTCAAATCCAGTTTTTTGCGGATTAAAACTTTTAGATAATCGGATAATCAAATACTTGTTTACAACCCTCCTTCCAAAGATTATTATTACCTTTGATGGAGGATTCACCTGTTGATGGAATCCTTACAATGAACAGTAATAGGTGGTTCCGCAAAGACTCTGGTGAATGCATGAGAGAGCTTCTAGTGAAATAGTAAATGCGTGAACTGAGGTGGGGAAATTGAGGGAATCTAGTTTGAGCGCTACTTTGAATGGACATCTTACAGGGCAATGTTCTCCTACGTGCTTCCAATAGGCAATTCCTCCCCCGTTCATGGGGCCCACCTAGATGCCTCCTTATTAGTGAAGGTGGAGTATATGGAAAAGTTTCATTATAGATAACAGTCGGCAAGCTCCGTTAGATTATTCTAGCCCTTCATTTAATTCCTCAATGTTTAATAATCTTTTAAATGTAGATTTATTTGAGATTCAATCTGAAAGAGCCAACATTGATCAAAGGAGGGCCCAAGTGGAGACCACAGAGTTGAACTGCACATATGGTAGCTCGTAGAACATTTCTCCATTTTACAAGATAGTAACAATTAGAATTGCACTGTTCAATGAAACTGAATGTTTGTCTACACAACCGATTACATGGCCAAATTGCTTATGCTTAGATTGAGTAGGACAAGAAGATCGTAATTAGTACGTAAGGATGATCGATCCACTGATGGCGTAAAAGATATCGTGGGCATCTGCTTAGAAGACTGAAATAGGCATATAAGACGCCCACTCCCATAGCTCCCATAGGTTTCGAACTCTGGTGGGAGCCATTTACTTCATATGTCTTGGCCACTGTGCCAACCAAGCGAAATTTTTTTTCTTCGTCGCCCAACCCCCCCCCCCCCCCCCCCCCCCCCCCCAAATCCAAATGTGCATTTCTTTTATAAAACCCCAAGCTAAGGGGGGAAGAGGAAGCCCAAATCGTAGAAAGAGTCGTATACCTAAGGATCAATCCTTTAGTATAAAAGATGAATGGAAAGAGTTGCTCATCATACAGGCTCCAGTGTTATAGGTATAAAAGACAAATGGAAGAGGGAGGGGAATCACAGGGTTGCCACTGTTGCTAGGATGCCCACTCCCACAGCACCACCTAGAAATGATCTCAGGGTGGGCACGTATCATTTGTATCTCCTGGCCGCTAGGCCAGCTTGGCACAAAAAGGAAAAAGAAAAAGAGAAAAAAAAGGACCGATGGAAGAGAACAGCCAATCGACGTTGAATGAAGTAACTATTAGTCGCATACAGATTTGCTCCTATAATAAATGTGTGCTCAGTACTGTTGAGTCTGGATACAACAGTGTGGTCCTCGGCATTCACCGTTAATGACGGTTCAGTTGGTAAGCTACCTATTCCTTCTCTACCTCAACCAACGAAACAAGTTCCCAAAAGGTATCATCTGTAACATCTGCAAAAAAATTAAAAAAGAAGAAGAAAAGAAAGAAAGAAAGAGAAGATAGCATTTCCTCTCTTGGAAAAAATTGTGAATCTATATCTAAAAGGGTAAAACCCAACTATAGGTGAACCTTCACCACCATGCATTGCCAATCAGGAAGAGGTATAGACTCTCAGAAACTCCAGCCAAAATATTCCTTGCTTCAGCAGAACCAAGTTGTTGTCATTTTTGGAAATTTGGGTTTGGTTGGGGGTTTTTCTTCTATTAATTTATGACACAACAGAAAACATAAAAACAGTATAGTACTGATGCATGCAGCACAAAGGAAAATGAACCAGAGAAAAGCACACAAAATTTTCCCATAAACAACAGAAAAACAATGTCAAAACAAATAAGCATTGAAAAAGAGAATGCAGAATGGCAGAATAATGGAGTGCATAGACCATTATCATTATTCGAATCTGCAACTGCAATATGTGCAATATCTGTAAACTCATTGCTTACTGATTGGTCCCACACTCCTCTTCACACATTTGTAGATGCTCTCTTTTCCCTTCAGGCATCAACCTAACACAAATACCAGACAAAAAAAAAAAAAAGCCAACAAAGCAATACATCTCTTTCATTTAGTACTCCCAATGAAAAGAGGCTTTGGACTTTGGAGGAGATTCTGGTGCAAGCGTAACATATTTTCTTACTATATATATATATATATGCCTTTGTTTCTCCAATGCTCAGAAACCAGCCCATCCAGCAGGTTGGGGAGCCTCCTTGATCTCCACAGTTTTCTGGTTGCTGAATAGCCGCTGGGAGTTACTGCCTTGATTTGAAGAGAGAGGCAATGGAGAACTAGCAGGCGCAGCTGTAAAACTATCCTCGCCAAAACCCCAGGCATCAGCACCCAAGTTTACAGGAGCCTTTTTATTCTGGCGGACATTTGTTGTCCGAACTGATCTAGGTGTTGATAGAGGCTGCACTTTTGGCTCGTCAATGAAAGCTTTCCATGGTTTAGAGTCTGGGCTAGGTGAGCTGTTAGAAAGCATACCCTGCTGAAGTTCCCATACAGATCCTTCTGTCTTCTCCCTTTGCTGTTGCAAGCAAGGAGGGTAGTACATATTATAGAACTATGTATAAATGTAGATATAATCATATAAAACATTTGGTGCCTGAATTTTCTA
Organism: Litsea cubeba; assembly: GCA_012931725.1. Lineage (NCBI taxonomy): Eukaryota > Viridiplantae > Streptophyta > Magnoliopsida > Laurales > Lauraceae > Litsea > Litsea cubeba. Next base: position 20,851,795 of record CM022945.1, read on the forward strand.
GAAGAATACACCCATACAATCCCAATTAGAGAGAGTTGGGTTTGCATACTTTCAGTTTTTGAAAGGACCACTATCAACGACAAGGAAAAGTAAGTCGGCAACGGCGCTAGTAAGAAAAAGTTTGGCTATAAAGGTTGATGGCCTACCAAGGGGAAGAGGTAGGCCAAAGAGGATGTAGATAGAGGTAGTAAACATAGATATGAAGAAGTGTAACTTATCTGAGGATTTGACTCGAGATAGATCGGAATGGAAAAACAAAATTCATGTACCCAACCCCAATATAGTTGGGATAAGGCTTTGATGATGATGATGATGATATATGACAAGGCATCAAAGCCTCAAACTAAATCCCATCTAGATCTTCACCGCCAAAAAAAAAAAAACCAAAACCATCTAGATGATAGCTTGAGTTCAAGTTCACTTGGAAGTCCCATAGTTCTTTCTTTTTTCAAAAAGGAAAGGAAAGGAGAGAGAAATTAGTAAAGACCAATACAGAGTAAAGTGATTCAAAATACTCAAGCACTCTGGAATTTTAGACTAATATACTAAACCTAGCCAGTTTTGGAAACTTGGGATGGTGCTCAATCTGAGTTTTGATTCAGCGGAAGCAGTAGGCAGTGTCTTAAGATCCATTGAGCATTTTAGAAAATGACCATATGGTATTATAATGGATGATGAAATGAGAATTACTGACATGAGGATCTGCTGAAAGTGAATAATTGATGAGCACCATGAAAGCAGGACATTGGAGATGGGGGGTGGGGTGGGGGTGTGCAGGAGAGAGATACCTGTGTTCCATGCCAGCTTCCAGGAGAGCTCTGCATCTTAGAACTGTCTTTATTTGGTGATGGGGTCCTTGCAGAGAGGGCATGCTTAAGCTCCTGGATTTCCTGTCGCTGAGAACGGCAAATAGCAGACAGTTTTTCGTATTTTGATGTTATTTCAGTCTTCTCTGAATATGTGTGCGTTAGCTGTTCTTTCAGCCTCTCCACTTCTGCCTCTAACTCTTCCTTTCCTGTTTTATTAGGTACTGAGTTGAGCTTACTGCCATCAAAGTCAGCAACAAAAGTGTCGAACGCTTCATTCTTAGGGATTCCTACATTCTCGACATTTGATGTTTTAGGTTTCTCAGATCCACAGTCTTTATCATCTGAGAAAAATCTTATTTCGAAGTCCTCACCTGTTTCATTATCTCTCTTCATGGGTTTCCCATGCATGTTCATCTTAATTTGTTCTCCAGCTCGGGCACTGCGGCGTTTGGGAGGGCTGGCACTGTTGACATGATGACGTTTATCAGGGCTCTGTCTTACGTTCTTCACTGCGCTTTCACCCCTTGGACCTTCATCAAACACTGGACCACCATCTTCTGAAACCTGCGAGTCCTTTGCATGCTGTGTGGACCAGAATACACCTAAGGGAGCGCCCCCTCCACTTGCCTTCGGTGTACTCTGAGGACATTTTGGTTGCCGTTTATCTTGTATTGATGGGGAAGATGGAGAAACATTTTGAAGTTGTTCTACTAATGGAGGGGGTGGAGGAGCTCTTTGAGGAGTCTTCTTTGCATGCAGTGGACCTAAAAAAATCCCATTTACAGCATGTCAAGTTTTTTGTCTCACAGCCATCATCATCTACGCCTCATCCCATCAATACATCAGCTTAGCACATTACTAATGAACTCTAAAAGAATGCTATGGCCATCATCGTTAGATGATTCTCTCTCTCTCTCTCTCTCTCTCTCCTCTCTCTCTCTCTCTCTCTCTCTCAACTTGATGGTGAAAATTAGAAAAGGAATTTATATGTAGGCAAATGATCTTGTGTGATGGGTTGGGATGAGTGTGATGAAGGTGCTAGATGGCCCACCTGTGATCAAGTTAACCCCTCACACACTTACCCCCATGAATTGGCACAAGCCACATCTGGCACTCATCCAACTCTTACAGTTGGATAGAAATCATCCAACTCTTACAGTTGGATAGAAATCCCCCCCACCCCCCCAACCAAAAAAAAGAAAAAAAGATGCCTTCCGAACTTGTTAAACAAATTGGTGAGGCACCTTCCACATAAACAAGCAGGGGTCAATCCTTGGTTGTAGGGTTGATGGCGAGGGACTTGGATGAGTGTCAGTATGTACAAAAAAAGTGATGCATTAAAATAATAAAGACTCCAAGACCTATTTTACAAATTTCTGTGAAAAAAAACTATTCAACAAAGCTAAAAATATCTTATGCTGTAATTTTAAGAATACTCACCTTCATCATGTGCATGTGCATTTGGAAGGGGCAAATCGGCTGCCGTCATTGATGTAGACCTGTCAGGAGTATGTTTCTGTAACTCTAGAGGTAATTGCTCATTGACACGGAACCAGACCTGTCACAGGAAGACATTTGGTATCAGTGAGACATAACAAACGTCTTAGCATCTAGGACTAACGGGACATGGACAATCTAGGACTAACCTAGATTCATGGAGATGAAAGGCCAATGAAGCAAATCCCTTGCCTGCGTGATATCTGGTCTGGCATCTGGAGAGGCTTGAAGCATGTCTCTGATCAAGTCTACTATGAGAGAGCTATATCTTGGTATATCTGGAATGCGATAATTTCCATTGAGAATTTGTAGCTTTGATTCCCCATCAAATGCTGACTTGAGATAGCAGATCCGATACAGAAGGCACCCAAGAGCCTGAGAAGTATATTAAAGAGTCTCAGCATATATGTAAGCAAACCAGTTCTAATAGTTGAAGTAAACAGATGCAAATGTGTATCCATCCCATATTTGTAATACATAAAGAAAAGCATAACAGTCAAGTAAGCTTATTCTGCTAAAGACTAAAGAGACATTGCCAACCTCAAAAAATCAACCAAAGTTACCAGACACAGAAAGCTGATCTATCAAACCAATCAATGAAAAAAGTGTAATCAGTAACAGACTTACCCATATGTCCACCTTCTCACTAATGGTTTCTTTTCTGAACAGATCCCACATCTGAAGTTCAGCCAAACAAGAGCAAGTCAACATTTCGACATCATAAAAGAAAACTAAACACCAAGAGCAGATTAGTTGATCATTCAACCTCAGGAGCTCTATAGGCAGGTGTTGTATGCTTCCTGATATTGTCTTCTTCAACACCCATCTCCTCAGGCCGATCAAAACACTTGTGATTGGTTGAGGTGCTACCAAAATCACACAATTTCCATGCTCCATCAGGTCCAAGTAGAACATTTTCAGCTTTGAGATCTCTGGAGATTGCTTAAGAAAGTTAGTTCACCAGGAACATCATTTTCAAGTAAAGAGTATAAAAGAACACCACCACTTCATACATTTTGATATGGTTAAAACACAGTGCCTCTAAAACATAGTTAAGTTTTTTCAATCCCCTACGATTTTGAAAAAATTTGAAATTAAGGGTGAAATAGCTACCTTTACATTTGAAGCATAAATGAAAAATGTACAACGACAATAACTACATATCTTTCAGCATATTTTCCTCTGGAAGCAGAAAGATGAGACAAGGAGAGAAGTTATATCAAATAGTTCCTACTAAATACATGGCAAGTTGCATGAGTACAGATACATGTGTCAGGAATACAAAATTGTATGAGATGACACAGAGAGAGAGAGAGAGTGGGAGAGAGAGAGAGGTAACTTTCTAATTCATAGTGTTTAGGTAGGTTTTGTAGCCTTTAGCTTTGTTGAAATCTTATTTGTGTTGAGCTGGAGTAGAGAGTAGAACTCTTTTAGTTGACCCTAGATCAAGGGAGTAGGCTTTGGTGCTGTTGATGTTGTTGTTATCATATTTAGATTTCAAAAATTAAAAAAGAAAGCACATAATACTTTGGCAACTTTGAGAGTGTCTAAATTAGTAATACATGAAGTGGGAAATTGGTCCATCCCAGTACTTTCACCAATGTCTAAAGCGGATGAAATGCAACTTTTCACAAAAAGGGAAGAGGGGGGTGGTGTTACCAACCATAAGTCTCTAGACTTCAAAAACTACAATTAAGACTCTGAAAAGAATAAACGACCAAAATAAACGTGAAAAAGATTTCTTAAGCATTAAACAGAGCATATGCGACATCCTTGTCAAAAGCACTACAAAATAACATAACCATCACGGCAAAAACTTCAAAATAGGTTATTCCGAAATAATAGAAAATTTTCTTAGAACCTGGTAGATAAAACTTTAAGAGCATCACATGTGCAAAAAATAAAGATGAAAGATAAAAGATAAAAATGTAAGGATTTACCTATGAGCAATGGGTGGTGAATGGCAATGCATTGCAAACACCGCATTACAGATGTCCCTGAAAATCAAAAGGATCCGCTTCTCCTCAAAATACCCAGCTCCTCTGTTCTCCAGCACACTAACCAGCGATTTCTCGCAAAATTCCATCACAAGCAATGCTTCCTTTGTTCGTCCCATATCAAATATAGAATGTGCGTGAAGCAACACAACATTTGGATGCCCTTTAAGCAATTTCATCACTGAAATTTCCTTCTTTACCAGATCCAGCGATTCATCATCATTGCATATCATGTGCTTCAAAGCATACTGCTTTGACGAATGAACAGCATCACGCGCAAGATAAACACAGGAGAATCCTCCTTCTGCAATTGCATTCCGGACATGAACCTTTATATTTCCAATCTCAAGAGTGCGGCCTTCAAGTCCAGTCTGCTCTTTCGGCATGAATTGCTTCAACCTCCACATGCTTTGAAGATTAAAAACACGAGCAGAAGAACACGATTTCTAGCCGATCTAGACTATATAAAACTGGAATAAGAGCTAGAGGTCCGCCATTGTCGCTGATTTCTCTTTTCAAATGCAGATCTTAAAGGAAAAGCCTCCGCACAAAAATTCAAACTTTTTTTTCAACTTAAGCAAAGATCTACCCTATTTCATCACTGCAAATTCGGAAAATGAATACAGATTCGTATATGTAAAGTCTAAGTGAAGTATCTACAGATCCTTCCTTCTAAAAACCTGCGCATCTACAGATCTAGATCATTCAAAAACCTAAAATCTCGTAAAATCAACTACTGTTCGTTACAGGAACGAGATCGCAACCCTTTCTAACCCTAGAATCGACTTTCCACAGCCGATTCGGAAGAAACTGATAAGATCCAAGGATTCAAAGCTATAAAAGACAAAGAATCATATAATTTACTGAAAACAGCTACCTATCTGATACGGATCTCGAAATCTTCGTCTCGGGGAGAAGATTCGAAGGGGAAAGAACAGATACCTATGTGCCTGCGAGATCTGAGCAAAAACAGAAGCGTGGAAGACGGGATGAAGAAGAGACGAAGCTAGGATCCTTGTTGCATAAGCAAGATCGAAGTGTTCCGTGACGTAGAAGGTGATATTTTTTGTTTCCGGATTCGGAGGATTCTTAGCTTTGCGAAGAGGGAAAGGGAATGAGAAAACAAACGAGGGAAAGAGACGAGCGACTGAGAGAGGGCTGTCTTGACGAGGCCTGCAAATGGAATGGGGAGTATTTATAGGTGTTGAGGGACGCGAAACGGGGGATTACGTGGTGGGGTGTTACGATCCATGGAGCAGTGCGCGTGACCTTTCCGCGGTCTTGTCTCTTGCAAGGAAGAAAATCGCATGGAGATGTCTTGTGATCAAGCAAATGTGTGGCCCACTAATTAAGATTTGAAAAATCAAATCAACATGGCACGTGTGGTGATGGTTCTTCATTGATGTGGATTTAAGAATTCCCCACTGAGAATTTTATACCTTGTGAATGGTGATGTGTATGGATGTATATATAAATGAGAAAAATTAATATTGATGTGCAAATTCTAAGAAAATTGAGATTTTTTAAAATTTGATTGTGTGGTTAAACTTAAAAACTTTTAAATTTCCACTTGCCCAAATCTTCAAATTGCCAAAGAAATAAAGATAGCCTAGCTATAAGGAGCATCCCCCCTCACTTAAGTGTCATGGATCTACCCATGGTACCAACAGAGCATAGTTGGAGTGTTGTTGGAAGTAATGCATGTAGAGCATAGCAAAAGAATGTTGCAAATTACACATGAGAGCACAGTGAAGGAAGGAAGCAGCCGAGACATTACCCTCGAGTTAATATAGTAGTCTAGTTTAGGCAATAATGTAATAAGCAAAAGTAGCAGTAGTAGTAAAAATAATTGTCAAATGTAAATTTCTTTAGTATATTATAGAAAAATAAATACAGGATTCCACCCATATATTTTAAGAATGGATCAGGATTGGGGCAATGTTGGGTATCTTTCTTTACTATAATTTCTATCAAGAATTCTATCATGTTGGGTTTTTAAAAAAAAAATGATTTGACATCTTATCCTTTGGCATTTGCAAATGTTATATTTCTTCTCAAGTATTTTAAATTTTCAACTATCCAAAATATCTTAAATTACCATTAGGTTTTCAGGAATTCTATCCCATTTGTTATTTGGTGGAATTGCTAATGTTCAAGGACCAAGAAACATTGAAGAATTCCACCATGTCTGAAAATTTTAAAATTTTGTAGACAAAAATTCTTTAAATTTCAGAAGAAAAAAAAACTCTTGCTAATGTGTGAGAGCAGTGGTTTTCGTGCGAAGCCATAGATTTGAACGGCGGGCCTTAGAAAGTATTATGAGACATGGCACATGATTCAAGTTAGTGGCCCATTGTACGGCAATTTTTATTATTGTATAATTGGGCATAAGTCAAAATAAATCACATTTGAAATCAAAGCCATCCATTATTTGACTTGTTGAACTAAATGGTGTTGCTTTTACTTATTATTTCTTTATTTCTATACTGGCCAGGTGAAAACATGTTTTATTTTTAAACTTATTCTCTAAGAATCCATAAATATTGTGAGAAACTGAAACTACCATAAGAAATAGAATTAGTGCATTATGAATGTGATAATTTCGCTATAATCTTTGAAATATATTTGAATTCTTAAAATTGTACAAAATTAAAATTTATTATTATTTTAAATAATTCTTTTTTTTAATTAGTTTGACCGCTGTGATATTTTTGTTAATAATTTACGAAAAACACGAAATCATAAAAAACCCCTACATTTAGCACCACCATTAATGGCTCATTAACAAAATCTGTGACAGTGTGATTGCTGATGGGTGAGAGGAGTGAGAAAGGATCAAGCAGGGGAATGGACCTTTCTCTTTCTTTGTCCGGCATGTTTGCCTTTCTCAATCAGTGGGTAATGGCAATGGGTCATTATATGTTCCCAAAATCAAGAAGGAGCTACATTTTTCACTAAATGTATACATTTATAAAGTAGAGATATCAGATATGGATACAAAGATCAAATATTAGTTCTTGTCTTTCGTTTTTCAATAAATGGATACGATTATCCTATTTGCAACATGAAATTTCATAACTATCATATTTACTATGCTTACTAATGAAGACTGTGCTTTTAGTTAGGTGATGTTATCCAATGTGGATGTTTTAGCCATGTCTTCCCTTTCATCATGGACACTGGCTCACCTAAACAAATAATCATTGCACAAGAAGGGAATATTGGCTACCAACCAGATGGCAACTTTTAAAGTTGTTGGGTGCGAGGGACACCTCTATTTGTGCCATTTACTTGGGTTGGGCAGGATGAATTGGAAGCTTGCTTCATTTGCTAGGAGCTGGCTGTTGGCCCACATAAGGAGAATCTGATCATTATAATTGCCTGTTTTAGGGCTTCAATGTTCAATACTTTGCAAGGGGTTGATTGTGTGCACTCATTTCCATATGCGTTTACATATGGTTACTTTTGTTGTGCCCATTTATGTTTCACATGTTTAAACGAGGTCCGGAAATAGTGTATAATCATTTCATGTCAACACAAAAGACGTTTTAGATAAGTTTTTATTTTTTGCAACTCATGTGGGATACAATTTTTGAACCACTCAAATTTTATGTTATTTCATAAAATTAAAATTTTTTTATTTTCATGTCTTAAACATTCATAGATTTTAGTAAATATAAAGATTTTGCATATCTAATCCATGTCACTCAAATTTTATTGATGTGAAAATGGTGCTTTAAAACAAACATGCTATATATTGATAAAATTTACAAATGTCAATTTTACATATGTAAATACCATTTTGGTATCCCATACGTCTAATTGCATTATTTTCTACAAGCGAGTTCTAACTTGAGCCAAGTAATGAAATTTCGCTTCCAAAGGAAAATAGATTGGATTAGGATCATCAATTTCCCCACTTAGAAGTTAGAGGCCCTTTTGTTTCATGAAATGTAAATCCTAGGGATCGATCTCAGTCATATGTCTTCATCTCTACCTCAATCCTTCACCCTTGCCTCTTCGATACCCCTTACTTGACCCCATTTGACAAAGAATTCCTATATATTTACTTCCCATCCAAACAAAAGGACCTAATATAATTCTTATTCGGTCATCCGAGAGAAAAAATTACCATCATTGGTCTTTATTTATTATTGTTGGTCATGCAGCTTTGTCCATTATATGTCTTCTGAATTCAAACCTTTCCCTCCCTTAAACACCTCCACTTCATAAGTAATCATTTACAATATTAGTATCATTAAAGAGACAATCTGATTGGACCTCCATGAGCCCACCTTGTTCGACACAAGTCGGCCAGGTCACATGCACATCAACTGGCCCAGTTTCTCTCAAACTAGAGTGATAACATGGTAATTCTAATACTTTCTATACGCCCATTTCACATTGTATATGACGCCAATTGAAATTAATATGTTGTGAATTTTCTTCCAGTAGGACTGTAGGAGTTTCTTAATTCCTTTTTCCAACTTACCCTTCATCTTTCTCTTCATTTTCCCAAAGATCTATGAAATAAGATAAACTATATATATTATTTCTTTTAGAATATAGCTATTATTTTGGTTTGTTTTTATTAATAATTTGATTTTCTCGTGAGTTTAAAATTTGATAATTTCAAAATTTTTAATTTTCCTTGTTCCCCTTTTTTCTTTTTTAATGTCCAATATGACATTTTGTCCCTTGCTCTTTTTCAAGTGAAAGTATGAAATTGACTATATTGAGTTTCAATTATCTTTTTTTTTTTTTGTTTATTTAGCTATCATTGTCATAAATGGTCAGGAACTTGTAACAAGGTGATAATGAGCGACTCTGTCTGCTGACCCACCCACTCCAACCATTGTCCCACTCTCACCTGTGTGAAAGACTTAGCAATTTAGGGGTCTTCACGGGTCGGTCTGGGCCACATTAAAGTCCAAGCACGCGCCATTTATATATAGGGCCTTATTTCATGGCAAGATTCAGCCCATGAGCCTGCAGATCATGCCCAACCCAGCCCATATGCTAAATATATACAAGATTTGTATTCTATATCTTAACTGGCTAGGCCTGGCCCTTGAGAATTATTGATACAGGCCGAACCTATTCAATAATCAGGCCAGAAATTAGGAGGTGTACAGATCATGGGCCTAAAAACAGGCTCAAATCCGGCCATGTGAAGCTGGGCCTAGATGGGCTATAGTTGGCCCAACACATGAGCCCGTTAGCTCAGGTGTAAAATGGGTTGAACACTTGGGTTTGAGTTGGATTCTCCAGAGGCAAATTCGGGGACTGGATCTGAATCGCATCTTGCATCATACATATCCAAGGGATTCAAGCCTGAACCCATTGATATCCGAGGTTTGAGAGAACTCAAAAAAGAAAAAAACATTTGGGTCCACATTTATGGACCTGTCAGGTATTTGGTCCAAGTTCAAGCTCAACAAATAAGGTCCACGCTCAGGTCCTTCACAAATCTGACCTATTTATACAACCTTGGATCTAGATCCAAATCCAGATGTGAATTTCAGAAAGACTTGGGTCTTGATCTAGGTCCAATTGGTACCAAAAATGTAAAAACAATTTGCGAAAAAATTAGGGTACTGCTATTTAGAAAGGCATTTACGATCAGAAAAAAGTAATCATTTACTTATAATTGTTTACATAATATACCATTAATTGGATATCTGGGTAACTCATGTATGAGCCCAATTAGATATGAAATGGACCCAAGAAGTCCCATACCTGAATTTGAATTTGAAACCAATTATGTGGTTGGGCCTAAGAAGTCCAGTACCTGAATTTTTATTGCTGGATCATTGGGTAAGTGGTTAATCAGTCAGGGTTTATTAGCAACCCTAATGGCAGCACAATCATGTTGTGACTGTTTATCTGTAGATCATTCCGTGGCAAAGGCACAAATAACTGATGGAGCTCGCGAATGGGTGTGACAATGGATCCAAACAAGTTAGCCCTTGAAGGGAATAGGTATAAGCTCAAACCGAACCTAACCTACTTATTAATGGGATTGAACATGTCAAGCTGAATCCCGAAATCTCAAGGAGGGTTGGCTTCAAAAGTGGATTGAGTTCAGGTTTGGATTAGCCCTTTGCGTCACATTTACTGAGCCAACCAGCACCTAACATTTTTATTCCTTGGGTTGGAAAATGTCAACTTGAACCTCAACAGGTGGTTTTTGAGGTTTGGCTAATTCAACGCTGTGGGGGTGGCCAAGTAGGACACTGTGGGTAACTTATAAAGGTTTAATCCTGGTCCGACTTGATAGGGCTAAGAATGTCAATTTGAACTCAACTTGAATGATAAAAGGGTTAACCTGAACCCTTAATTAATAAGTCAGTTTATGGTTAGGTTGATGGGTCATAGGGCAATTACTCGACTTTACCAAAATGGAACTAGAACCAACCCTTTATTTAAATGGGTCGGAGGTTGAAACCCAATTTAAAAATAAAAAAAAAGGTCAACCTGAACTTTGAATTTATAGGTTAGATCGAGTGGGGTTGGTGGCATAGGTGGGGAATTGCCACCCTAATTAGATGCAACCCTAACCACATTTAACCATTGGGCTCACAGTTTAGAAGCGCATTTGTGGACCAAATGGGCTCTTTATGGGAGACCCAATCAACTTCTACTGCCCGTCCTTTATTCCAAGCAATCAAATCAAAGGAGACCAAAGGAACCGACATTGTTTCTGTTAAAGCTTATTTCCCTCATTGTAAAAGAAGCAAAGAGGTCGAGAGAATAAAGAAAAAAAATTAAAAGAGAGTGAAAGAAGCATCTATGCCTCTTTTCAGAAGACTCAAAAGAGCTTGCTTGACTCTCTTCAACAGTACTTCTGTTTTCCTGGTTCATGACTAATGTCCCAAGGTTTCCAAGTTATGATGAAGAGGTGGGACCTTGCTCTTTGTTGGATAAGAATCTTCTTATGACTTATTTTACTCTTATCTGTTTGTAGAATGTTGCCATGAAGCCCAGCTTCAAATATTTAAGAGTAGTACTTTGTTATGTGAAAATTTTTCTTCTTCTTTCATTTTTATTCTCTCTTTTGGCGGAGGCTATATGTCTGTAGATGGGAAATGAATTGAGAAAGTGATCAAACGACCAAGCTTATTGGGTCATGATTGTCCACAGCCTTCCTGGACTCATTAATCATGGAAAGGCGCAATACATGCTGATCAGAAGAGACCACTTGACTAAGAAAGGTTATCTAGTTTTTGCTAAAACTGAGTTATTAATTAGTAACTGGGGCGATCCAAAGGCGCGGACCATAAGGCCACATTTGTGTAAGGTTGAGGATTAAATGAGGTTGTAAAAAATGGTATGATTTTCTGCATGCGTAAATTTCCTTCAGCTTAGTATAGCATTTTTTTGTGTGTGTGAGATAGATGAAGATTTTAAACTAATTTTTCTGTATCTCATACGATTGTAATTAAGGCCTACGCAATTAGTTAGATGAGTATAAATTTTAGTTAAGTGCTAATCCACATAGAGCAGAGAGAGAGAGAGAGAGAGAGAGAGAGAGAGAGAGAGAGTATGAAGATCGCTTGGATTGATCATAGGAGGTAGGAGCTGGTATATAGGGTGTTCGGCCCTTCATGAAATTTGTGATAATGCACAACAGCACAAGATAATCAATACGGCTAATTGTGAAAGGTTTAGCTCATATTGTCATCTCCCACTTTAATTCATGATTACAAGCAAAGTGGCAGAGGTATTGAGATGGGAATGTCACGTCGTGAATTAATATTTGACATTATCAGTGCATCGATCAAATGATTTTAACTCTTAATTTAAAGATTTCAGACTTCATTGATTACGTATGCATAAATGACCTTAAACATTACGAGCCTTAAAATTAAGAGAGCTTTTTTTTTTACGACCTTAAGACATTGAGAGACCTTTACACTCCCTAATTACTGTATTCTTGCATTTGATTCATAAATAAAATCATCTCATCTTACTCGGTGCCAACTATCATTGCAAACATGATGAATTGAACCACCAAATTGCAATCTGTTAATCAAAGGTAGGACTAGTACTTAGAACTCACACTCTACACGCTATGTAACCAATTCTCGTGTTCATCATCAATAGACTTTCTTCGTCTCACGCCAATGCCAGGGCTAGTGTGACATATGGGGTAGTTAATTGTGAGGTGTACATCTCAGCTACATATAAACTCTTAGGCCTCCTTTAATTTCTCTTATTACTCTCTGCATGCTTTGCTTTATCCTTTTTTTTTTCCTTGACTTTTCTTAATGTTTCCCTAGATAGAAAAAGGTCTGCTAGTTATTACTTGAAAGAAATCAACATGTTAAAAACCTTTGAATTTGAAAATTCAAATAGAGGGAAGCATCTTAGCATTCATTAGCGTGTGAGAGAGAGTGAGTACAAAACTAAAACACGATTAGAAGGATGTGAGAAAGGTAATTAAAAGATACAACACATTTAAGACACTGAAATTAAAGATCACAAACCTATATGAATATGTTAATCATCTTATTTTCCATATCCATTAAAGTTGAAGAAGATGAAGAAGAACAGCAAGAAGAAGAGGAATGTGAAAGTTGAAGAAAAAGAAGAATGTGAAAGTTGATGAAGAAGAAGAACATGGAAATTGTTAAAGTTGAGCATAAATTACTAGAAGCCCCAATGCCAAACTAACCATTGTAACCATAAAATTGGCACCATTTCATGAAGCTTATACCATTCTCCAACCACTCTATAACACCCCCACCAACTTACAGGAAAAGAAAATTCAACCCACCCATAACAGATTTTTACTCACCCCCACCAAAACCAAACAAGACATGCAACAGTGTAGCAGCACTCCTCACATGCTTCTAGCCAGCATTTCTTGGTACCTCCGGTAGGACTCTTGCTTCTCCAACCTGAATTTTTCATGGCAATTCGCTATGAACATGTCCGCAAGCCGATCAA